>JAPDNY010000001.1:191692466-192400793 GCA_029375565.1 Gekko gecko
CATCAGACTCTTGAGATCATCTGATTCCTACACAAGGGTAAATGCACTGAAGCCAATGGGACTACTCTAATATAGATGTGCACCACAGGAAATTCATTGAATTCACACTCAGTAAATTCATTCAGTAAATGCATTCAGTAAATGCACAGAAGTCAATAGGACTACTCTCATGTAAATCTGATTCAGGTTCCTCTTCCAATAAATCTTTATTCATTTTTCTTGAAATCCAACTAATATCGAGTCTTTACCAGGAGTTGTGTTTAGCCGGAGAAAAAGTATATTGCTGTTCTTATGGGTTTCTCACTCTCTAAGCACAGACTGTTCCCAGTGCATTTCAGTAGGAGTATGAAAACGCATCATTCTCTCTGGTAGTCCTCAGGGGGGTCATTTTCGAGAGACAAATCAACCTGAACTCCACTGTCCTTTTTCTGCATCAGACTCTTGAGATCATCTGATTCCTACACAAGGGTAAATGCACTGAAGCCAATGGGACTACTCAAATGTAGATGTGCACCAGTGGAAATTCACTGAATCCACACTCAGTGAATTCATTCAGTAAATGCACTCAGTAAATGCACAGAAGTCAATAGGACTACTCTCATGTAAATCTTACTCTGGTTCCTCTTCCAATAAAAATTTATTCATTTTACTTGAAATCCAACTGATATCGAGTCTTGACCAGGAGTCTTGTGTAGACGGAGAAAAAATATATTGCTGTTCCTATGGGTTTCTCTCTCTCTAAGCACAGACTGTTCCCAGTGCATTTCAGTAGAAGTATGAAAACGCATCATTCTCTCTGGTAGTCCTCAAAGGAGTCATTTTCGAGTGACAAATCATCCCGAACACCTCTCTACTTTTTCTGCACCAGACTATTTAGATCATTTGATTCCTACACAAGGGTAAACGCACTGAAGCCAATGGGACTACTCTAATGTAGATGTGAACCACAGGAAATTCACTGAATGCACACTCAGTAAATTCATTCAGTAAATGCACTCAGTAAATTCACAGAAGTCAATAGGACTACTCTCATGTAAATCTTACTCTGGTCCCTCTCCCAATAAATCCTTAGTCATTTTGCTTGAAATCCAACTGATAACGAGTCTGGTCCAGGAGTCGTGTGTAGCCGGAGAAAACGTATATTGCTGTTCTTATGGGTTTCTCACCCTCTAAGCACAGACTGTTCCCAGTGCATTTCAGTAGAAGTATTAAAACGCATCATTCTCTCTGATAGTCCTCAGGGGAGTCATTTTTAAGTGACAAATCACCCCGAACTCCTCTCTCCTTTTTCTGCATCAGACTCTTGAGATCATCTGATTCCTACACAAGGGTGAACACACTGTACCCAATGGGACTACTCTAATGTAGATGAGCACCACAGGAAATTCACTGAATGCACACTCAGTAAATTCATTCAGTAAATGCACTCAGAAAATGCACAGAAGTCAATAGGACTACTCTCATGTAAGTCTTACTCTGGTTCCTCTCCCAATAAATCTTTAGTAATTTTGCTAGAAATCAAACTGATAATGAGTCTTGACCAGGAGTCATGTGTAGCCGGAGAAAAAGTATATTGCTGTTCTTATGGGTTTCTCACTCTCTAAGCACAGACTGTTCCCAGTGCATTTCAGTAGAAGTATGAAAACACATCATTCTCTCTGGTAGTCCTCAGGGGAGTCATTTTCGAGTGAGAAATCACCCCGAACTCCTCTCTCCTTTTTCTGCATCAGATTCTTGAGATCATCTGATTCCTACACAAGGGTAAACGCACTGAAGCCAATGGGACTACTCTAATGTAGATGTTCACCATAGGAAATTCACTGAATGCACACTCATTTACCTCCCATTATGGACATGAGAGTATATGCATGGAAGTCAATGGGACTACTCCAGGGAATTTTTTTTTTGTTTTTACCAAAAAGACAACTTTGGAGCAATGTAAGGACTATCTTGAATGTAACTGGATATTTCGTAGTACATCCAGAGACGCAGATAGCATTGATTTTCTTACATGCCGAAAGGACATTTGATTAAGTCAGCTTCATCTGGAACTTTATCTTAGAAAAACTACTATGTTCATGATGTTTTACTGATTTCTTGACTATGCTTAACGCAGTTTACACCGAGCAACAAGCCAAGGTTCCAGTTAATGGTGATGTAATGGTGAAATACAGATATTTGCTCTTAGCACAGACTTTTCCTAATACATTTCAGTTCCCAATGGATCGCTGCCCCTGTGTTGTCTATCACCTCAGCCAAGTAGTCATTCTGGAATGGGCGTCCCAAGTCGACTCATCTTCGAGTGAAAAAATCCCTCAATTCCTCTCTCCAGTTTCTACAGCGGACTCTGAGAGCCTCCCATTATGGACATGAGAGTAAATGCATGGAAGTCCGTGGGATTACTCTCATGCAAATCTGCACTTTGAGTTACAAATCCCCCAACTCCTGTCTCCTGTTTCTGGATCTGACTCTGAGAGCCTCCTATTCTGGATGTGAGAGTAAATGCATGGACGTCAATCGGACTACTCTTATGCAAATCTGCACTTCGAGTGACAAATCCCCGAACTACTCTTTCCTGTTTCTTCATCCAACTCTGAGAGCCTCCCATTATGGACATGAGAGTAAATGCATGGAAGTCAGTGGGACTACTCTCATGCAAATCTGCACTTCGAGTGACAAATTCCTCAACTCCTCTCTCCTGTTTCTGCATCAGACTCTGAGAGCCTACCATTATGGACATGAGAGTAAATGCATGGAAGTCAGTGGGACTACTCTGATGAAAATCTGCGCTTTAACACACACAACCTCACGTTCCAGGGAATTTGTTTTTGTTTTTACCAAAAAGACAACTTAGGAGCAATGTAAGGACTATGTTGAATGTAACTGGATATTTTGAAGTACATCCAGAGAAGCAGATTGCATTGATTTTCTTACATGCCGAAAGGACATTTGATGAAGTCAGCTTCATCTGGAATTTTATCTTAGAAATGCTATTGAGTTCACAATGTGGTACTGAATTTTTGACGATGGTTAAAGCAATTTACACCAAGCAACAAGCCAAGGTTCCAGTTCATGGTGATGCACTGGTGAAATACAGATATTTGCTGTTAGCACAGACTCTTCACGATGCATATCAGTACGAGTATCAAACCCACAGCAATTTCCTCCTATGGCTCTCCTTTAGTTATTGAGTTGTATATTTTATTGGAAAACACCCAGTTGAAGGTCATCTTTATCAAAGGTCCGGACACAAGATCGCATAATTTTGTAGTTCTCGCTTGTTCATAAATTGTAGTACATATCAGTTCTAAAATTATTCATTTCATACTCTTCCATTGTAGCTTCTCTGTATACATCATTCTGTATTACACGTTCTTCAGCTTTTGGGCAAATCGTAACTGTTGAGTCTGTTAACTACACTTGTTCTTGTCTTCAGTTATCAGTATTCAGGGATGCTAGTGCTTCCACACCATGTTTATTGCAAAATTCTTGATTAGGTTTGCTTAAGCGCATCATTGCCCCTGGTGTTGTCAATCACCTCAGCCAAATAGTAATGCTAGATTGGAGCTCCCGGTCTCCCGCTGAAGATGACATTGATTTTCTTAGATGCCGAAAGGACATTTGAGGAAGTCAGCTTCTTCTGGAACTTTATCTTAGAATGACTATTGAGTTCACAATGTGGTACTGAATTCTTGTTGACAAGGTTCCAGTTAATGGCGATGCAATGCTGACATACAGATATTTGCTGTTAGCACAGACTCTTCCTAATGCATATCAGTACAAGTATGAAACTTACAGCAATTTCCTTGTATGGCTCTCCTTTAGTTACTAAGTTGTATATTTTATTGGAAAACACCCGGATGAAGGACGTTTTTATCAATGTTTCGGACACAAGATCGCATAATTTTTTAGTTCTCGCTTGTTAATACATTGTAGCACATATCAGTTCTACATTGTTTACTTTTAATACTTTTTCATTGTAGCTTCTCTGTATACATCGTTCTGTATTACATGTTCTTCAGCATTTGGGCAAGTCGTAATTGTTGAGTCTGTTAACTACACTTGTTTTTGTCTTCACTTATCAGTATTCAGGAATGCAAGTGCTTCCACACCATGTTTATTACAAAATTCTTGATCAGATTTGCTTAACCGCATCATTGCCCCTGGTCTTGTCAATTGCCTCAGCCAAGTAGTAATTCTAGAAAGGGCGTCCCAAGTCTTCTCATCTTTGAATGACAAATCCCTCAACTCCTCTCCCCTGTTTCTTCTTCGGACCCTGAGAGCCTCCCATTATGGACGTGAGAGTAAATGCATTGACGTCAATGGGACTACTCTAGAGCAAATCTGCACTTCGAGTGACAAATCACCCAACTGCTCTCTCCTGTTCCTGCATCGGACTCTGAGAGCCTCCCATTATGGACATGAGAGTTAATGCATGGAAGTCAATGGGACTACTCTCATTCAAGGAGATTGCTGTGGGTTTCATACTCGTACTGATATGCAGTGGGAGGAGTCTTTCCGAACAGCAAATATCTGTATTTCAGCATTACATCACCATTAACTACAACCTTGGCTTGTTGCTTGCTGTGAATTGCTTTAACTATCATCAAGAATTCAGTACCAAATAGTGAACTGAATACTTGGGACGCCAATTGCAGAATGACTCCTTGGCTTAGGTGATTGACAACACCAGGGGCAATGATGCATTGGGAATTGACATGCATTAGGAAGAATCTGCGCAAAGAGCAAATATCTCCATTTCACCATTACATCACCATTAACTGGAACCTTGGCTTGTTGCTTGCTGTGAATTGTGTCAAGCATCATCAAAAATTCAGTACCACATTGTGAACACAGTAGTTATTCTACGATAATGTTCCAGCTGAAGCTGACGTCATCAAATGTGCTTTCGGCATCTAAGAAAATCAATGTCACCTTCTTCTCTGGATGTTCTTCGAAATATCCAGTTACATTCAAGATAATCCTTACATTGCTCCAAAGTTGTCTTTTTGGTAAAAACAAAAACAATTTCCCTGGAACATGATGTTGTGTGTGTTAAAGCGCAGATTATCATGAGAGTAGTCCCATTGACTTCCATACATATACTCTTATGTCCATAATGGGAGGCTCTCAGAGTCCGATGCAGAAACAGGAGAGAGGAGTTGGGGGATTTGTAACTCTAAGTGCAGATTTGCATGAGAGTAGTCCCATTGACTACCATGCATTTACTCACTTGTCCATAATGGGAGGCTCTCAGAGTCCGATGCAGAAACAGGAGAGTGCAGTTGGGGGATTTGTCACTCAACGTGCAGATTTGAATAAGAGTAGTCCCATTGACTTCCATGCATTTCCTCTTATCTCCATAATGGGAGGCTCTCAAAGTCCAATGAAGAAGCAGGAGAGAGGAGTTGGGGGATTTGTCACTCGAATTGCACATCTGCATGAGAATAGTACCACTGACTTCCATGCATCTACTCTCATGTCGATAATGGGAGGTTCTCAGAGTCCGATGCAGAAACAGGAGAGAGGATTTGGGGGATTTGTCACTCGAAGTGCAGATTTGCATGAGAGTAGTTCCATTGACTTCCATGAATTTACTCTCATGTCCATAACGGTAGGCTCTCAGAGAATGATGCAGAAAAAGGAAAGAGGAGTTGTGGGATTTGTCACTCCAAGTGCAGATTTGCATGATTAGTAGTCCCATTGACTTCCATGCATTTACTCTCATGTCCATAATGGGAGGCCCTTAGAGTCCGATGCAGCAAAAGGAGAGAAGAGTTGGGGGACTTTTCACTCGAAGTACAGATTTGCATTAGAGTAGTCCCATTGACGTCGATGCATTTACTCTCACGTCCAGAATGGGAGACTCTCAGAGTCCGATGCAGAAGCAGGAGAGAGGAGTTGGGGGATTTGGCACTCGAAGTCGAGATTTGCATTAGAGTAGTCCCATTGACTTCCATGCATTTACTTTCATGTCCATAATGAGAGGCTATCAGAGTCCCATGCAGAAACAGAAGAGAGGAGATGGTGGATTTGTCACTCAAAGTGCAGATTTGCATGAGAGTAATTCCATTGACTTCCATGTATTTATTCTCATGTCCATAATGGGAGGCTCTCAGAGTCGGATGCAGAAACAGGAGAGAGGAGATGGGGAATTTGTCACTCAAAGTTCAGATTTGTATGAGAGTAGCTCTATTGACTTCCATGCATTTCCTCTCATGTCCATAATGGAAGGCTCTCAGAGTCTGCTGCAGAAACAGGAGAGAGGAATTGAGGGATTTTCCACTAGAAGATGAGTCGACTTGGGATGCTCATTCCAGAATGACTACTTTGCTGGGGTGATTAACACCACCAGGAGCAATGATGCATTGTGAAATGACATGCATTAGGAAGAGTCTGTGCGAAGAACAAATATCTTCATTTCAACAGTACATGACCACTAACTGGAACCTTGGCTTGTTGCTTGGTGTAAATTGCGTTAACCATCATCAAGAATTCAGTACCACATTGTGAACACAGTAGTTGTTCTAAGATAAAGTTCCAGATGAAGCTGATGTCATCAAATATCCTTTCGGCATATAGGAAAATTAATGTCATCTTCTTCTCTGGATGTACTTTGAAATATCCAGTTACATTGAAGACAGTATTTACAATGCTCCTAAGTTGTCTTTTTGTAAAAAACAAAAACAAATTCCCTGGAACATGAGGTTGTGTGCGTCAAAGCGCAGATTTTAATGAGAGTAGTCCAATTGACTTCCATGCATTTACTCTCTTGTCCACAATGGGAGGCTCTTCCGATGAAGAAACAGAAGAGAGGAGTTAGGGGATTTGTCCCTTGAAGTGCAAATTTGCATGAGAGTAGTCCCATTTACTTCCAAGCATTTACTCTCATTTCCACAATGGGAGGATTCTAGAGGCCGATGCAGAAACAGGAGAGAGGAGTTGGGGGACTTGTCACTCGAAGTGCAGATGTCAGGAGTCCTAACTTAGTCAGCAAACACCAGGCCTTGTGATGCAAGCAAGGATAGCATTTATTATAAAGCTGCAATAGAAAGGTTCACTGAAGCAGGTACATTGTTCAGAATGACTTGGTTACAGAAAGCAAGTGATTATACAGGGAAGGGGGTGAATGGGGACCCCCCCTTCTCCCAGTCAAAGAATACCATGCGATTGGGAATCGAAAGTTACTATGCTAATGAAGTTCCCAACGCCCCCATTATTCAAAGCAAAGCTGCAGCTTTGAAAGCGATAGGAAAGCTCGCAGCTTGATTCCTCAAGGTCAGAATGTCCCGTCTGCAGGAGATAGGGGTAACCAGAGCCACATTCCATTCTCACACCCTAAGCGTAAATCAACAACTCCCCAGATTCCAACCTCCCACCTGTCACGCCACTAAGGCGCCCAGAGCCAACCTCCTCTCCCCTCCATCCATCATGGCAGGGCTACCTGACAGCAGATTTGCATGAGAGTAGTCCCATTGACGTCCATGAATTTACTCTCACATCCAGAATGAGAGGTTCTCAGAGTCCAATGCAGAAGCAGGAGAGAGGAGTTGGGGGATTTGTCAGTCTAAGTGCAGATTTGCATGAGAGTAGTCCCATTGACTTCCATGCATTTACTCTCATGTCCATAATGGTAGGCTCTCAGAGTCCGATGCAGAAAAAGGAAAGAGGAGTAGGGGGATTTGTCACTTGAAGTGTAGATTTGCATGAGAGTAGTCCCATTGACTTCCATGCATTTACTATCATGTCCATAATGGGAGTCTCTCAGAGTTCGATGCAGAAACAGTAGAGAGGAGTTCAGGGATTTGTCACTCGAAGATGAGTCGACTTGGGATGCCCATTCTAGGATTACTACTTGGCTGAGGTGATTGACAACACCAGGGGCAATGATGCACTTAAGGAAACCTGATCAAGAATTTTGCAATAAACATGGTGTGGAAGCACTTGCATCTCTGAATACTGATAACTGAAGACAAAAACAAGTGTAGTTAACAGACTCAACATTTACGACTTGCCCAAAAACTGAAGAACGTTTAATACAGAATGATGTATACAGTGAAGCTACTATGAAAAAGTATGAAATGTAAAAAATGTAGAACTGATATTTCTAAAACTTATGAACAAGCAAGAACTATAAAATTATGCGATCTTGTGTCCGGATATTTGATAACAACATCCTTCAACCGGGAGTTTTCCAAAAAAATATACAACTCAATAACTAAAGGAGAGCCATACAAGGAAATTGCTGTTGGTTTTATACTCATACTGATATGCATTGGGAAGAGTCTGTGCTAACAGCAAATATCTGTATTTCACCATTGCATCACCATTAACTGGAACCTTGGCTTGTTGCTAGGTGTAAATTGCTTTAACCATCGTCAAGAATTCTGTACCACATTGTGAACTCAATAGCTATTCTAAGATAAAGTTCCAGCTGAAGATGTCTTCATAAAATCTCCTTTCGGCAACTAAGAAAATCAATGTCATCTGCTTATCTGGATGTACTTCGAAATATCCAGTTACATTCAACATAGTCCTTACATTGCTCCTAAGTTGTCTTTTTGCTAAAAACAAGAACAGATTACCTGGAACATGAGGTTGTGTGTGTTAAATAGCAGATTTTCATGAGAGTTGTCCCATTAGATTCCAAGCATTTACTCTCATGTCCCTAATGGGAGGCTCTCAGAGTCCGATGTAGAAAGAAGAGATAGGAGTTGGGGGCTTTGTCACTCGAAGTTCAGATTTGCATGAGAGTACTCGCATTGACTTCAAGGCATTTACTCTCATGTCCCTAATGGGAGGCTCTCAGAGTCCGATGTAGAAAGAAGAGATAGGAGTTGGGGGATTTGTCACTCGAAGTTCAGATTTGCATGAGAGTACTCGCATTGACTTCAAGGCATTTACTCTCATGTCCATAATGGGAGGCTCTCAGCATCCGATGCAGAAAGAGGAGAGAGGAGTTGAGGGATTTGTTACTCGATGTGCAGATTTGCATGAGAGTACTCTCCTTCACTTCCATGCATTTACACTCATGTCCATAATGGGAGGCTCTCAGAGTCCAATGCAGAAAAAGGAGAGAGGAGTTGAGGGATTTCTCACTTGAAGATGAGTCGACTTGGGACGCCCATTCTAGAATTACGACTTGGCTGAGATGATTGACAACACCAGGTGCAATTATGGCCTTAAGTAAACCTGATCAAGAATTTAGTAATAAACATGGTGTGGAAGCACTTGCATCCCTGAATATAGATAACTGAAGACAAAAACAAGAGTAGTTAACAGACTCAACAATTACAACTTCCCCGAAAGCTGAATAACGTGTAATACAGAATGATCTATACAGAGAAGTTACAATGAAAAAGTATGAAACGTAAATAATGGAGAACTGATATGTGCTACAATGTATGAACAAGCGAGAACTACAAAATTATGCGATCTTGTGTCCAGACCTTTGATAACAACGTCATTCATCCGGGTGTTTTCCAATAAAATATACAACTTAGTAACTAAAGGAGAGTCATACAAGGAAATAGCTGTGGGTTTCGTATTCGTTACTGTTATGCTTTGGGAAGAGTCTGTGCTAAAAGGAAATATCTGTATTTCACCATTACATCACCATTAACTGGAACTTTGGCTTGTTGCTTGGTGTAAATTGCTTTAACTATCATTAATAATTCAATACCACATTGTGAACTCAATAGTTGTTCTAAGATAAAGTTCCACCTGAAGCTGACTTCCACAAATGTCCTTTCGGCATCTAAAAAAATCAATGCCATCTGCTTCTCTGGATGTACTTCAAAATATCCAGTTACATAGTCCTTACATTGCTCCTAATCTGTCTTTTTGGTAAAAACAAAAACAAATTCACTGGAACGTGAGGTTGTGTGTGTTAAAGCTCAGATTTTCATGAGAGTAGTCCCATTGACATCCATGCATTTACCCTCATGTCCATAATAGCAGGCTCTTAGAATCTAATGCAGAAAAAAGAGAGTGGCGTTGGGGGATTTGTCACTCGAAGTGCAGATTTGCATGGGAGTAGTCCCATTGACTTCCATGCATTTCCTCTCATGTCCAAAATGGGAGGCTCTCAGAGTCCGCTGCAGAAACAGGAGAGAGGAGTTGAGGGATTTGTCACTTGAAGATGAGTCTACTTGGGACGCCCATTCCAGAATGACTACTTGGATGAGGGTGATTGAAAACACCAGGGGCAATTATGTATTGGGAAATGACATGCATCAGGAAGAGTCTGTGCTAAGAGCAAATATCTGCATTTCACCATTCCATCACCATTAACTGGAACCTTGGATTGTTGCTTCGTGTAAATTGCTTTAATCATCGTCAAGAATTCAGTACCACATTGTGAACACAGTAGTTTTTCTAAGATAAAGTTCCAGAGGAAGCTGATGTCATCAAATGTCCTTTCGTCATCTAAGAAAATCAATGTCATCTTCTTCTCTGGATGTACTTCGAAATATCCAATTACATTCAAGAGAGTCCTTACATTGCTCCAAAGTTGTCTTTTTGGTAAACACAAAAACAAAAACAAATTCCCTGGACCATGAGTTTGAGTATGGTAAAGCACAGATTTGCATGAGAGTAGTCCCATTGACTTCCATGCATTTACTTACATGTCCATAATGGGAGGTATTCAGAGTCCGATGCAGACTTCAGCAGAGAGGAGTTGCGAATTTATCATGATTTACATGAGGGTAGTCCATACTTCCATGGATTTACTCTCATGTCCGTAATGGGAGGCTCAGAGTCCGATGCAGATACAGTAGAGAGGAGTTGGGGAATTTGTCACTCAAAGTGGAGATTTGTATGAGGGTAGTCCCATTCACTTCCATGCATTTACTCTCATGTCCATAATGGGAGGCTCTCAGAGTCCGATGCAGAAACAGGATAGAGGAGTTAGGGGATTTTGTCACTCAAAGATGCAGATTTGACTTGAGAGTAGTCCCATTCACTGCAATGGATTTACTCTGGCATGTCCATAATGGGAAGCTCTCAGAGTCCAGATGCATTTGAAACAGGAGAGAGGCAGTTAGGGAGAGTTTTTCACTCGAAGATGAGTCATACTTGGGACTTCGCCATTCACAGAATGAACTACCTTGACTTGATCTGGTGTAATTGCTATAAACATCAGGGGCAATGATCGCATTATGGAAATGGTTTTTCTAGATGCAGTTCCAGGAGGAAGTTTGATGCCATGAAGTTCAGATCTAAGTATTTGAATTTCACCATTACATCTGATGCATTCAACTGTAACCTTGACATTCAAGATTTCTTGGTGTAAATTGCTTCAAAGTCATCTTTGTCAAGAATTCAGTACCACATTATGAACACGAGTAGTTTGTGTCTAAGATGCAGAGTTCCAGAGAGTAGTCCCATTGACTGTGCTTACTCAAATGTCCATAATGGGAGGTTCTCAGAGTACCTATGCAGAAACAGTAGAGACGTCTGGGG
Organism: Gekko gecko; assembly: GCA_029375565.1. NCBI lineage: Eukaryota > Metazoa > Chordata > Lepidosauria > Squamata > Gekkonidae > Gekko > Gekko gecko. The sequence goes on from JAPDNY010000001.1 coordinate 191,703,933, forward strand.
ATTTGTCTTCTCTGAAGTGCAGATTCGACATATCGCAGACCTTACACTTCAATGCATATTCCTCTACATTGCTCCATAATGGGAGGTCTTTCAGAGTCCAATGCAGAAACAGGATTCGATGGACCATGAGGTTATGTGTCGTCAAAGTGCAGATTTGCATGAGAGTAGTCCCATTGACTTCCATGCGTTTACTCTCATGTCCATAATGGGAGGTTCTCAGAGTCCGATGCAGAAACAGGATAGAGGACTTGGGGGATTTGTCACTCGAAGTGCAGATTTGCATGGGAGTAGTCCCATTGACTTCCATGCATTTCCTCTCATGTCCAAAATGGGAGGCTCTCAGAGTCCGCTGCAGAAACAGGAGAGAGGAGTTAGAGGATTTGTCACTCGAAGTGCAGATTTGCATGATAGTAGACCCTTTCACTTCCATGGATTTACTCTAATGTCCATAATGGGAGGCTCTCAGAGTCCGATGCAGAAACAGGATAGAGGACTTGGGGGATTTGTCACTCTCGAAGTGCCCAGATTTGCAAACTGAGAGAAGTAGTTGCTGCAATTTCACTTCCATGGATTTACTCTTATGTCCATAATGGGAGGCTCTCAGAGTCCGATGCAAAAACAGGGAGTTGAGGGATTTTTCACTCGAAGATGAGTCGACTTGGGACGCCCATTCCAATATGACTAATTGGCTTAAGTGATTGACAACACCAGGGGCTATGATGCATTGGGAACTGACATGCATTAGGAAGAGTCTGTGCTAAGAGCAAATATCTGCATTTCACCACTACATCTCCATTAACTGGAACTTTGGCTTGTTGCTTTGTGTAAATTGCTTTAATCATCGTCAAGAATTCAGTACCACATTGTGAACTCAATAGTTGTTCTAAAATAAAGTTCCAGAGGAAGCTGACATCATCAAATAACCTTTCGACATCTTAGAAAATCAATGTCATCTTTTTCTCTGGATGTAGTTCGAAATATCCAAATACATTCAAGATAGTCCTTATATTGCGCCAAAGTTGTCTTTTTGGTAAAAACAAAAACAAAAAAAAATTCCCTGGACTATGAGCTTGTGTGTGGTAAAGCACAGATTTTCATGAGAGTTGTCCCATTGACTTCCATGCATTTACTCTCTTGTCCATAATGGGAGGCTCTCAGAGTCCGATGCAGAAACAGGAGAGAGGACTTGAGGGTTTGGCACTCGAAGTGTAGATTTGCATGAGAGTAGTCCCATTCATTTCCATATATTTACTCTCATGTCCATAACGGGAGGTTCTCAGAGTCTGATGTAGAAACAGGAGAGAGGAGTTGGGGGATTTGTCACACGAAGTTCAGATTTGCATGAGAGTCGTCCCATTGACTTCCATGCATTTACGTTCATGTCCATAATGGGAGGCATTCAGAGTCCGATGCAGATACAGGAGAGAGGAGTTGGGGTATTTGTCACTCGAAGTGGAGATTTGTATGAGAGTAGTCCCATTCACTTCCATGCATTTACTCTCATGTCCATAATGGGAGGCTCTCAGAGTCCAATGCAGAAACAGGAGAGAGGAGTTAGGGGATTTGTCACTCAAAGTGCAGATTTGCATGAGAGTAGACCCTTTCACTTCCATGTATTTACTCTCATGTACATAATGGGAGGCTCTCAGAGTCCGATGCAGAAACTGGAGAGAGGAGTTTGAGGGATTCTTCACTCGAAGATGAGTTGACTTGGGACGCCCATTCCAGAATGATTACTTGGCTGAGGTGATTGACAACACCAGGGGCAATGATGCATTGGGAACTGATATGCATTAGGAAGAGTCTGTGCTAAGAGCAAATATCTGCATTTCACCATTACATCACCATTAACTGGAACCTTGGCTTGTTGCTTCGTGTAAGTTGCTTTAATCATCGTCAAGAATTCAGTACCGGGGGGGCGGAGCGACGTCGTTAATGGCAGTCGCATAGCTGAGGAGCTCCCGCAATCAACCCCCTTTCAGCTACAAATTATATCACTCTGAGGCGATTTAACAACAACAAAAAAACGATGGGAAAGACTGGCGGAACAAAAAATAACTCTTCAAGAAGAGACTCAGAATCAGTGACCAGTTATTTTAACACAGAAAGATCAACGAGAGCTGCAGGCCCACGAGACATAACTACAACTAAAATGGCGGCCATGCTAGAACTTGAATATGACGAAGATGCACCAATCTGCAAAAAGGACTTAACAGAGCTAAAAGCAGACATTCAACAATTTTTCAAAGAATTGATGACCGAATTACTCCGTCCAGTTCATTCTAAGCTGGAGGAACTAGAAGAAGGACTACAAGAAGTTTCAACTACAGCAGAAGAAGCATACTTAAATGGGACAGCCATGCAAACGGAACTAAAAAAATTGCAAGACTCCAAGAAGGCTCTGAGAGAAAAAATGCTGTTGCTAGAAAACAGATGGAGATTACAGAATTTGAAATTTCGCGGGATAGCGGAAAACGCTGAAGGTACGTCTGATTTGGCTTCATTCCTATCCACTTGGCTAGCAAAAAGTTTATACCTTGAAAATGGCGTCGCCCCAGCGATAGCTAAAGCACATCGGTTAGGCCCTCCAGCCTCAGCTCGGCCAAACCGTCCTCGGGACATTTTAGTTCAATTTATATATATATGTACCAGGGATAAAATCTTGAAAGAGTCACGTCAATCTCAAGCCTTAAATATGAATGGAAAACCAGTACAAGTGCTACTAGATCTACCTCAGGACGCTTTAGAGAAAAGAAGGCAACTGAAGTTTGTCTGAACTAAACTTGTCTCGGCACAGATCCGATTTCATTGGAGCCCAGCTTCCAGCATTATGGTCTATAAAGACGGCTTATCATATCAAGCTTCCGATGTCACAACGGGAATTGCTCTGCTATCAGCTTTCAATTTACAGCTCTCACTAGAAGAAGAAGCGGCCTTAGGACGTTAAGTAACTCTTGAATAATTTCCAAAGGAACACTCTACTTATGACTATTGGCCAAACTCGTTAAGCATATGATTCCTAAATGAGGGACCACAAGTGTTATAACTGTTAATTGTATATTTCATTGGCTTTCCTATCTTTTTATTATTGAAGTTCTATTAATGGTCTGAAAGTTATACATAGATATATTATTAAGTGTTAATATTTATCTTAACTTTGGTAGTTTAAATTGTTACAAGTTAAAAAGTGAAGGGTTTAAAAGAGAAAAAGAAAAAGAAAAAAAGAAAAAAAGAAAAGTATATATATATATATATATATATTTAAACTTTAAAAAATGCAAAAAATATTAATAAAATAAAAAATAAATAAAAATAATTAAGCAAAAAACGAACAAGAATGTACTATCAATGGAAAATGTACAAAGGAAAGTGGGTAAGGACCCTACTTGTAATTCCTAAACTTTTAAAATTAATTAACTTCCATTAATGGTGCACCAATTTTCCTTTTATACCTGGAATTGTAAAGGGTTAAATAACCCCATTAAACTCAGAAGAATTACAAACAAAATAACGAAAGAAAGGCCAAATTTTGTATGCCTCCAAGAAACACATTATAGAAAACCTGTCAAGCAAGTTCTAAAATCAAATTGGTTTGCCCAAACTTACCAATCGTCAGGCTCATCTAAGGCACGAGGAGTTGCAATACTAATATCTAAAAATGTCCCATTTCATTGTGAAGCTACTAAAAGCGACCCAAAAGGCAGATATCTATTTATCAGAGGAAAACTTAATGGTGAGACTTTGACAATTGCCTCCATTTACGCCCCAAATACAGGGCAACTGACCTTTTTTCAGGAAACATTAGAAATATTAAATATATTTCAACAAGGTGAAGTAATAATTGGGGGAGATTTGAATTACATTATAGACCCTAAAATAGATAAAACATACAAATCCCCTCAAATATCAAGGAAAACTTCCCAAATAACAGAATTAAAAGGAATTCTAAACAAATATAATTTAGAAGATGTCTGGCGATCACTTAACCCTGGCACAAGGGAATATACCTTTTTTTCAGAAGTACACAAAACATACTCGAGAATTGATTATTTATTAGTTTCTAAACCTTTATTAAATCAAATTACAGTATCAAACATTGGCAATTGTCATATTTCTGATCATGCATGGGTTACATGTCAAATTTTAGATAAAACTCAAGACGGCAAAGGCCACAATTGGACTCTAAATAAATTACTGCTTCAAGACGACCCAACATGCGACAAAATTTCAAAAGAAATAAAGGAATACTTTGACTTTAATACAAATTGCAAGGCATCTCAAGAAAATATTTGGGATGCATTCAAAGTAGTATTAAGGGGCAATCTTCTTTCTCTAGCATCAACCTATAAAAAAGAAAAGAACAAAATTATTTTAGATTTAAAAAATAAAATAGATATCCTGGAAAAAAAACATATGAGATTTGGAGGCAATAAAACTTTACGAAAACTCAATTTAGAACGCAAAAAGCTAGAAGCACTAGAAATCTCCAAAATACAAAAAAGATCTTATATTTAAAACAAAAATATGTAACTAAAACTCGAAAATCCTTAAATTGGCTATGTTCTAGAGTAAAACAAAAGAGAACTAATTCATTCTATAAAAAATTCACAAGGTAATATCGCAATCACTTCTAAAGACATTACGGAAACATTTTTGCATTATTATAACAAACTATATAAATCGGATAACATTGACATAACTGACATACAGAACTATTTGGAGTCCACTCAATTTAATATCAAAATTACCAATGAACATTTGAATTATTTAGACCAACCTATTTCGGAAAAAGAACTGACTAAAGCCATCGCTAAAACACAAAATAACAAAGCACCAGATAGGGATGGACTACCTATTGAATTTTATAAAAGATTTCAACCCCTCCTTATCCCACCATTATTGAAAACCTGTAATTTTCTATTTTCAGAAGGTAAAATACCTAAATCCTCGACAGAAGCAAGAATGGTATTTCTCCCTAAAGAAGGCAAGGATAAACAAAAACCTGAATCATATAGACCCATCTCAATATTAAATCACGACTTTAAAATATTTTCCACCATCTTAGCTTCCCGTCTAAATTCGATAATAGCTGAATACATCCACAGTGACCAATCCGGATTCATATCCGGTAGGTCGTTACAAGATAATATACGTAAAACATTAAATATTATACATTATAGTAAACTAAACAACATTAACTCACTAATTTTAGCGCTTGACGCGGAAAAAGCCTTCGATAAAGTTGAAATACCTTATCTTTTAACGGTTATGACTAAAATGGGATTTGGCCCCAACATAATGAGAGCAATTAAGACTTTATACCATAAACCTTCAGTTCAAATTTCTATAAATAATTTTAGATCTGATGAACTATACCTTTCCAGGGGTACCCGCCAGGGTTGCCCCCTGTCCCCACTTTTATTTGCCCTATCTCTAGAGCCATTAGCCTGTGCAATAAGACGGGATCCGTTAATTAGCGGGATTAAGATAGATTCAACAATTCATAAACTCAGTCTTTTTGCAGACGATGCAGTCTTGTATTTAAGCAACCCCTTAACTTCTCTGCCTAGGTTAATGAATATAATTAAAGACTTCAGTGCTGTTTCAGGATTTACCTTAAATCATAATAAAACTGAAATATTTCCAACAAACTTATTGAAAGAAAATAGAAAAAGGATATCTACTCAATTTCCATTCAAATGGGTAACTAAATCATGGAGACATTTAGGAATACAAATCCCTGTAGATCTAAAAGACCTGTATGAAACTAACTTTAAACCTTTAATAAAAGCAATGCATAACTCACTGTCTGATTGGTTGAAATTAGGACTTTCTTTGTTAGAAAAAATAGAACTTATAAAATCCATTTTATTTCCAAAATTTCTATTCCTATTTCAACACATTCCAATTCGGATAAAACCCCAAGATTTACAACAATGGCAATCAATCATTTCTAAATTCCTTTGGGAAAATAAAAGACCAAGGATAAATTATAAACTGCTTACAAGACCATAAAATTAGGAGGACTTGGCCTTCCAAATCTAAAAATTTACTATGAAGCATCTCAGTTAAAAAACATTTTAATTTTTTGGCCTCACAAAATCAACCTAAGGCTTGGGTTCAAATGGAAAAGTCGTATTTACTTCCAGCACTAATACAAGAAAGCATATGGAACTCAAAGACAGAAAGATCTATAGGAATACATCAAAATCCTTACTTAAAGCTTACTTTAGAAATATGGGATAAATACAGAAATATATTAGCCCCCGGTATCTCACCTGTTGCATCTTTTTTAGGCCAACACTGGTTTCCTTCGGGAAAAGAAAGTACCTCATACTCCAACTGGAGAAAACTAAAGAAATTTCGAATATATGATATTTGTCAGAATGATAAACCTTGGTCACCAATCTATTTAGAAGAAAAATACAATTTTAAAATCCCGTGGTTCCAATCTCAACAAATCTCTCATGTAATTTCATCCAATGATCTCTCGAATCAGACAAATAGACCCCTTACAAAATTTGAAATAGGGAGAAAGGGAATAATATCTATAATATATAAAGAATTAAACCAAACTTTTTGGGCAGCTACCTCTTCACAACAGCAAGTTTGGCAAAGAGATTGCAATTTAACATTAACTGAGAAACAATGGACTAAAATATGGTCTTCATACTTTTATACATCAAAATCTTTAAATTTCAGACTTCAAAATTACAAGCTTTTTGCCAGATGGTATATGACACCTTTGAGGTTATTTCACTCAAAAGCTCTTAAAGAGCCTAAATGTTGGAAAGGATGTGTGCAAATAGATTCGTTCCTGCGCTGTTGGTGGGCATGTCCAAAAATTATGCAGTTTTGGAATAATCTTCTTCCAACAATTGAAACCATCATAGATAAGGAAATCCCAAAAACTCCAGAATCCATCCTCCTGAATGTCTGGGAAGATGATTGTTTTAAAAAATCTACGGCAGAACTTACCTCAATATTGATCCTGGCAGCAAAAACTCTAATAGCAAAGTTATGGAAAACAGAGAAAATCCCAACGATGAGACAATGGTTATTAAAACTTTGGGACATGATAGTTATGGAATTTGTTTTTGTTTTTGTTTTTACCAAAAAGACAACTTCGGAGCAATGTAAGGACTATCTTGAATGTAACTGGATATTTCGAAGTTCATCCAGAGAAGAAGATGACATTGATTTTCTTAGATGCCAAAAGGAGATTTGATGATGTCAGCTTCATCTGGAAATTATCTTAGAACAACTACTGTGTTCACAATGTGGTACTGAATTCTTGACAATGATTAAAGCAATTTACACCAAGCAACAAGTCAATGTTCCAGTAAATGATGATGTAATGGTGAAATGCAGACATTTGCTCTTAGCACAGATGCTTCCTAATGCATGTCAGTTCCCAATGCATCATTGCCCCTGGTGTTGTCAATCACCTCAGCCAAGTAATCATTCTGGAATGGGCGTCCCAAGTCGACTAATCTTCGAGTGACAAATCCCCCAACTCCTCTCTCCTGTTTCTGCATCGGAGTCTCAGAGCCTCCCATTATGGACATGAGATTTAATTCATGGAAGTCAATGGGACTACTCTCATGAAAATCTGCGCTTTAAGACACACAACCTCACGTTCCAGGAAATTTGTTATTGTTTTTACCAAAAAGACAACTTAGGAGTAATATAAGGACTATGTTGAATGTAACTGGATATTTCGAAGTACATCGAGAGAAGCAGATGGCATTGATAGATGCCGAAAGGACATGTGATGAAGTCAGCTTCAGCTGGAACTTTATCATAGAACAACAATTGAGTTCACAATGTGGTACTGAATTCTTGACGATGGTTAAAGCAATTTACACCAAGCAACAAGCCAAGGTTCCAGTTAATGGAGATGTAATGGTGAAATACAGATATTTGCTGTTAGCACAGACTCTTCCCAATGCATATCAGTATGAGTATGAAACCCACAGCAATTTTACACTAAGCAACAAGCCAATCTTCTAGTTAATGGTGATGTAATGGTGAGAGAGAGAGATTTTCTTTTAGCACAGACTGTTCCCAATGCATGTCAGTATGAGTATCAAAACCACAGCAGCTTAACGCTGTTGGTTAGATTTACCTTGCAATTTCTTTGTGTATTGAATTATAGAACACCCTGATGAGGGATGAACTTTGGTATGTTGTTATCAAACATACGGACACAATGTCGAATAATTTTATATTTCTCCATTGTTCATACATTTTAGCACATATCAGTTCTCCATTCTTTACATTTTATACTTTTTCATTGTAGCTTCCTTGTATACATCATTCTCTTCAGCTTTTTAGCGAGTCGTAACTGTTGAGTCTGTTAAGTACACTTGTTTTTGTCTTCTATTATCAGTATTCAGGGATGCCAGTGCTCCCGCTTCATGTTTCTAGCCGCCTTAACTCCCCTCTTGCAAAGTCAAGCCATTTGGGAAGCCTGAACCTTCCCTTCCATTTCTGCTTCCTTTTTTTTTTTTTTTTAAGATCAGTTTTGCCCGTGGTAGTCCCTAGGGGAGACATTTTCGAGTGACAAATCCCCCCCAACTCCTCTCTCCTGTTTCTGCATCAGACTCCTGAGAGCATCCCATTATTTACACAAGTGTAGATTCACTGAAGTCAATGGGACTACTCTCATGTAGATCTGCACCTCAGTAAATGCACAGAAGTCAATGGGACTACTCTCATGTAAATCTGCCTCAGTTTCCGCTTCCAATAAGACCTTCCCTTCCATATCTGCTTACTTTTGTTGTTGTTTTTTGGATCAGGTTTGTATAAGCAGATCAGTGCCCCTGGTAGTCCCCAGGGGAGTCATTTTCAAGTGACACCCCCCCCAACAACTCTCTCCCTTTTCTGCATCAGACTCTTGAAAGCATCCCATTATTGACACAAGGGTAAATGCACTGAAGTCAATGGGACTACTCTTATGTAGATCTGCACCTCAGTAAATGCACTGAAGGCACACTCAGTAAATGCACAGAAGTCAATGGGACTACTCTCATGTAAATCTGTCTCAGTTTCTGCATCCAATAAGACTTTAGTCATTGTGCTTGAAATCCAATACATATCGAGCCTTGACCAGGAGTCATGTCTAGCCGGGAAAAAATATATTGCTATTCTCAGAACTGAGTGATGCCAGTGCTCCCACTCCATGTTTCCATATGCCTTAACTCCTCTCTTGCAAAGTCAAGACATTTGGGAAGCCGGGACCTTCCCTTCCATATCTGCTTACTTTTGTTGTTTATTTTGGATCAGGTTTGCATAAGCGCATCAGTGCCCCTGGTAGTCCCCAGGGGAGTCATTTTCGAGTGACAACCCCCCCCCAACAACTCTCTCCTTTTTCTGCATCAGACTCCTGACACAAGGGTAAAAGCACTGAAGTCAATGGGACTACTCTCATGTAGATCTGCACCTCAGTAGATGCACTGAATGCACCCTCAGTAAATGCAGTCAGTAAATGCACTGAAGTCAATGGGACACTCTCATGTAAATCTGCCTCTGTTTCCGCTTCCAATAAAAGGTTAGTCATTGCGCTTGAAATCCATTGCCCCCCCAGATGGAATAAAGAGACGGACAACAGTTTTGGATCAGATAAGGGCCACTTTATTAACTACATAGCATTTAACAAACTGGAAAAAACAGCAAGGGAACATTTTCAAAAGCAGAACAGACAAGGCAGGTATCATAAAGACCAACCTCCTTGTCCAGGATATGGGCGAACCACCAACCCCGGTCTTAAGCCAATCATCTGGCTTGCGACCAGCAGCCCAGCCACTGTTGGCCTCCCGGAGCACCTACCCCTGAAACCATAGAGTTTGCAGAGAGGAGCTTATCCAAGAGGTTCCCAGAGAGGATCATCATTAACCACCCGGAGCCTTAATAACCCGCAGGTCATTCCTGATGACCCCATGTTCCCAAAATCAAGGAATGGCTTGAGGTGCTCACCAATTTCTGCTTTCCTATCCCTGCACTATTCTGCCACTAGCGAGGTAAAGCCTCTGCTTTGGCCAACGCGGCCACCAAACCAAGTGCAGCCCTAATCCCTTGCTGAATATTCTCCAAAAACAATTTGTTGCCCTTGTCTGAAATGTGAAGACCATCCTCTCTATAGAGGTCAGTATTTCCTACCAAAATTCCAGGATGTGGTAAAAATTGACCCAGGCCACCCTCCATAGCCTTCCTCATTTGCCAGTTAACCTTGCGGCGAGCCCGGTCAATGCACCTGGGATCCCCCAGGTTGCGCCATACCTGCCTTGGCAAGATCGCCGACCAGATTATCAATGCCCCAGGCCATCTTCTCTGGATCACTGACAGATCACATGTAGCCTGAATCACCAGGGCCTTGCTTTTCATCAGGCCAAGATCATTGCCACCTAAGTGCACAAGTAAAACGTCAGGAGGTGGCCCATGCCGTTCCTCAAACATTAGTGGGAGCAATCTGGGCCAATGCATGCCCCGCCTTCCCCACCATTCAACAACAGCAAACTCAAGCCTAACTGAGAACCAACCGTCGTCCTCCTGGCCTGATGAGCCGCCCAAAAAATCATACTGTGGCCGCATAATATGACTCTCCGTCACGCCTGCCGGCCCACAGCACCTGAAAAAGAACTATTTTAGTAACATGAACTATTTAAAACTTACACTGATGAACATAACTTTTAAAACTACAAGTTCTCCAACGTCCTATACCTTGAATGTCCTCTCGAGAGTACTCCATGGCAGCTGCCATAGAAGCAGCTCCAATCCTAAATGAATGGGTCCCAAAACGGAATCCACTTAAGCCCAATGTATCTAGCGCCCGTTTTGTCAATATCCAAAATTGAAATTTTGTGAGAGGTGAGCCGTCTCTGTGCCAAAATAATACCCCATTGTCAGACCCCCGGAGCTGCAGGTAATGATGTAAACCTGATACCGGGCACAAATCAGACTCATAACAACGCCCCAATTCTATAGTTGAACCCCTACCTAACTGATCAGTCTTAGATTGCCTAATATAAATGATTACATTGTCTTCAGTAACCCTGATGTCGCCCAAATTAAGAGCCCGATTAGATGTATCAAGTCGCAAAGCAGGGACAAGCTCACTGACCTGAAGAGGTCCAAAAAATGCCAGCAATGATGCTGAGTGAAAAAGAGCGGCCTCATATTCGTCAGCACAAAGGCCCGGCCACAACGCCTTTAGGCCTAACAGAATTGAAGGAGTCAATGGCTCCCTGGAATCAGGTAGCTGCCCTGCTTCGCACGACCATCCTTCAAGCATTTTCTTAATCCTAAAATCCTTAGTCTTGTCCTCATGCCCAGCAGCTTTACCTGCATACGCTAGCGAAGACAACCTGCCTTTTATAGAGCGAACTGACAAACCACTGCCCTTCAAATAGACACAGTACTGCATCAATTGATGAACCGGAACGGGCCATTCCTCCCGTAATCCAGCCTCCTTCCGGAAAGCAACAAATTGGTTACCTGCCCTCATGTATGATTTTCGCGTTGAAGGGGCAAGGGCCATACCTATTGCCCGTTCAGCTTCAAACCTCCAATCTGCCAAAAACTGGGCGGCATCCTTACCGGGCACTCGTCTGCTTCTGGGGCCAGCTGATGGAATCTCCCCATCTGTTTCTGAGAGAGAGCGTCAGCGACCCCGTTACTCGCACCCGGGACATGCCTTGCTCGAAACAATATATTATTCCTTAAACATATCAATGTAAATGCCCTAACTAACTTCATAACCCGTGGTGACTTAGATGTTAGGGAGTTTATTACCTGTACTGTAGCCTGATTGTCGCACCAGAAATGAACCGAACAACCAGTGAAATCAGCCGTCCAAATCCCAACTGCAACAACAATCGGGAAAAACTCCAGAAAGGTTAGGTCCTTGACCCAGCCTGCCTGGAACCAATCCTGTGGCCAATCCTCAGCACACCAGTGACGCCTAAAGTACACCCCAAAACCTGAGGAGCCTGCAGCATCGGACATCACCTGCAACTCAGCCTCTAAATGTAAGTCTTCTCTCCAAAAGGATACCCCATTAAAAGACTGTAAAAACTCCTCCCATAGTAAAAGGTCTTCCCTAGTCCTGTGGTGTGGGAGGTGAAGCCCATGCATAGCATCACAAAGACGCCTGATGAAAGCCCTACCGGGAGCCACCACTTTGCATGCAAAGTTGAGATGGCCCACTAGTTGCTGCAACTCCCGTAGGGATATTTTCTCCTGCCTTCTTAAGTTTGTCAACCAAGACCTGAAGGCCCTCCAACTTATCCAAAGGGAGCCTAGAGCACTGTTGAACCGTGTCCAACTCAATACCCAAGAAGGTCAAGATGGGCTTCGGACCTTCAGTCTTTTCCTCTGCCAAGGGAAGGCCTAATTCAGCCGCCATATCTATGAAACTAGACAGTAAAAATTCACACTGTCCAGTCCCTACCCGTCCTACAAACAAAAAATCATCCAAATAATGAGCTGTAGAGCTCAATCCAGTCCTGAATCGTAAGGCCCATTCCAAAAAGGAACTAAACCTCTCGAATGCCGCACAGGACACAGAAGAGCCCATTGGAAGAGCCCTATTCATATAATAGAAACCCTCCAAAGCAAAACCTAACATCAAAATCAGCAGGGTGTACAGGCAAAAGCTGGAAGGCCGATTTGATGTCGCATTTAGCTAACAATGCTCCTCGTCCACAACCCCGCACGACCTTAAGGGCCTGATCAAAGGACGTATATTTAATCGAACATAGCTCATCAGGTATAGCATCATTCACAGATCCGCCCTGAGGGTATGATAAATGATGAATGAGGCGATACTCACCAGGAGCCTTCTTTGGTACAATGCCCAAAGGAGACACCCGTAAATTAGGTACTGGGGGGGGAGAGAAAAGGCCCGAGGACTCTCCCTTCTCTAAATTCCTTACCAATTTTAGCTTGTACTATGTCTTCCATCCCTATGACTGACTTTAAATTTGGAGCCCAAAATGGGGCCTGCTCACCTTGATAAGGGATCCGAAACCCAAATAAAAACCCTTCAAGTAAATACTTACTGTCTTTTTTGTTTGGATAACCTCTCAAAATTTTTTCTAACACCGGCACCTTAATTGGGCTGGGCCCCTTTGTCATTAAAGGCTGCTTGACTTCTGCCCCCCACTGGACGCTTACCTCCCCTTGCTCCAAAACGTCCCTTTGGCTTGGGACAACCGGACAGTGCATGTGGCCCTCCACATAGAGGGCACTCATGCCAAAAGGAACAAGATTTCCTTCCACAAGTACCCTGTGACGTAAATTCCCAGCAAAGTGGACGCCTCTGCAAAACAGTTCCTCCCTGAAACCGAGGAGGGTTCTGACTCTGCAGCCACTGTATCACGTGGCCACTGTCAGAGTGCTCAGAATTTAACGATTTAGGTGTGGACACCACCTGTAACCACAGGTGGGGATGAATAAGATCCCAGCGCAAAGATAGATTCATTGCCGCTCATGCACGGAAACCTCATCATATTCCAACCATGTATGTCCTGTGAAACCCGTAAAGGCTTTATAAATTATATCCATATATTGTAAAAGCGCCAACGCCCTCCAGGGCTGATGATGCACTATCACTCCAGAATAAATAAGGAAAACTGGAAACCAATTACCCCAGGTCGTATCCACTCTACGCCTCCTAATATGTTCTCTGTCCCTCTCGTCCAAATCTTCTTTGTCTTTTTTATCTAATTCTCTATATAACAGCGTAAAAACATCAACATATGCTCCCTTAAGAATCTTTTCCTTGGTAGCCAAAGAAAGGTGGTCTCCCAATGGCAACGATATATCGCCCACAGGCATACATTTGGCTGAGGCCTGATCATAAGAATATCCCACTGGAGCAGGTGGATACCACCCACCTTGCCCTGAACATTGTGAGGTACCCCCGTCTATGGCAGGTGGCACAAAATGCCACCCACTGGACGTTGTGGAAGCCCCCACCCGTGTTGAGGAAACCTTGCATGAAGAGGCAACCCCTGATGTATCCTGATTACCAGAACCCCAGGGCCATGATGCGTCATCCTGCCGAACAACAGTAGCCTTACCATCCAGCTGTGGAGGACATACTGGACCCTTATAAAGCTCCAACTGCTGAGAACCATCTTCTCCTTGAGCCGGCTCGGCCTCCGCATCACCAGATCCACAAGCAGATGATTGCCCATCCTCTAGAAGTGCCAGCCGAGCTAATACCTGTGCTTGAAAAGAAGAAATGTCAGATTTTTTCAACTTCTTAGCCAAAGATGGCGTGGAATCAGCCTGCTGTGGCCTAACCCTCTGTTTCTCCAGAGCCTCCAGCCTAGCCAATATAGCGGCATTAATAGGATCACCCTCCTCATCATCAGAGATCGGCATTGCTGGTGCAGCTGGGGGCACCTTAGGCGCAGGATGCTTGCCCTTAGGCTTGCCCTGACCTTTCTTGGGGGCCATCTTTCCTAAAATTCTCTACTTTGACTAATACCTGAATGAATTACTAAACATAGTGATGCTCCCCAAGAATGCTGATTATTATAAGAAGGGGGGGGTCGGATAAGAACTCACTAAGAAGCACCAAAATGGCCTCTCCTCACAGCAGCCTGATAAATCCTTCTCAAAATGGCTGCTGTCAAATTGCCCTAGCTCACCACCCAAAATGGACGCCGAAGTGAAAGCACCGCCACCTATGAAGCACCACTAAAGATGGCTTCCATAAACTTTCCGCCCTGAATGCTGAGAAAAACTAATGGGGGGGGGAATCGCAGTAAAATGCACCCCTACCCAGGAAGAACGCGCAAAATGTCCAGGGGAGCCCTCCAACTGTTTATCCTCCAGAAATAACTCCCGGGACAGAAACGCTACTGCCACCAACAGAGGGGACCCAGGGGGCCTCCTTCCCCTCGAAACAACTGCCCCAATAAAGAAACTTCGCTAAGAAGCCTGTCAGCGTAATCAAGCCTTTAGGCCAAAACAAGGCTGCCGTGTCATGGAGCCGCTCACCGTGATCTGTTCCTTGCTGCCTCTGAGACCGACGCTGCCTCTGGAACTGTTCTCCGTCCCCGGGACACACAGGGCGAACCGCCGCTCACTCAAGGCCTGCAGGACCGAAAGGTCTGCAGGCACAACAGCCTCTTGCCGCCGCTTTACCCAAGCACGAGGCTGCAACTGATTTGGGCAGGAGCGGAGCCGCCCTATATTGGGTAGACTCCTCCCCGCCCCCATCATGGCACATAGCGCCACGACGCTGCTGCTGCTGCTCCGTCATTCCTAGGAGCGGCAAAATAGCTCCCGGACTCCATTGCTTTCAGTGGGAGTCCAGGAGTTCGAACACATATTGTAATTCATTACCTCCCGTTTTCTTCCCTTGAAAAGTTGCCTTTGTATCTTCCTTCTTGTCAAACACTGTGTTGTAGTCTCCCATTATACAGATTTCTTGGAAGTCCTGCTTCGTAATGAGGTTCTGCAAATTTTTGTAGAGTTTTCCCCGATATTCATTCAGTGTATATAGATTGACTCTAATTGTCCTTTTCATTTGCCTCTATATAGCTACCATTAAAATTCTTCCATTCTGGGGGGCGTGGCGCCGCACAAGATGGCGGACGCAGCTTGAGGACGTTCCCAGCCTGTAATTCCTAAAGTCGACTTCAAATTGACCTACCCCCCTTATAATTCAGACACAACATGATGGGAAAACCCTCTAAAGGGAAAAATCCGAAAAAATTACAACAAACTGCTTCAGTGAAAAAATATTTTACGAGAAACGCTGCGACTTCACCTGAACGCTCTAATCACTATGGAGCTCTGGAAATGGCGGCCGAATCTTCAGACGCAGTTATAGTAAGAGAAAGTGAAGACAACATGCCGATCACAAGGAAAGATCTACAAGAACTAAAGGAGGACCTGTTAAAATCGTTCACTACATTGGTCTCGGAGATCCTACAACCCCTCCTTGTAAAGGCTTGTAAAGACTTATTTACAAAAAGCGATTTTAGCTGACATTAAGGGCAGAGGAACATCTTCACAAATTGGTGCCATCCTGGGATAGATGAAAGAGAGTTAAGCAAGAGAAGAGGGATAAATTAGCAGCGGCTGGAGGAAGAGGAAGAGGTTGCGGGAGACCCCTTTGCAGGGGTAGGGTAGAAGGATCGTGGAAGGGGAGGCCCGTTTCAGTGTACACAAATTTTTAACCCTGTAGGGCCAGGGTGGAAGATCAAAAAAAGATTAAAAAAGAGCATCAGCGATTATTTCAATATTCCCAATTTTTGCTGCAGTTAATAAAGAACATTTATCCTTTTTGCTGTTGGTGATTGGTGAAGACTCAACAGAAATATATGAGGTTATTGTGGAAGCAATATGGTGGCTTGTGTTATATGATTTCTCTGGGTTAGAGAGGTGGAGGTTGGTAAGGGCATCCGGACATAACACAACTGTTATGGAACTTGGCAAGGGTTTCTCTGGGTTAGAGAGGTGGAGGTTGGCAAGGGCATCCGGTTATAACACAACTGTTATGGTGGAACTTGGCAACAAAGGAGGGGGGGGAAACTGGGAAGGCAGCCAACCTGGGAGAAGTGCCAACGGAGTGATTGTTTAGTAATTACTAAAGATGATAGTTGAAGTATTTCTGGGGAACTTGCCAGGGAAAGAGATAGTCTAAACAATAACGTTCTCATTGTCTGTGGAAATAAGGTGAAGATAAAACAGTCTGGGCAGTGAGTCAAGAAAAGTAGTTAGTTCCCAAACATTGGATAAAGGCTGAATATAAATATTAATTGGGGTATAAGTAAACTCTGTACATGCTAAGATTGTGATTTGGGATTTGGAGTAAATGGATAAAAATGTCTAATACTGGAGGAAGAAAATTTTCGCTGGTCTCACCAGGAGCACTGAGTTCAACGGTAGCAAAGCTAGGAAGCTCTACACAAAAAGAGACTAAAGAGTCTAAAGAAATGCAGGCGATAGTGCAATCCACCATTTTAAGCACAATTAATGATGTAATTGAGCCGATTAAAGCGAGCATGGAAGAAATTCGAAATTCCGTGCCACAGGCGATAGAGCCCATTAATCAAGCGATTCAAGAAGTTAGAGATATGATCCCCCAAGCAGCAGTTCCAATACAGAATGCCATGAAGGATATTACTGAGCAATTCACTCAGAGTTTGCAGCTGCTACAAAGACAAATTTCAGATAATACCTCGAAGATTATATCTTTAAACACAGCAGTGGAGGAGGTAGAGACAAAGACCAGACAGGTGAAAAGGAGAGTACAGGAAAATGAAGAGAAGCAATCTACACTGGAACAGGATGTGATGAGATTACAGGTGGAAAGAGCTGCATTTGTTTTGAGATTCCAAAACATTCCAGTGGAGAAAGAAGAAGATCTGAATATAAAAATGGCAGAAATACTAGCAGACCACCTTCATATGGAAGACGCAAGCAAAATAGAACAAGAGATAGATACGGCTTTCAGAATGAATTCAATTTATGCAAGAAGATTCAAGGTGCCCAGAGAAGTACAACTGCAGTTCCATAAGAGGGTGGTTAGAAATAAAATACTGAGGGAAGTCAATGCTATACCATTAAAAGTGAACCAAGAGGAAATCAAGGTGTTGAAAGAGATTCCTTGGAAAGTGAGCGAGAAGAGCATATTTGGAATTAACAACCCTCTTGAGAACTAATAATATTATCTACAGTTGGATTCTCCCGGAAGGCGTGTTTTTTACTTTTGAAGGGAAAAGATTTAGAATTACATCGGTTTTTAAGGCAAAGGACTTCCTCGAAACATATGTAGAAGAGTTGTTGGATTACTAGGAAGAAAGAGAGGAGAAAGAAGAGGGTGAAGTTGAAAAAGAACCAGAACCTCAACTCCAAGGTGCAGCAGCACCAGCATCACCTGTCAGACCGCAAAGACAAAGGAGATTCAGATTCAAAAGATCCCTGATCAATCCGAGACAAAGGAAGAAAGACGAAAAGGACCGCAAACAGACAATTAATCTAGATGGATAACTGGAAACTGAAGTTAATGTCGGTTAATGTCAACAGTTTAAATGGACCCCAGAAAAGAAGAAGAATTTTCCACCAATTGAAGAAACAAAATGCAGATATAACATGTATACAAGAAACTCATATTAGAACAAAAGATAAAAAATATTTGGCATATAAAGGGCTTGGGAAGGTATTCATAGCTGCAGATGAAGAAAAGAAGAAGCGTGGAGTAGCTACTTATATTAAAGAACACTTGCAACCGGAATTAGTATTCACTTCTAAAGATGGAAGAATGCTGATGGTGTCAATTCAAAGACAAAACAAGCAAGTCTTGATTGTCAACATATATGCCCCAAATCAAAACAAAGAAAGGTATTATCAAAAGCTTTTAAATTTGATTTCAAAACAGGAGTTTCAGGAAATTTGTGTTATAGGGGACTTCAATGCGGTGTTTGATAATAAACAAGATCGGAAAATAAATACCCAGAAGAAGATAAAAGCCGATGAATTTACTAATTCACTCCTCAATAGAGGAATGGCAATTGGTTGATTTATGGAGAATAAGAAACCCGAAGAAGCAACAATATACTTATTATTCGGCAAGACATGGTTTGTGGTGCAGATTAGACATGTGCTGGATGTCATCCTCATTGGCAAAGGATTTATTAGAGGCAGAAATCGAGGCAAGTACATATGCGGATCATAACCCAATAACTTTGGAGTTACAGGGAACAAGCCCTAGAAACAGATGGACAATGAATCAATACTTATTAAAAGATAGCAAAGTGGTGGCCCGATTGAAAACGGAATTTACATTCTTCTTTAAAGAAAATGTCAAACCAGATATGCCGAGGCGAATTGTATGGGATGCTTTTAAGGCTTCTCATAAAAGAAGCGGCAAAGAAGAACAGAAAAAGAAATGAAGAGTACCTTAACTTGAAAAAAGAGATATATGAACAGGAGAAAGAAGACTTAAAAGCTGGAAGAGACAAAGATAAAGATAAAAGGAGCAAGATTAGGTTATTGACCCATAAAATGAACTGCTTGCTAACAGTAGAAATAGCAAGAAAGCTGAGTTTTGCTAAACAGAATTTTTTTGAGAATGGAAATAAACCGACTCGATGGTTGGCGTACCAAATAAGAAAGCAATCTGAAAAGACATATATAAAAGCATTAAAAAATAAGAAAGGGGAGGAAAAAAGCAGAATCCAAGAGTTAAAGAATATCGTGGAAGATTTTTATAAGGAATTATATGGAAGACCGAACACAACTGGGGAAAGAGTAATCCAATATTTACAAGACCAAAAAATTCAGAAATTCTCAGAGGAGCACCAAAAGATGTTGAATCAACCAATTTCAATGATGGAAATGGTGGAAGTGCTTAAAAGACAGAATAAAGGTAAAACACCAGGTATAGATGGTATTCCAGTAGAATTTTATATGACCTTTGAAGAAATACTACTGCCACAGCTACATGAAATTTGTAATTGTATTATGGATGGAGAAGAAACTCCCGATACTTGGAGGGAGGCTTTAATATCGTTAATTCATGAACAAGATACTGAAGGAAATGACATTAAGATTTATAGACCAATCTCCTTATTAAATGTTGACTATAAGATCTTTGTGTCTATCTTGGCGGAGAGGCTAAAATGGATTTTAGCGAAGACGGTGCACAGAGATCAATCCGGATTTTTACCTAAAAGACAAATAAAAAAAAATGTGATATGTATACTGAATGTGTTGGAATACTATGAAGCACACCCAGAAAAGGAGATGGCGATGACATTTTTAGATGCGGAAAAAGCTTTTGATAATTTAAACTGGATGTTTATAATAGAGACATTAAAGAAAGCGGAAGTAGGGGAAAAATTCATCCAGTCAGTTTAAGCAATATATTTAAAACAAAGAGCAGCAGTTATAGTTAATGGTGAATAGACAGACCAATTCCAGATACAAAAAGGTACCAGACAAGGGTGTCCTTTATCACCCCTATTATATATTTTCGCTTTAGAAGTATTAACAGAAGCAATAAGACAGAATCTGAAGGTGAAGGGTCTGAAAATACAAGGAGAAGAATACAAGTTATTGGCATTTGCAGATGAACTGGCATTTATTTTGGAGGAACCTAGATCATCGATTTTGGAGCTGAATACGTTACTAAGGGATTATGGTCAGGTAGTAGGACTAAGAGTTAATCTCTCTAAGACCAAAATATTAACTAAGAACATGACCTCTGAACAGAGAGAACAGCTACAAGAAGAGTCAGGATATCAACTCTGTACTAAAGTTAAGTATTTAGGGATAAAATTAACAAACAGATGCAGTTCCCTACAAGAAAATAATTATGATGAATTGTTGAAAACAACGAAACAAGACCTGGAGAAATGGAAGAACCTGCAACTTTCGTTAATGGGCAGGATTGACCTGATAAAGATGAATTTATTATCAAGATGGATTTTTCTATTCCAAACAATCCCAGTATTGAAGAAATTTGTGATCTTTAAAGAGTTGGAACAAAGTATAAATACATTTATATGGCAAGGGAAAAGAGCTAGAATTAGGCTCAAAGCTTTGCATGACTCTAAAGGAAGAGGGGGACTAGATCTGCCTAATTGGACTCTATATTATAGAGGGGCAGCATTAGCATGGATTAAGGAATGGATAATGCTGGAAGATAGAAGGCTCTTAAAGTTGGAAAGTCATGATTTACTGATTGGATGGCATGCTTTTCTCTGGGATGTGAAAGCAGCCTCGCATAAATATTTCAGACAACACTGGATAAGAGAGGCTTTGTTAAGAGTTTGGGAGATCATATGGAAGAGGTGGTTCATCAAAACCTCGAAACTGGTAATTCCTTTAGAGGCGGTGACATTACCTAGATGGTACCACGAGGATCCCCCACAGAGATACTTAGACATGTTAAACTCAAAGGGGGAACTTGAACTTCATAGTCATCTTACATGGTGGCAGAAGATGCAAATTCAATCCAGGTATGTGAGAGATAAGAAAACAGGGTTCGAGAAGGAGCTATCGGAAATGGAAAAAATCCTTTATGCACCAGAAGAGGTTTATTAAAAAAATATACGAGCTACTTTTGTCCGATTATATGGCAGATGAGATAGTGAAAAACAATATGATTTAATGGGCACAGAATTTTAGTTATAGTATTGAATTAGACCGATGGGACCAAATATGGAAGATAAACACTAAAATAACGAGAGCAGTTTCATATAGGGAGAACATGTATAAAATGTTTTATAGATGGTATATTACACCTGATAAGTTGGCGAGATATGATGGGAAATGTTCCAACAAATGTTGGAAATGCAATATTAAGACAGGGTCATTGTATCATATGTGGTGGACGTGTGATGTAACAAAAAAGTTTTGGATATGGGTACATAGGTTGATACAGAAAATTATAAGAAGCACTATACCATTTAAACCAGAAGCTCTGTTATTAGGTATACTTCCGAAAGATATGTTGAGAGATGATCATTAATAATATATTTAACAACAGCAGCTAGGATTTTGTATGCAAAGTATTGGCGATCGACGGAGATTGCAACCAAACAAGAATTTGTTGCAAAGATAATGGAAGCAGCAGAAATGGACAAACTAACTTTGATGATGAAAGGGTATGATGATACAGCTTTTCAAAATACGTGGCAACGCTTTTATGAATGGTATGATCAGAAACAGAAGGATGGAGGAAAGTAAAATTTACTATTAAATGTATGTTAGAAATGAGTAAGATAAATAGAGTGTATGGATACTCGTGTATAGGGGTTTATAAACAATAGTGGCAAGGTGGGAAAGAATGCTTAATAGGTGATTTCATTTAGAATATGTATCCCCCCATGAATGTTAAATGTTTTATGTCTTCGTTATGTTTAGTGTGTTTTTAGTGTAACATTGTGTGGTTGTTATTGTTTTGTTATGTGCTGTACTGTTTATAAAAATAAAAATGCCTCTTTTAGGGGCGCTTTAAAAAAAGAAATGAAGAAAGGAGAAAACAAATGAAGAAACGAAACAGAGCCACCTACTATGGAGGCAATTAATTCTATCAACAATGGGTGTCTCTACCATTCTGTGAGAAGGATAAGAAGTTATCTCTATTCACTTTCTACCTATGGACATATGAAGAGATTTTTTACCTATTCCTCCACAGTATTATAGTGCATTTGTGCACTTCCCTGGTTTTTCCCAGCCTTTCTCAGTACTTTTCCAAACTTTTGCTGTAACGTTTTCAGGGAAAATGCAGCAAAGCCTGGATGTTTGCTGTGTGTGGGAAAATTTAGATTTTCCTAGTCCCACCACAAGGCATTTGTTTCCCCTGCCCTTGTTGCCATAGCCATAGTTTTCCCCTCCCACCACTGGGCTTTTTTTGTTTTGTTTTGTTTAAAACAACAATTGAATGCTGGGGGGCTGAGGCAGGGAAATTATGGGGAAACCTGCTATGTAGATACCCTATTGCCTCTGTGCTGTATTGGTAGCCACACCAGGGGAACCACACAAATTTGTCGCCATGCGGAAAACACAATCATGCATAAATTTATCAATTTTTGATCATAACCCACTTTAATTGTCCTTTTTTCTCCATTGACAAGTCACTAAATCTGTAGCTTTCCAGTGGCAGTCTGAGAGAGGCCAATGTCATTATCTCATGGGACTGGGGCTGAACAAATAGCTCTTTCCTGAGTTTATGTTGTATTTTCATGGCTCAGCCATTCAAAGCTCCTCCCAAACTACGTTTTTCATCAGTATGCCATACCAGTTCTGTCACTGGTGATCAATACATATATAAACTGCACAGATATTTACAAAAAATGCAGATGAGGTTTGTTACTTTGGATTCAAAAGTTCTTTAGCCACGATGGTCCTTGCATGCTGTACACATTCCACTTTCAGCTTGCACTCAGTCCTACTGAGACCTTTGGCCTAAGATGGAGGGAAATGCGCTGTTATGCCAGCATTTCAGCTCCAAACAGCCCTAGTCTTGCTTTTCCCTCTTATTTCTGGTTAACACTTCCCCCTTTTTTCCTGCTGTAAGTGTTGCTTAATATTTCCTACTGGGTGGGAGCTTTGTCTTTTTTAGCTAAACTTTTCATTATACATTTTGTGCAGATATCGACCAAACATGGTGAATCCTGTAGTACGAGGTGAATTCCTGGAATTCGGTAAAGGTAAACGCCAACCCATTGTCTGGGATGCCCTGGGCACTGAATATTTTCCACATGGCACGAATAGCGGCCTTTGAGGACATGGAGGGCACAGGTACAATTTTCAGCCATTTACTGTAGGCATCGACCAAGATGAAAAATAGCTGCCTTTGGAATGGCCCCACAAAGTCCAAATGTGGCCAGGACCAAGGACGGTGTGAGGATTCTCAGTCATGAGCAGGGGCCCCACAGAGGTTTGGGCCACGACTCTTGGCAGGCTGTGCAGCGTTTGACTGTGTCCTCAATGTCCCTGTCCAGCCCCAGCCACCACACATAGCTGTGAGTGAGCGCCTTCATCCTGACCACCCTGGGATGAGTCCCATGTAGGGCCATGAGGACCCATGTTTGTAAAGGGCCCGGGATTATGACCCGACCTCCCCACATCAGGCAGCCCTTATGCGCCGATAGCTTGTCCTTCTGGGAGGAGAACGGTGTGAATTTGGAGCCCCCACTGGCCACAGGCCACCTCCTCACCACCCAGTCCAGGACCCAGCAGAGGAGGCGATCCTTGGCAGGCCATCTCCTGGACGTGGACTGGCCAGTCGGGAAGGGCCTCCGGCAGTGCCACCTGGTGCACCGGTGCAGGGTTGGGGTTGGAGGTGGGCAGGGGAAGGTGGTTGAGGGCATCCGTGTGGCCCATGGCCTTCCCAGGCCAATGGATGAACAAGTAGGAGTACCCAGCTAAAAAAATAGACCACTGGAGCACCCGGGGGAAGACTATCTGGGATGTCTGGCGATTGGGGCCCAGGAGGCCCAAGAGGGTGTCAGGTTCAAAAGCAAGTAGATCCAAACATTCTTAGGGCCAAGAAAGGCTTTATTGGAATACAGTGCTAAAACCCACAGTGAAACAGTTATTGTCAGGAATGGTGGGAGATGCTGCACAAGCATGGTTATAGTGTGATGCAAAATAACGACTAGCAAATGAACTTCAAGCGCGCGCGCGGGAAACTCCCAGCGGGAGAGTTACTTAATAGGCGGGAGATGACTCCCTCCTCCCCTCGGCTTCACAGAAATGGAAAATTCTCATAGACTTAAAAATAGCCCAAAGCCTGCATTCAAGGCCACCATGATAACACTGGGCGGCAGAGAAGAAGCTCCCATGTTACAGCTAGCATACCTACGCAAGCACAGAAGCAGGGACAAGATAGGGAACACAGAACAATGGACACAGTGTGAAACATTAAACAAACCATTACTGACAGAGGGGTCTGTGGTCAGTCAACACCATGAAGGGCCGGCCATACAGATAATGGTGGAACTTTTTCATCCCTGCTACTAATTGCCAGTGCCTCCTTCTCATAGAATAGAATCATAGAATCATAGAATATTAGAGTTGGAAGGGACCTTGCAGGCCATCTAGTCCAACCCCCTGCACTCTGCAGGAACACAGCCGAAACCCCTACATACCTACAACATACCCAAAAGATGGTTGTCCAGTCTCCTCTTGAAAACATCCAGCGAAGGAGCATCCACCACCTCCCGAGGCAGTCTGTTCCACTGCTCAACCACTCTTACAGTCAGGAAGTTCCTACTGATATTAAGCCGGTAACGACTCCCTTGTAATTTCCACCCATTAGACCTAGTCTTGCAATCCGGAGCAAGAGAGAATAGATCCACTCCATCTTCTACATGACAGCCCTTCAAATACTTGAAGACTGCAATCATGTCCCCTCTAAACCTTCTCTTTCCCAGGCTAAACATACCCAACTCCCTCAGCCTTTCCTCATAAGACTTGGACTCCAACCCTCTCACCATCCTGGTCGCCCTCCTCTGGACCCGCTCGAGTTTGTCAACATCCTTCCGAAAATGTGGTGCCCAAAACTGGACACAGTACTCCAGGTGGGGCCTGACCATAGCAGAATACAGCGGAACTACCACCTCCCGTGATCTGGACACAATGCTTCTGCTAATGCATCCTAAGATTGTATTAGCTTTCTTCACAGCCGCATCACACTGCAGGCTCATGTTTAGCTTGTGATCAACCATAACACCTAGATCCCTTTCACATGTGCTGCTGTCAAGCCAAGTCCCTCCCATTCTATATCTGTGCCTTTGAATTTTTGTACCTAAGTGTAGGACTTTGCACTTATCTCTATTGAAATTCATTTTATTTGTCTCAGCCCACTGTTCCAGCCTATCAAGATCCTTCTGAATCCTGACTCTGACTTTTTCAGAAGTAGCAATCCCACCCAGCTTCGTGTCATCTGCAAATTTGATAAGCATCCCCTCTATGTCTTCATCCAGGTCATTTATAAAAACATTGAATAACACCGGGCCTAGGACCGAGCCCTGTGGTACTCCACTCGAGACTTCCCTCCACGTAGACGCAGAGCCATTTACGAGCACTCGTTGGGTACGATTTTTCAACCAACCATGAATCCACCCAATGGTTGCGCCATCCAGCCCACACTTAACCAGCTTATCCTCAAGGATATCATGAGAAACTTTGTCAAATGCTTTACTGAAATCTAGATACACTATATCCACGGCATTGCCAGAGTCAACCATTTTAGTAACTCTGTCAAAAAAGGAAGATAAGGTTAGTCTGGCATGACTTATTCTTCATAAACCCATGCTGGCTATTACCAATTAACTCATTTTGTTCAAGGTGTTCGCAGACAGAGCGTTTAATAATCTGCTCCAGAATTTTCCCAGGTATTGATGTCAAACTGACAGGCCTATAATTTCCCGGGTCCGTCTTTTTCCCCTTCTTGAAGATTGGGACAACATTCGCTCTTCTCCAGTCTTCCGGCACAACACCCGTACTCCAGGACCTCTCAAAAATTATAGCCAGAGGCTCTGAAATAACATCTGCAATTTCTTTTAGCACCCTCGGATGCAAGCCATCCGGCCCTGGTAGATTTGAAAGTATTTAAGGCAGCTAGATGTTCTCTAACCATTTCCTTACTTATTCTGAACTGGCAGTTCCCCTTTCCTTCATATGCCCTCCATCCTCCAGTTTGTATACAGCTCACTTTACGCTTAAAGACTGACGCAAAGTGAGAGTTGAGTAATTCCACTTTGTCTTCATCCCTTGTTAAGGCTTGACCATCTTCCCCTAGCAATGAGCTTACTCCATCCCTGTTCCTCTTTTTGCTCCGAACATAGGCATAGAAATTTTTCTTGTTCTTTTTTGCATCCCTTGCAAGCCTCAGCTCCATCTGTGCTTTAGCCTTTCTGACACCATTCCTACAGATTTGTGCTCATGTCTTGCATTCACCATCAGTAATCTGACCCTCCTTCCATTTCCTGTACATTTTCCTTTTTAGTTTCAGCTCCTCAGAGAGTTCCTTGTTCAGCCACCTTGGCTTCATTACCCGTCTCCCACTTTTCTTTCTTACCGGAACAGTTTGAGATTGTGCCTTAAGCACTTCATTTTTCAGCATCACCCATCCTTCCTGTGCAGATTTTCCCTTCAGCATTTCCAGCCATGGGATCCTACCTATTAGATCTCTGAGTTTATTGAAATCAGCTTTCCTGAAGTTCAGGATATGAGTTCTGCTACGTCCTGGTTTCACAGTCTTCTCTATGTCAAATTCCAAGCTGACATGGTCACTATTCCCCAAGGAACCCACCACCTTCACTTCATCAACCAGTTCTTCCCTGTTAGTCAGAATTAAATCTAGGATAGCAGATCCTCTGGTTCCCACCTCCACCTTCTGAGAGATGAAGTTGTCCTCAAGGCTATTCAAGAATCTGCGGGATGTCCCATGTCTAGCAGAGTTAAATTCCCAGCAAATATCTGGATAGTTAAAATCTCCCATAACCACGACATCCTGTCTCTGTGAAAGTTTAGCAAGCTGCTGTACAAATGCATTATCCTGTTCCTCCGGTTGATTTGGAGGTCTGTAGTATACCCCCACAACAATATCCCCTTCTTTCCCCCCTCTATCCTTAGCCCACACACTTTCAACAGGGCAACTCTCAAAATCCTGAATTTCAGTGCAAGCATATTCATTCTTGACATATAGTGCCACCCCACCCCCTTTTTGTTTTTTCTGTTCCGTTTGAACAAGGTATATCCTTCAATCACTGTGCTCCATATATGAGAGTCATCCCACCAAGTCTCAGTGACACCTATCAGATCATACCTATTTTCCAATATTTGGAGTTCAAGTTCCTCCTGTTTATTTCCCATACTCTGTGCATTAGTATAAAGACACCTCAGATTACAGACATCCCTTCCTATCGTAGGTCCCTTCAAATTTACCTGAAGATTACTAAACTCACCTCTCTCTCGTTCATTTATTCTCTGGTCATTCTCCTTCCTGAACTTAGTGTTAGGGATGCCGCTTTTTCTTCCCACCCCCGATGTCTTTAGTTTAAAGCCCTCCTGATCAGGTTTGCAAGTCTTCCAGCAAAGACATTCCTCCCATTCTTTGTCAGGTGCACCCCATCCATCGCCAACAGTCCTTCATGTCAGAGGTACATACCATGGTCCAGGAAGCCGAAGCCCTCTCGACAGCACCATCTGCGTAACCAGCCATTCACTTTCGGTATCCTGTTCTCCCTTCCAGCTCCATGGCCCTCAACAGGTAAAATGGAGGAGAACACCACCTGAGCCCCCAAATTTTTCACCTTCTTGCCCAGAGCCTCATAGTCTTTGGAGATCCATTCAAGGTTTCTTTGGGCCGTATCGTTTGTTCCCACGTGGATCAGAAGGAGTGGGTAGGGATCAGAGGTCCTGATCAGTCTTGGAATTCTCTCCGTCACATCTCAGATGGATGCTCCAGGAAGGCAACAAACCTCTCGAGATTCCTTGTCCGGTCTGCAGACACCTTCTTCCATCCCTCTCAGTAGGGAGTCACCAACCACCACTACTCGTCTCTTCCTCTGTGGGATGGTTTGGTTCCCTCTCTGCCTATGTGCTTGTGTGCCAGTCACATCCATTCAATCACGAAGTGTGCCGTTTCGGTCTTCCATCAACAGAAGTGGCTGGTATCGATTTTGCTGCTCCACTGGCCGTGATTGTTTTCTGAGTATCTTACTCCTCAAAGTTACTTTCTTCCACTCACCCATGTGGTCCTTGTTTCTTCCTTCCTCTTGCTGTTCTTTCAGGGGCTCTTCTTCTGTCATGTCTGAAAAGCTTTCCACCTCCTTGGTGTTCTTCAGTGCACAGATTTGTGCCTCGAGTTCTCCCACCTTCTCCTCAAGCATTTTAAAAGCTTGCACTTGCAGCATGTATAATTCATTTCTTTGCGTGGCAGAAAAATAATCATGGCACAGCCCAGGCAGGTCACTGGAGTAGATCCCTCGCTATCCATTATCCCAGGAGCTATGCTTTCTTCTACAGCTTCAGGAACTTCCCTCAAACTTTGATGTAAACTCTTCTTTTTGTGATGTACCCTGAAAACTTTGAGACTGACAAAATGTCTATCTCACCAGAACGTCTACCTCCTGAACTTAGAAGCATTGCATTTACTCAAGCACTTACAAGGCCTCCAAGTACGACCCACAGGCTGTGACCCACAGGCTAAGAACCACAAGGCGAGAGCAGCCCTGACGAGGAGGCCCCTTCCTGCTCAGCAGAGCAGAGCCCAGCACAATAGGGGGCGGGGCCTGCAATCCACTCACAGTAATCCACTTACAGCAGGGCCAGGTGACATCGAAGGTGGTGATGTTACCGTGCGTTGTGGCCATCTTGGGAACTCCATGAGGCAGGAGGGATCTGGAGGCAGCAGGGCGTGATGCTTCATAGGACTCATCTGAGTCCGAGACATGTGGTGCTAGGAGCAGTGCAGTGTGCAGTGACCATTGAAAGTGGAGTGGGGAGTGTTGCTCTCAGCATTGGGGCGTGATGTCCCATCCTCATTGCCACTGAAAAGTACTGAGACTGAGGCGTTGTAGAGTGAAATTAGCTCTTACTTTATTTTAGGGTTCAGGAACAAGACAAGACAACTAGCCAGCTCACAAGCTGGCTTATATCCTAGAGCAAAACCCACTCCCTGAACACAGCCTACTCTAGTGATAGGCTATTTCTTGGGGACGAGAGTTCCATAGGTCCCAGCTGGGATCCTAGCCCTCTGATTGGCATGGGTTAGGATCCATTTGGGCCATTGTCTCTTGTAGCGAAGCTCGAAGGCTTCGCATGACCATGTGGGGACCTAGCCTTTCATGCAGTCGGGTTTAGACATATTACAGGCCAAGAAGCCTTTAAAAAGGAAACGGCCTGTAAACTACCCTTCCTCTCACCAAAGTTTGATGTGTTCCTCTACTGACTGCTGGAAAAATTGTCTCTTAAATTAGGGGAGGTGTACACTGGAAGAAGTCATCAAACTTTTCTGAGATGAGTGGTGGGATACAGACCAATGTCAGTTCCAGTGACTGGGCTGGTTTTGTTTCTAGTGTTTGGGAATGAACTGGTCTGAATATGTACCAGATCAAGGGAACACCAGCGGAAGAGATCTTAGCACAGAGAAATACATTTATTTAGTCATAATTATGTTTCCAAATGAGCACCCCAGTTAGCAGATTAATTTCCCAGTGTAAGAAATAAAACAAGTTCAACAGAAATACAGTGATTAATTCCCACAGCTTGTTGAGCTGCAGATTTCTCTGCTCAGCATACCAATAAGAGCTCTGATGCCACTGTACAATTGACACTAATGAAAGCTGGATCAGTGCAAATTAATTTTTACACTGTGGATTTACTGCCAATAACATTGTGCTATGGAGCCATTTTATAAAACAATAGACATCTTTTAGTCCTTTTGAAAAATCAATAGCCACAGCAAAAGTCATGAGTTTAGTGATACTGAAGTCAATGGCAGTTACGCCCCATTCCATGGCATTTGGTGGGAATTAGCTTGGAGATGTGACTAACTTTTTCTGGATTGTGTACAATATGCATAGAATGCTAATAAGCTGTGAGCTCCTTGTAGTAGATAGGATCTAGCCAAAGGTAAACACTTTATGGTCCCACTGATTTCAGTTGGGAGGGTTCTCTTGCCAAGTCCTTCCCATCCTCCTTCCCTGTTCTATCATACTCAATCCATGAAGAAGACAGTAGAAAAGGAGTAAAAGTTGCAGCTAAACAAGGACTGGTTCCCTTAAAATGGGATGGGGATATTTGATCAGATTTCCAGTGATGCTTTGATGCACACACACAAATCTGAACTGAAACTTTATATTCAGACTAATACAGAAACTTTTCCTTCTTCGTTTGAACACATCTTGAAAATGGAGGTGTTTTGTAACTGGGAAATACAATACTAAAGAAACATTTTGCCCAGCTGTAAATAGTTTATTATTTATATTTTTAGTTTAGTATATTATTATTCCTGACCTGCATAGCCCAGGCTAGCCCAGTCTTGTCAGATCTCAGAAGCTAAGCAGGGTCAGCCCTGCCTAGTATTTAGATGGGAGACCTCCAAAGATGTACAGGATTGCAATGTGGAAGCAGGCCATGGCCAAACTCTTGCCTTGAAAACCCCACGAGGGGTCACCCTAAGTCAGCTGTCACTTGACAGCACTTTCCACCACCATATTACTATTATAGTATTTTATTATTAACAATTCACATTTAGCGTTATTAGCTTAATTATTAGTTAATATTTTATTAACTGTAGTTAATAAAATCTTTCAGAAAGTCACACTAGTTGACTGAAATAACAGATTCCCAGTAAGTAATTTGATTTGAGGGATGATGATCATAAGATCAGTCTTGAAAATTACATATTCAAGTTACTTCTTTTGAGATCATGGTCAGTTTTACATCTGTAATATCTAGATTTTTAAAAAATATCTTTTGTTTATATTGCCCCCTCCCGCTTGCCACAATCCAGAGCACACTCAAGGCTGCACCCCTCTTTCTTTTGCCCTTGCCCAGTTGCTTGGAGTTGGCTTGGAGGAGTTGGGGGGGGGAGCCAACCAAGAGGGACAGGTTGTAGGGGAGAACTGGCAGATCAAGGATCCAGCAGCCCTTGCCTGATGGCTGATTCCTACCTCCAAATGCCTCTTGTGCTTTCATGTTTGTATTATGAGGTAAACACAGCATTGGGAACTCATGCTTGTTGCTACAGTTCCTACCCAATCTAGGGAGGAAAAAAAATAGAATTATTGAGATTAAGTAGAGTTTCCTAGAAGAAGGTTTATGAGGAAATATGTTTTCTGGAATTAGGTTTACTTGGAGAAAGCTTTTTAATTTTTTTTTTTAAAAAAACTTCCTATCATGGTGCACCATTTGGTGTAAAAATTATTAATGCTTTTCCTAGCTCACAGTCCAAATGGGTTTCTTTTTTATTAGACCAGTGATCTATCTGAAACATTCTTTCTCTGCAAAGTAATCCCTGATACATTTATGGTCTGCAAGTGAGTTATGATGGTTTTACTGTCACCCAAGGGAATAATTGCTCCTCTACCACTCACTGTCAGGAACAGCATTCCCTTCGCTGATGAGTTGAAAAATATAAGTGCCCATGGACAGCAAGAGAGCCCAGAGGATGCTGCCAGGGAGAATGTAAACATTTTCACAGCCATTATAGTATTTCAAAGCTGCTTTCACAAATGGTCCTTCCTCACTCTACCTCCAGTCCTTTCAGTGGGAATACTCTGGAAGAGAGAACCTACATCACCCATTAAATCCTGTCTCTTGTTTCATGATGGGTGTAGTACCAAACATATCCCCTAACAGACAATTCTAGTTTAATTTTATTAGACTCTGACAGCAGTGGTTATTTTATGCCCCACAAAGTGTAAATACCACACACTAGTCCACAGAATGTCAAATATACTGGTAGATTCTTCATCTGTGAATGCATCCTAATCCTGAGAATTCTCAAAATTACAATATTAATCCTTTTGTTTGATAATGAGCTGAACAGCTTAATGATGTCTTCAGATAGTCTTTGTATATTTTAAAATTAAGACTTGTTACATTTCATATCTTGTTCTTTCATGATGGCCAGATAAATGGAAATGCTTGACCCGAGTCATCTAAAAAAATCAAAAACACCTTTTCCTTCTCTTCTTATAAAAAGTAATTAATTTATGTATCTAATAGCCAACAAAATGTGAATATCTAAATCTGCTGATCAGAGCCATTTATGCAGAAGTAAGATTTTTTCAGCGGACTTGGGAGACACCTGAGGCTTCCAGAAGAGCTTTAAAACTGGAAAAATGGGAGTGGGGTAAAGAAACTCAGTACATGGGAAACATCTGCACAGCCACAAATAACAAGGGAAAGAGCTCTCAGAAAGCTGTGATGGGCAGAGGTAGCAGCAGCTGATGAAGAGAGGAAGAGAAGGCAGGACAGCGAGCCAGCAAGTGGAGCTCAAGGTCAGGAAAGGAGGAGCTGGATCGCTGGGCTGCTGCCCAACAGAAATGAAGCTAGATGGGCAAAGAGACAGTGATGGTGGCCAGAACAGGGAAGAGGCTGCGGCAGCCTGGCTTTCTCCTTCCTTCGACAGGGAAAGAAGGCAGGCAAATGGGAAAGAAGGTGGTGTTGCTGCTTTTCATTTGCCTGGTGCAAGCTCCTATGCAGGATAGAAGGATGGCTGGAGGGGAAGAGGAGTCCCAGTTTGTCCCCACCACTGGATGTGTGGGGGGGAGCGGGAGTTGTGGCTCGTCCTCTGGGGAGGACAGTGACAGCACAGGCAGAGGTAAAAGCACGCATTCACTCCAAATCCTCTCTGCGCAGTGAGTGAGGCACACTTGGAAAAGTGGAAATTTTTCAAATAAGCAGGAAAATGTAAAGGTCAGCTCCAAGCTTTACTTCTCTCAAGGCTCCCACAGGACTGCCTCCCTCCTCCTGGCACAGCAGCTGGGAACAGTTTAAAGGGGGAATCCATCTCCTGCCCTCTCATCTATTTGGATTAGCCCCAACAATAAAACACTGAAACCAGGAATAATCCTTTATAAAACCTGCATACAGTCTTGTCAAAAA
This sequence comes from Gekko gecko, assembly GCA_029375565.1. Lineage (NCBI taxonomy): Eukaryota > Metazoa > Chordata > Lepidosauria > Squamata > Gekkonidae > Gekko > Gekko gecko. The sequence continues at coordinate 191,737,035 of JAPDNY010000001.1, forward strand.
TTCAGGAGGACCCTAAAACATTACAATGCCAAAAGCAGCACATTATAGTACTAATGAAAACTAACCACAAAAGAATCTACAACATTTTGTTGCATGTCCCCCCTGTTTAACATATTTCTCTCTCACATTTCTCAGCACACAGGATTCTAAGGTGGCTTCCCATCTCAGCAAGAAAAGAATATCAATAAAACAAAGAAAACCAGCAAGATAACTTCATAAAACAGCAGTTTTAATATTAGATCTGAAAAACCATAGCAATAAAATCAGCAAAGAACCAATACAAGAAAATCTCAAGCATAATAATCATAAGGGTGCAAAAGAAGCTACTCAGACAGAAGCTACACAGAAGTGACCAAATGCCATGAATGGGGGGAATAAAGGGGGGAATACAATTTAAAATAAATAAAACAATAAAATATAAAAAATAAATTTAAAATAAATAAAACAATAAAATATAAAAAGCTCCATATAAATAGTATAAACTTCAGAATAAAAGACAACCCCCCCAAACATTATTAAATTAAACCATCCTCATGAAAATGATAGAGAAGAAGAAGAGATTAGACCCTCCACCCTTTACTACCTGAAGGTACATATATATCTCCCTTTATATTACCAATGAGCCCTGCTCTAACTCTAGCATTAACTTGAGAAATTCTGCTAGTTAATGCAGTTCAGGTGACTGAAACACTGCACAGAAGTTCATGAAAAAGACAGAAATAGAATAGGGAAAACCTGCTTATCCCTAATGTATATGCAGGCTCTTCATAATAGCCATCTTGGGCCAGCCAACTAGGAGCCAAATAAGGGAACTTAGCACTGCAACATCACATTTTGCCTATGAGGTTGAGGAATTACAAAAAAAAACATAGTAACAGTACACTGGAGACCCAGGCTCCCAATACCCATATCCTGAGATAACGAGTAAATTTTTTAAAATAAAACCATGTAAATACAGTCAAGGTGCATACAGACATCCTATTCACGGGTACCTACTGACCAATCAGCATTGCACCCTGACAGCTCTGCAGCAAAACCTGCAGAACCAGCAAAGCCAGAAAAAGCTGGGTTTCCCTGGCCATCAGCAGAGACCTCAGTTACTTTTGTTTCTTGGTCTGAATATATATATCCTTCAGGTTGGCAGGATTGAACTCAGAATATAAATACATTCCCCCCACCACCACAGTACTCCCCCCCCCAGTACATCAGGAGATAAGACAGCTGGAACTTTTTCCTGTAATTTCCTTCTTGTTCTTTATCCCACTTCCTTACCTGCAGTGTGGCACATTGACATGGGCAGGAGGTGGGCGGGAAGGAGATATCACTGCGATTTCTAAGAGATCATACAGGAAAACCTTTTGCATTTGTTGTCTTATGGAAATAAAAGGTATATGGTTATCCTCCATGTTGCAATCTGGAAAGCTTGTTTCCATGGCACTTACTCAACCAGCAATAGGATTGCCATCTTTTTCCCCTTCAGGGTTCCTCAGCCATAAACAGTTGAGTGATCAGCAGGTGACGTTTGGGGAGAGAGTTTCTCCTGCATCCTTACAGACAACCAGCACAACAGCCCTTCTAGAAAATGAAATTGCTTGTTTTAAACTATAGTTTCAACCCCTAGACAGAGGTTAGGAATAACCTTGAACACTTTAGTTGACAAACAGAATTTATTCCAGCATAGGCTTTTGTGGATTGTAAATTACTCATGGTTTTTTTTAAAAAAGCAAATGAATAAACAACCAACTGAAATCAGACTAAGAAAAAATGTTGTTTTACCAAATTGTATTTGAATCGGATTATCCCAGAATATGAAGTTTCTTTCAAATTCCCACCTCACTAGCACGCTACTGCCACCTTGTGGTCCTGTGGAAAAATTTCCTTGCCTTTCCCATAAATCAAACAAGCCACTGAAGTATTGCAAAACATTACAAGTCTGGAATGCAAATGCCAGCGCTAGCTTATTTCATAGTTATTCATAAAGACAGTGTCCTTGGTTTATTGCTGCAGTGGATTTAGCCTGTGTGGATTTTCCACCTGCCCCGGAAATACTTTCTGGTATCAGTTTAACAATAGGTTCTCAGCAGCTCCACTATGTGACACTGTAGAGCTGGCACGCCTGCGGTGAAGCTGCAAAGGAAGGCAAAATAGTACTCCTCAAACTTGAAAAAGAGGTCTGCAGAGTCAAATGACTCTCCAGTCTATTGGCTGGCTTAATTTTCACACTGATTTTTAAGGACAGGTTATTCAAGGGAATAATCATAGTGGTTATTTTTACTGTGCACTCTGCATGTTTTAGTATGGTGTGATAACCAAGAAGTTTAATATAATAGTAGATTTGCCTTGATAAATTTTCAGTTAGAAAGATTTGGCCTACATTGTCTATTCCAGAACATCTTGTACAAAATTCAGTGTTCCATATTTCATATGCAAAACCCTACAGAAGAATTAGGGCTGCCTACCAATCAGTCGGCCAAAATAATTGTAAATGGAGACCTTTCACAAGACATAGCAATTCAGAAAGGAACAAGACAAGGTTGTCCTTTATCACCTCTATTATTTATTTTTGCCTTGGAGATGCTTTGTGATTCCATTAAAGGACTCAAGCTTAAAGGTGAAGAGTACACAAGCATTTGCAGATGACCTGGTTTTCATATTGGAGAAACCACAAGAAACAATTAAATCATTGCTCAATATAATACAAGACTATGGTCAATATGTAGGATTAAAAATTAATTTTAAGAAAACCAAGATTTTAACAAAAATTGTACTAAAAAGCAGATACAAATAATTCAAGCTATTTTGAAGATAGCTTGTATTTTGTATTTTACAGAAGTCTGTAAAATACCTGGGGATACACCTGATTAATAGATGCACTTCTCTGTTTAAGGAGAATTACATAAAACTTATGGAAGCAAGCAAACTTATGGAAGCAAGCAAACTCTCACAGCACTTGAAGGGGAAACTGCCAGTCATTCTTAGGGCTCTAAAAGGTTGTCTGTGAGGACTACCACAGCAGGCATGCTCTCTCTCCTTGACAATGATGGCAAAAGGAATGCTTGAAAGGACTCATTGGGTCCTATCACGATCCCACCCCCACCCTCTCCCCTTGGAACACACTCACCAGGGTCTGGCCTTATCCTCGCAATGTGAGGATAAATAGTGGCTGAGTACAGACTGGCAGTTTGCTCCTGTAGCCATTCGTAGCAAAAAAGCCCCAGAATACCAGGTTTTCCCATTCACACAGCAGGGGCCGCTGCCGGAAGATACGGGATGGAGGCACGCGGGAGCGTTCAGACTGCCACACCAGAGGTGTGCTATATTCACTGTTTCCCCATTAATTCGGCTGTGGGCGTATGGGTGTCATGCGCATAAGCACATTTTGCCGATTGGGGGAGGACCCCACAGCGCCGGCACCACATTGGGCTGCTGCCTTTTGCCCAATGCGGGTTGCTCCCGGCTTTTTGGCTGCACATTCAGATTCCCCGGAAGTGGAGAAACGCGTGACACACACACACGCTTTCGGATTTGCTATGGGTTTTATCAGGTATCTTTTCAATCCAGCGGTGAAGCGCAACAGCATGGGTTGGCTATGGGTGGGGGACGCCAGGCAGATGTGCCTGTGTGAATGCCCCATTTACTCCAGGATTTAGTCGTCACTGGCCCGGGTCCCTACCGGGGCAAATTGCCAGTCTGAACTCAGCCAGTATGTTGTCTGAGTAGGGATTTAATGCTATGTTTTGCTGCCCTATATTCCCTCAAGAAAAGGCTGCTTCCACACAGCAACAATTCTCTGTGTAGCTCTTTTCCACTGCAAATGTATTTGCAATCACAATAATTGAAAAGAAAAAGAGAACACAGACATAGGCAACGGGATCTAAATCCTGTACACTGCTATGGCTCATTCATTAGGCTCAATGAACTCCTTTTTGGAATTTTTCTCTGTCTGGCTCTGATATTAAAAAGAAGGTTAGTGGGGGTGGGGGTTGGAGAGGGATGGAGTTTGCACTGCAGCCTCCATTTATGTTGAGGATTCTGGGAAAGAAAGAAAAACTCACAATACAGTTTTGTCATACTTACCAGTGCTGCCCCCTCTGCAAGCCAGAATACTGATTGTCTAGAAATGGGAATGCTTTCTCTGAACTGTCTGTCATTTGGCAAGCAGATGAATTCTTTGGGTCAGTGGGATACAATCCCTGAGAACTGAATGGGAGGGGGTAAAAATGTTTCCCAAAGGAAACCAATGGAAATTAATACAGAACAGGAAAACAAAACAAACATAAACCTGGGTTTAATAACCAAGAAAAAAGATTTTAAGTGAAAGTACACCAAAAGTGACCAGCCCTATGAGATATTAAAAGAAAATAATGTTAACTAATGCTCCTAAAAGAGAGAATAGCTTCATAACTCAGCCTTGAATGCACCCTTTATATCACTTGGAGACCCTCCCTGCAGTGTTGCACATTCCTCAGAGCAGCTGGCTATTCCTGAGCAAATCCATGCAATCCATGTATATGTGGCCTTCTATGTGGAGCCATGGCCACATGGAAACATTTTGAGGTAATCTCTACATTATTGTTATAATCAGGGCTTTTTTTGTAGAAAATCCCAGCAGGAACTCATTGTCAGGCTCCTTAGTCAGGTCACACAATGCAGGGCTTCAGTAGAAGAATCTGTTTATTTGCTCCCTAAATTATAGTGGTATCAAACAGCCCCCAATACGAGCTGAAGTCAATGAGTATAGTTTGCGCGCGTGGGCAAAGCAAGCAGGCAAAGCGGGCAAAACACTCTAAAAGCTGGGGCAGAGGAGTTCTGCAGCTGGAGACACTACAAGGTCAGTGATAACATACAGACAGTAGAATAGTAATGGTCAGAGGCTGGTAGACTGAGAGTACTCCCCTCACATTCTAACTCCATGACAGGGCTGTCATGTCTTTAGCATAATAGACCACAGCCAACAGCAGAAACTCATTAGCATATTACACACCCATGACAACACAGCTCGTTAGCATATTAGGCCACACCCCCATGTTACCAGAAGTGTGGTCATCTGGCCACACCCACCTTTTGCTCCTTATTCTGTTTACCTTGTTTGTTGTCAAAACCCAGGGCTTTTTTTGTAGCAGGAACTCCTTTGCATGTTAGGCCACACACTCCTAATGAGTTTCTGCTGATGGGTGTGGCCTATTATGCAAATGAGTTCCTGCTGGGCATGGCCAACTTGGGAGCCAGCCAGAACTCCTTTCCTGTGTGTTTCTGCCCAAAAATTCTTGTGAGGTTGTCTTGTGGGACAATATCGAAAGCCTTACAGAAGTTCAGGCATATGGACTTCTGGGGCAGCGGCGCGTCCCAGCGGGTGAGCGTTTGGGTCTCTCCCAAATGGCCCTGTCCTTCCCTGTCTTTTTGAGGCTTTGTGGGTCCCCCAGACCTTTGCTGGGCTTCGCCAGAGCTCTCGGAAGGAGGCTGGTAGCAGGAAACTTGCTCAGTCACCCCGCAAGTGGCAACGAAAGGGGATGAAAGGGAGTGTTTCGAAGAAATGGAGCAAAACATGGCCGCCATGAATTGCAAATATGTGACCGCCCTTTTTAAAGACTTTTGAATTAATACAAAACATAACATACAGCAAATCAAGGTAAAACAAGAAATCTAACGTGAGTACGAATTTAACTGCAAAACTTGATGCATACTATTTTAAAACCCCTTTAAAGGTCCCTCATTATGGGAAAAACCGCAGGGAAGAGAAAAGGGGGAGGACAATCACATAAAAACTACTAATGGGGTTCAAGGCAACATAAAGAAAACAGCATTCTAAATGGAGGAAACAGAGGAATGGCAAAACACCCAAATCTTGCAATTTACCTATGAATGGTTTTAAAAAAATTTGTTTGAGGAGATTGAGCGGGCAGTTGGGACAGCATTCGAGAGTCTCCGGGATTCCAGTGAGAATGGGAAAAACAAGGAAGAGCTACTGTTATCTCAGCAAGGTTCTGATGAAAAACCAGAATGTAACCAAAAGAATCTACCACAGGATATTTGAACTCTAACTATAGAAGGTTTTGAAAGCCAAATTAATCAAGTTGTCATTATAAAGAAACCAGTAAGGAATGGTTTGGAGCTAGAGATGGAAAAAAGATTTATTATGTAACAAACTGAGCAGGCCTGTTAAATGGAAAACAGGAAAAACAAGGGAAAATACAAGGAAAGCTACCAAACATGCCAGATTTAAGAAAAGACAGAAAGCGAATGGAAATACACACTTTACAAGAAGGTGGGAAGCAAAAAGGGCAAGAGTTAAAAAATGGATCTTCACCTCTACAAGGAACTAAGACATTTAAATATGATTTTGGCAAAAAAGAAGCTACAGAAAATCAAAAAAAGGATAATGCAATATGACTTAAATATTTGAATTTATTCTCTTAAGGTCTGTGAGTAATAATGTATGGCTGGAAAAATATTAGTTAGATGGGCTACTTTCTATAAGAATTCTGTTAAAAACTGGATGTAAGCAACGTTGATCCAGATTTAAATAAATACACTAGTTATAGTAGTTTATAGTATAGTATAAGATAGGCTGCCAAACAAGAAATAATGAAATAAGGGACTAGAATGCAGCTTCAGTCTAAGTGGGATCCTGGGATAACCTTTTTTTGGGGGGGGGTAGGAGAGAAGAAGAATTTGGATTTATACCCCGCCCTTCACTGCCCAAAGGTGTCTCAGAGCGGTTTACAAACTCCTTTCCCTTCCCCTCCCCACAACAGACACCCTGTGAGGTAGGTGGGGCTGAGAGAACTCTAACACAAACTGTCCTTGAGAGAACAGCTGTGCCAGAGCTTGTGACTGACCCAAGGTCACATCAGCAGGTGCAAGTGGAGGAGTGGGGAATCAAACCCGGTTCTCCCAGATAAGAGTCTGCCCACTCAACCACTACACCAAACTGGCTCTCCAGTGACTAATGACTAATGTTTCAGTTTTAGTTTATTGTCTTAGCCATTGGCCATAACAACACAAAATAAAACAAGGCACAACAAACATTATACATCAAAGCGGGGGAAATCCTTCAATAACTTGAAGTAAGTCCTAAACTCATTGTTACCTTTTTTGCCGCCAGTGCAAACAAGGTCATTCTGCTGGTAACATGTGCATCTATATCAGAGAGCAAAAAAACCACCAGATCCTGATCTGAAGTTCTATTATGCAGAGGTATAATAGGATAAATAAACCTTTGCCTAAGTGATTCGTGCCATACGCATCTTAAAGTGTAATGCTCGACATCATCTACCTCGCCCACACCACATTGGCATATTCTAGCGGCGGCAGGGGTACCCAGAAAGCAGCCAATACAAACCATTGAAGGTATGCCATGGAATCTTAGGGCAGTAAAAGCCCTTCTTAGCTCCAGAGTAGTTAACTTCTCCAGATATACCGTCCTACAATGGTCTCTCTTAAAGTTCTTATACAAGGGGGCTGTATGACAACTTACCACCGCCTGGCGGTTCAAGAGCCCATCCTTACTAAATACCCATTCCTTCAATTTAGACTTTTGATTTCCATGTCCAGTAAGTCATCGGAGATTGAGTATTTCAATAAAATAGAGTTCAAATGGTCATCTAGTCTTTTCGAGGATTTCAACAGCAACCCGAAACTTTGAACACCTAGGATATCCTGAGGTCGTTCTAAGCATTTCCTCCAATAAGAGAGGATTCTTACATTTGCCCTGGCTTTCAGGGATACCATACCCAGTTCGGCCCTCATCAAAGACACAGGAGAATCTTTGGGTAAAACCAAGATCCGCCTCATAAAGTAATTTTGCATGGTTTCTATCAGGGACAGCAGCAATTCGTCCCAACCCCAAATCTCTACCCCATACAACATTGCTGATAGTATCTTACTCATGTATAGTTTAACAATCAGGTCAATCATCCCTCCACCACCCGAGAAGTAAAACTTCAACAGGGCCCCTAAATTGTTCATGGCAGCGGTCTTCAGTTGTGTGATATGGGGATGCCAAGAGAGGGTTTCTGAAAAAATAATACCCAGAGATCTATATGTGCTACATTGCTCAATTGGTGTACCAAGAATGCTCCAAATGGATTTCTTGGGTCTTTTCCTAAAAACTAAAACTTTAGATTTGGCGTAGTTTATTTGTAGGGCTTCTGTCCTGCAGTACTCGCTCAATCTATTAAGTAACATCCTCAAACCTATCTTGGTTACAGATAGAAGGACCATGTCGTCCGCATACAAAAGAATTGGAACTTTGTATCGCCCTATAGCGGGTGGCATAAATTCACTACCTTCCAAACTGGCAAATAAATCATTCAAATACAAATTAAACAGGGTGGGAACTAGCACACAGCCCTGTTTCACTCCCTTCTGCACAAGTATATCTTCAGTAAGCCGGCCCTCCCTTCTGACCTTGACCTTGACAGTGGTGTTATTGTACATCAAGTCAATTAATTTAACTAACTGGGGGTCAATATTTATGTTCTGGAGTTTCTGCCATAGCCTGCCTCTGTCTAGAGAATCAAAGGCTGCAGCTAGATCGATAAAGGCAGCGTAAAGGGCCTTTGTGGGGCCCCTAACAGCCAAGGAGGCCAGGGTGTATAAAGTTTGGCAGTGTTCAATAGTTGAATGCTCTTTTTTGAATCCGATTTGAAGGGGGTGAATTAAATTATTCTCTATAACTTGATCGTCAAGTTTATTTTTTAGATGACTACTATATAGTTTAGAAGCAACTGGCAGTAAACTGATTGGCCTATAATTACACGGATCACACTCTTCACCCTTCTTATAAATTGGGACGATAATACTTGTGGTCCAACCCTTAGGGAGTCTGCCAGTTCTGTTGATCAAGGTAAAAAGCTTAGCTAGCATTGGGGCCCACCAATCAACAGATGATTTAAAACACTCAATTGGGATTAGATCACCAATGACCTCACCTCACGCTCTGTTACCTCAGGCCAATGTGGTAGTACGGGAAGAGAGGAGTTTGCCTGGTTAGTCTCACAATCACAGCTAAAAACCTTAGCAAAATGGGCAAACCAGGTCTCGGCTTGAATATTAGAACCCCTCCTTGTTGATTTACCATTGAAGCCAGCTGAGGTTAGGCGCCAAAAGCTACCTTCATTCCTACTCCTAACTGCCTCTTGGAGCTCCACCCATAGGCAGGCAGGTGCATGCTAACTTCTTTTCCTTTAAAAGATCTTTATATTGTCTTCTAGCTATACCTACCAACCTATAGGATTCCAGGTCCCTATCTCTTCTAGCTGACCTAATACATTTTAACAGATATCTCTTGGATTGCACACACACTCTCTGTCAAACCACTTAACTCTCAATTCGGAGGAAGTATTAACGGAGCTCTCTTTCAAAAATAGAGATTTTAACTGTTCCACAATACTCTCATACGAGAGAATCACGTCTACTTCTTCCATGGTTTGATCAGTGCAGTCTGAAACCACTCCCATGCTAGGGAGTGCCTCTGCAATTAATTCCTGGACATTTCTAGTCCATTTAGGTCTCCTATGTAATGGGGCATTCCCTTTAAAAACGTCCAAAACCCTAGTTGTTTCCTTCCAGCTGCGCAAAACTACCAGCAATGGCTTATGATCACTATGTATGGACTCAAAAGAAAGGATTTGTTCCAACATATCTCCCCAAATGGCCACGAAGTCAATGGTGCTTCTTCACAAGCCGGCGAAATAGGTGAAAGTCCCCTTTGAAGAGTCCCACCTTGTGCCATTCAGCACTAATAGATTAAACATTGAAAGGATCTCCAGAAATCTCCTACCAGACCTATTGGTGACTGGATCCTGGAGGATACGTCCACCAGCTAGGATGTTCCCATATGGACACCCCCCATCCTCCTGATCAATAACTGAGGACCCAATCCTGGCATTAAAATCGCCCCCCACTATTAGTTGAGCGAATGGGTATTGGGCCACTAACCATTCCATAAGAACCACTAGTTTTCCCCAGCACAATTCATTGCTGATTCCATTTATACCATTGGGAGGCAAATATACATTTAAACACAGAAGACTCCCCTAAAGGGGGGCCTCTGAGCAAGAGAAGTAGCACAAAGTTCTCACAGTCATGGGGGATCAACTCCACCTCCATCTGAAGAGAATTCTTAACCACTGTAGCCAGACCACCACAGCTTCTACCATTGTTATGGATCGGTAATGACCAATGTTATTGGATGGCTTATTTAATTGACATAAGGATTTTGTCAAATATGGAATGTAAATAAATTTGAGTCAGATCTAAATAAATATATGGCAGTTTAAAACTATGAAATAAGGAATTAGAATGCAGCTTTTTCTAAGGGAATTTTTTATAATGTTCTTTCTTCTCTTTTTCTGTCATGTTTATGAGTAATGATGAATGACTGGAAAAATATATTAAGGTCATATGATGGCTTAATATTGAATGAAAGTTAATTTGAGTTGGATTCTAATAACTGTATTAGTTATTTTTGGTTTAAATAGGAATCAGGAAGTAAAATAAGTAACAATGAATATGAGGTGATTGTATACTAGTGGTATACTAGCGGGACTGCGGTATAAAAACAGGTGTCATATCTGGTAAAGTATTTACTAATTTTGGTAGGGGCAAAAGGAGTATATTTGTTAAAGGTGTATTTGTTAAAGGTTCTGTGTTAAAGGTTTGCTTTAAATCTGTCCTTAACTTCTCTCAAAGTGTATTTTGTTAATCTCGATTAAATTTTGCTGTTTAAGGGTTTTTTTTTTCAAGATTAAACAATAAGTAAAAGGTTTAGGTATGATAGAAGGTGATAGCCATATCCTAAATCTTTATAAAATTTAATCATTAGGAAGTCAGCTTAATGGGATGAACATTGGAGAAATTCGGAAATGTATGGTTTATGGATGAGAAAACTAAACTAAGTTTGAATTAAGTATGTTATGTTTGATGAGAATATTGTGGAATCTAAGATGAACAAGTCTTAATGTTATGTCTTGTCATGTATTTTCTTTGTGTTTAAAAAACCAATAAATATATTATATAAAAAATTAAGAAGTTTGGGCATATTATGCCTATGGCCTTCTCATTGTTTTGGATAACTTCAAGGAGAAGGATTCTTCTGTAATGGTTTTGTCTTTATTCATCCACTAATGCTACAGCTGACAAAGCTGATGGACAGAGATGAGAGCTCCAGCTGCTTCCCCCAACTATCCCATCCCCACTCCTTTTCACCTGTGCTATCCTGGGTCATCCTCGAGGCAGCTACCATTGCAAATAAATTTAAATAACAGATGATGAAGAAAAAGAAGAAGAGATTGAATTTATACCCTGCCCTTAAACACACCAGGATTTGATGAGAATGCTACAGGGTCCTAGACATTGTCCTTTTCTACACTAATGTTCTCTGTTGAGTATTTTGACTGCAGCAACTGACCAGCCTGTGGAAACATCAGCTGGCTTTCAGCCCCCTTGATCCAGCTGGTGATAAGCAATGGCAGAATTTACACATGGCTCTGTGGGTATATTGGAGGGGAACATTTTGAATTTAGGTGCCTGCCAGACACAGAGGTGCATACCAAGCAGGGAGGCTCTTCTGATTCCAATCATGCAGGGTTCTGTTAAAGAGCTCTGTAGCATCAGAATGATGGAGTGTGGGACCGTGCATTGGCTCAGTGGGCTAATTAGTCTCTCAGACCTTCTGCTCTACTGGAAGTCCCTGCATTGCTGGATGGCATTGTGTTTTGTGTTCTTGATGTCAAGTGGCCTGGTTCCATATCTGTGTTGCCGGGGTTGGGTTGGTCTGTAGAGTTCTCATTTGGCCTATAAATGCAAGCATCTGCTGGGGTTATGGTTGGCTTGCTGGCAGATCCCACCAGGGGTGGTGACCTGCTGCCACACTCACTAGTCAATCAGTTCCAGAGGAGACTGAGAGAACAGGAAAATTAGCCAGTCTGCCCAAGAAAATGCCTCGCGAAACCTGGCAGTACCACATGGTGAAGCTTTGTTTGTTCAAACTATAGGATTATGGTCTGCAAAGAGCTCAAAGGGCATGAAGTCCAGCCCTTTGCCCCAAGTCAGAATCTTTCACACATTCATGTTTCAGCAGATGGGACACCACATCGCCTAGGCCTCACTGTGAAGAGAGCAGGGGTATGAGCAGAATCAAGAGGCTCAGTGCTTGGCCCTGTGACCAAAGATCTGATGCAAGGCATTCTTGGTTGGCAGACAACTTCTCAGCCTGTGGGTCACTAGAATCACTGCAATGCATTACAGAGGTGTGAACACATCATTGGACATAGGAGATGGGTAAGCCAATGTGCTCACCGCAGTCCTCTCAAATCTCTGAGGAACCAGAGCAAGCAAACACTGTCCTTCCTGACAGTGGTGATCCCAAAATATCATCAATGCCTATGAAAGGCCAAGGATAAAATCATAATGGAAAAGGTCACCCCCCGAAGCATCTCTGGACAGAGCTGATTCATCATTCTATTTAATTGCCTATATTGTTTTCCAGATGAGCAACCAAAGAGCCACTGTGGGGGTGGGGAAACAGATCCAGTATGGATCATTATTTTCATAGTGGAACATTGCCTCTTTCCTTCTATAACTTCTACTGAAACCAGATAAGAAAAAGATCTATTTTATGTTAGTTTTGTTCCTAGCCACTGTCATTTTAAAATGTTATACTGTCCCTTGGTGGCAGCTTACACTATTGAAAACTTTTCAGGAAAACTTCAACAAACTTTACCTCTCTGAAGAATGTCATGTTTGATTGAACTGGCTAGCCTTATGGAGAATAAAATGCATAAAAGCTGCTCTCCTGAAAACAGAGGATGCTTTGCAGAATGTATACAACATTAATTTCAGATACTCAGTGATCTGATCCTATGAACCACTGGCTAATCAGTGTGTAGGAATAGGCCCAATGGTTGCAGCCACAACTGTGTTTTGCCACAGCAAGATGTGTTACCACAACCCGAGGCCCATTCTGCATCTAGCATTTGCTCCATTGTCTTACCAAACCCACACTGGAACAGAAGAAGATGTGGCTCAAAACCACATTCAAATACCCTGGGCCAATGCTGTACTGACTGCAGATTCACCTGAATGGCCATAAAATGGCCATAAATCTATGTGGACAGTACTATAAAACTGACATCAAAGGAAGTGAAACTGGCATGCAGTCTGGATGCTGCCATAAAATCTGACAATCAATCAAAGTGAAAGTGGCATGCAATGTAGAGGGGAATTTCTGTTCCAATGTGGGTTTGGTAAAACAGTGGAGCAAATGCTAGATGCAGAATGGGTCTGAGGCTATCCTCACACTAGGGGACTTCCACTGGTCCCAATTTTACACCTGAATCAGAATGTCATTGGTACTTGGGAAGGTAACTCATTAAAAAAAAATCTGGAGATGGAGATTCAAGTCAAGAACATAAATCACTGGATCCTGCCACATCACAGGTCTGCTAAATTGGAGGAGGGGTGTATACAATGGGGAGGAATATATATTGATTTACTGCATCCAGCAATGGTGACACTTCCAGATTCAGCCTGCACACTTAATGTGGTTTGCCAAGTTGTTAATTGGTCTAGAATTGCAGGCGTGATTCAGAAACAGAGCAGGAGAGGACATAACTATGTCCTGTCAGTTGTCTCACAGCAGATGTGTTGGTGCATCTCTGCTCACCTGGAATATTGCAGCAAGCACTTGAAAGGAGATAGAAATTTATGAATCCTTTAGCAGAACCAATTGCTGTCAAATAGAATACTGCTGTGTCCCAGCACAAACAATTTTTTCTTTTGTCACAGCTATCCATAGGGTCTAGATGCCTGCCTAAGAGCTGCAACTGACAGCTGAGTCCCATCACTGTCAATGAGGGAAAAACTGGTTTAACTACAATACTGCTGGCTTAAAATTTTTCTTCACATTATTGGCTTAGAGTCTGTGGCTGTATTTCTCTCATGAAAAAGCATGTAGAATTAAACAGGAAGGAAAATAAAATATACAATAAAATTTCAGCTAAATAAAGTATTGTCAAGAAACTGGCTCACCTTCCGAGCTATCCTTTAGATTTGTAGAACACACAGAGAAAACTTGATCTGATGAAATATGTTGAATATAGCATATAAGGAGTCTTCCTAAAGGTTAACGTGTATGAAGGATAATACAAGGTAATCATGCATTAAATACACATGTGCGCGTGCACATACACACGCAACAGAGTTTTTATCCAGGACCTGTAAAAATCACGAGCAGAAGTCTAAAACAGTTCTCCATATGGCAGTGTAAAGCATCCAAAAAAAGTTTAACCCTCCCCCCAAAAAACCTTTGTGTCCAAATCTTAAGGTGTATATAAACCAAAGGATTACTAATGCACAATTATACAAGAAACAATAATTCTGAACAAAAATAATGCGTTTGCAAGCTTAAGAACATATTAGGGGCATCTTTTGTGTTAACATTCATAGTCCCATGTTTTCAACTACAAGAGAATTCTACAGTTACATTCTGTGGAGATTTCAGGAGGTGGTTTGCCAAATGGAAAAACATTTGGAGGTTTGGAAAAATCTCACACATAAATTACCAAAGGCATGAAGCAGTCTGAAAGATGGATGAAATCAAAAGCCAAGAAAAAGCAGCATGTAGTGCCAAGGAAGGAAGTGGGCTGAAGACACAGAGAGAGGTAATGATTTTTTTTAATGATTCTCCTGCAAAATGGAGAACAAGCTCCTCAAGCATGTCATCTTCTTCTCATAAAAGCAGCTTGCTTGGGTGATGAGAAATACTCTCAGAGTGATTGGACCAAGCGGCTATTTGTCATCCCTTCAACATGGAGCTCTCCATTGATTATGCTAAGAGCTGCTCACTCATTAAAGATACAGAAAGCTCATTGTCTCAGTATGGCAAAGGTCTGTCACACTTGTTAATTCCCTGATTTATGATGCCATTTGGGGGAATGGAAAGCACGTATGTCTTTCTCTCATTTTTTTATTCGGGGGGGGGCAATTAGGAAGTTTATGATAAAGAAAATCCAGGCTCCTGGCTGGCATCTAATCCTAATCTTTTCTTTGGCTTTAAGCAAACCTGCTTCTGCAAGGCTTGGCCCATCAACAGGACCTGGCTCAAGTTTCACTACTAAATCTGAGTCAACAATCTCTAATCTGGACACTGGGCTCAGGATCCAGGCTCAAATTGCAGTTGGAGGCAGACAACAGGGAGGAGGGAGAAGAAAGACACCCTTTGTTCCCCACAAGATTGTCCACACATGACCAAGGCAAGGGTGTGTGTCATTTTCCTATCATCGGCTAGATAAAAGTTTGCACCTCTCTGGTCCCAAAACTGCCCAACTAACACTTACCTTACAGTACAGTGAGATATATGCAAGTTTGTAGTGCAGCTCAGATTTGGAGTTCTTTTCATCTTTCTGACAGATGATACTATGACATAAACTGCTTACAGTGAAGTTGCTATGCAGATATACAATTTCTGGAAAGTTACACCAGGAAAGAGAACCCCTGCTGATGGATTAGCATTTCACAGAGAGAGGCAGGATATAATGGGCAGCAGTTAGGTTAAAAAGCAAAAAAAAAGTGATTTAAACCTTCATGAAAACAATCCCTCCTCTTTTTTTTTCTTTTCTAAAAAGAGATCAATAAGTAGAAAAGTATCTGGTTGCTTTCCTGATCTTTAAGACTGGCCCAATATAACTATTGTATCTAATGCATGCCCTGTGTGTTTAACACTGTAACAAAGTAGGGGTAAGACTGCATTGTATCAATTTCTTAATGTCATTTGCAAATATTTTGTTTTTGAAAAAGCAAGAAGGGAAGTTTCAAGAAATCTGATGTCTGGGGCACAGAGCCAAAAATATGCCAGCACTTTCCTGCCTTCTTAACTCCCCAGGTCAAGCATCTGAACAAAAGCACTGCTCTGTGCAGAAGGTCTTTGGGTCCTGCTCTGCCATTCCCTAACACAGGAAATGGTTCTTTAAAAAGAAATCATGGAATTTTCTTACAATGAAATATACATTTTAACAACATTCACAACCCCCAAATGTAGCTGTTTCAAATGACCTAATTCTCTGATTTTCCACCCACTCCCCAAACCTTTAAAGTAAAGTACCCACAAGTAAAATGCAAAACTGTGCTAGAATGCAAATTTTGGTTATTTTCTACTAATGCATGGCTAGACGGTATGATTTTATACCACAAACAAAACTCATGAGCCAAACATTCTTCAGAGGGACAAATCAATTCCTGTTTCTTGCCTTATTTACATGTACAGCATATGATATGGCAAACCATCAGTGGTTTTCATATTAGTTCCTGCCTGGAAGTCGTTGCTATGTAACAGTTTTGTGACCTATGAAGGGGCCCTGCATTCCATTAAAATAGGTTAGTTCTTCATAAAGGAAGAAAATTTGTATAGGGCTTCAACATGAAGTTTTAAATATAGGTGAGTAGGATCTTACCCAGTTCATTTCAATATTGGGACACAACAATGACAAAAGAGGAGAAAATCTAAAATGGTGAGAAATAACATTTCTGAATTTGAGATTCATCAATGAGACCCTGTATGAGGTTCTATCCTGGAGGTTTTTTTGTCATCTTCTAGGGGTGTGGAGGGGAAGGTATTTGTGAATTCCCTGCATTGTGCAGGGGGTTGGACTTAGATGACTCTGGAGATTCCTTCCAACTCTATGATTCTGTGATTCTATGGGTAGAAGCAAGATATGTTTCCACTAGAAGCAAGGATTTTTGCCCCAATACTCAGAAATCACTGCCCTGTGATGTCTCCTTTGCTTAGTTTCTTTTGGAGGCAGGTTAAGACCCAAACTACATGTTACACTTAACACGTGAGCACCATGGGGACTGGGAGCCATTGAGCAACTGCATATTTTCCATGGGATCTCAGTGCTAAAGTCCTGCAGGGGACTGATTCAGATTGGGGGTAGGGGGAGGGCTCCAGCCTCCCTCCATACCATTTTCCTGACCCAATACAGTTCCTGTGGCAGGCTAGACATGAACAGAAGGCTTGCACACTTTGGATCAGGAAAGCATTTTGGGTCAGGAAAGCAGCACAGTAGGAGGGAAGGAGAAAGTCCCTCCTCTGCTGTGCCATTTTCCCAGTCCCTGTGGCACTTTAGAACTGAGTTTCCATGAGGAACTTGTGGCTGGGGTCCTGCTGCCAGTATCCACTAGGATCACAAGTTGTGTAGTTTGAATCCCAGACTGAGTTCTTTCCATTGAGTTTTTATGATTGGAAGGTGAGAGAGTTAGGCTACTGCTCCTTTTCAAGCACCTTATTATTGTGCTGCTCGTCGTTTTGGATTTTTATGCTGTCTGTATGATACATTATAGTTCTGATTGTTCGTATCTATTTTAAACTACTATAAAGCATATAGTAGTATGTAAATCTTAGTAAGTACATGAAATGATCCTGATATAGTTTATATTCTTTCCTGGAAGAATAATTCTGTACAACCATTGCTCTCTGAGTTTGTACACACACAAAGTCCACAGCATTGTCTTAACTATTCAAAGAAAATGGCACATGTCAATCAGGCAGGCAGTTTTTTTTTAATGCAATGGCTATATTTAGTAATGCTTTGAATGCCTCAAACAGGCAGGAAATAATGAATAAACAGACAGCACATTTTCAGAGATGTGGACAAACTTTTATCCTCCTTGTGTGCAGCATATTCTCTTTTTCTTTCTTTTGTTGCATTTTAATCACTAGCAAACTTGCTTTTCAGGCTTAGTATAGCATATTAGGAGGCACCTGCTAAAATATGAAACTGCAGCCTTCCCAAAGGAAGTGCAACTAGCACTCTTCCAATAGACACATTTTGGTGCAACAGCCCAAGGATAGGTTCTTTCAAAGGGACATTGCACCAAGAAGGCTTGGTTGGACTTCCTGAGCTAATTTGATGCTATCAGATGTACACTCAGGAGGACCTGGGGATAGTTATCTCACTAAAGAAATTAATTGTCCATCATCAAACATTTATGCTTCAGAGAAACCAACTACAGTGGGCAATGTTCAGACTCCTCCTGCTTAGCCACTTCATCAATAGTTGAGAGTGGTCCATCACACCCAGACTGAGTTGATTGTTCAATCTTTTGATTGGATTTTGTTTTCACATGTTCTATAGTGTAACTCAGCACCTGTGCTACTTGAAAATGGCCTCTGGCCTCTTTTTGTAATTGCCTCCCTCCCTTTCTGCTCTGTAGCTTTAGGCATTATACCTAAAGCTATCTGACAAAATAGGCTCTATGCGACAATAAATTTATTAAATTTATTAGTCTCTAAGGTCCCACAACACTCTTTTTATTACCAGTAATAATTAGACAAAATATCAGATTCCTCCCTGTCCATGCATTTTATATTTTTAAAAAATCAGGTAGAAGAACTCTTAACTAGAAGTTGCTCACTGATGTCTTAATTCATATATTTATGTCTCCTGACTCTCTCCAGAAACTCAAGGTGACTAACACAATATCAAACAGCAGCAACAACAAATATAATCACAGAACAGAACAGAACAGAAAAACAACCCAGCTTCAAAGATATTCTCCAACAAACAAACAAAGCTCTAAAAGAAAGAGGCTTTGCATGTCTTCCCCAAGATAGGGTCCCTCCAGACTTTCTCCAGCAAACTGTTCCATAGGGCTGGTTCTATAACTGAAAAGGCCTTGGTACAAACAGAAGCAAAATGCATAGGGGTTATGGGCAGGCAATAAAAGTGCCAACCTGTATGAACACAGATTCATACAGAAAGTAGTGGCTATTCAGCATCTTTTTGGGTGTTCAGCTGGTAATACAACTGAAAGAAATACTTTCAGTCACAATGCAGATTTGCACATGAGTATGACTGGTCTTTAGGACCTTCCCCACCCCAGGTTTTCATAGTAGTAGAAGAAAATAGGAAACCTGGACATTATGCAAACAGAAAACCCACTCATAAAACTAGTGCACTGCACTCCCCCAATCAAGGGCTAGTGAATCCATCCCAGCCACCTCCTTTAGCCCTTTGACACCCCCCCAATTTTTAATTTTCTCCACCCAATCAGGATAATGTGTATACTTCTAGCAAACTACCCTATAGACAAAAAAAGTCTGTGGGACAGTTTTTATGGCAACATAGGAACCTCCTGGGGGGAAAAATCTATAGACAATGATCACCAACAATCTTCACTCAGTTGCATGGGGGATGTTGTGAACTGTAGCAGAATGGGAAGTGAAATGACTTTGCTTGTACATAGGAATCTACCTTTCATCTGACTTCCCTGTGCACTTCGCCCTCCAGAAAAGCAAGGAGACTAGCTTGTTCGTTGTGCTGCTTACAGTTACTGTGTTTAATAAATAATGGTGAACAAGCTCAGTAAAGTGCTATCCTTCATTAGGAGGCCACTAAAAACACATGTCCATGTTTACCACTTGTAGAACTTTTTTTAGAGCTTTCCCCCAGAAATTAATTTCATTTCAGTACTCCTTTGCATAATGCACAATACCTTTTGCTCTTGAATTTTATTTTCAATTTCATGTGCATTTGGGAATTCACAGGAATGTGTCTTCTTTCCATAGAGAACCTGATTTTCCAAGTTTAACAGCTAAAGTAACTCAAGAAAGATTCTACTAATAAATTTCAAAATCCTAATAGAAAATTATATATGTTTAAGAATATTGATGCCAAATTACTAGTTTTTGCTTGTACTAACAAAATCTAATTTCAGGATTGGATGGGGTGAAGATGTATTGTGAGAAATAAGGTGGGTCTGAATCTCCATCACTCTGATGGAATGACATCTTTGGCAATAATCATGGGGTTCAGACCCCCCCATCATTCAAGCTAGGGGTTAGCAGCTGACAGCCCCAAGGACAATTCTGGCTTCATGAAAGGTAGCAATTGGTCCCCTGGTTGCCAACTGAGAGGGAAGAGAAGAGTCTGGAGGATGTGGATACTACAGACATTTCTGTAAGTCCCCACAGGTGGATACTGGTACTCACTGTCTTACCACTGCCCATTTTCTCTTCAAAAGCACCATCTTAAGCAGAGTTACAGCCTTCTAAATTTATCATTAATTTATTTTTATTTGTTATTAAATTTCTAGCCTGCGCTCCCTGCAAGCAGGCTCAGGGCACAAATGCCAATACATAAAAACATTAAAAACTAGATCATTTATGATATTACAAGTACTCTAGATGTTTCAAAATCAATCTTCAGTAAGAGGGTGGTTCAGTGGTATCAGCTCCATGCCACGCTGTGCTTTGCTCATCACAGGGCCATCTCCACACACCCCTGTTGCCCAAACCAGTTGTTGTTGGTGGTGATGGTGGTGGTAATGATGGTAGTGGTAGTGGTGGCTCCTACTTGAAAGCCTGGTGGGAGAGCTCTGTCTTGCAGGCCCTGCAGAACTGCGCAAGGTCCCGCAAGGTCCCACAGGGCTCAGATCTCCTCTGGGAGCTCATTCCACCAGGTAGGAGCTGCCACCAGAAAAGGCCTGGCCCTGGTTGCAGCAAGTCTGGCCTCCTTGGGGCCTGGGGTCACCAGCAGATGTTGCGTCCCCGACCGTAGTATCCTGTGGGGTACATATGGGGAAAGGCGGTTCCTTAGGTATGTCAGACCCCGGCCATATAGGGCTTTAAGGGTAAGAACCAGCACTTTGAAGTAAATCTGGTGTAACAGGCTGGATTCACCCCCGGCCAGAGTAACCCCGGAGTAACCCCTGCTGGGCCAGGCCAGAGTAACCCCGGGGGTTAATCCAGACTAACCCCTGCCAGACAAACCTCTGCCAGGCCATGCCAGAGTTACCCCAACTGCACAACACAACAACCTGTAACCCCGGGCCAAAGTAACCCCTTGGGTGTAAAGTTGCCTATGACAAACTATCTGAACCTGGGTCTCCCAGTCCCCAATATAGAGTGGTAAGTTAAATGTCATTGTAACCAGCACAGTGTCAGCTTCTGAGGGTTTGAGGTCCATGAGAAACTTGTCAGCCAATCTCAGATTCCTCTGGGTAGTGAAGAACGGGGTATGAATCCAATCTCATTAGTCAACAGAGCCCGGCAGAGGTTTGTCTGGCAGGGGTTAGTCTGGATTAACCCCCGGGGTTACTCTGGCCTGGCCCAGCAGGGGTTACTCTGGCAGGGGGGTGAATCCAGCCTGTTACACCAGATGTGCTCCTGCCCAGGGAGACCCACCAAGAGCCTGGCCACAGCATTCTGCACCAGCTGAAGTTTCTGGATTTGTGGCAAAGGCAGCCTCATGTAGTCTAACCTTGAGGTGACCGTCACATGGATCACTGTGGCCAAGTCATCGCGGTCGAGGAAGGGAACCAACTGCCAAGCCAACCGAAGATGGTAAAAGGCCAGCCTGGCAGTGGCTGCCACCTAGGCCTCCATAGTTAGAGTCCAGGAGCACTCCCAAACTCCTAACCTCTGGTGCTGGGACCAAAGACACCCCATCGAAGGTCAGGAGAGGCCCGACTCAGGCCCAGGACCTCCGTCTTCACCGGGTTTAGTTTCAGTTGACAGTCTGAGCCAGTCAGCCATGGCTTGCAATGCCCAGTGAAGATCTTCTGTGCTGGAGTCTGACTGGCTGCCCAACATCAGACAGAGCTGGGTGTCATCTGCATATTGATGACACCCAAGCCCATACCTCTGGGCAATCTGGGGGTGCATATTAAACAACATCGGGGAAAGCACCACCCCCTGGGGCACCCCACATTCAAAGGGTTTGTCTCTGGGATTGCTGTTCCCCTATTGCCATCCTTTGTCCCCCACCTTGGAGAAAAGAGACAAGGCATTGAAGGGCCAGCCCCACGTCGGCGAGGCGGTGGGTCAGCAGCTGGTGGTCGACCATGTCAAACATGGCTGACAGATCTAACAGCAACAGTGCCACCACACCGCCTTGATCCAGATGCCTTCAGAGGTCATTCATAAGAGCGACCATCACTGTCTCCGTCCCATGTCCTGGGCGGAAATTGGACTGGAAAGGATCTAGGATGGAAGCGTCATCCAGAAAACTCTGTAGATGCAGTGCCACTGCCCTCTCAATAAGTTTGCCCAAAAAGGGCAAATTGGACACTGGCCAATAGTTGGCTAATTTAGCCGGGTCCAAAGAAGATTTTTTCAAGAGAGGGAGGACCATCGCTTCCTTGAGTGCCCCCGGGAACCGTCCCCTGGAGAGGGACTTGTTGATAATCTCCCTTAGGGCACCTTGAAACCCCTCATGACCCACTTTAATGAGCCAGGAGGGGCACAGATCAAGGCTACAAATGGTTGGGCGCACAGATACGAGCAGTCTGTCAACTTCCAGGCTGAGCAGGCTAAATCACTCCAAACCCGGAACCGAAGACGTGCAAGGGGCCTTGAGTTCACTCACTGTTTCAACTGTGGCGGAGAGATTGCAGAGGAGCACCAAGACTTTTTTTTTTTGGCCCCCCAAAGGGGATTTTTTATTGCTTTTTTATAAGACTATAAAACTACAACTCAAGAAAAGGAAGGGGAAACTAACACTAGGGGAAAAAGAAAAGCAAACTCACGCTACACTAAAAACCCAAGAGTAGGAGATCTTTAACCCTGTTAATATCTATGTTAGTACTTTATAGTTAGCAAACCATGAATACAGTGAGTTCCTGTCTATCTTTCCCTAATTAAGAGTTAGCTGATTAGTTGTTATGAGAGAATTCCAGAGCATCTCCCGAACTCACTTCATAAAGGCCATTTTCAGAGTCCTTCTGCCTTTACTTAGGCTTTCTGTCCCTAAATGCATAAGTTGGTTTTCAGGCACCGGCGCCTTCTTCCACAGCCAAGTCCTCGTCCGTCTCTGAGGGTGCAGAGCCACTTGAACCAGTTTCACTGTCTTCTTTGCTTCCCAGGTGATTCTTGAGAAATTCTTTGGCTTTAAACACGGAATCAATCTTCTCTCTCTTATCGTTCATCTTAAAGAATACTCCTTCAGGGACCACACATTTATATCCGATTTAGTTAGTTTGGAGGAAGAGTGTCAAGTCCTTGTAATTTTTCCATTTTTGATGAATCTCGAATGGAATGTCCTTTAAAACCTTGATGATGTCATTCCCCATTTTCAGTGGAGTTGCCAAAATTGCTCGCAAAATTGCATCCCTAGTTTGTCTTCTTGAAAATCGGACTGATATTTCTCCAGGTAGGCTATTCTTTTTGGTGTAATTTGAATACACCCTATATGCTGCTTCAATATCATGCATTAATTCTTCTGCTTTGCAGTCTATAACTGGTGCGAGAAAATCACTAAGGAGCCTCTTTAAATTTTCCTTCGAGGATTCAGGAACTCCTTGAAATCTGAGGATCATGTTAGCTTTTTTCATTTGCATGGACAACAGCCTATGTTCCTGATGATTTTGTTTATTTGTCACTTGATCCACTCTTTTCTTCAATGTCTTTTGTTCAGAGTACATCTCTTTCACCACTGCTATCGTCTGTTCCATCTGCTTAGCCATCTCAGCCACCTGGAGCTGCTGCACTGCCGAAGTCTGCTTAAGAACAGTTAACTGCTGGTTAATAGCAATGAGTTCGTCCATAACAGGCTTGAGCATACTTGCTAGCAGTCTCATGACGTCTGCCCCCTCTTCTTCTGGCCTAGGGCTTTGGCTCCCCGGAGGTTTCAGGTTTGTTCCCTTCCTCTCTGCACCCGACATCTTGGATAATTGTTTACAGAAGCCAACTGCTCTTTCACAACCTCTGAAAATCGCTTATATGCAAAATCCACTCCGGTAAGTCTCGCAAAACAAGACGACCTTTCAAGTTTTCCCCTGCTCCCACCCTTTTTCTTCTACTTTGCCGCTCGCGGGGAAGGGGGGTCCCTCCAAACCGATATGAAAAAGGAGCAGGAAATTCGCAGTTCTTCAATAACTCGGTTACTTTCAACTCACATGCATCGTCGGCTGCTTCCAGCCTCGCCATAGTTATTGCCACTCGCCCGATCTCCTCCACTTGACCCAGTCAGCCTAGCTGGAGAAATTTGGCCACACAGCAGAAGGACCATTAGGGCGAAGGAGCACCTCAATTCTGCGGCATTCCACCGCTGAAGAGGCTACTCCTTCAAAGCCCTCTGGCTAGGAACCCTAACCCAGGGTTCGGGGGGGGGCACTTCAGTAGCCTCCCTCCAATCCACTGGTGTGCTAATTGCTCCCCCAAGCATCAGGGAGAGCAACTACCATCACCACGCTGCAGACCAGAAACTGAGTGCCAAGACTTTACCTGCAAAGTAGCTTGCAAATGCCTCACAGCCAATGTCCAATTCCCTAGCATTTTGCCTGCCCTGTGGCAGAGCCGTTAAAGACCGAATCATTCTAAACAATTGGGCTGGGTGTGAGCTAGCAGATGCAGTCCTGGTCGCATAGAATTCTCTCTTTGCAGCCTTTGGCAGTGAAATAGACTATCAAGGACAAGCAACTAAGACCCAGGTCTAGGTGAGTCAACAGGAAACTGAAAACTGCCCTCAAGTCTATAGGGAGTGATGGCAAACCCAACGACTCAAGGTAAGACAGGAATTTTCTCCACTTCCCCTCATAGGAAGCACGTGTTGGCTTACAACAGTTCAACAGGACAAGGTCTATCCTGCTTTTAAGCTGTGCTAGGGGATCTTCCACGCCGTGAGTTTGAGGTGTGGTACATCGTGCACTCAGCCCTCCTGAGCCAGGAGGAGATCTGGTACTGGGGGGAGATGTGCGTAGGTACCCTAGGACATGTGAAGCAGGGTTGGGAACCAATGTTGACATGGCCACCAGGGCACCACGAGGATGCACTGAGGGTGTTCCCTCATGATTTTGCTGATCACCTTGGTAAGTAGAGGAATTGGTGAGAACAGGTACACGTTCCTGTGGGACCATGGGAGAAGGAGGCTGTCCCCCAGAGACAGGGGGCCCTGTCCTGCTCTGGTGCCAAACAGGCAACACTTCGCATTCTGATGCATTGCAAACACATCTATCTCTGGGTGGCACCATCTGTAAAAGATTGGTTGGAGGTAAGTCCAGTTGAGTTCCCACTCATGAAGGGACACATCTCCCCTGCTCAGAAAATCCACATGGAATGATCCAGGTAGGTGAGCAGCAATGATGAACACACCCCAAGATTGAAACTTGCCCCAGATTTCCAGGACCAATTGACAAAGTCCCCTGGATACCGTCCCGCCTTGTCTGTTCAGATAGCACAGCATGGTGGTGCTGTCCATCAGGCTATAAAATGACAAAACAACCTCAGGGCATACTGGATGGCAAGTAGCTCCAGGAAGTTGATGTGCTTGTGGGTCAGATGTGGTTCCCACTGGGCATCCACACAAACACCTTGGAGATGAGCTCCCCATCCCCACAGGGAGGCATCCATGGTCAGGGTTATTTCGGGGCTGGGTGCACAAAATGGGGCTCCCTGAAGGAGGTTGTCCAGATTTTCCCACCACTGTAGGGAATCCAGTACTTGTACATGGAGCACAAACCATTGAGATTGGGACTGCCACTGTGGATGGAAATGTTTGAGGAACCACAGCTGAAGTGGTCTCATCTGTAGTCTGGTGAAGACGAGTACTGCTGTGGTGGTGGCCATCAGACCCAACAGTCATTGAACCTGCCTTGCAGACACATCTCCCTTTGTCCTTATTAGGCTGATGAGAGCCATAATGTCGCTTGCCCTCTTGTGGGGGGAGAAAGGCTCAGCAGACAGTTGAGTCCAGAATTGCTACGATACACTGGACTCTTAAGGAAGGAAAGAACATGGACTTTTTAAAGTTCACCTTCAGACCCAACTCATTTAGGGTGGCCAGTGTTAAATTGATATAGCTGAGCAAAGTCTCTCTGGAGCTTGCTATCAGTAACCAGTCATCTATGTACAGAAAGATTCGCACGCCCTGAAGGCAGAGGTATGCCACAATGATGATCATCATTTTTGTAAATACTCTGGGTGCTGTGGAGAGTCCAAAGAGGAGGGCTTTGTATTGAAAATGGTCTCCCATTCCTGTGGACTGGGTGGATAGTTATATGAAAATATGCAAGTCCAAAGTTACCATCCAGACACCCTTGTTGAGGAGGGGAAGAATACTTTGCAACGTTGTCATATGGAATTTCTGGTATGATATAAACCTGTTGAGTCCCCTGATGTCCATAATAGGATGGAGGCCTCCGTCTTTTTTGGGGACCGTAAAGTAACGGGAGTAGAACCCATGTTGACGTTGTGTTGTCGGGATCTCTTCCAGGAGCGTGATGGATGGTGGGGTAGGTATGAAGTTGGGGGCCTCAGGTATCTGGATGAATTCTATGAAGTACCCCTTCTTGATGATGGAGAGTACCCACTGATCTGAAGTGATCTGTTGCCAAGCAGCCAAGAAGGGAGACAGGCAGATGGGGGTGGGACGACAGGAGTAAAAGGCTCTGCTCGGAGTCTCAGCCCTAGGTGGAGCGTCAGGCGAAAATTTTGGTTTGTGCCCATAGGGGCAGGAAGACACGGTGGGAGAGGGTTGCCATTGTGCTTCCGGGGATGACTTAAGAGATGTCCTGGCTTGTTCCAAGATTTCACTTTGGATGGTTTAGGAGCTGACATAACCCCTAAATTCCATGATGTTTTTATGCTTTTGTCTAGGTCTTGCAGGACTGTATCAGTCATGGTACTGAAGAGGCCCTCACCTTCAAAAGGGAGATCTTCAGTGCCAAATCGAAGAGTCTCATGTTTTACAGCTGCAAATGGAAAAGGCAAGCTATGTCTTGAGACTTCAAGGGATTAAAGAGGAGAAAGGGGAGAATCTATACCAAATCGTTGGTGACCTGCTGGCCCCTTTGGTAGATATGACACCGGACCAAATCCAAAGCGAAATGGATACAGTCTTTTGATCATATTTGGAGTATATTTGAAAGAACAATCTGCCAGGGGAAATTACTATTAGATTCTCCCGAAGGAGAACAAGAAATCAGCTCTTGAAAGCAACCAACAGGACCACCTTGAAGTGGAGAGACAAGGAAATTAAAGTTATGAAGGACATCCCATTTGAGATAAGAAGAAAGAGGAGGAAATATGGAGACTTGGTGATATTTCTACAAAGCCAGAAAGTTGCGTACAGATGGTTGGTTCCCGAGGGACTAATCTTTTGGTATGCAAATGGTAAAGAAAGGATTGACTCAATGGATAAGGCTTGTGAATTTTTGTGTCAACATGGACGTCCACCACGAGAGGGAGAAGGCACTCCGGATGGCACCAAGGAGAGCGAAGAAGGAGAGACTGGATCTTCCACAGATGACTCAGACTCTAAATTAGGGGCTGTAGCCCCTAACTCAAGCTATCACTTAAGGGGAAAAAGTAGTTTGTTAATGTTCTCTGGAAGATGGTAGTAAGAAATATATTAACAGGAGGCAGCTCTTTATGAAACTATATCTGTACTAGCGAGTGAAAAATGAATAACATTTTAGTGAGATGTTTATTTTCAGTGGAAGTCAATCCACATTTAAAGAGGCAGACTTGTATCTAAATCAAGAGTATGATCACTGACTCTTGGGTTTTTAGAGGTTATCTTTCCTTTCTTCTGTAGATTGTAGTTCCCCAGCCTGGAATTTTCTGTTGTAGTTTTGTAGTAAATAGAAAAAGCAACAAAAACTCCCCTTCAGGGGCATGGAAGGAAGGAAGGAAGGCCGGAAGGACGGCAGGAAGGAAGGAAGGAAGGAAGGAAGGAAGGAAGGAAGGAAGGGAGATCTTTGACAAGAGTCCTGGTGTCCTGCAGTAAAACTGTGGAGTGTAACCAAGCATGTCGCCGGACGGTAACGGCTGAAGTCAGGGTTTTGGCTGCTGCGTCCAATGTGTGTTTGGCAGCATTGAGCTGGTGTTTGGCCAGAAGCATTCCTTCTGTTTTAATTCTATGAGCCTGGTGGTTAGAATCCTTAGGGAGGGTTGCAAACTGATATCTCCCCATACATGCTGTATAGTTCAAAGTCTTGATGCCGAGTGCTCTGGCAGAATAAAATTTTCTTCCAAACGAATCAAGTTTCCTCCCTTCTTTCTTGGGGGGGTGGACTGCATCTGCCTTTGGAAGAAGAAGTAACTACGACTGAATTGGGTTTAGGATGGATGAATAAAAACTCAGCATCTTGCTCCTGCACCTTATACATATGATCTACTCTCCGGCTCGAGACAGGGATAGATGCTGGATGAGACCATGGGAATTTGGCTGCCTGAAGCAGGACCGATGTCATCAGTAAGGCAATCGGGATAGAAGTGTCTGTTTGGATGATATTGAACACAGAATCTGTCACGGTAGGCGAGGGTTGTTTCGTAGGTAGGGTCAGTGTGTTGCCATCCATTTGATAAAATCCCCATAAGAGGTGGTGGGGGTTCCACTGGAGGGTCAGGGTTTTTGTCTCCTGATTGGGAAGACATGTCAGGAGAGGCAGAATGTTCAGACGGTTTGGAAAAAGACATAGGTAACATTGGTGTCAATAAGACCAGATTCGTAAAGAATTATAGACCAATATCGCTACTAAATAATGACTACAAAATATTTGCAAAAATAATCTCAGAAAGGTTGAAAAAATATTTGAAAGATGTTATAGCGGAAGAACAAGCTGGTTTTCTACCAAATAGACAAATTAGAGACAATCTGAGAGTGGGGATTGATGCTATTGAATACTATGATAAACATCCAGAAAAAGAAGTTGGATTCCTCTTTTTAGATGCGGAAAAAGCTTTTGACAATTTAAATTGGGAGTTCATGTTGCAAGTAATTGAAAAAATGGATATAGGACAGTCCTTTTTAAATATGATTGTGGCAATATATTCAGAACAGAAAGCAGCTTTGAACATAAACAAAGAAAGAACAGACTTTTTCCAAGTTCAAAAGGGAACACGACAAGGCTGCCCGTTATCTCCGTTACTGTTTATCTGGATATTGGAAATATTATTGATAGAGATAAGAAAAGACAATGGCATTGAAGGACTTAAAGTAAAAGGCTTTGTGCATAAATATAGAGCTTTTGCAGATGATGTAATGTTTATGATTCAAGATCCAATTGAGAATATACCACAATTGATGGAAAAAATTGAAGAATTTGGAACAGTTGCGGGATTTTATGTCAATAAAAGCAAAACGAAAGTGATGTGTAAAAATATGACGAAGCAGAGACAAATGGAACTTCAGGAGAAAATCCAATGTGAAGTAGTTACAAAGACCAAATATTTAGGAATTGAATTGACTATGAAAAATATTGATTTGTTTAAAAATAATTATGAAAAGGTTTGGCACAAGATCCAGCAAGATATGAAGAAATGGGATACCTTGAATCTATCATTATTGGGAAGAATTGCAACTGTAAAAATGAATGTTTTGCCGCGTTTGATGTTTTTATTTCAGACTATTCCAATATTAAAACAAAGGAAAATACTGGATACGTGGCAGAAAGAACTATCGAAGTTTGTATGGGCAGGAAGAAAGCCAAGGAAAATTTTATGTGATGCAAAGGAAAGAGGAGGACTACAATTACCAAACCTAAAACTGTATTATGATGCCGTCTGCTTAACATGGCTGGAGCAGTGGATTAACCTTGAGAATAAAAAGTTATTGGCTTTAGAAGGTCATGACAATAAGTTTGGATGGCATGCATATTTATGGTATGGAAAAGTGAAAATGGATAAGTTTTTCAAACACCACTTCATAAGACGATCACTGTTCGAGACTTGGATGAGATATAGAAAATTCTTCTCGGAAGAAAGACCACTTTGGATAGTACCAGCAGAAGTGATTAATCCATATTCAAGAAACCAGGGTTTAGATTGGTTACCCTACAAAAGTCTCTTAAAATTGGAAGGGAAAAACTTTGTACTAAAAGATAGAATTGATGTTGAATTTGAATATGATTGGTTGAAGTATAGACAGATTTATGATTTATTTAAAACAGACAAAAGAGAACATGGTTTTAGAGAAAATTATACTGAAATTGAAACTGTATGGATTGAAAAGGGTAAAAAAATGATTTCAAAACTGTATAAGGTTTTATTGAAATGGTATACTGAGGATGAAATAGTAAAAGAGCAAATGATAAAGTGGGCAGTAAATATTAATAACGAGATACTTATGACATCTTGGGAATATTTGTGGAAAAAGTCAATGAAAATTTCAACTTGTGTAAATGTTAAAGAGAACTGTTATAAAATGATGTATAGATGGTATATGATGCCCCAAAAAATTGCTATTATAAATGAAAGTATGTCTAACAAATGTTGGAAATGTAAGAAAAATGAAGGGTCTTTTTACCATATGTGGTGGACATGTGATAAAGCAGTATGTTATTGGACTAAGATCCACAATGAGATACAAAAAATTCTGAAATGTACTTTTAAGAAAGACCCACAGATGTTATTGCTAGGTCTTAAAATGGAAGAAGTAAATGTAACCAAGAGAACATTATTATGGTACTTGATTATAGCAGCTAGATTGACTTTTGCTCAATGTTGGAAACAAGATAAGATACCTGAAACATGGGAATGGATTAAAAAGACTTTGTTTATGGCAGAAATGGACAAAATAACAAGAAAACTAAACAACGAAGAAGACGAAACCTTTTTCGAAGATTGGAAAGACTTTCAAGAATACTTGTTGAAAAATTGGGATGTCAAACGTGGTTTGATTTGTTTTGACAGCTATTGAGGAGAAATTGAAAGAGATTTAGACCTTTGAATTGTTACCATTAGTAAAAGAAAATAAGTTTAGTAGTAAATGTAACTAAATAGAGAGTCATTATGGGGTTGAAGCATTGCGGGAAGCCTTGTTTGGGGGGAGAGGGTGAAAGAAAATGGATATGTATTGGTTTGTTTAAATTGTATGAACATGAAAATATATCCAATAATAAAATGTATTTACCAAAAAAAAAAATAAGACCAGATTCGATGGACCTTTAAACTTGGGTATTGGGTTCGATGGTTTGGAAGGTTTGCCTGCCGTTCTCAACGGTTATGGCCTCACAAACTCTGGTGTCGATGGTGGATCTCAATACTGGGAGAGCCAGAAGGAGGTTGACTGACAGTCCCATTCCATTGGTTGGGGTAGGAACCACGGCATGTTGCCCGAGAATGGATAGGCCCCGTACATATATTGCCATTGTCGTTGATCCCAAGAAGGAGGTGGGTGGATCGGTATCGATGGCCGTTCTCGATCATCTCGTTGGGGTTGTGGAGGACGGACAAAGGCTTTGGCTCCGTGGTCAGAGTGTAGACTTTCGATACTGGAAGACCAGGAGATCTATGTTAAGTCCATATCGTGCTCAGAGTCGGTGAGCTGGATAGGACACAGAGAAGGCGACCGAGCTATACCTTGTAGCTGCTCTTGGCTCAAAGAGTCAAGCAGCCCCCATGAGATTCGGTTCCTTGGCCCTCCGAGGGTTCCGCAGAATTTGCATAGGGGGAGTTTTCTTATGCTTTTTTTAACTTGATTGGCTGATCGTCCTTGCACTCCCTACATTTTTTAGAGGGAGTATGGGCTTCAGACTGAGATGTCTGAGCTGAGCGTTTCAGCATCGGGCATTCAACATCTGAATGCGCCAAAATCAGGGACAGCGCAGCCATCGATGCCAAAGTGGGAATTGACATTGACGCATGCCCCAAAGTGTCCTGTGATGACATTGGTGAGAGCGCTAATTCCAAAAGCGCAATGCAAAGTCTAGCAGCTTGGTTCTTTCTCGTCTGCTTCGAGAACTTTGTGCAATGAGCACAAGAGTCCACTCGGTGCAGTTCCCCGAGGCACAAGAGGCAAAGTGAGTGTCCGACTGAGGGGGCAATTTTACTGTCTCACTTAAGGCACCGCTTGAAGAAACCCCACCTCTTGGCCATAGGCTGGAGGAGGGGAAAAACACTTTGGAAAAAAATTCTAAAAAATAAATCCATAGAAACAATGTCCTTTCACTTAGACTAAAAAACCAAACAGGAAAAACATGAAGAAACTTCGAAGAAGAAAGGAATAGGCCTAAAAGCCCAAAGTTTTACCGACTGAAGTGGTGAGGATCCTACCAGTGCAGCGGTCAGAAGAGAACTAGTAGGATTGTTGTGCCCCCCCCCCAGTCATGTGCAGTGGGGCCGGTGCATGATGGGGGAGTGGGTGCGAAAATCCCTTTTGCTTTCAAGAGGAATCACTCGAGGTCAGCGCAGGTGCACTATATCCCAGAGGTGTGATGCACAGAGACCAAGAAGAAGATCAATCAGGGCTGAGCAAGCCATTTTCTAGAAATGTTGACAATTCATACTCAAGACAACATACTTCACAGCCAGCATTCTTTTTTGCTCAGCATTCATATGAAATCCTCTCACCGAGGGCTTTGTTCAAACCAAACACCTTCTACATCCTATCCTTGTTTAATTTCCTATTAACATATATATGCAAGGATGGAAAAGCTTATTCTCATAGTTGCTGCCAGAGGATGTAGTGATGGCCACAGTCATAGACAGCTTTAAAAAGGGATTAGACAGATTCATGGAGGATAGGTCTATCAGTGGCTACTAGCTTTGTGACTGAGGGGAAACTCCATGATCAGAGGGAATCAACCTCTGAATCCCAGTGCCAGGACACCTCGAGGGAAGACCACGGCCTCTATGCCCTGTTTTTGGACCTCCTGAGGAACTGATTGGCCTTGACTTGAAGGACCACTGGTCTGACCCAGCAGGGCTCTTATTCTGAAAGAAGTAATCACACAGGAACCAAATGAAAAATGTGGAGAAGTCCCATGCCAGTTTCACCAGAGCAGAAAGTCCTGCACAAGATCATGGCTTGGGTGCTACAGTGTGCTATGTAAGGATGCAAGTTCTGCCCAGGGTCCCTGAGATTATGATACTAGAGGTTACAGGAGTTGTGGGGATGAAAAGCCATGTGGCCAGGGGTCTAGACTGAGGAGGAGAAAACAAGTGAAATCACCTTCTCTCTGTCTTTTCTCAGTGCAAATTATTTTGGCATAGGAGTGGCAAATTATTTTGCCTGCCTCACCCAGTGCAGTTCCTCAGGTTGCATGGCAATATCCTGCAATATCCAGCACCACCATTTTGGAGGTATCAGTGAACTACTGGAGGAAGAGGAGGAGGAGGGCAGGAAAAACCCATGTCCTCTTTCTCCCTTTTTATGTGATCCATAGGACCTATGAGTTTGCTTAGAGATGTTTTGGTTTCCATGCAGTTCTGCTCTTTTGCAGGATAGTCTTTGTTGTTAGGGTCTCAGAAAGATATAGGTGTGGGGAATTCTGTCACTCATCATCAGTGATTCATAGGCGCTGTGTAATAGGTGACAAAGTTAGTACTCAGTCACATTCCAGACAACACTTCAGATAGCTGAGGGAAGGATGACATTTACCCAGTGAACAATGATGTCTGAGGGCTGAGAAAAGGCAGTATCTTGAAACAGAATCATTTCCTGTAGTCAGTGCCATAAGTAATACCTGTGTTTGTGTTTCAGTATAGTTGACCAACTCAAAAGATGGTCCAGCACAGTTCAATGCCCAGCTGTATATTTTTAAGGCCACACCACTGTATGAAGTAGAAGACAAATTAATTCCAGCAACTGGCCAACTTGTGAGTCTGTTGGTCCACAGATCAAGGAACACACATGTACATGCACATGATGTGTAAGCTACATCCAGGGCTTTTTTTGAAGAAATAACCCAGCAGGAACTCAGTAGCTTAATAGGCCACCCCCATAACGGCACAGCTCATTAGCATATTAGGCCACACCCCCATTTTACCAGAAGTCTGGTCATCCAGCCACACCCACCTTTTGCTTCTTATTCTGTTTACCTTGTTTGTTGTCAAAACCCAGGGCTTTTTTTGTAGCCCAAACTCCTTTGCATGTTAGGCCACACACCCCTAATGTAGCCAATCCTAATGAGTTTCTGCTGATGGGTGTGGCCTATTATGCGAATGAGTTCCTGCTGGGCGTGGCCAACTTGGGAGCCAGCCAGAACTCCATTCCTGTGCGTTCCTGCCCCAAAATAGCCCTGGCTATATCTATGAAAGTTTCATGGCCTAAATATAGATCCAGTTGGGCAACCATGTTGGTCTGAAGCAGCAGAACAAGTTTTAAGTCCAGTGGCACCTTTAAGACCAAAAAGTTTATTCAAGGTATGAGCTTTTGTGTGCACATACACTTTCTTAGATACCTCATCTGAGGAAGTGTGTGTGCACATGAAAGCTCATACTTTTGTTGGTCTTAAAAGTGCCGCTGGACTCAAAATATGGCCTAAATATGTCACCCCTGTGTCTACCACAAGGACTTCTTATTGCCTTGCATGTTCCAAATTCAGTTCTCAAGTGCACAGGATTCTGATTTGGATTTGGATTGTAGCACATGGGAAGAAGGGTTTATGACTCCCCCCGGTACAATTTCCCTAACCTGAAATGGCCTTGGCAGCCACTGTCTGCCCCACTGGGGAAAGTATAAGTAGTGATTAGTCCAATGTTCCCTCTAAGATCCACAGTGTTGTAAACAGAAATTCTACCTTGTGAGCAAAAAAAGCTAGTACCATTAAAGTTGTGAGTGAGTCTACATTTGACTATCATGTAAATTAGTTTTTTATAAGATTATTTCCATAACCTTGTAAAATTATATTTAAACTATATTTTAAGAATAATTTAAACATTATAAGAGGAAACCGAATTAAGTCAAATTTTGCCAACCCCTTTCCACTATATTGGTAGACCTGGCCTCCAGATAATAGGTCTGCCCACCCCTTTCCACTATATTGGTAAATCTGGCCTCTGGAGAACAAATCTACCCACCCACTATACTGGTAAACCTGGCCTTGGACCATCACCCTGCACTGAGACTTAGAAAACATACCAGCACTGGGGGGAAATAGTCCCTCTAAGCTGTGGAGTTCTGTGAGCAAAAATTCTACTTTGTGAGCTGCTGGCATTAAAGTTGTGAGTGAGCAATTTGGCTACTGCATAAATTAGTTTGTGTTGGAGCCATCCTTCCTGAGCTAAGACAAAAATCTGTGAGCTGGAGGCTAAAAAACTGTGAGCTAGCTCGCACTAACTAGCTTAGAGGGAAAACTGCTGGGGGGCGGACTCTTGCATTCTACTTTTTTTTTAAGTGTAATATGACAACCAGCATTACAGGTCAAATATAACAGAGGCAGAACAACCACTGTCATAACCCTGCCTAACCTAAGAAACAGGAAGTTGCTTAAATGTTATTAATCTGCCCAAACTACTTATTTATTCAACTATTTATATCCCACTTTTCCTTATGACTCAAGGCAGCTTACAAATCATACTGAAAATCATAATAGGGGTGTACCAAAAAAAAAATCAAATTTTCCAGCTCCATTATAGCTTATGGGGACCATTATAATCAATGGGCCCCATAGGCTATAACAGAGAATTGATCTGGGGGTATCTGGGGCTCTGGGGGATATTTTTTGAGGCAGAGGCACTGTAGCTGCTGCTCCCTCTCCTAAAAAATCCCCAAGTTTCAAAAAGATTGGACCAGGGGGTCCAATTCTATGAACCCCAGGAAAAGGTGCCCCCATCCTCCATTGTTTCCAATGGAGACGGAAAATGTTCTCAGTTCACTTGTAGGCTGTGCTGCCAGCTAAGTTCCTTGTGCTGTCAGTGAAAATGTTGTGTGCCAGCACCCCCTAGCCCAGCTTAAAGGGAACTTTGACTACATGTGGGTTTCTCCAGTGGGTTAATAGCAGCTCCCTGGGACCAATTCAGGTTGGGGAACTGTTATGGGTTTTTCCTATGCATCGTAGTCCCAATATGAACTGAGCCCATCCACATCTGTAAACTGAGTTTCTAGTACCACGGAATTCACAAGGCACATCTGAACAAAAGTCGTTGTGGTAGACACATGGAACACATGAGAATAATGTAGGCCCTTAGTTTCAAACAATAACAACAATAGAGATCTCAGGTGAAAATGGGCAGGAAGTATAATCAGCATGCAATATCTGTGTTAATAGATGGGCAGACATTGGTCACTGGGAGGCAGAAATGTTTAGCTGCTATTTTTACAAGAGGTAATTTGTGCATATAGACCTCAGTCTTGCAATGAAAACAGAGGAAATATTTTTGTTTGCCTATAACATCATCAGCCATTTCCCAAGGCCAGTCTCTATTTAATTTTAAATGTTCTTTCCATCTTTGCTAAAAGAACCTAAAGGATAAGAAGAGATGACATCACAAAGAAGGAACCTAGACACCTCCCTCCCAAAGAGCTTTCAAGTAAATTTATTCCTTTCCATTTCCATGTTGAATTTTACTCTATTAATTTTATCCCTGGTCAGGGAGAAATGAAGACATTTTGTGCACAGAAAGTTAAAAATAAACAAAACAACACCATAGTTAAATATGTT
Source organism: Gekko gecko (assembly GCA_029375565.1). Classification (NCBI taxonomy): domain Eukaryota; kingdom Metazoa; phylum Chordata; class Lepidosauria; order Squamata; family Gekkonidae; genus Gekko; species Gekko gecko. The sequence continues at coordinate 191,773,362 of JAPDNY010000001.1, forward strand.
TTTCAAACTTGGAGATTTATTTGTTTTAATAAATCTGACACCAGTCAGGGAAAAAGAAAAAATGGTGTGAGCTCAGAATAACCAGAAGCCTTTTAAAAGTGCTTCATTCCCTCCCAATAGAAATTTGTCTCCATAAGATTTTGAAATCACTCTGTAGGCTCATGAGCTCATATCCTCCCACCCCAAGCCCTCCCCCACATTTTTAATTTTTTCATTTCTTTTTTCTTAAAAAGTGAGCTTGCTTGTTGGGTGTAATTTTCCAAGCTTTCACAGCCCTAATAAATAAGGAGCACCTGTAAAACAGTAGCTTGACTTAAGTGAATCTGTACAAAGAAAAAATAGAAATACAGTATGTACACAGTGCCCTCAGTTCACCATTGCTATAAGGCTATGTTTTGATTGGCTTTTCAAACCCAGTTCTCAGCTCTGTGAAGTGCCTCCATTCCAAACTGCTTTCCGGTTGCTCATTACGACAGCCTTACAGCAAAGGTGTGCCCCAGGCACTCTCGCATGAACAATTGCTTTATTCAAGTTAGTAAACAGTTACACTGGATCACAAGGTGATTTGAACCTTTTCCCCCTTAGTCTTTTGTCAGAATGGGATACTCCACAATTGTCTTACCAAATCAGTGCCGGCATACACATGCTCTAGTGTACTTTTGGACTCTTGGCTACAACTATACAAGTGCACACAAGTAAATTCTACCCTGTTATCCTCCACCCACTGACTGAGGATCGAATTGCACATTTCTTTTAACCATGACAGGAGAAAGCAAACAGTGAAACAGAATCATGGGGGCTCTCTTCTGACTTTACCCCTGTGTTTTCATTGGCTTGGCCATACCTTTCTAATTATCATGAAAGGGCTCTGCAGCTGGAGAGATTGTCTCACTGGCTTCCTGGATCATTGAAAAACCATCAGGGTTGAAATTTCATCCAAGTCTTTCGTAACACCCAGCAAATATTTCCCCTAGATAGTTTTACACCTTGAGGGAATCTCTTTTTTTGGTCTTTAGTTCAACACTCTTGCTCTGTTCCCAAATGGGGCGCTATTTAGGGGAACTGAAAGAGAAAGCTGAGAGGAATAAACATTTACTGAGTTCTCTTGGCATTCAATCTCTGAAAAACCACAGTATAAACTATTCATGCTGCTTCTTACCTTTGTCAAATAAAAAGAATTAAAAGCCATTAAAGTGTAACACTGAAAATATGGCATTAAAAAGGATAAAGGTGGCCTTTGTAAAAAATAACAAGAACCAAAGTATATTAGCCAATAAAATATTCTAATAACTCTTCATTTAAAAGTGCATCATGGGAAGGGGAGAGAGAGATTACTCTGAAATGTCAATACTCCAGTATAACCCCTCCCCCCACCATCAAAAACGTGAATAGGTCCAAAACCATACAATGCAAATCACAATTCTTAGTGTAGCAGCAAAACCACAGCAATTTTTTTTTTGAAAAAAAATCTGTTTCATTGTCCAGCCTCTAATCTCTGAACCTTGTTGTCAGTGAGGAAAAGAGTACATATACATTGGTCCATGTGGCTTTACAAATCAGAGGAAAATCCTCCATCGGCAAGAAACCAAAGGGAAAGGGAGAAGGGGAGATGGTAGTAGGAATGCTGAGCATACTTCATGGGGTCCGTGATGTTCTTATGGTCTTCTGAGCCAAAGGCACCCAAGGGTTTGACCCTTCCCTTTGAGAAAATGAATGGTGGGAAGTAGCTTTGTCTACTTGACTTCTAACCAGAAGAGTTGGTAAGTGGACCAGCTGGTGTATTTGGTGAAGTAGAATGGTTTGCTCTGCTCCCTTCCGCCATGCAAGATACCCTGTCAAAGTGAGCATTCCTGTAAAAATAGACAAACACAGATCAGCACATACGTGGAAGTCTCATGGCTTATTAAAAGCCATAATATTATGCTCTATTACAAGCTTGGACATGCCCATTTCAATCTGTCAGAGCCCATTATTTCAATTTTACTACTGATGATCCAATATGATGAAGACAGTAAGCATAACATGAAGCCTTCTTTGCATAAATGGTTGTATGGAAAGTGGATGATGATGAATGGACAGCTATAGTTCTAAGTTGTAAAAGCATGAAACAACCTATAATCTACTCCTTTTACTTGAGAAATTGGATCTTCATTCTTATATCTCTATAGCCTTAGATCTAGAAAGAGCCTTTGAGAAACAATCTATGATCTCTGCATTTATAGAATACCTAGGCTTCAGTCAGACATGCCTTTAGATCCAACTTTGAAGCCAATGCTTGACAGATCTAAAGCACACAATCAGACAGCAACATCTGTGAAAGGTTCCACAGTCATTGGCACCCCATTCTGGTCCACCCCTGGAATGGAATAAAAAGACACTTGGGAAACTCCAGTCCTAATGCTTGCCAACAGGCCACAGGCAGAATTTCTTTAGTCTGATCACTCAAGCGTGCTCTCATGCCGTCAGGATGGTTTGCTCATTCCATCCCGACTGGGCACCATTTTTTTGCTCGCTTACCGATATGTGCATAGCCACATAATCGTCCTCATCTCTAGGCCAGCTTTGAAAGCAGGCAGGAAAGGGAGTGACCTTTGTCAGGTGAAAACAGCTCACTGTGAACCAAAGGGATCACAGTGCTCCGTGGAAGGATTGGTGAGTGGTTAAAGCAGAGAATCAACTCCCAGAAGTTGGAAAGCACATGTGCAAAAAACCTGCACCCTCATTTATGCACATGTGCAAAAGCAGGCAAAAGCGCATGTGCAAAAGCACCCGTCCATGCTGTCTGATCACACAGTGATGGGCTGATCCCGCAGTGAAACGGAATATACTTGGATATCTGATTGAGAGACTCCATTCCAAAAACCAACAGATGAAATGGGAGCACTTCCTGACTGCGCCAAATGGCACATTTGACCACAACCCTACTGTATCTGGGGGACAGTGTAAAGCACTGATGAACAATACAGTCCATCTTTTCAACCATTAGGAAACTATAGTACAGAATGTAGGTAACTATCTAACCTTTCAGATTTCTAGAAATATAAACAGTTATGAGACCAAAAGCTATAACATCTCTTAGTTTGGAAATACCTGAATAAGAACTGGAAGTGATATATAATATTGGCATCATTCCCTGCAGTGTATGTCCCCACACTTTTCTTGTATCCCAGCTCCAGTCAAATAGGTTTATGGAACATAGCAGAAATTTGCAAAATCTTTCTACCAAACACAACAGAAGGAGGCAATGGGAAGTTGCCTTTCTTTTACTACCTTCAAAGTTATGTTAACTTTCTCCATTCTGTTTAATACTTTTTAGGGTTGCTAGGACTTTAAAACAGCAGTTCATATCCAAGCCAAAGTAACCCTAAGAAGGAATTATTTTAACTATATAGAAATTCCCAAGAATGGGGATTGGTCTGTGTCCCTTTTTTATTCTGTTGTAAAACTGTTGACCAGAAGTTGTAGAAATAATCTAGAAAGATTCCCCTTCATTTCTCCCCATGATCCTGTTGAAATTTTAATTCAGTCTTTCCATATATGAAGCTGCTAAACAAAAGCATCCTTCTAAACTTCATCTTACCTAAGACATGATGTGTCTTACTGTAAACTCCCATTGGGATATCCCAGAAACAGTCAGTACAGAGGTAATATTAGGCTTGTATGGTATTATTACCAAGTGACTATTCACATGGCATCACATGGCATGAATACTGAATTATTCAGGTGGGTCGATCTGGGACCACCAATTTCTGAAGAACTGGATGGTTGGTTTGCATACTTGGTCAGAAGTTTTGCACTTTCTGTTCCTAGGCAATAACAGGACATACCTTGATTGTCTGTAGGTTTAGGGCTGGGCATGAACTTATGCCGTGCAGCAGTGGACTCACAAACGTTTACCAGTGGGTTTCAAGGACAAAGCATGTAAAAAATGGAAGTAACTCAACATCACTGTATCATATTAATTTATGAGATGTCTCACATGGATAAGATTGGCTTGAATCCCACACAACTGGTTACATGCTTTGGCTCTAAAGAGGAAATGAAGTAAGTACCCTTGCAAAAAAGACACTAAACTGCCCACACCAGCCCACTGGTTTCCCTTTAGATTATCAAAAATCAGTGCACATAGATGAACAACCACCATGTAGTTTGTGAGCTTCAGGTACACTCAGTCTAAAATTCTGGAATGAACAATCCTATACCTTTTATTGGGGGCAAGGATGATGCTTTATGTATTACATTAACAGCATATGCCACTCTCACCTAGTGTCGTTGACCGAACCATGTGGGAGTAAACCAGTTATATGGATCTTATCCATGGAATCAATACTCCTCACCCAGTTGTTGATTACATAGTCAGGAGCTGTGTAATCATATGGTGCCATGTAGTTGTGCCATTCAAATGGCACCCAAGTTATTTAGGTAATAATTAAAAGGTTCCCAAATCTGTACACCTGCAAAATTAAACCAGTATTCCTCCTGGTTGCAATCCTTCAGTTCAGCATGCTGTATATATTATAGTGGCTGGGATCAGATGCTTCATGAAGGAGTCCAAAAATGTGCATCGGGTACCCACAGGAGTGGGGGTAGGGATCCCACTCCTGACCTTCGATGGGGCTCTGTTGGTGCCAGTGCTGGAGGTTAGGAGCTTGGGAGTGCTCTTGGATGCCTCCCTAATAATGGAGGCTCAGGTAGCAGCCACTGCCAAGTCAGCCTTCTACCATCTTTGGCTGATCAGGCAGCTGGTTCCCTTCCTTGATCGCAATGACTTGGCAACAGTGATCCACACAATGGTCACCTTGAGACTGGACTAATGTAACACTCTCTACATGGGGCTGCCCTTGTCACAAATCTGGAAGCTGCAGCTAGTGCAAAATGCCGTGGCCAGGCTCTTGATGGGTCTCCCTATGCAGGAGCACATCCAGCCTGTGCTAAAGGCATTGCACTGGCTGCCAATAGCATACCAAGTTCACTTCAAGGTACTGGTTCTCATCTTTAAAGCCCTATATGGTCAGGGGCTGACATACCTGAGGGACCACCTTTCCCCATATGTACCCCAGCGAGCACTGCATTCAGGATCTCAAAATCAATTGACCCTCCCAGGCCCCCAAAACTGACAACAACCAGGGCCAGGGCCTTCTCGGTGGCGGCTCTGTACTGGTGGAATGAGTTCCAAGAAGAGAGCAGGGCCCTGCGGGACCTTTTACAGTTCCACAGGACCTGCAAGATGGAGCTCTTCCACCCGGCTTTTGGTTAAGGAGCCACCACTACCACCACCACCAGCATCATCATCACTAAAGATCACTAACAACAACTGAGAAAGACAGAGTCCTGTCCCCTGATTCCACCAACCTGTGCCTGCCGCATCAAGAAGCTGATGAGCAAGGCAGACCATAGATTATATTAACATAACTGTTGCCGCTATCCCTAAGTTTTAGTTTACAACTACCTAGCACTTTATGAAATCGGATTGTTTTTAGATGGTTTTATCTATGTTATAATTGTTCTTATGTTTTATCCCTTTGTAAGCTGCCCTGAGCCTGCTTTGAAGGGGACGGCACTGCAAAACCTATGCTCTCAGTTCGGTATTTTAATATGAAAAAAGTTTGCAAAAAAAAAAGTTGACATAGGTCACTAGAAAATCCTGTACCAACAACTGTACCCTGGGTCATATGGACAGAGCTGTTTTTTCTTTCATCTATTCATCTTGGGGGAAAGTCAGAATAAAATTAGATAGATAGACAGACAGACAGATGTGACATTGTGAGTTTATCCTAATGAATGCCTGAATTGTTGGAAACAGAAGCATGTTGAATAAGAACACAGTGCTCACAGGAAACCCAATGCAGACTTGAACTTCAGAGCTGAAGAATCACATCCCCATACACAGGGGTAGTGTGTATGTTCTGAAGTGAGTACATAGTATAGGAAATATTTATGTATCATAAAGGCTGTAAAATTTGCAACTTGCTAACATGTATACCCTGATGCTGGGAAAGATTGAAGGTCAAAGAAGAAGGGGACGGCAAAGGATGAGATGGTTAGACAGTGTCATCGATGCAACAAACATGAAATTGAGCAAACTTCAGCGGACAGCGGAAGACAGGAGGGCCTGGCGTGATCTGGTCCATGGGGTCGCGAAGAGTCAGACTCGACTGTGCGACTGAACAACAACAACATGTAAACAATTGTTTCTGTGAGTACATCTGTTATTCCCTACTTCAGTGTTATCATTTCCCTAGTGATGGTAGACATTATCAGATCTCTGAAGTGATATGAAATTTACTTCCTAAGCTTCTGGGTATTGTAAAAGTGTTGATCTGGGCTAGCAGAGCACCTTTCCCTTTAATATACTGCCATGAAGTAGTTAATCCAACCAACTAATGAATGTGAATCATATTGATGATGATGCACCAAAATATGCCTTGCTCCTCTGGGACAGAATTGGACTTGAAGCAAAATCAAGCCCATAATTTTCTTACAGAGGCTCTGCTGAGGTCATAAACCACAAGTGAGTAACTGAGGCAGGCATGGAAGCATGTTCAGCCGTAAACACTTTGGGGTTGCCTGCTATTCTCATGAGTTCTTTAATTCTTAACAACCCTGAAAGTAGTTAAAGGCTTTCCATTCAAGCTTTCCCTTTTGAACAGCCGGTGATTTATCTCTTGCTTATGAAGTAAAGTTAGTAAATGACTTGCTTATGAAGTAAAGTTAGTAAATGACACCACACCCCTGGAGCTGGGAGAAACATTCCATGCACAAAGTCAAGCCAACAGCATATTATTTTGGGAGAAACAAGCTGGGAGCCATAGAGAAAGTCAGTGTGCGGTTTCAACCCAAGCACTTATTCAACTGTAACTGCCATTAGCTCACATTGCCTTCAGTTCTGTGCATCTAGATTGTTTGTTGACATGAGTCAGGTTAGGTCTACTGCCCCCTTCAATGGTTCCATAGTTCCCTACATTTAAGCAAGTAGGCTCAAGAACAGGTGAGTATGACAGAGTTGTAGCTGCACTGCATTCTTGAGCTTTCATAATTAAATACTGGGAGTAGCCTGTGGCTATTGCAACACTGTTAACTTCAGGTTAGGAGGAACATTTTCTCAGATAAGTGGCAATAGTTGGATGAAGATGTTCTAGAGCTCTCTGGTACTTTGCAGTGGACCTATCTTGTCTCTGGTACAAGGGCACAACTGATGAAGTCCCTGGGTGTCCACCTACCTCAAAGTGTAATTGCTTTCCAAAAGCGCTCATATGGTGACACCACCAGGAATGGTGGTAATAGCCCTGAAATAAAGCATCTAAAGGGATACTGGACAAAGTGCTATAAAGTGCTCTCCTTCATAGAGAGCAGGGAATTTAAATAGCAAGTGAGTTAGATGTGGTACAGCTATAGAACAGTACAGCTGTGGTACAGCTATAGAAGGGGTAATGAGTACCAGGCTCTAAAGAAAACAAAACTTCATCTCTTTATGCACCCTGAATAAGCCAATCCACCTAGGAAGTTATGCAAGGCAACATTTAACCTCGTCTTCCATGACCAGACCATATATCAAGTGTGCCTGTCCTGCATATCCCACATCTTCTTTAAGTTAGGATGAATACAACACATCACCCAGTTGTCAGTGGGGTATATTTTCAGAGAGAGTAATTTGTTCTGTAGATTTTACCAGGTATTATGAACTCCATCTGCAGAACAAGGGGGACAGAAGCAAGCAATAGTGTGCAAATAATTTTTGGCTTACTGAAAATATACCATTCAAACATGGAATGTATTTTCCTAGCATATGGTGCAGAGATAGAATAATCTGATGAACAGCCAGTGACTTTGACTGAGTTTGCTTAGTCTTGAGTGTGGTGCTAAAAATAGCCAGATATTGTTCACATCTGCCTTATTGAACATACAGAATAATATGAAATCTCAATTTAAAATGAGCACACTTGTGAAGACTAAGGACTGTGTGTGCTAATGTGCGCTATAACTGGTCTGCAGAACTGTTCACATGACACTGTTTTACACAATTTCTCTGGGAAAGGAGACCTGGGGTAAAGGACTTTAGACTGACAGCTCAAGTACTACATATAAAGTGTACCACTCTTTAAGGCACATACATGCAACAGATCATAATGACAGCAAGTTTTACACTTTTACAGGATCCCCAGAAATAGCATGAAATTACTCTAAATACAGGGTGACATACTAATAGGTTGTTGAGATGCAGGACTTTGCATAGGAAACTAAACTTGATCATTTGCTTCATTTTATACTACCCAAGTTCTTCAACTTAAAGAAAATGTGTGCATTTCCAAAGGGGATGATTATGTTACTCAGTCTGAATTTTCAAAACAAGGACTGGAAGCTGAGATGGAACTGGGGAAGGAGCACAGGAGAGGGGTTTCAAGCCAATTATTCTGATCTCTTTGTTTCTAGGTAATTTGTTATTCTAGTTTGGCTTAAATTTAAGAAACTTTAAAAAAACATTTGGAAAACTCAGCCAGCTGCAGAGAAGATATGATTACAAATTGACACACATACTATACAATAATACCATTCTTTTGAAATACCAAGAAGAGATTGGGGAAATAAATCTATGGAAAGAGAAAGCAGATTTCATCCTGCAATATACTTATGCAGTGGGAGTTTAGAAGACTGATCCTTGTTCATATTTATCTGTTTTCATACTTTTTCTGATGAAACAAATACACTTCCAGCCATAAATACCTTTCACACAGGGGTAACAGTTCACACATGGTACCTGATGGACAATGCACAGCAGAATTGAACAATAAGGCACAAATCTGATATAAACAGTGTTTAACTTTAATGCTGCTGCTGGGACTCGGGGCTGAGGACCAGCCTGGAGACACCAAGCTATCTGGTTAAGGTGCTTAAATTACAGCTAGTCTAGTCTATTCTAAGCTTTGTGTTCGAAAGTTATTGCTACTGCTTTTTTCCCCCTGGATGCACATTTAGATTTTGGTGTGTTCTAAATTCCACCAGTCACTATTTAATTGAACTCATGTTAATTCATAACTTGGAGAGCCAAAAGGTATCTAAAATCACTATTGTTTTTAAAGCCAAGTTGAAGAAGATTGAGGGTTTAGAAGGCCATCATATTACGTATCCATGATCTGTGTTCCAAGTCAGCAAAGTTGCTCCATAGTAAATAGTAAATTCTGTTTTAGGGACAGCACTAACAACACCACAGTTTTTGTGGCACAGGACATTATGGGAGGATGCTTTCAGTTCATGATTTTTTTAAAAAAATGTAGATATCTTATGTCAGAAGAAGCCCTTAATTTAGTGCAGGCCATGTGCAGATTTGGAAGCCTAATTCTAGGTTTGAAAGAAGAGAAAGAAAGCATCAGTTCCACTGATGAGATTAAATCTGGACAATGGCCAGTGTGAATGACTAGTACTAAAAAAATGGATTGGATAAACTCATGGGAAGTAAGGTGGGCCATCATGGAACAGTGCTTGGATAACTGTGTCTAGATATCTTCCTGGTCATGAAACTTAGCCAAATGATATTGGGCCACCTACCTAACAATTAACCTAACTAGCAGAATCAGAATAACAGAACAAGAAGTCAATAGTTTTATGTTTTCCTCACAACCCTAAAGAATATATAGGAAGGGCACATTGGCAGGAAAGAATCAATGAGTGTGAAAGGTGGGAAAAGCAGTGAGTGGGAAAGCTTTTCCCTGCTCAATAATGCTTTCTTACAATCACTGTTCTCCTCTCAGCAGTTACGAATTTCCCACAAGGTAGTCTCCAAAATCAGATGACATCTATGGGATAATAGAATCATACATGGAGAGAAGTTGAAAGGTGCTATAGAAGTTACAAACCCTCCCCTCCTTCTTGCTGATTTTTACCTATGTGCCTTGATCATGCATTCTGCATTATAGTGTCTAAGGCCATTTCCACACTGGTTGACTTGGGTTTGATGCTGTTGGGAAGCAAGTTTCCCCTCCTTCCCCACTGCATCCTGGTGCATTCGTGCAGCTCTTGTCCTATGTTAACGAAAGTCACTCATTATGAAGCTGGTGTATAATGCTTAAGAGTAAGCCTAAAGATTTCAGTGGCAAAGAATAAACGTAGACACCCATATCTCCAGACTAACTACCTTGCTTTTTTGCCTGGTTGTGATACTTTTCTGGTTGTAGCAGAACAGGAGTATACAAAAAACAGTACCAAAATCAAGGAGATGAACTAACAGTGCCATCCTAAAAGTTACACCTTTCTTAAGTTCATTGAAGTAAATAGGTTTGGGAAAGTTATTATTCTTAGGATGGCACTGTAGATGATTAACTCTTTCTTAACCATTCAGATTTCTGCAAAAAGTGCTCTTTGCTGCTTTTCCTCCCACAGTGTTACAGATGTAAATACCCAACTAGAACCCCAAAGATGGGGAAAGCAGTTTTTTTGGGGGGGATGTTGACTGGACAGTAGTCCTGATGTGCTTTTGGGAGGCTGGTGCATGTTAAGAAACAAGCCTCTATTGAATACTATGGGAAAACATATGCCATTGTGATGTCTGAAGCTTGATTTATGTGGGCACTTAGCACATTGTAGCCATGGGAAAACTGCTTCAAAATCTTGCAAGTGCCAGTTCCCAGTCTACAGCCAGCGAATTGTGTGCATTCAACATTACATGCCGGCAGGGCTCTTTTTGTAGCAGGAACTCCTTTGCATATTAGGCGACACACCCCTAATGTAGCCAATCCTCCAAGAGCTTACAGAGCTCTTCTTACAGGGGCTACTGTAAGCTCTTGGAGGATTGGCTACATTAGAAGTGTGTCACCTAATATGCAAAGGAGTCCCTGCTACAAAAAGAGCCCTGCATGCTGGATTAAACTCTCATTGTGAGGCTGGTTGACTGAAATATATCAAGCTGCATCAGCTTGACAGCCTACACTCGGATGGCTAAACTTCCAACTCCAAAGATGAACTATGTTGATAAGTAGTATTTCCAATAATTAAATGAATGGGACATTCATAAACATCTGGATATATGCCTCAGCATGCCTTTTCATGATTTCTTTGGCTTCCACTGCTGCTACTAGGATTATATGTGCATTTTGGAAAGCTACCATATACGTTCACTTTCTCTATTACTACAATAGGATATAAAATAGATATCATGGAAACATATCATACATTTGAATAAGACTTGCTTAGGAAAATTTTCCACTAGATTGTATTATATGTGTTCAGACTCTCCTAAATGCAAAGCAAGGAAGAGGAGATAAAAGCACTTTCAGGACAGTTGTGCCTAGCAATTTAAAAACACTCTTAACTCTGTGCTTAAAGCAGATCATGGGCTGGACCCTATGTCCTGCAAGTACCAAAGCAGATGTTCCCTGTTTCCTCCAATACCAGGGATCAGTGATCTCCTTGGATAGCAGCTGCAGTAAGCAACAGGAATAGGAGAAATATTCCCCACTCTGCCATAGAAACTTGCTGGGTGACCTTGGGCCATCACACACTCTCAGCCTTCCTTCTTATATTAGAGGAGACCTTTTCCCACTGACTGTGTCTAATAATGGAAAAGGACAGAGTGGTTTCACCCAATCTCTCTCCTGACTACCATTCCCCGTTGTTAGACCCTTGAGTTAATCCACGCTCAGTCCAAATAGTCTTTTATAAAAGCTTTATTAGAAATAGAGATTTGGATGTGCACAAGAGAGATCTCTTGTTCAGACTAAAGGATAGCTCAAAGGTTAGGATTGTATAATCAATCGATCCCTGTCCCACAATGCAATGATCCTACAGCCCCCATTCACTCACTTCTCCTCTTTCACTCCCCCCCTTCATACTACTTTGCACTAGAAGGTTTATATTTCAGCAATATGTGTTTCTTCAAAGATGAAAGGCTTCCACCACTTATACATCCTGGGGTCGATCACATAAGAAAGTTGATGCTATTCTACCCCTCTCTCTCTCACACACACTAGCATTCACAACTACTCTTTGCATTCCTGGAGTTTTATGGCAGAGAGCGCTGGGAAGGAAGGAAGGAAGCCAAATGGTCGGGATGACTTTGAAGTGGAGGGAAACCACACAGGAAAACCTGTGTCACTGTGACATTCAACAGAGCCCGATTCTGACATCTGTACAGTAATGAATTTTGTCCACGAGGAACCCCTAACCATCTAGCATCACCTTTGGGGAATTCATAGAGAACTGCTGAAAGAATGTGGAGGCAGGGGAGATCTACCACTAGGGACCAAACCTAGTAAAGCAAAATTCATCAAAAATTTTGCGATTTGTGGTCTGCAAACAGAAGTTTGTGACATGTCTACTGTTACAATCTTCCACAATCTTTTAAAGGACTTTGTGCTGGTTCATGGATGGAGCAGAAAGCAGTGGTTTACAGGAACTCCAAGTCCCTTTAAGCCCCTGCTTTCTGTCCCCGCAAAAGTAACAAAAACAATGGAGTGGAAGAGAGTTTAAAGGGACTGCACAAGAGAGCCCAAAACAGCTGCATGGTGGGGAGAACTGCTCAGCTGTTTTTTGAGCTGTCTTCTGCAGTCTCTTTAAACTTTAAAGAGACTGCACAAGACAGCCTAAAATAGCTGAGTGGTGGGGAGCAAGCTTCTCCTGGCCAATCAGCTGTTTTTCTGGACTTCTGAAAACTCCATTGAAAGGGACTGTGAAAGGGACAGCCTCCTGGTTCAGTTCAGTTCATAGTTCAATTCGTGACTCGGCCACAAACCAAACTGCATTTTCCCTGTTTGTGCCCATGCCTATCTACCACTCACAGTTCATGGCATTCAATCTCCTGACTACAGATCTAGGATTTAAAAATCTATAAATGCAGTCACAATCAGAGGAGTCATTAGAGGTCTGTTTGTGCAAAAAGTATTAGGAAGACAAGCAACTACAAAACCAGTAAGGCTTACTTTATTAAAAACTGTTATCATGTCATTAGAGATAGTGTGGTAGTGATTAGAGTGTCACGCTAGGATCTGGAAGACCCAAGTCTGAATCCTCAATCTGCCTTGGAAGGTTGCTGGATAACCTTGGGCTAATCATATACTCTCTGCCTAACCTACCTCACAGGGTTCTTCTGAGGATAAAATGGAGGAGGAGAGAATGTTGTAAACCACTCTGGATCCCCATTGGGTTGAAAAATGAAGTAAATAAACAAATAAATAATGGAAAAAGTAGCATATAGATATATTTAACTACCCTTATATATGTTTGTCTCTTTGCAATGTACACAAAATAAAAGACTGTGGCTGGACTTTTCTGTTCAAGAATATTCCTCTGTGCATGGCTAGTTTCAGAGAATGGCAAGCTCAGGTATTTGCTGAACCCTAAGACTAGCAAAGGGTTACCTCCCTCACTTTCCAAAGATGTCTGGAGAGATAGTCTGAGAATATTACCAGTACATATATCTCCTGCAGTGTAAGGCAACCTGCTGTAAATATCTTTCTTCAGGGCCACCCAAACCTTGGATCTGACATTGTGTGTGGATATGAGCAAAGGAAACTGAAACAAACAGGGACCTATGTGTGCCCAAGAGCTTACGTAGAATTGATAATTGAAGCTTGTCTTTTTCATTGGCATTTCTCCCATAGCCATCACCATTCTGTAACTGGACAGCAGGTTTGTTCATTTTCTAAATCAATATCTCCAAAATTCAGGGCTTAGCTTGTACTTCATAAGTCTTGGAGTCTAGTCTGAAAGTCCTCACTCAGCCCTATCCCATGGAAATTGAAGTCATGTGATTCCCAGTGCAATTTTAAGCAGAGCCACACTCTTCCAAGGCTTAAGTGGATTTAGACATGTCTGTGACTCTGCCTAGAACTTCTCAGGCTGACATAGGCTTTAAACTCTGCATGGCCTTCAGGGAAGGTTGGCATGTTGCATCAGCTCATTTTCTTCATCTAAATTGCAGGTGCAGAGAAAAACAATTCAGACAAAATTCATGAGATGGGAGAATCTGGCTCTGGGCTCCACCAGCCAGCCCTGGTTAAAATTAAGCACTGGCTACATCAAACAGACAGATGATGGAACTGAATATTACAAGGTCAAAATGTGGTTTTCTGGTACCACATAGAAATTCAGGCCCATCTACTTCAAATTTTGTGAAATGTTTCCCACCCACCCCCATAAAACATGACATAATATCGAAAGCCTAGTAGGTTTCCCAAGAAAGAATCACACAGCCTATTCCCTAGTTTGGAAAAAAGGAATAATGGAGCAATAAAATTCAAAAATAACACATAGGGTGACAGGCAATCACACCAGATTGTTTATAGCTATTAATTGTGATCCATGCATTTTTTAACATCAAAGGATTGCGCCTAATCGAGTCTGCTCAGATGCAGGTCCCGTGTTATTCAATGAGACTTACTCCCAGGAAACTGCCCTTAAGTTTGCAGCCAAAGGCATTTTGTGGACGTATGTGTTAGGAAGAAGCTTATGAATCATTTTGTAATCTCTGCAATTTTATAATGTCAATTTGTCTAGTGCCCATGCAAACTATTCTTTGAAAGTTTTTACCACATAACTTTACTGAAAGAGGGAGAAAATAATCAAATAGAACCCTCACATTCCACAGTCTTAAAATTTGTTTAGTTTCTCTGTACATTCATACATCATAATAAATAGTTAAGCAAAGTAACAGGACTTGAGTAGACACAGATACATACGAATGAGAAATGTAATCAATGGTTAATGCAGTTTATCAATGGATTGTTCTGACACTAAATAAAACAAACTCAAAAACTGACATATTTTACATGCTTATTCATTTTTGTTATAGAAGCTATAGTAATGCATTTAAACCCCAAGAGTGAACCATCTTTCAGTATCTTTGTTAACATGAAGTAAAAAACAAACAAACAAAAAACTACTGCAAATGCTGACCAGTAGCTTACAAAAATAGCACATGGACTAAAGCTGAAGTACTAGTACAAAATAAATGCTTTCCTGCCTCTCCCTTTTCCCAGCAGCCTCCAGAAACCGCCAAAAAGCTGATGCTTAGAGTCACAGGAGCCCAGTACATACAGTGGGATGTGGCATTTGAGAAACTGCTATGGAGCAGACACAACTGGGCAGCATTGTTCCTCTTTACTCTTCTGCTGAGTGGAGTTTCTGTTAATGCAAGAGACTCTGGCTGAGTTCAGATGGGCAGTTTGCCCCAAGACAGGCAGTTTGCCCCGTCTCAGCAATGTTTCACAAACGCATTAAAGGGGCCATTCACACAGGCACATCTATCTGGCGTTCCCCAGCCATACTCAATCTATCTTATAATGTTTCCCTCTTGAGTTTAAAAGATACCTGGTGAAAGTGGTATCAAACCCTGGAAAGCATGTGTATCCCGCGTCCATCCCACACCAACAAAGTGTGAACGCTAAAAGCTGCTATTTTTGATTGTGTGCTTATGTGCTTATATGTATGAGCACTTATGAGCATAAGTACATAAGCACATATCTCTGGATTACAAAAAAAGAAAGCTGTGCCTTACAGCTGCGCCTCCACCAGGGACGGGCCAACAGTGTGAACGCTCCCTTGCGTGTTCTCCCTGGTATGCTCCCACATCAGTCTGTGCAGTGTGACCAAGAAAACCCGGAACACGTTGTTCCAGGTCTTTTTTGCCATGACTCCCTTGCGCTTCAAACTGCCAGTCTGAATTCAGCCTCTATCAATGCAAGAGGGAAACAGAGATGATGACACTCTTTCTTCTTTTTGAGAGCAGCCTGCATGCTATGTGGTTTATTGTTTTCCATGATCCCAAGCATTGATTTTTAGAGGTCTCAAGAGGTTACTGGGGGAAGATCTCTGACTACAAGCACCTTCCCCTTCCAGTACATAGACTCCAACTCACAGTTTACTCCTCTTGTTGTATAATGCTGTAATGTCCTGGTGTAATACTAAGTTTTATCTGTCAAAACCACTGAATTCCCAAATGTTGTAGGTGCTTCCCAGACTACTAAACTAAACAGGGTAGTGCATAATAGGTGAAGTATGGCTACAATTCACTGATATATAAATTAAAATTTTGGAATTTAGTAACACTGAATATGCCTGTTTCTCTTCACTCTCTACATTAAGTACAACTGTGTCAGAATTAAACCAGGTAGCCAGAAAAGGCATTTGTTTCCTTAGGATATTTATTCAGATGTATTAAAATACTTTTGAATATTTTTTGGCAGCAATGGGAGAGATTGCTCTGTTTATGCTATGGTCATCCTTAAAATGTCAGCATCTACCACAAGTTACCCCCAGGGCAGTAATTTCCTCTTGCAGCATAATGAAATGTTGCAAGATCCCAAGGTACCTCAATGTTGGCTTTAATTGCTACATTTTTAATGGAAAATTCTATACAGTGCTTTTGTGTGCAATAATAGTATTGCCAGGGAGAGCATAAAATATGATTTACTGAAGGTTTACGAGTATTCTACAAATTGCAGTAAAATTTGGCAAGTTATCAAGACTTATCTAGCAAACGATCAATATTTGATTTCGGAACAGGCCTTTAAAAAAAAAAGTGGCAGGTTTTACATGAGAAGTTTCCTCAGCTCATGAATCTCAACATAATGCAGTTACATCTGTTTGAGAGATGAAAGGAAGAATGGGATAGCAATATTTTTAAAGCACCTTTTTTGTCAAGGAGATTAATTTAGTTAGAGAACACAGGATACATAGTGAACCTTGTTTCAGGATATTACAGTTAATTTCAACCTGGTAATTTCAATTAACTAAGCAAATTAGGCTTACTTGAATTGTATTTTGAAAATGTATTTTCTGTTTTCATATGCCATTTAATAATTTTGAGGGTCTGGAAATCCCAGTGAAATCAATGTAATTTTAAGACGGCTAACTGGAAGCAGTATTGCAGCAATAGTTGTAGCCGCATGACATATTAGCAAATCAGCATGTTTTAGCATCTTACCATATAGTCTCTGAAACCAGGGTATGTATGTCTTTGTGGGGGCAGCAGGCTTAGAACAGCTCATTCCCTTTGTTTTGTTTAAGATCTATCACATTGCCCTTGTGCCACTGAAGCTTTTGTCACTGACCAGCTCAGCTTGTGTGACCATTTGGAATGTTTAGTTATACAAGCAACTTAAACAACTTATGTTCCACATACTGTAAAGCAAAGAAAAGTAGTTAGTACGGCTAGGACGAAAACTTTACGGAGGACATAACTAAGAAGATATACAGGATGTAGGGGAGCTAAGGACTGAGGACCCCAGAGGGAAGGAGGCTGGTGCAGGGGAAGCGATGGTCTGAGAAAGAGGAACCTTTCTCAGCCTCAATGCACTGAGCCCAGAAAGACAAGGAGTTGAGGTAAAAGCATGCTAATCACAGAGAACAGGCTCTGAAAAAAACATAGTGTTTAAGATGAGGAAGGGCTGAAAGCTATGGGAGTAGGGAGTGCTAGGAAAGCTGGCAAAGAGATATGACGGCTAAAGAAGTGAAAGAAAGTAGCCAATAAACTGGAAAACACCGATGTGAGAGGAAAATGTGAGGCAGAGACACAGTACTGAAAAAAGAATGAGAATGTACAAAGTAGGACTGGGGGGGGAGCTATACATAGGGCCTAGAGACAGGAAAAGCTACACGTATTTCAGCAGGACTAATGCAGGAAGGCAAAGGAGGGAGCCAAGGATTTATAGAATAGAGAAGTATGGAGTTTAGGTCCTGAGAAGTGAATTCTAAAGGTTGTAGCTTTTTTCCTTCACAGCCTGCAGCCCTAAAGAAACAACAGGGACAAAGAAGCAGGAGGGAGTGAATTTTGCTTTTTGATTTGATTTCCATGTTGTGACCCCTTCTGTGTATGCTGAGTTAAATAATGGACTGTTTTGACTGCACTGTGAAACTGTAATGGGGAAGCACAGGTGATTGTTTATTTTTGCTTTGTTTCTTAAACATTTTTAAAAATCCAGAAGAATTAATGTTTAAAACATGAGAAGGAACTGTGTCATACTGTAGCCCTAACTGTATCACAGAAGATACCCATTTTGATGCTTCCGTTGCCACTCTCCACTCAGCAACCTCAAAAGCATAAAATATTATGTTTATAGAAACCATTGTGTTTACCCAAATACAAAATAAGGGACTTTTAGTGATCTGAAAATGCAATATCCTTACAGCGGAAATGCTATGATGAAGGCAAAATATAGTAAATTATATAATAAAATACAGTATATTAATTCTGCTAAAACCTGCTTGTGAAGAGAAGTGTAAAATAGTTCACTAATCTTTTATAAAAAATTCAAAATGATTCAGTAGGAGCCAGGTAATGAAATTAATTAGTAATGAAGCATCAAAAATCTAGACATCTGCTTTGCAAACAGACGTTTTTTAAAAAAGCAGAATATTAATTCATTCTGAATCCAAATTGTACATCTGGCAGGTTCAATATTCCTTTGTATAAAAGCACTGATTAAAATTATTTGTTTGATAATAATGTTTCAAAAACAGCCCCAGCTGTTGCTTTTTAAATTGTTCCTGTTTATAGTTTGGAATGCCCCAGTCAAAGACATTGGTACAATAAGGTGCCAGAAGGTTTCTGAAAGCAGGGGACATGTAGAAAAGTGGGGGAGACCACTGTTCCCTCTAAGCTGAGTTCGTGTGAGCTAGCTCACAGTTTTTTAGCCTCCGGCTCACACATTTTTGTCTTAGCTCAGGAAGGATGGCTCCAGAGCAAACTAATTTATGTAGCAGCCAAATCACTCACTCACAACTTTAATGCCAGTAGCTCACAAAGTAGAATTTTTGCTCACAAGACTCCACAGCTTAGATGGAGCATTGGTGGAGACATGATCCATTCTTACAGGCAGGCTGGTAGCCAGGAATTTCTAAGTTGGGGGGCATTTGAATTCCTCGGGGGGGGCACTGGTTAATTCAATTAAAAGTAATTTAATTACCACCTTCTTGGCGCCCTCCACTGGCCATCAGCTCTGCCTGCCTTGAGCTTGGACATCTTGTGCTTCCTCCCTGGTGCTCTCCTCCACCCACCCCAGCTGCCAGCCTGCCTGCTCACCTTCCCCCAATGCAGAAAAGATGCTCTGGAGGTTGCTGCCAGGATGAGGGGGAGGGCAGAGGTGGGGAGAGAAAGCACCGGCTTCCCCCAGTTTGGGAAGGGAGGAATTGGCTGGCGGCCACGGGGACTAGACTGGGAGGGGGCTCAGTCACACTGCCACTTCCTGGAACGTAGTGGGCCAGGGCACTTAAAAACAGTGCCAGCCTGGCTTCTCTCTCTTTTTCTCTGCAGTTCCAAGCCCCCAGGCCACTCCCCAGCCTCTGAGCCAGGATGGAGTCATGCTGAGCCATGGAGGCGGGGGTGGGGAGCAGGGACTGGCCCAGAGAAAGGGGGAAGGCAAGGAGAACTGGCAGCCCCAGCGGCGCAGGGGGAGTTTGCAGCAGCCACCACATCTTGCCAGAGAGTTGGGGGGTGGGCTGAAAGTCAGTCATGGGGCCTTGGCAGGAAGTGGGGGAGCAGACCCCAAAATGCCCCATTGTAGCTATGAGCCTGCTTACAGGGATGCATCAATAAGAACCAAAGTGATATGTGAATTTTTAAATCTTCATTCACACAAAGTGTGTGGTAGCGTTTTTTCTATCTTCTAAATATAGCTTAAAGCTTATCCTACTTCAGGATTAGGGTTTTTTTAATATTAAAAATGATGAATGTCAAAGAAGCATGCTTTTGCATTCCAATTAATTACAAGTAGCAGAATTGTTCCACTGCCTTGTTATCCTAAAAGTGAATTATGATAATTCAGCCCAGAGGTCCTGAAATGCTGTTATCCAGATGTGTTAGCAATATATAAACAGGTCAGTTTTCTGGCCTCAAAAACTTGCAAAGGCAGAAACCCACTAGTTAGGACACAACACACTCCACAGTGTTCAGTGGCAAATTATAACAGTCTATCGCATAAACCTAAAGAAATATTAACTGCTAATGGATGTAAGACAGACAGATACAAAGATGCTGCAAGACAAAGATAAAACATAAATAATGACATTGTTCTTTTCCTAGTGAGTTCATAAACCTGAATTTTTCTCCCTGTTTCAAACATGGCCACCTCCACAAGTTTCACTCCAATTTGAAAACACTGATATTTATTCTAATCACAGAAGACTGTATTGATTACACAAACCTTTACTTATTCTGATTTCGAATTCGGAGACACCTCCTTTTCAGTGGTGGCTCCAGATCTTCAGGCCCTGTGCTGAGAATTGGTGCTGAGATAACACATGGCGCAATAGCAGTCTTTTCTGCTGGTTTTGGCACAGGCTGGATGACGCAGCCTGTCTTGGGCAGCATCCGCAATGCGTACGCATGGTCCTCATCTGCAGGATTGTTAAGGTTGGGATCTTGCTTGTCTCCCCCAAACAGGGGCTCTTCCCCAGTCTTCTTACCAGAGTCTCCTTCTCTGTGGCAGTTTGATGTGCAGTTGTTCTCCTTCACAGATTCCAGCTCACTCACTGGCAGTTCCTCTGGAGGCTGAGATTTCTTCGGATCTTGGGGCTGCTCTGAGACCTCTGGGCCTTTTGTGCCATTCACGATGACATTGCAAACTGCAGCTACACTATTTTCTGATGTGCCAGAGACCAGTGCAGTGGGACCACAGTGAGCTGAGTCACTACAAGGTAAAGTTTTTGTTTCAGTGGGGCTGCAATTGTTCCTGCAGTCACTGCAGTTCCTTTTATCTGAGCTACCAAAAGCCAGATTTACAACACTGCTAGCTTCATGTTCAACTTTGACTTGAGCTTGTAAAGCCCTGTGGATAACATTGTGTAGTCTAGACCTGTGACCTACAGTTAAATCTATCACACCATCTTGTGGTCCCTGTAGCACTGTAGGAAAACCAAACTTGTTGTTCACTGGACTACTAGGTCTCACAGTCAAATCAACAACTTCATTTTTACTGTGCTCCTGATGCATTTGTGTTTGATTTAAGGACTGGCTTGAACAACTTGGTGTTGAATCAGAGGACTTGGAAGGCCCTTGTTTTGAATTTCTGGGGGACACAGAGTTATTTGTTGGCTTTGCCCCAGTTGCATCACTAGATGTACTCGGAATGAGACTTTCCCCATTGCTGGAGAAGCCATTTGGGGGCTTGGAATCATTGATGTGAGGAATAGGAATTGGAATTGGGATAGGGACTGGTAGAGGAACAATGACAGGATATGGCACTAAAAGGGTTGGAGGTGGCACCAATGGGGCAAGAGATGGCAGGCCAAAGTTCATCATCTGTGGCATGGGCATATGACCATTTGGCATCATGCTTACAGGAGGGAAGGGTAAACTGGGCAAAGGTACTCCTGGAGGTGGAGGCGGTAGTAAACCTGGGGGATTTCCAGGCATGGTTGGTGTTGTTGGAGGGTGAATATGAGGTGATAGCATTGGCCTGTGCATAGGACTTGAGGTTGGGCCCATATTTCTGGGACCACCTGGTGGTGGACCAATTCCAGGAATCATTGGGTTGGACAGAGGGCTGTTGGGATTTGAGGCATGATGAGGCCCTCGAATAAACGGTGGACGAATTTGCTGCATAATTTGCTGTTCCATGAATATGGGCAGTGGAACTGGCCCACGGTTTGTCATCACCATGGGAGGACTTCGAGGTGGGACACCAATTGGAGGCACAATGCTAGCAGGTGGCTGAACAGAAACTGGTGGCATATTTGGATTCTCATTGATGGGAATAGGTTTGGGAACAGGCGTTGGGATTTTAGTGACAGAGCAGTTGGCAGTGTCAGGCGGAGAGGCAGTGGTAGATGCTGATGGTCCAGGACCTTGAATTTGGCCAGCTGCAGACACTGGGGATGGGGCCTTTCTCCGAGCATCTGCTACCGGTATATTCCAAGAATCTGGAGTCAGCAGCTGCACCCCAGTGCCTTCTGCTTTATTTTCGACTGGAGGATGTAATGTGCTGCAGAGTCCAGCTGGAAGATTGGCCTGTGTCTCTTTGTAGAAAATGTCCATTTTGTACTGATTGAGACATTTTGCACTGCAGAACTGAAGCCTTCGTTCCCCGTCCCCAAAATCCAGATACTCTTTTGTGTGTCTTATGTGCTTACACCAGTCACATACCTACAACACAGTAACAAAATCAGATAAGAAAAAAGTGCTTTGTATTGTCATTTGCATCAAAATTCTTTTTACTTTCCATCATTGCTTTCTAAACATCCGAATTATGAATTTCATGGAACCTTGATCTCAAAATATAGTTTGCCTAATATTACATATAAATACACAGTAATAGTCTATTGTTTTATGCCTAAATAAACCTTACATATAAATGCTATCAAAATATTTGACCTACTGTAATCTACATTGCTAAACTAAATTAAAATATGAGTGGGTAGTATTGTAAATATGTGTGTGTTCATGTGGCGCACCCAGGAGGGTCTGAAAGAACCCTGTGATCATAATGGAGCTTCCCCAAGCTTAGAGCTGCAGTAGCAAATTATGCATGTAGCATAGCTGATATGGCACAGGAGCTAATTGACTGCGCTATGAATCAGGAGGTCCCTGGTTTAAATATTGCCTCTGCCATGAATTCAGTGTGAGTCATTAGGTAAGCTGCTCTGTTTTAGCCTCAGCACTCCATCCTAAAAGGTACCATGGGGATAATAATACTAACTGACTTTTTGGGGTTGTTGCGTTATCACAAGATAATATACGTGAAACTAATTGAAAATCTTAAAGTCCAAAATAAACACTAAATATTATTATTATAGAGCATAGTTACAGAATTAAGACAGCTGAAGCCCTATGATTTCATTAGGCTAAACAGCACAACACTCAGTTATGATATTGCAGAACTACCTTTTAATTAAACTAACAGTAGTTACTATGACTGACTTACTGTGATAGCTATGGCCCTTCAAACCAGGATCTGAAGCCAGGGTCTAAAGTTGTTTTATTAATCACAAATAGTCTTAACTATACTTTTGCATGGAATAATCCTGGCTAGCTCCCCAGAAGATCCTGGGAATGGCTGCAATCTTCAGGTGGGATCGGGATATCTCCCAGAATTACAATGGATCTCCAGACCATTGCCTACCTGGAGGTTGTTTTGGAGAGCAGACTCTATGATAAGATTACCATATTTTGAAAAGACAAAATGAGAACATATTTTCTAACTGACTACTTCAAACAGATGATCACTATAACAAATCTCATTTTAAATACCCCTAGAATTTAAACTGTGATAATTGCTACTAACTAGGAATCTTCCTAACCTTCCACCCCCCAAAAGAGGACATTTTCATCAGTTTTTTTAAAAGAGCCCAAAATAGGACAGACATAAAAAAGAGGACATGTCCTCTACAAAAGAGGACATCTGATAACCCTACTCTATGGCATTATACTCCACAGAAGTCCCTCCCCAAATTCAATCACCCCCGGGCTTCCCTTCCAAATCTGCAGGAATTTCCCAACCCAGAGACAACTGTATACAAATACAGAGAGAAGGTAACAAAAACAGTGCTGTGGAGGTAAACCAGAATATGAGCAATTGTCTGTAAGAGGAACCCTAGTTTCTCACACTAATCATAATTAAAATGAAACATGGTATTGCATGCTGTCTGAACTGAGCTGGTATGCTGGATTGTGGCCTTCATGCTACACATTGAACTGTTCACATTGATGCATACTGACAAGTTGCATGTCTATATAGTTAAGTAAGATCAAGAAACATTTGGAAAATGACTCCAAAGGTCCAAGAAGAGGGAGTGCCAATCATCTACAATAAGATTATACATATTTTGACATTTTAGGTTATTTAAATACAGTAGATAACAGAACTGGAATATTAACTGGTACCCAGAAGAAAAAAAGAACTATTCATCATTAGCTTTGTCTTCCAAATATGAAGTAGAAAACAGTAATAAAATCTGGGTGAATTTCAAGTATTCTGAAGCTGTGATATTTCAACAAGCTGGAAAGATTTTCCGAGCTGTTTGCCCATTCTTGAGCACTAGTCACTTTAGTATAACTTCTTGGCATACAACAGTTTATTTAACTATTTTTCAAAAACTAAGGCAACTCTTATTATTACAGACTTGAAAAATAAAAGTTATTTTCTGTGCTACTGTTGGTAAGGTGGAGATGTCGCAATTTTTTAAAAAAGGTAAATAAGGCTGCAGAACTAATTAAGGTTGTAAGCCACTAGGTACTAAAGTTCAAAAAATAGTCATTCCAGGTTTCAGAATCCATTACTAGAGAAATTATTGTGATTTCATTAACACATTAATTTTGCAACACCAACAACTCTCACAGATGGCAAAGACATGATCTACAATTCAAATATGACTCTTGTTTGCCCAAATGCCTTTCCCTTCATATGGCATTTTAAACAAGAATTAAAATGAATAATCTTTCCACAGCTATAAACAGATAAACAGATGTCAGAATTTTCAGTGCCTTTTTTCCCCGACAGATTTTATACATAGAGACAAAAACCCCAAGTTTGTCATGTATTCACTTCTCATAATGTTCTGTAGATATTTTATTTAGTAATATATACATCATTAAATGTATTCAGCTTATGACCATGGCCACTGTCCTATGCATACTCTTACTTTTCAAAGCTG
Organism: Gekko gecko; assembly: GCA_029375565.1. NCBI lineage: Eukaryota > Metazoa > Chordata > Lepidosauria > Squamata > Gekkonidae > Gekko > Gekko gecko. The sequence goes on from JAPDNY010000001.1 coordinate 191,797,938, forward strand.
AGAATAATTCCTTTGTTTTCAAAAGCCAAGGCATGATTGTGAAATGATAACACTAAATAGGTAATTTAATTTTAATAACCATTGGCCATATAAACAATTCAAAACAACATATGCCGGGCATTTGATTACTCATCTCATTTAACTCACAGCTTTTCTTTTACCAGAAATAGTGATGACACTTTAAACTAGTTTTTTAAAAGTCTGGGCATGATATATATGATATAGCTTAAACACTTTTAAGCTATATCAGTTTCCATGGGCATTCATATGCCTTTCATTGAATTATGCCTAATGTTTCACTCCTACTGTACACTTTCCTTAATAGTTCAATGTCCTGATTAGGATGTATATCGGAATGTCTGCATAGACTTTATTTTGGGGAATCAGATGGACTGATATCACATCTTTGCTCAGAAGTCAACATGAACCAGACCCTCAGTGAAATGTTGGTCTCCCACTGCCAGCATGGCTGATGGGGATAACAGGGGGTTTTCCATGTAGTTTGAGACAGCATGGCTCAAGTAAGGGTTTCCCCAGGAAAGCACTCCCACCCTTTCCAGGGAAACTTCCAGTTGTGCACCACAGCACCCAAAAGAGAACACAGGGGACTCCATGTCAATATATTCTTGAACAAGCACCCAAACATGCAGATAATAATTTCTTTTGAGACAGCTTAATGAAGCTGTGTGATGCACAGATCATATAAAATGGTAAACAAGATGTTGCATCACCAAATAAATCTTCAGGACATTGTGACAACATGATAGTGTGGCTCATGGAGCTATGCTGTGGCACACAACAGCATGCTGGTTCCACAGTACCAACCTAGTTGTGTAACTACAACGGCAGTCACACATATTAAATAATCCACTTTCAATGCACTTTTAAACTGGATTTTCCTGTGTGAACTGGCAAAATCCAGTTGAAAAGTGCACTGAAAGTGGATTGAAAGTGGATTATTTAGTCTGTGTGACCACAGCCTACATGGTTCTGAAAGGTGAGGCAGGACATGATGGGCTTAAGAAAACAACAGGCACCAACCATTCTAAAGGTTATATTTTACATTTATGGTATTTGCAATATCTTATGATAAATTTCTCATTTATTGTTCATAACAAATGGTTGTTAAGCTTATAGCTACAAATGTATTTTTTCTTTAATGAGATTAGAGCAAAATATCATAAATACAGCAAATGAAACTGTTTCCAAAGCACGTGCAGAATAAATATAGAAGAGTGAACTGCATATCATTTTCACTAGAATAACAAAGCAGCATAGACAGCTGAGTTCTACCACACCCAAAGCTAGAGCATGTATTTTCTAAGGGTCCAACTATACACTATTTTTTTCTTCGGTCATCCATGCCAGTGGCCATCTCTTCGTCCCCTGGCACTGAATTCTACAGTTTAATTGCTTGTTGAGTAAAAATGTATTTCCTTTGTTCATCCTGAATCAATTGCCCAACTTCATTGGGTGTCTCTAAGCACTAGTATCATGGGAGATGAAAATTGCTCTTTACCCCATGCAAATTTTATAAACCTCTATAATATTTAGGGGGCCCATTCCACCTCTGGTCCAGCACTGCTATCTAGTACAGCAGCAAGAGAGAACTGGGGAGAAAAAGTCACATTGCAGAAAATCATCGAGTTGGGGGGCATGTTAGAGCACTGCAGCAATGTATAACATCACTTCTAGCTACATGCAGGGCTGACTCGCCTAGAGTGCACCGGCTGCAGGGGTGCCAAACTGCACCCGCCTCCCTGCGAAAAGTCCTCCTCAGGGGGAGAGGAGGCGGGTGCCACGGCACAGCTGCCAGCAAAGAATGCTCCGCTGGGGCTCAGGAGGCGGTGGTGGAGCTTGCCCGCCCTCCCCCTCCCCCTCCACTCACTGTCCCCCCATCACACCAGCAGAGGGGGGGGGAGAAGAAGGCAAAAGACTCTCCTGCTGAAGCCAAAAAGCCAGGGGATCTGTCAACCCCCCTCCACCTCTGCTTGCTCTCCCCCCACCTTCCTTGGGCTTTGTGGGTGGGTGGGCCAAGAAAAAGTGTCCAGATTCCCCAGGTGGCTGAGATTTGCTTCTGCCGGGGCTGCCTGGGGGGGGACAGAAGCAGCAGCAGCCCCCCCATGAGACAGGTGGGCAGGGGGCTCGTCGGTCCCCCCAGCCCGTGCAGGGTGCTTCCATTGTCAGCGACTGGGTGGGGTGGGTGGCCCGGCTGCTGCTCGCAGGCTCCAGGTGGGCTTTAAAGTGAAGGTGGCAGGCGAGGTTTGGTGGTGCCTTCTTGGTTCCCTACAAGGAGCCCGCGCAGATCAGGGTGGGGGGGTTGAGTGCGGAGGGGTGGGGCGATGCTGGGGAGAATGACCCCTGGCCCAGGACTGGCCATTGGGCTGTGTTTCCCCACGTCTTGGGAAGTTGGCGTGGGACTGGCCCCAGCGAGGGCTGCTGGGGGGTGGTGGGGAGGGGGTGGGTCTGTCCTCCCGGTGCTGCCTTCCCAAAGCTCTGGGCAAGGAGGGCTGGATCCGGCCTGGCTGGCAAGGTTCACAAAAGTTCGGCAAGCGAGGATCCTGACACTTGGCCCAGGAGAAGGAGAAGGCATCAAGCCCGAAGGGCCCTCCGCCGCCCCGCTCTCCGTGTGCGGTCGGTGTGGAGCGGCTCCTGGCATGTGGGGCAGGGGGCTTGGGCATCTGGCCAGGGCGGGCAGGCGGGGAACCCTAACCCTCCCTCCCCCTCCCTTCCTTGCATTTGGCGTCCGTGGCGCAGCAGCCACCTGGCTGCCTGCCCCTCCCGAGTCCTTGGGTGCCAGAGCTGCTGCGGCTGAGCGGCCTGCCTGCTTTCCCCATGAAGGCAGCCCCAGCAGAGCTCAGGAGGAGTGCCACGGCAGGCCGAGAGGCGCTTAGAGGGAAGAGACGGGGGTTTAAACCCCCACCTCTTCCCTGGCTTGCCGGCGCGGCCCCCCCGTGTCCAGGTCCCACCGGGAGGTTGGCATCGCTGGGCGGGTGCAGGGCCACAACCTGGCCTAGGGCGCCCAGACACCACGGGCTGGTCCTGGTTACATGACTGGAAGTGACATTGTTGTGTCACAACACTAGCCCCACCATCCAAAGCTCCTGAGGTTGGCTGCCAACTCAGTGACTCTCCACAATGTTCATGCCTCTGATGTAGTCACTTCTACAATGCCATGTCACTTCTTATCAAGGGCTGGGAAATGGTTGGAAGATATACGATACAGCAATCCATGGGGAAGCTAAGCAGGTCTGGATTTGATCAATGCCAAGAAAGAAAATCTCCTGGGAGTGCTATGTGCATCACTTTTGGTTTCATAACAGAAGAAAAACAAGATGCAAGGGTAATAATAAATAATTAAAGGACCATACCTGTAGCCACCAACTATTTTTCTATTTGGATACATAAGACTAGCAGGTCACGAATCTGCTCAAAAGTTTTTGCTGGACTTTAGGGGGGAATGTGGATCCACCAGAACATACCTGAAGCAAAACTGAGATTCCTGTCATCCTGGGATTCCCTTACTGGACTCTGAGTCTGTTTAAGAGGTATAACTAGAAACACCTCCATTGGGGTCTGATTGCAAAGCTGCAACCCACACCTAAAGTCACTAGACAAATATTTTAATTTCAAGGTAACATAGCTCCATTGCTATGGTTCCACATACCTGACATCTTTTCTAAAAATCTGATTTTATATGCTATCAGTTGAAAGGTTTATTGAAATGTTTCAGTGCTGTATTGATTTGCTTCTCTCCAATGGGCTCTCATGTCAACTTAAACTAAGTAAATGTTTTTTCTTCTCCTGAACAAAAATGTCAAGGAATTCTCTCATGATTTCTTGAGATTTTAATAATTCATTAAATTCAAAAAAAAAATTATGTTGATCTATCTCACATATTGATCGCAGACTATTCAGTATATTTTATCACTGGATCAAATTGATTATGGATATTAAGGGTAACAGCAATAAATTGGTTTTTGTGAACATCCTTGATGAGCCAAACATCTAGTAATTATCCAACTGATTTTATTCAACACTCCGTGTCATACATAAGTAGTGTTCTCTCTCTCTCTCTCTCTCTCTCTCATATATGTCATGGATGGATCAAACAATCCTTCATAGGGAGTAAAAACTACTGGAGTAGAAATAATGTCATTTAAGAATTAATGAATCAAAGCTGTCTTACAGGATTGATCATTTAAGATGAGGTCAATGAATTTATGATACAAATGGCCATATACCAGAGGTAATAAAATGGAGCAAAATAATTCATTTTACTTTTAACTAATATCATGCTCAAAGTAATTACAGATTTCTCCTAAGACCTCGTTCTGATTACTTAAGATGTGACAGATAACCCATATGTATGCATATATCTTTCAGTACAATAAAACAACATTTTTTCTAACCCTGAAATATGTAGCATGTGACATATTTTAAAAAATGATTTGCATGCTAAGTATATTCTTTGGGTTATCAGTGGGTTTTTCCCCTCTGCAAGAGGCATAATATTTTTGTAATTTTTCCTGGCATTATCTTTTCCATTCTTTGTGCACAAATGGCTAGGCATAATAATTCTGGATACATAAATTACACCTCATATGATTCCCCTGTTTAGATTGTTGGGTTCTACTCATTTCAGTCAACATAGCCTTCAGATACTGTAGTGAGATTAGATCAGAAGTAAAAATTCCTATGCCTACCAAGTCAAATGGGTGTTTTTCCATTGCTAAATAAAGCCCTGACCTGGATCACCTAAGCTCATCAGATCTCGGACACTATGCAGGGTTAGCCTTGGTTAGTACTTGGTTGTAGGGTAGCCAGGTTTCTCCATTGCTCCAGCAGGGGGATTTGAGGGGCATTCCGGAGGGGAAGCCCCTGAGACCCACCCCCAAGCCATGGCCACCCCTTTCCCTCCCCTCCTGCAGAGATCTAAAGGGCTTCAGCTGGTCGGCAGGGAGCATGTGGCCCACTGATCAGCTGAAGGGCCCTTTAAATCTGTCAGCAGAGAGGGAGAGGGGCTGTTGCCAGCCATGGCTCTGCTTGCAAAAAGACCCTTTAAAGAGTATTTTTGCAAGGAGGGTTGGGGCCACAGTGTACAGAGGCGAGCAGGGCGGCAGCGCATGGGTCTGAAGCCCAAGCATTTCCTCTTTGCTCTAATCAAAATGATTACAATATGCATGGTACCCTTGCATCTGTCAGACTCCTGGGTAAATAAGTTCCCAACAACATTCACTCTGAAGAATGATGAGTTTATTGAGACATTGATAGGATCCAGCCTGTACACTGACTGTGTTAGAACTAAGGTTAAAGGCGCGAATGCAATAGATATACAAGGTTCAAGCAGGGGCCCTAAAAGACCAGGACCAATCACCATTTAGTATTCCACCAGGCAAAAGCAACGGCTAGCAACCCCCCTCACTATGCCATCCCCCCGATATGCAAGATGAAGCTGAGCTGTGAAAGCTGAGACCCAAGGAAGCCTGGTTTCTCAGATTTATTTATTTATTTATTTATTTATACCTTGGATTTATATACTGCTCTAACCCTGAGGGGTCTCTGAGTGGTTTACACAGGATTCAATTCCTATCTAGGGCCACAAGTATAGAGGGGGGTGACTGCCTACCAACACCCAGGCAGCAGGGCTTGTAGGTTTTTTTTTTGCTATCCGGCTCCTTTCCGGCAGGCCTCGGGTGGTTTGTCATTCTTCAGCACATGTGTTTGGTTCTGTGCCACACTTTGGGCAGAGATGTTCCGCCAGGTTTTGGTTGAGGACTGCAATGGTTTGCTATTATGGCTGGCACTCTCTCCCTTTCCCCCTCTCCTTAAATTTGATCTTGCTTCCTCTCCCCCTGCTTAGAAAGTGGCCAGGCAGTCCAGAACTGGGATGTAGTTTTTAAGGATGCCACCTGGGACTTCTTTTAATCTGGTTTTCTTCAAATTGTCATTCTGTTTTGATATATTTGAATTTTTAATGTTTGTACATTTGTTTTGTGGCTTTGGGCCTCTGCTGTACATTGCCCAGAGCCCAGCACAAGCTGGGATGAGGTGATTAATTAATTAATTAATTATTAATAATAATGTATTTTATGCACTATTTTAGATTCTGAATTTTTGTAAAGCTCTTGTAATTTTATCATTATTGTACACTACCCTGAGCAGTGTGGTCTAACAGTCAAACTAAATAAATAAAGCCAGCTGGGTGACCTTGGGCCAGTTGCAGTTCTTTCAGAGCTCTCTCAGCCCCACCTGCCTCACAACTGGAAGATGCAATTTACTTTATTGAGACATTTCCAGTTTTAAACAAGGAAATGCATTTAATGCAGTGCAGTTAAAAAATTTATGAGATGGCAGCAGGATGCTAACAAGCTCAGTAATCAACAATGATATTGGTGATCTGATATGATTCACTCTTCGTCCATAACTCTTAAACCTCTTTAGGCCACACAGAAATCAAAAGCTCAGCAGAAACTACTTTTCCTGGTATAGGAAAGCCAACAAAGCCTTTCCTATGGAATACAAACCTCCCTATGTATCTTTGGTACATAAAACATATTGGTAGTCAAGCATATGAAATGTGAAATCCTAAAATTATAGAGATAGTACAGTGTATTCATCTTGCTCCCCCGAAAAAGTGAACAGATGACTGGAGACAGTTTTGAGATGGATGAGGGCAAACAAGCTGAAACTTAATACCAACAAAACAGAGATGTTACTGGCAGGGGAAGGGGGAGTTGGGATATCTCCTTTTCTGGATGGGATTTCCCTTCCCCTAAAGAAGCAGGTTTGTAGCTTAGAAGTACCACTGGACCTGGGCCTCCTGTCAGATAAAGAGTGGTGGCCAGGGTGGTTTTCATCAGTTTTGGCTGTTGCACCAGCTGCGGCCCTTCCTGGAAAGAAAAGATCTTGCCACTGAGATGCATGCCCTGGTAACATTTCAATTAGATTACTGTAGTGTTTTCTGTGTGGGATTGTCCAGAAGCTACAGTTTGTACAGAATGTTGAGGCCAGAAGGTTGGCTGGAGTGGGTCATAGGGGAACTAAAAATGGGCTGCACCCAGCAACGTGTGAACAGAACAGAAAGGAAAAAATGCCGGGTGATAGATGAATGATTTTTTATTTCATGAAGTCCCTATGCATTTCACTGTGCAGGCTTCATCAGGGGGAATCAGAGTGTTCACCTAATGCTGGAACTATCCACAGTAGGGATGGGCATGGACTGGACCATGTGGTCTGTTTGCCCAGTCTATGCCCATCATGTTTTCCATGGACTGCCCAGCGTTTTCGGGGGGGGAGTGTTTGGTCCATGGGAATGGTCCATGGAAGCCAACTCAATGGCGCAACACAAGGGAGCTCAGAAGACAGTTAAATGCCTTTTGTGTTAACTACCAGTCTTCTGAGTCGACTGCCTGTTGCAACCATAAGATGACTCATCACATTGCAGCAGCACGATGCTGAAGTGGACTCAGAAGGCATTTAAATGCCTCCTGAGCTCCTGTGCATTACACCACCATGGCGGCACAATGAGGAAGTGGACTTGTGTCATGCCACTGTGGTGGCACGATGCAGAAGTGGACTCAGAAGGTATTTCAATGCCTTCTGAGCTGACTTCCACATTGCGTCACTGCAGAGGCAGCGGCAGGGCTTGCAAAAGCCATTTAAAGGGGCGTGTTCCCTTTAAATGGCTTTTGCAAGCCCCCCATCACAAACCTCATGAACCACAGACCTCCATTTTTTCAGTCTGTGCCCATCCCTAGTCCCAGCAATTAAAAAGAACGTAATTGCTATGGACAGTTCGAGCACTAGGGGAATGCTCTGATTCCCCCCTGATGAAGCCTGCACAGCAAAACACATATTTTATAATTATCTAGCACCTGGCATTTCCCCTTTTTGTTCTGTGGGTCATAGGGACCATATTGCTTATCTTGTTCCATCTACACTGGTCCCCAATTTGCTTCTGGGCTCAATTCAAGTCTGCTGGTATAGACCTTTAAATCCCTATATGGCTTTATCTGAAGGCCAGCATATCTGAAGGACCACCTACTCCACCTACTACTATGAACCTACCTGCCCAACCTGGTTATCTTCAGAGGCCCTGCTTTGGGTGCCCCCATCATCTGAGACTAGACAGGTGGCAAACCAAGAAAGGGCCTTCCCGGTTACAGCACTGAAACTGGAACTCCTCCCCCAGGAGATTAGTCTGTCTCCTATCACTGTCTTCTGTCAACAGGTAAAGACTTTTTTGTTTGGTTTGGTGTTCTCCCACTAACTGTTATTGGACCTCCTCTGTGGTTGTGTTGTTATGTGTGTTTGAATGTTTTACTGAATTCTTTAAATGTTTAATACACACATTTTAAATGTTATTTTAATCTTGATGTTTTAATATTGAAATGCTTTAATGTTTAATGTTTGCCACCTTGGGGACCTCATTTGAGTGGAAAGGCAGCATAGAAATGTTGTTAATTAATTAATAATGTTAAAATGAAATGTTCATATAGTCCAGAGGGCAATTAATGCTTCAATCTGTTTTAAGGATGCCTACTCTCTTTTTAAGCAAATTCTAATCAATTAACAGCATGTTTCTCTAATCACTGGCCACAATCCAGCATAGAGTTAGGTGTGCTTAATCCCCATGGTTTTCAATGTGACACAAACACGTGTAACTATGCACTAAAGACTTGTCTAATGTTTACAATTTATATGTGCAACATAAACATGTTAATTACATTATACTAAAAATTTATAGCAATATATTTAGGAGAAAATCAGTTGCACTTAAATTCCAATGCAAGTAGCATTGCTTAAGTTAGCTGCTGTTAACTTATGCTAGCTGCTCCTAGTTTCTGTCTTTGGACTAAGACTGGGGTTCTAGTACTGGTAAAGAAGGTACTTCTCTCGCCTCCTCTGAGCCATTTTTGTGATTAAAAATGTCTCTTCATACTGCTTTAAGCCTACCAAGTACCCGTGTTTTTTTCTCTACGAGGCCTTAAAGCAAGTGGGGAGGTGGGTATCTGCAACTGGGGAAATGACAAGGGGAGAAAATAAGACCTCCTCTTCTCCAGCAACATGGTCCTGATTATTATCTCAGTGCATTTGCTTTTTGCAGCTAAATTGTACATTTTTTTTTTGCTGTCAAGTCACAGCAATGGCAACCTAGGGGTTGCCAGGTCCAATCACCATTGTGGTGGTGGGGATTTTTTTGGGGGGGGATCTAGGGGTGGGAGGGACATCATCAGGTGACATCCCGACATGTGCAACACTCAGGTTTTGGGGCAAAATCTCTATGGGGTTTTTTGCTTCAAAACCATAAGAGTTTCTCCCAAAACCAGAGCATCATGTGCAGCATTTGGGGGTGGGGTTCCCAGGGCCGGCTTGCTCATTAGGTGAGCTAGGCACTCGCCTATAGCGCTGGCCCTCAGGGGTGCCAAACGGCACCCCCGAAAAGCCCCACCACCACCCTAACCAGGCGCCTGCCGCCGCTTCCCAAGCCCTGGGGGAGAAGAGGTGGGGTGGAATGGCAGCCGGCGGGGTCTCTCCCTGCCGCTGCCAGTCTGAGCGCCCAGCTGGGGCGCTTCCGAAGCCCTGAGGGGGGAACAGGCAGGGCGGCCGGGCGGCCAGAGGGGACTCTCCCCGCCGCCACCGCCCCTCTAAGCGCCTGGCTGGGGAACTTCTGAAGCTGGGGGGGAAGAGGCGGGGTGGCATGGCGGCCAGCGGGGACTCTCCCCACTGCTGCCGCCGCCCCTCTAAGCGCCTGGCCGGGATGCTTCTGAAGCTGGGGGGAGAGGCAGGGCGGCATGGTGACCAGCGGGGACTCTCCCTGCCACCACCACTGCCCCTCTAAGCGCCTGGCTGGGGCGCTTCTGAAGCTGGGGGGAGAGGTGGGGCAGCATGGCGGCCAGCGGGGACTCTCCCCGCTGCTGCTGCCCCTCTTAAGCACTTGACCAGGGCGCTTCTGAAGCTCGGGGGGAGAGGCAGGGCGGCATGACGGCCAGTGGAGATTCTCCCCACCGCCGCCGCCACCCCTCTAAGCGCCCGGCCGGAGCGCTTCTGAAGCTCGGGGGAGGGAAGAGGCAGGGTGGCATGGCAGCCAGCGGGGACTTTCCCCGCCGCCGCCACCGTCCGTCTAAGCATCCGGCCGGGATGCTTCTGAAGCTCGGGGGGGGGAGAGGCAGGGCAGAATGTCCCTACCCCCTTCCGGGAGCAGCCTGGAGGTTGGCAACCATTAATTGGTTGGTGTGGGGGGGCGCCAGAATGTAGCCTCGCCTAGGGTTCAGAAAACCCTTGGGCCAGCCCTGGAGGTTCCCCCTACCAGCCAGCTGGCCAGTGGCAGATCACAGCCCCCCAAACCGGGGGAATGCCTGCTGGGACCTGAAGGCTGGCAACCCTATGGTAACCCCATAGGGTTATCAGAGTAAGAGATGATAGCGGTGGTTTGCCATTGCCTTGTCTCTGCACAGCAACCCTGGACTTTGGTGGTGATCTCACATCCAAATACTAACCAGGGCTGACCCTGCTTAACTTCCAAGATCTAACTAGATCAGCCTGTGCTATCCAGGACAGATAGATTATAGATTGGGGAATCTAATAGCAAATGTCCATTGGGGATCTAATTGTGAATGCCCAGCCTGTAGTTTCATCCTGTCAAGACCTTTTCCTTGAAACGAAAGTTCAAACTCAGTTTCCAAAGCTGCTAGTTCATTCTAACTGTGTGGTCATACCATCTAGCCTTATTTCAACATGGCTCTGTGCAAAAGCACTCTGCTGCATTGACAATTAGAGATAATGTTTAGTCATCCAAGTTTTTCTTGGGCTGTTATATAGTCATCATCAATGCTATATATTAGGTATCTGCTTAGGAAACATCAGTTTTATCTTGGCCGTGTTTCCTAGAAGAGACTTCCTAGTAGATTGCACTATCAGTCTGGTCTTCATCCAGTATATTATGCACTTCTGCTGAGGATTCTGATTTTGAAATCTACAAATAATGCACAAAAGTAATATTTCTAGCATCATACAATTTTTTGGAGGGGGGAGATGTAAGAACTGAGTTTCTTTCATATTTTATTGTTGCTATAGCAGCCCCTTCCCCCACACTCTTGGGAATGCAATATACATAAATGTCATAAAGAACATCTGCTTTACTCAGGTTTGCCATGTGGAATGGCACACAGCAGGAAGAAAGAAGAAATGGCAAAAAAGTACCAAGAGACAACAACAGCAAACACTAGTGGAGGAGAACCTAGCAAGTTCTGCCAGTATATTGTGTAGCATTATCTGCTTCTTTCAAAGGAGCCTGGATTGTGTCTCTGTAGAAAAAGAGTGCAGAGAGAGTATAGTTACGATTTGCCCCTCTGGGCCTTTTTTTTAAAGCACAAAATCAGTTGATATGGCTTAAATTCTCTTTTCCTGATCATCCACTCAGATGTAGCCTGTTCTAGACTGATTCTGGCTTTAAAAAGAAAAAAATATTTAGAGAGAAGAATCAGAGATTCCGCTACTGTGTAAATGAACTCTCCACTTCTTGCATTGGACATGTCCACCCCGTTTTCCACAGTAAGTTGTAACCATGTAGCTTTGATTATGAATAATGAATGGCCTTGACTGTGCAAAAGCGGTATATAATCTCAAATATGTTATTTTAAATCAGCAATTAGAGAGTATTGAGATTGTCATGAGTAGAAAAAAGGCATTGTATGGAGGATAAATTGGTTTTTGATCATGTTATTTGTGAAGTTCACAACATCACTAGTTTGAGCCGTAAACTGATTTAATCATCATTCCTTGTCCTCGAGGATCATAGGTGGACCCAAATGTGTCTGTCTATTCTTGGAGGACACCTCCAGAAATCTATGGGAAATGGGGTGGGATCTCTAACAAAGAACTTTTAGTGCCCTTACACAGTGAACAACTTGGAGGAGGGAGATATATCAAAGAACACTTCAGACTGCCCAAGATAAAATGGAAGAATTCTAGGAGACTCTGTGACATCCTTCAGACAATATGTATTTATATTATATTTTCTTGCCTGGCACCAGCAAACTATAAGGAAGAGGTGTGATAATGGTTGGGTATATGAAACAGAGCAAACAATTTCAGGGATGTAGCAACAGGGTTTATGTCAAGATGTCAGATCTGGGCTAAGAAGAATGACCAAGGGCTGGGGCAGGTGCCCATGCGACAGCAAGACTTTTCCAGAGTCTGAAGACAGATGATGATCTTGCCCTGTAAACTGCCTGGATGGAAAATCATCTGATTTTCTCTGAGAAAGGGCAGTGTTGAATTTATCCATACTGAATGAATGAATTAAAAAATACAGAATAAATAAAGTTACAGCCTGGAAATAGTTACCAAATGTGGACCAGAGAGCAGTAAATCTGGCTGTGTTATGAAGGAACAAATGGTAGCTGACATAACAGTGCTGTAACAGCTAAAATTCAAATTCCCTGTTTAGATATGAAACTTACTGGGTGTCCTTGGGCAAATAACTAACATTTCATTTTACATAAGGTGGCTAAATTCTTCTCTGAGGTTCTTTAAAGACAGATGGGGAAACTATAAATTACTGCTGTGACAAATAGATTCCTCCTTAAAGGTGCCACTGGACTCAAACTTTGTTCTACTATGTGGCAGTAATTTATTAAAAAAAACCTAAGCAAATCAATTTAACTGCAATAAGCTCACTCACTTGGAATTAAGCTCCATTCAGTGGCACTTACTTTTGAGTAAACATGCAAAGAATTCTGCTTGTTAGTTTGCTATGTTTTAATGTAGGCATGAATCCCCCATTCAATTTATATTTATAATCTCCTTTCAAGTAAAAGTCCCAAGGTCCTTTACAATACAATAAAATCAATAGAAAGCTAATAAGGTACAATAAAAATGTAGTTGAAAAGAGTCAATAAAATACCATAAATTAATAAAATACCATAAGTCAATAAAATACAAAATTACAATGACTCAAATCCCCCTGTATGCTACATTTTGTGCTCCATCTCAAAAGTCATCCAGAAAAGACCCATGAGGATCCTCTCTCACTGCCTCCACCCTACGCTTTCCACCAAGTTGGCCCACATGGAAGCTCCTCCATGTTGGAATATACAAAGTCTATAGTGTAGCCTTATGAAGAAGATCAGAAAATCACCATACAGGGGGACAGCTAAAGGACTGCTAGTTAACATAAACTCCTACATTTCCAAATTATGTCCTTCCTGTCTCTTAATTGGCTTTTCTGGAGACTTCCTGCTCCTGCAGGGCTTCTGTTGTTGTTCCTCCTCTTTCTACAGTTAGGTTACACAGTTAAGGTTCTCTCTCTTTGATGTTTTATAACAGTTTGTTCTTATTTAATAAACCTACTTATTTTTCTCTAAACAGTCAGTGCTCCACTTCCTTTGCATATTTAAATTCTGCCAACACCCCAGACCTCAGAATAGGAGGGAAAGGCTACTGTACCACTTTCACCTGCTTCCCTTCCTTGGACAGCTATCTCCCTTCCACCAGACAGTCCTGTCCACACCTTTCCTCTCTGGCATGTCCCTGGAGCTTTCCTTATGAACAATGCTTTCCTGCCTGCCATGCCTCACCCCCTTTCCCCAGGGTCCAATCCCAGCCCTGCTCATCAGGTTCTGCACCTGTTTTGGCCAATCTGGTGCCTTCCTGGCTGCTGCCTGATTCTTAATCCCTCCTCCAAGCCCTGGCTTCTCTTTTTCCTCCTATGGCTGAGGGCCTGTCTACACCCATGCCTGCAGCTTGTCCAGGTCTGTCCCTGTCTCATGTTTCTTGTATGGGCTGCTGATGCTGTTGGGTCAATTGGCAAGGCTGCTGTCCTCTCTGGGGGTGGGGTCCACTTCCCTGTTATTATTGAAGCCTGCTGGGGCCTGCTCTTGGCTATCCTGGGTGTCACCAGGCTGTTGCAGGCCAATGACATCATTGGCCTTGTCAGGATGAACCTAGGGTGACTCCTGCCTCAGCAGCTATGGACCCACTCAGTTCTTTTCCCAGCAGCTGAACTGGCTGCACTCCTTCCAGCTTCAGGTGAGTGCCTGCCAGTCTGATAATCAAGGAAGGCACCACCTTGGTCTGCTGGGGTCTGGGCAAGTCCTGGCTAGGCATCAGCTCCATACAAGGCCAGTCTTCAAACCTATATATCTGGAAGGGCTTCAGGGAAGTAGCTGTTTTTCACTCCTGTGTTGGAGTTCTACAGTTGGAGAGCAACAACTGAAAAACCTCTCCCCAGAGTTCCCGTGACCCAACTTCTGGTATGGCTGTTTCCTGGAGGAAGGCTCCCTGAGCTGCTGCTGATAATGCTGTACCCTTCAGGTATTGTGGGCCCAAGCCCAAGTCAAAATGAACACGTTGTACTGAACTAAGAAACAGACTAGAAGCCAGTAACTAGAAGCTCTTTCCATCCTGCCATGCAGGCTGCATGACTTACAGCAGTGGTTCTCAGCCTTTTGTAACTTATATGCCACCAAACACTCTGTCAAAGAACCTGAATCCCACCATGAAGAAGAAGAGTTGGATTTATACCGTGGTCGTCATTCAAAGCAGCTTACAATCTCTTTCCTTTCCTCTCTGCACAACAGACACCCTGTGTGGTAGGTGAGGCTGAGGGAGCTCTGAGTGAACCGTTCTTGAGAGAATAGCTCTGAGAGAACTGTGATGGAATCAAGCTACATGTGAAGCAGCTTACATATGGAGAAATGGAGAATCAAGCCTGATTCTCCAGATTAGAATCCACCACTCTTAACCACTACATCAAACTGGCTCTCATGATAAAAAGAAAGTCCACTTTTTTTGGAAGGACATTTATATGCTTACAAGTATTTTGTCATTATATTTACCACTACAGATGGACATGGGGATTGAGGGTGAGTGAGTTTTTAGTAACTGTTATGAAACATGGCATCCCTGTGGTGATAAGCATACTACTGGTAGAGAACCACTGGTTTCTAGGACACCAGCAATAATCAGGTAGACTATGCAGCCTGAGGGGTCTGCTTCGTCTCCTTGCAAGTGTATGCCTGTGCACAGATTCAATGACCCCTTTCAGTTTCCTCCTAGCATAGGGGTAGGATGGGGACCAGTCTCTGTCCATCCAACCTCAATGAAACAGAGATACAGTTGTTACACAATCCACAAGTTTATTTATCAGGATCAGGCACAGAGTTCTGAAAGCAAGGTTGCCAACTCTCTTATTCCAGCAATACCCCTGTGCCTTTGAGAACTGTAGTGACAGACAGTAGAATCACAGATACAGCTGTTCCTATATGTGACAAATATGCTGGTCCAGCAGCTTGCAGTGGAGAAGGAGGTGGGGTAAGAGCTGACAACCTCACAGCACAGCAGCAAGACAGATGCACACTGGTCACTGTAGCTGTAAGTTATGTTGGAGGCTTGACGGAGGATTGGCATCTCCACAAGTTGAAGGACTGCCTGCAAACAGTTCAAGGAGACACAAGGACTATAATGAGCAATGTTCCACAGTAGCAGCTGCACAATTCTGTACATCATTCTCTTGCTGGTCCCCCAGCCCCTCCCCTATGGAGGTTTCCATGTTGTGGGATTCACCTCCTGAGGAACATGGTACATTCCTTGGAACCAATACTTACCCATCCCTTGTAGGCAGCTGCATCAGTACAATGCTTGCATTGTCAGCTGGGGCTGTTCCATGTTCCTATTAATCCTGTAAGGCAATATGAACCATTACTGTGTGGCCAGCAATAGCACTGTATAGAGTGTAGTGACTGGATATCACCCAGACTTATGGTTGTGTTCCCTGTTCCACACTTGCAGTGAGGGTTACATTGTGCTGACAACATGGTCAGTGCTGCTACCATATCTGAAAGGTGGTCCCTCCTTTCTGTACATACTTAATTGTTGAGAGAGGAGTATTGTTAGGGCAATACTCAAAATGGGTAGGGGGGTATGAGAAGGCTGTTGAAACAGCCATAGTTTTGGTCAGGGCCCCACTCCCTTGCTTACCTGTGTGGTGCTCATTTTCTTTCCATCCCAGGTGAAGGAGTAGAGGCTTCTGTTAGGTGTTTTTGTTCTGAGGCAGAGTACCTGAGCAGAAAGTGTTAGACATATATTCCAACAACATTTGTTCTTTCCATTGGATATTTTTGTAGATTGCTTCCTCTTCTTTTTGTGTACAAAGTGTCCTTTCCCTGGAGTTCCCATCATAAGAATCTCCTTGTGTGTATACAATGGCCCTATTACTTGAGCTATGGGTTTGCTGGATGAGGTTCATATAGTGCTTAGGAAGGCTGTTATGGACTGCAAACTAATTTGACATCCTAAGTTGTGCCATGGCTTGGAAGTATCAGTTTATGCGATCTGAAGAGAAACCAGAGTATAGCTTGGAAGTATGGCAGGTAGCAGGGGGAGAGCACTTGTTCTTTCCCTCTGCATGTGGGTTTTTTTAAAGCTGTGCAAAATTATTGCTAATGTTCGGAGCATGACTGAAGCTAAGGAGATTTAGGATGCTGATTAAGTCCTACTCTGTTTCTGTTACCATCTATCTCTATGCCTGAACAGGAGTTATACTATCCTGGTGCCAGTGTAGCATTGGCAAGGCTTGGTGCTGGTAAATCTCCAGATATACTGGGTTTTTTTTTTTTTTTTTAGATAGGGTGGTGTATCTTGAAGTTATGCCAGTGTTAAGCTTAGTCACCTTCCCAAGACATTCAGAAACAGGGCTCAGGATATGAATACACCAAGATCTAAATGATACATTTTATGTTGTTTACGTTATAAAATGTTTAAGGTTGATGAGAAAGTAACCAATGTCCCCCCACTGCTTTCTATTAATGCTTTTGCTGGCAAAGAATAAAAAGATTTTCATAATACACACCTCTATCCTGTGACAAGATGCACCAAAGGGGGATGCATCATGAAGTATATAAAATTATTATCGTTATAACATTATAGTATGCATTTATATATACATACCCTATGATCAAAGATGCAGGGGCCATACAGCAGGAACAAACATTGATTTCCATAATATAACCTCTGATTCTGGATACAACAGCTTATACTTACTGAGAAATAGTAAATCACAGTTTATTGATAACAGAAAGCCCTTTAGTTTTGAGGAGGATAAAACATTTCTGAACCAGAGTGTTTCAAATTTTCCTTGCTGTTGAAGATCTCCTTTTTTGTGAGGCTATATTATGAATCTAGCAAATCTAGATGTTTTGCATTAGCACAGCATCAGCATTACCAATCAAGAATACAGCATTAGCAAGATCAGGGGAGAGAGCATGAAACAAACAGCACTGATTTGGAATATCTCAAATTTGTTCGTAGGTATTCCAGAGACAGCATGTCCAAAGACTATTTGAATAATGCATGAAAGTTATTAGCAGCTAAAGTGTAACAGTTATCTACACCTCCTCAGTGACCTTGATCATATTTAACAAGATATTTTATTAGAATGCTCCTTCTAAAAAATGGCTACTATATTTTTATCTCAAAATGAACCTGAACAATGTTTTTGGTTTTATGCAACTTTGTTTTCATGCTTTAAGATTTGGTCTGGAGAGGTTTTCTTTGACTCTGGGAACATAAATCAAGGCTGATCCCTCCCCCAAATCAAAATCCATTTGGGATGAAAGTCCATATACAAAGTTCAGCAAACAATGGCTAGGTTCAGATTTAATGCCTGTTAAATATGAGACGTCAGTCAGTTCTTAACAAGTGGTTCAGCTTTATTTGAACACGACAGTAAACCAACATGAAACAGGAAAGCAACAGGCTCTCTTTTAAACTTTCCAGGCTGTGATAACCACACCCCTAAATGAGTTAACAACCAATAAAATAGCTTAGATAACGACCAATGGTTTCAGTTCCCTCCAGAACCTTTCTATAGGTTCTGATTGGTCTCCTGCACAGAGTAACCAATCAGAATATTCATTTTAGGATACCAGCATAAAGTAGAAGCTCAGGCATTTTTAACATAATACATAACATCCCTCCCCACTAAGAAAAGACAATTTCTGAACATACAAAATCTTTAAGATGTGCTGGACAGCATCGATGTCTTTGGGAACGTCTTAATGTTCCAGCCGGAGGCTGTGCCTCTTTGTCCCTAGCACTTGGACTGCCTTTGTCCAATGCGGGACTCAGTGATAATGTGCCGGTAAGGTCAGTGTCGGGAATTGAGGGCTGCCTGGTCCTCACCCTTGTATTTAGTTCTAAGTCCACAGAGTTATTGGTCTCCTCAGTGTTCGAAGGTTCCAACATTTCAGTATGGGGACCAGGACCCTCGGTAGCCTCTGAACTGACTTCAGAGTGTGTGTCTGCCCAGTGCTGCCAAAGTTGGTCTATGTGGCACTTTAAGTTCCTACCGTCAACTGTTTGGATGATGTAGTAGAGTGTGCCGGTGACCTCGATGACTGATGCCAGAATCCACAAGTGTCCCTCCCCGTAGTTCCTGGCAAACACAGCATATCCGACCTGGAACAAGTGGGGTGTGTCGAGGGCTTCCCTCTGTGACGGTTTGTCCATTGTAAGGTCTGGGTGAAGCCGATCGAGGAGTGATGTTAGGCATCGGTTCATGAAGAGCTCCGCAGGGCTTCTTCTGGTCACAGTGTGTGGTGTGATATGTTGGTACAACAGGAATGATGCTAGCTTTTGGCTCCAATCTCTATGAGCTATCCTGTGGAGTGCTTCCTTTGTGGTCTGCACCATTCTTTCGGCCTGCCCATTCGCGGAGCGGTGGAATGGTGCTGGCCTGATATGTTTTATCAAATTATTATTTTAAAAGACTTGGAATTCTGTGGAGGTGAACTGTATCCCATTATCGGACACTATAGTGTCTGGTAGGCTGTGGGTGGTGATTAGGCAGCCAAGGCCATTTTAGACATTAGAACCACCTCCAGCCATTTTGAATATGAGTCTAGCACAATTAGAAACACCTACCCTGGAATGGCCCCATGAAGTCAATGTGCAGACGTGACCATGGCTGGTGGGTGTTCTCCCAGTGCTGTATGGGGGCATGTGGAGGTTTTGGTCTTGAGGTTTGACAAGGCTGGCAAGTTCTTACCCACTCTTCAATGTCATTGTCAATGCGCAGCCACCACACGTAGCTCCATGCAAGAGTTTTCATTCGGACTATACCTGGGTGATCCACATGTAAGGCTTCCAGCACCCGCTTCCTTAGGTTGGGAGGAACCACCACCCTATTCTCCCACAATAAACAACTTTTGTGGGCCAATAGCTCCTGTTGCTGGGAACTGTAGGGCTGGAATTCAGCGTCAAAACAGCCCACCAGCCAACCCCTCCACACACAGTTGAGCACCCGGGCGATAGTGGAGTCTCTGGCTGATCCAGCCGCAATGTCGGAGGCGTGTACTAGGTTGCAGTAGTTTTTTGGTTGCCATCACCTCACAGGCCGGTGCAGGATCGATGGCTATCCCAGGATCGGACACCAACTCAGCGCATCTGCATGTCTGATGGCCTTGCCTGGCCAATGAACAAAGTCATAGTCATCTGCTGAGAGGAACATGGGCCACCACAGAATTCGTGGAGACAGAATTTGTGGGGTCTGACAGTGAGGTACAAATAGTCCCAAGAGAGGCTTATGGTCAGTTACCATGAGAAACCTGCGCCCATACAAAGTCATGGAACTTTTTAACGCCTGCGACCAAGGCGAGAGCCTCCTTATCTATTTGCGCATAATTTCTCTCTGCAGGTGACAAAGTTCTAGAGTAGTTCGCCACTGGCGCTTCCTGCCCGTCCGCCATGATGTGGCTGAGGACGGCACCAATACCAAAGAGGGAGGCATCTACTGTGAGTACGTTGTTAGAGACTAAAAGTTCTTTAATAGTCCTAAATGCATGGTCTTGATGTGATCCCCACTCCCACTTGGCCCCTTTTACCAGCAACCTATGTAGTGGTTCTGTGATTGACGCCTTATGTGGCAAGAAGGTGTGGTAGAAGTTTAATACGCCTAGAAATGATTGCAGCTCTTTTTTATTTTTTGGACGTGGTGCTTGCTGGATCGCCGCAACCTTGCCTTCTATGGGTGCACACCATTTTCATCAATTAAGAACTGCAGAAATTCAACCTTAGGAACCCTGAATAGATATTTCTTTAGTTTGACCTTAAGACCTGCCTTTTGAAATCGCCCCAACACTTCCCTGAGACGTTCAGATAACTCTGTTTCATTGGCATCTGCGACCAGAACATCATCAAAATATGGCACCACCCCTGGTATGTTCCAGAGCAACCCTTCCATTAAGCCTTGACAAATACCTGGAGCTACATTCACTCCAAATTGAAACCGGTTAACCTTAAACGCCCCTCTGTGAGTGATGATGGTTTGCGCCTTTGCCGTGCTCCTTTGCGAAGGATCCATCTTCGCAAAGATCTGTCCACCCGCCAGAGATGCTAACATATGGCTAATTACAGGTACAGGGTATGCATGTTGCTGTAATGCCCTATTGATGGTACATTTGTAATCAGCACAAATGTGAATGGACCCGTCAGGTTTTACTGGCGTTACAATTGGTGTTTCCCACCTGGTGTGAGAGACAAGTTGAAGTACGCCCTGAGAAACAAGTTTATCAAGTTCTGCCTTGATCCATGGTCACTGAGCAATGGGAACCTGTCAGTATTTCAGCCTAATGAGCGCCACTGAGGGATCTCAGTCAAAAGTCACAGGCGGCCAAGTATATTTCCCCAGTGACCCATCAAAAACTGCCAGGAATTCAGAATAAATTGAACTCAATTTACTTTGGCAGACTTGATTCACCCTGGTTACGACTATGCCAAGGGCCTCGAACCAGTCCAGGCCTAGTAGACTAGCCCTATGCCCTTCAGCGATAAGGAGGCTCAGTGTTTCCTTGAATCCCTTGAACTGTACCTCAAATGAAGCTGCACTGGCCACAGGAAGATGCACTGGACTGGGCACCAAGCAGCGATGGCTCCTTTTCAGGAACAGGCGATGCAGCGTTTCTGTAGAGATGATGAACATCACGGACCTGGAATTGACCTCCATCTCACATGGCTCCCTGTCCAGCAGCACCATTACTTGGATCTTCTTCTTGGGCCACGATCTGGTGTTTAGGATGGTCATAGGACATGACCAACAGGTCATCTTATGACAGTCTGCTGGCTTTGCTGGGCTGGCTTCCTTCGCTCTACGGTTCTGCCATGGAGAAGACGGGGATGATTTCTTCTTGCCAGCTGCTCTGCACACCTGGGCTAAGTGGCCCCGCTTGTCACAGGCCCTGCACTTAATGTCACGGGCCCAGCATTGGTCTCGGTCGTGGTTTCCACTGCACCCTGCACAGGGTCGCCTCAGCACCACTTTCTCTGTGCTACGTTTGGACCTTGCCACTTGGGTTCTGCGGACGTCATCATCTTCACCCTCAGAATCGCTCGCAGACTCGTGGTGGACTGACTTTTCTGGTTGTTGGCTAGGTGGACTGCTTGGCTGTTGAACTTCTCTGGTTGACCTCTCCACGGCTTCAGCTGCAATAGCTTCAGCATAGGCTGTGGCATAGGTCAGCTCCGACTTTGCGAACAACCGCTGCTGCAGCTTCTCATTCTGCAGTCCACACACCAGCCTATTGAGTAAGGCCACCACCAGGTTGGGAAAACTGCAGATTCTTGATGCTTTCTGTAGCACCGTGATGTAGTCAGAAATAGATTCACTTTCCCCTTGGTCATGCTTATAAAAGGCATGATGACAGGCAATCTGCAAGGGCTTGAGCGAGAAGTGATTTCGCAATTTGCTATTTATGTCTGTCAATGAGATGGTTAGGATATCTGGAGGTGCTACCAGGGACCGGGCCACAAGCTGAGGAGTGTTGCTATCTTCATGGCCTCTTCCTTGATCTGGTTAGTGCGCAAATGGAACTCAAACCAGGTAATATATGAGTCCCAGTCTTCCAGCTCTGGTTTGAACGCCTTGAACTTTGTGCTGGCTGCCATCCTTCTAGCCGGCACCGGCAGTGGGTTGGCAGGGTGAAGGTTTACGACGGCCAGGGATCCGGACGGTTCAAGATCATCTGCCATGGTGGCGATGGTTCAGCGGGGCTGCCTACCTGCTAGTATCCCATCCTTATCGCCAATGTTAAGTATGAGGCATCAGTCAGCTCTTAACAAATGATTCAGCTTTATTTGAACACAACAGTAAACCAACATAAAACAGGAGAGCAATAGGCTCTCTTTTAAACTTTCTGGGCTATGATAACCATGCCTCTAAATAAGTTAACAACCAATAAAATAGCTTAGATAACGACCAATGGTTTCAGTTTCCTCCAGAACCTTTCTATAGGCTCTGATTGGTGTACTGCATAGAGTAACCAATCAGAATGTTCATTTTAGGAAACCAGCATAAAGTAGAAGCTCAGGCATGTTTAACACGGTTAACATGGTTTGGAGCTATAAACCATGGAAGGAGTCTCAGATTGATCATATGATCTCTTCTCTTCCCTTGCTTGTCTTTTCACAGTTAATTAGTTACTTTCTGGCTTTTGGTATACCATAATCTGCTGTTACCTTTGACCAACAAAACTATGATTTGTACTTGAAGCTGCACACCAGGATTTCAGGATGGGTTTTATGGGCAGTAAGTTTACGAGTATGCATTCCTGGTTTGCAAGGGAAGCACAACCCATGATTTGCTAGAATGGTTAGCTCCAGACCACAAAAGTAGCCAATTAGCTCTCAATGAACAAAAGGAGGAGCAATTCTGTGGGCAAGCCTGAGATTCCTCTCAAACTAATTCTTAGCACCTGATTGTTTGTACACTGAATCGGACAGTGGGATCAGGATCTGGTCACAGCTCCAAATGGAGTCAGAACTATGACAGAGTCAGACAAAATATGGTTAAGAACATCTGGGGTACATAAGAACATAAGAGAAGCCAATATTGGATCAGGCCAATGGTCCATCCAGCCCAACACTCCCTCACACAGTGGCCAAAAATACCAGGTGTCATCAGGAGGTCCACCACTGGGGCCAGGACACTAGAAACCCTCCTACTGTTGCCCCCCCCAAGCATTAAGAATACAGAGCATCACTTGCCCCAGACCAAAAGTTACTATCTATACCTTGTGGCTAATAGCCACTGATGGACCTCTGCTCCATATCCTTATTCTAATAGCCAAAAAGTGCGGATACCTATTCCCTCCAACAGGGGCCTCACTCTCCCCCAACAGCTTTTCCTGCATAGTCAGTAGACTTCCTGGGTTTGTAGAAAAATCCCAGAAGTGAAGAAATCCCTTCAGGAACTCTTGAATTCCCCAAAAAGCCTTTTGAAATGGCCTCTGCAGGGACCTGACTCCAGGCAGCAACGGTGAGAGATTAGAACGTTGGGTGGGGGGAGGGAGAGGCTTCTAACTGACTCTGTCGATGGAAGGGGTGGGGGAAGGGCCCTTTCCAGGCCTCTTTCAGCCTTGGAGGGAGGGAGGGAGGGAGCCTTGGGGCCAGGCCTCACAAAAGTTGCCAGGGCCAGGCTGGGGGATTTCTAGAGATTTTGTGGTGGACTCTAAGGAGGAGGGCTGGGTTTGGGAAGGGAGAGGCCTCAGCTGGGTATAATGCCACAGTTTCCACCCTCCAAAGCAGCCATTTTCTGCAGGGAGACAGACCTCTGCTGTCTAGAGTCCAGTTGTAATTCTGGGGGGTCTCCAGGGCACATTTGCAGGTTGGCCACTCTAGGCCTGGCAGCATTCTAGGCTTGCCAGGTTCCCCCTGATTTGCATGACTCACCTAGCCTCGGCTGCTTGCTACCATTCATCAGCAGCCACCCTATGAAAGCCAGTGAGGTGCAGCAGTTAGAGCTTCAAAGTAGGATCTGCAAGGCCCAGGTTCAGATCCCCATCTTGCAGTGGAAGGTGACTGTGTGATTTTGGACCAGTCACATATTTCAGCCTAACCAACCTCACAGGGTTGTTGTGCAGAAAAAAGGAGGAGGGAATAATGAAAGCTGCTTTGGCCCTCACTGTGGAGAAAGACTGTAATTTTCCTAGGTAGAGGCTGGGGGTAAAGATGGAAAACAGGAGACAGAGAGGCAGATAAAGGTAGGTTGGCTGTTGGTTGGGAAGGAAATAGGGTTGCCAACTCCAGGTTGGGAAATCCCTGGACATTTGAGGGGTGAAGCCTGGAGTGGGTGGGATTTAAGGAGGGGAGGAACTTTGGACTGGTGTAATGCCATAGACTCCACCCTCCAGCCATTTCCTCCATGAGAACCACCATTGCCAACCTCTGGGTGAGGACTGGAGATCACCCAGAATTACAGCTGTTGTCCAGGAGACAGAAATCAGTTCCCCTGGATAAAATGGCTGTTTTGGAGGGTTGAGTCTATGGCATCATACCCTGCTTGCCTCCCCAAGCCTCACTGTCCTAAGGCTCCACCCCCAAATCTCCAGGAAATTCCCAACCTGGAGCTGGCAACCCTAAGGTGAATTGATCTCTGTAGCTGGGAGATCCATTGTGATTCCCAGAGTGCTGCCACTGCTGCTGTGGGGGAGAGAAAGCAGGTGGGTGGCTGAGAGCACTGCCACCACTGCTACTGCTGCTCTGCGGAGTGGGGGAAGAAGCAGGCAGGAGGCTGGGAGAGAGGCTGGGGGCAGAAAGCAGCCAGGAGGCTAGGGGCAGAAAGAAAGAATGATGGGGTGGGGGGCAGAAAGAGAAAGAGTGATGAAGTGGGGAGGCAGAAAAACAAAGAGAAAGATGACAGATCAGAAAGAGAGAGGAAATCACATGCATGGAGCAGAAATAGAGTAAGAAAAGGGGAGCAGAGGGGAGAAATAGTGTGAGAGAGGTAGGGGGTGAGCAGAGGAAGCAAAGGTGTGACGAATGAGATAACCATCCCGCAAGTTTCTTGCGGGTCTCCACTTGTGTTTATCTAATTCCTTCTTGAAGCTGTCCATGCTTGTAGCCACTACCACCTCCTGCGGCAATGAATTCCATGTGTTAATCACTCTTTGGGTGAAGAAGTACTTCCTTTTATCCATTCTAACTGGATTGCTCAGCAATTTCATTGTGCCCACAAGTTCTTGTATTGTGACAAAGGGAGAAAAGTACTTCTTTCTCTACCTGCTCTATACCATGCATAATCTTGTAAACCTCTGTCATGTCACCCCTCAGTCATCGTTTCTCCAAGCTAAAGAGCCCCAAATGCTTTAAACTTTCTCCATAGGGAAAGTGTTCCAACCATGTTGCACATACCTGTAACTCATGTTCATTGAGTGTCTTCTGTGCAGGCACAATTGGGACTGCTTCAGAGCAGGCCTGCCACAGAGGAGTTTTCTACAAGCTCTGCTCTGCTGAGGAGTGGGAGAACTCTGCTGTAGATTCTAGAAGCTTATAGAAAACTCCTCCACAGCAGGCCTGCTCTGAAACAGTCCCATGTGGGACTGCACAGAAGACACAAAGATGAAGGCTGGAAATAGGGTTACCAACCCCCTGACATGGGTGGGAATTCCCCCAATTTTGGGGCCCCCAATCTGCTGCCAGCCAGCTAGCTGGCAGAGGAGCCCTGCCTGGAGATGACATCATTGTGCCAGGTATGTTGAACAGGGGACGCGCTATCATTTGGACAAAAACTCTATGGTGATCATAAAGTTTTTGCCCAAATGCTAGAGTGTCCTGCCTGATATGCCCGGTGCAATGATGTCACCTGCGAGTAAAGTCATTGTGGTGCGCCCGTTTTGCACACGCGCCAGAAGACTCCTGGAACAAGACTGGACCCCCCCCTGCCAGCAGCCAGGTAAGACCTGGCAACCCTAACTGTAAACTCCCCATCATGAAATTTTCTTACAAACATGGCTGAAGTGGATCATAGTGCCTTTTGTGGCTAGTGATTTTCCTTTCATGGTCTCTAAAGCAGACATCAGAGGACCACTGCTTTCTCTGAGAAATAGCTTAAACTTGTATTGTTGTATTGTCAAACTATAGGTACTTTAGAGCTTTTTATAATTGCAGTAGTAACATTTTTAGTACTGGCTCTGGCTTTGACCATGTAGTAAGCAAAGATTAAAGTAACCGTTCAGTAAATATTTGAAGGGGCTGGGACACAGAGCTTTCATGCTTGGAATTTTTTCTTTAAATAATCTTAAGAAAACCCAAAACACCTCCTTTCTGTCTCACAGGACTCAAAGTTACATTTAAAATAAACAGAAACAGTGCATATGCATTATGTACACAAACTGCAATGCTTTCATGGGTGGATTTATAGTGCCTATGGATTTATTAGAAGCTTATCAACATTTTAAAAAAGCAAATATAAGCATTTAAGTTCTGAATTTCCGAAGTATTTTGAATTCTCTTGAAATTTTGAATTTCCTCTGTGTTTCCTCAAAATGTACACTCTTCTGCCATTGGCAACTCTTGACTGTTTTGCTTTTGATAGATACAATCTCAGCATTATATATTTGTTATCAAATACAATTACATATGAAATCTCAGTGCATAGGAATTGAAATATAAATATTACATGTTAAATACTATTTTAAGTTATCACACACTTATATAATATTAAATATGTAAGCTATAAAACATTGGATATTAAATACCATGGCTAAATGGTTATCAAATATTGTTAACTATAGCTATTATTGGGTATATTACTATTTGAAGGTTCCTTGAGGACAGTTTCTAAACAGGACAATATGCAAATGAACTGCAAAGATTATGTATACATGTGAGGGTGACTGTTAATCATAGCTGATGCAAGGGTGTAGACTTTCCAATTTCCCCGGGGGGGGGTCTGGGTCTGGGTCAGAGGCATTGCTATGCTAGGTCCTTAAATGAACCAAGGCCCAGTGACATAGGGAGGAATCGGTGACATCACAAGCTATTGTCACTATCTATGGAGGTGGTGCCATGTGGGATTTAGGAAGGGGCTCCCCAGAAATCTAAGGGGGCCTGGGAACCCTTGGGATCCTCCCTAGCCATGCCCCTGGGCTGGGCTAAACCCTGGAAAAGGTCGGAGTTGGCCAGTGGTTATAGTGGTATCCCAGTCATCTCCTGCTGTGTATTTAAATTCACTTTTAGAACAGTCACTTTATGTTCTACAAATAGACATACCATGTGCATAAGACAAACAAATGGTCACAAAGTCGAAAGTAAGAAGGGCAACACAGGAGTCTTGTTTCTACCTTATTCATAAGGGTGACTTTGTACTGAAATTTACTAAATTATGGCATCACAGATGCCTTTGTTTGGTAAATACATGACGGAAGTCTCTGAGCCAGTTGCTGGGTGTTCAATTTCTGAGCAATGTACAGAGTTCAGAGTCATCCCACTTTGCAACCTGTCATTCCAGTCCCAGAGCACTGAGCCTATTCCCAGGGGCTGTCCTGTCATCCCACCCTGTGACTTGTCATTCTAGTCCCACAGCACAGATTCTGTTGCTAGGGATCATCATTCCACTCTGGGAACTGTCATTCCAGTCCCAGAGCACAGACTCTATTCCTAGGGACTGTAATTCCATTCTGGGGGCTGTCATTCCAGTCCCAGAGTACCCTATCTGGGCCCAAAGACCTTAATGGAAAAACCATTCCACATTTTCTTTGCAACTTTTTAAATACTGTAATGTATTTCAGTGGAGCACATGCAAGTCAATTGGCATTCCTGGCTCCCATTATCTCCAGTGGGCCTTCAAGCCTCTCCCATTGTTTCCAATGGGCAATCTTGTCATTTATACATCCCTTTGAAACTGTACCACACCATTTTAAGTAACAGCAAAATGAAGAGCATGTATAGAGTGCATATGTATAGAGTGCACATTTTTTGCCAATGTTCTTTCTGGGCTGCACACAGGGCAAAAGGAAATTTTAAAAGGTCTCTGATCTGCATGTCTCCCCCAATCTCACACAGCAGAACCAAAGTTTCCAATATCAGCACTGGAGCTAGGGATGCCAGCCTCCAGGTAGGACCCAGGGATCCCCTGGAATTACAGCTCATTTCCAGACTACAAAGATCAGTTTCCCTGGAGAGAATGGATGTTTTGGAGGGTGGGCTCTATGCCACTGTACCCCACTGAGGACCCTGTCCTGCCAAGGCTCCATCCTCAAATCAGAAAGGAGGAAGGAAGGAAGGAAGGAAGGAAGGAAGGAAGGAAGGAAGGAAGGAAGGAAGGAAGGAAGGAATGGAAAGAGAGAGAGGGAGGGAGGGGATAGAAATAAAGCAAACAGATTTGGAGAGAGGAAAGGGAGAGAGACAGAAACACAGACAGACAGACAGACAGACAGACAGACAGACAGAAAGAAAGATGGAAAGAGGGAGGGGATGGAAATAAAGCAAACAGATGTGGAGAGAGGAGAAATGAGAGAGAGAGAGAAAGAAAGAAGGAAAAGGAGGGAGGGAGGAAAAGAAAGCAAATAGATGCAGGGGAGGAAGGAAGGAAGGTAGGTAGGTAGGTAGGTCAGGCTGGAATGTGGGGGGAAGTGGCTCCTTTGCTTCCAGCTTTCACACACCTCAACAGAAAGAGAAAAAAGAGAAAAAGACAGAAAGAGAAAGAGAGGAAGGCCCTCCCCACACACTGACTGAAAGAGAAAGTGAATCCCAGGATCTTCTGTGCTGTTGGAACAACGTGCTTCTTGCAGCACAGAAAGCGAGCCACTCACTGCTGACAGCACTGGCAGCTGGAGGCCACAGAGGAGCTCCAGTCAGCCGCATCGCCAGCCCAAGGCTCCCTGACCTCCCCTGCCTCCATTCTTACCCACCTCTCCTCCCCAACTTCCATCCTTCCTACCAACTGGCACGCAGGCACACTCTGATGTCGGCTCTGCTACCTCCCCCTCCAGGACCTTAAGGATGGCTGAGTGCAGCAGCGTCAGTGAGAAGGCAGCTTGGGTTTTGGCAGCGATGGCAGAAGCTCCAAAGTCGCTCCACTCTGCTGGAAGGTGGGTGGCCACTTTATAGTTAGTGCAGGTGTGCGGGGGGAACCCACTAGCCCTGCGCTGAGAGGGAAATCAGTGTGCTGGCATCCGGGGGGGGGGGGCTCATTCATCCCTGGAAAATTTTGGGGATAGCCTCAGCTCCTGAGCGCCCCCCCGAAGATTACACCTATGAGCTGATGTGAGCAACCTGATGTCTCCCAAATCATTCTAAATAACAGAGCATCCTTGAACATTGATACTGTAAGTTCCTAAGCAACCATAGAAGATAGATAAATATGTTTATATGGTAATTCTCATTTATCCAATGAGTGGCTAAATAAATGTATCTCTGGTCTGTTTTTCAAACAGTCTTTCCCTAGCACTATAGCCACAAAACCATGACAGAAAGAATCAATGTGGCTTTCTAGGATTTTTAACAGCAAAAACTTTTCTGTGCATTTTCCTCTAATCCATTATCTCTTTATATACGGGGGGAAAGAACATTTAAAAGAATAAAAGCCCCTTTCCATTATATTTTGATAGCTCAAAACACCCAGCTTGAATATAAACATAATAATGAAGCAGTGAGAGAGATATACTAATGGTTCCTGCTCAGGCAAATATGCTTTCAGCCTGAGGCTTTGCTCAAGGCCAGTGCTACTTCTACTGGACATAAATCACGAATTAAACCCTATTAAATCAATCACATGTAAACATTTATTATATGCTCAAAATATATTTCTCTGGATGATATGACTTTTAAGCTATAAGCATAGTAAATTAATAAATTATCTTGATAACTAGCACTTTAAAATGTTCTTCTTACTCCTTCATTTTTAGCTACATTGGATTTACACCAATGTGACACCAGTCAGTAGGCCAAGGAAGCAATGGTGAGGGGGTAAGTACTGAGGGTCTGTACAAGATATTAAACTAGGCATGCTGGTGCTACTAAAAGAACAACTTTGGCTTTAGCTGCTTCCCATTCCCTGTATAAAATCTAGCAGACATTATCCTATGTATTCATTGTACTTAAATTATTTATTAGTCATCCCTCTATCTTATAGGAACTCAAGGCAGCTTATAATATAAATTATAGTAAAACACAATAAAGTATATTAAAAAAATTAGTTGAAACTCCAACTCCAACTCACTTCGCTGGCTCAGAGACAACATAGAATCACTTTGCAAAGCAGCAGAAGCCACCTGATCGCCTCCAGCAGGCTGCGGAGGATGGCTCCCCCTTCTCCAACTCACCCTGCTGGCTCAGAGACAACACAGAGTCACTTTGCAAAGCAGCAGAAGCCACCCAATCACCTCCAGCAGGCTGCTGAGGATGGCTCCCTCCCCTTCTCCAACTCACCCTGCTGACTCAGAGACATCACAGAGTCACTTTGCAAAGCAGCAGAAGTCACCCGATTGCCTCTAGCATGCTGCTGAGGGCCGACTCCCCCACCCCTTCTCCCAACACCAATTAACCTTGCTAGCTCACAGGCACTTTGTAAAGCAGCAGAAGCCTCCTTCTGGGCCAGGGTATCTCCAGCAGCACAAGGCAGAGGACTGCCGGGCAGAGCAGCAGCGCCCCTGTTCATAGGGGAAGCAAACTTCTGTTGAGGGGAGGCGGGCCAGCCCAGATTAGGAAACACAAATCATACTGCTGTGTTTCTTTGCTGCCTGACCAAACAGATCCGTGCAGCATGACTATTGGAAATGGAACCTTCTGCTCCTGCATTGCAGTAAAAATTGCTGCGCTGGGTGGGGTAAATCAGTGCGCCAGCACAGCCTGGCACAGCTTAAAGGGAACCTAGGTTACAACATCAGTAGAAGGAATTAGGGAGCTAAAAATACTGTGTTTAGCAGCAAATGTACATTACACTCACAAACAGGTGGCCCAATCCAGGACCTCCAACTGTGGGCTTTTGCAGTCATGGTTCAATTAATTTATTTATAAGAACCTGTTTCCAAACATACAGATTTCTGTAACTGAGCTGAAATGTGGCAGCTGAATACAATGTTATCACCAACATTTAAAAACTACTATAATTATTTAATGTCCGAGAAAATCAAGATGATTCTTGCACATAAAGCAGAATACTTTCTGTACTTTACATTTTAGCAAGCAAAATTATTTCCTTGCACTATGAATGCTGGATGGTTTGGCAGCAATTTGTATAATAGTTAACCTCAGGCATTTGTCCAAGTCCAATGTGAGATTTGGAAGATGTGTTAAAGCTGAAATTCCATTATACGTTTTTAATAATTAAACACTACATGTTTGGAAGCTCATTCCTTCCTATTACTTTTTAAATAATTAATCTGTATTTACATCTACTGAACTTCATGGAACTGAATGCTTAAACCTGAGTCAGGTTGAGGGTGAAAGCATTTTTCCTTTTATGGCAGTAAGCAAGGTTTAATATTCAGTATTTTTAAAAGAAAAACATCTCAAAATGCAATTCAGTTTTGTATTCTGGACAACAGACACATAAGTGTTTTTTTCCCTTGAATTAACTCAGCCAATAACACAAATAGGGCTGCAAATCTCCAAAGAAGAAACACTACACTTGGAGGGACTAGCACTAAAGAAGTCATGAAAGTCAAGGCTGTGTCAGTTAAATCCTCTGGTTTGTCTTGTGTTTTATATGTTATTCTTGTCCATTGTTTTATTTTAACTATATTTTAACAATGTATATCACTCCATTCACATTTCTTCCTTTCTCATGTCCAATCCTGAAGGCTCAAGAAAAGAGTCAATATAAAAAAATCAACAATTAATTAGTAGCAATACTATAAACTACTATTTAAAACATCTGTACTAAAGTACAAATGTACAAATAGAAATTCCAAGTAGCAATCAAGTAGCAAACCAATTTTTTCACCCATATCCAGACACCTAGTCCTATCAGGATGGTTTATAGCCAGGGCCATGGGGAGATATCACTAAAAATGCCCACTCCCCCAGTCATATAACATGGATATTGAAGTGACTCCCAGTCCACACTGACTCTCAACATTCATCCTGTTCTTATACGTTCCTTAGTTTAGATTGCTAAACAATACTAAACTATTTCAAATACAAACCAAGAGGCATCAAGATGGTCAGTATCCTTCAGCAGGATAGTCATAATGCTGCTGCAGCCCTTATAGTAGCAGGAAATCATTCACATAACAACTTGCCTTTTTGAAAGGTGGGAAGACTGTACTACCATGTTACATGTGTGGTTCAAGTAGTGGAGAAACTCCAAGTAAAATTCTGGTCCATGCTGCATATCTGTTGTCCCGGGCCGGGCCGGGCCGAGCCCCACCCCCGAGCGGGGATGGCGCTGGAGCAGCCGCCCCCCCCACGAGCCCCCGAAACGCACCTGGAGCCCCGGCCTGGGGCGAAGAGGGAGCGGCCGGGAGGCTGGCGGAGAAGGCCCCGGCGGAGACGGGCGCAGCTGTGACGGGAGAAGGAGAGAGACGACCAGGGAGAGCTCGGACGAGCCCGCGCAGCCTGCGAGCAGCGGGGGCGGGGTCAGGAAGCGGGAAGGAGAGCCGGGGGCTGACAGAACAGGCGGGCCAAGGCGGAGCCGCAGGAAGACGGGAGGGAGGCACAGATGCGGTCTCGGCGTCCTGGGTTATAGGTGGGGGTGGAGCCAGAGGGCAGACGGAGTCCGGAGGTTGGCGGGGGTAATAAAAGGAAGGTGAGAGGCAGCAACCGGGGAGGAGGAGATCTGGACTGGCTGGGGAAAGGAGGGAGTGCTGAGAGAGAGAGAGAAACTCCCCTCTGAAGTCCGACAGGTGTGCTGGAGGCCAGGTTCCAGAGTGGGCCATGGGGAAGTGAGGGAACTTACCCACCGGACCCACCATCTGAGGTTGCTTGCGCCCAACCCCTTTAAGGGCCTCGCCAACACACGACTCCGTGTACCTCTTCCCCAGGGTGAGATCAGGCGGACAGGAGCGCCAGCAGCCACGGCCACCGGGAATACGTTGCTCCCCTGCGCTGAGGGGCGTGACAACGTGGTGGAGGAGGCAGGCAGAAACGACCCGACAGGTAAACCGCGCCCTTTTTTGCCAACACCCCAGGGGTGGCGGCCACCGAGCCTCCAGGCCAAAAGCACTGCCGCAGCAGGAACTGCTGCCGGAGGAACCCACCTCGTCAGAGGAGACGGACTCTGACAGCAGCCAAGACTCGGTGAAACAGGGGCCAGGGAAGGAGAGCACCGACACACCCGAGATGGATTTGGCACAGGTTGGCCAGTGGATGGCCGAACACCAGGCGAAGGTCCTACGGGAGATCACCCAACAGCAACAGCAAGCGCAAGCCGCCCTGATGCAAGACCTACACCAGGCTCTACAATCCGTCGGCCAGGCAGTTGCCGGGGCAGGAACAGGTCAAACCGCCGCCAAGACCCCTTGGCCCCCGCTGACCAAAATGGGGCCAGATGACGATGCCGAGGCCTTTTTGGAAGCCTTTGAGAGGGCTGCTGCAGCGGCCCGCTGGCCAGCTGACCAGTGGGCCTGCATCCTCGGACCCTACTTGACGGGTGAGGCGCAGGCGGCCATGAAGGCCTTACCCAAGGAAGAGGCGACAGATTACCCCAAGTTGAAGGCGGCCATCTTGGACCAGTACGAGATTACGCCGGAATCATATCGTCAGCGTTTTCGGGCCTATGTGATTCCCCCGTCCAGCCGGCCACGAGCTGTTATCGCCACGTTACAAGAGTGGGCCACGCGGTGGCTTAGCCCCACAACAGTCGATGGGAGACGTGTCGTGGAATTGGTGGTCCTCGAGCAGCTGCTGCAGGTGCTCCCTCCCCAGACGCGGCATTGGGTGGCCTGTTGGCGACCCACCCACCTCTCGGAAGCACAAGCCCTCTGGGAGAATTTCCAGGCAGCGGAATATCGGGATCCACCCTCGCGACCAGAGACGCCACGCCTGAGTAAAGGCCCGCCGCACATGGGCTGAGGAATCGGGGCAGCTGACGGCACTAAACCAGGGGACTCCAACCCCCGCGGAGGTCGCGCTCGGCCAGGACTAGCACGGGCCGGACCCCTGCCCTTCCTTCCCCAAGGCCCACCAGGGCGTGCTCCCAGCAGCAGTACCGGGGGGACAACCCCGGTGCCACCCCTGCCTAGAGGGTCAGCAAGCCCCGCCCCTACCCCTGCAGGGGTGGGGCCTTGTTTTACGTGCAGTCAGTGGGGCCATCTCAAGCGAGACTGCCCAATGATGGAGTGCGACCTGGGGGAGGAGTATTCCATGCAGGCGGCGGAAACCCGTGAACGACCCCCAGCCTGGACAGTACCGGTCATCATGGGGGGGAAGAGCTTAGACGCGCTGCTGCATAGTGGGAGTTCTATCTCGATGGTCCTCTCCCACCTACTTCCCCCAGGGTTGCCAATACACCGCTGGGCGACCATCGTCTGCTTTCATGGTCACGCCGAACGGTGCCCTGTGGTCAGCATCCTGCTGCGGTACCTCAGGCAGGTGGTGGAGGTACCCCTGGCCCGGATGAAAAAGTTGCCCTGCCGCCTTCTGCTCGGACGAGATGCACCCGGCATCCAAGAAGCCATAGAGGCATATCATGCGGGGCAGCGGTCCACGGAACGACCTGGTGTCGCCGGACCTGAGGTAGTCGCAGCAACGGGGGAGGAGCATAATGAGACGCAGCCCCTAGAGACAACCAGAGATCCGGGGGAGGGGCCGTCCGCCCCGGCAGGGACAGGGGTGGATCCCAGACCACAGTGGACAGGGGAGCAGAAATTCCTAACAGCCCAAAGCCATGACGAGAGCCTGGAGAAACTGTGCTCACAGATGGCGGTAAGAGACGGGAAAGTACTAGATCCCAGGCGGGCGGGACGACTCCCACACATTCAGCATCGTGAAGCCGTATGGTACAGGGTGGCCAAAGGAAGGTTGGGCCCTATAGATCAGCTGCTGGTCCCGGCAGAATTCAGGGAAGCCATTATGGGACAAGCGCATGAGCACCCGTGGGCGGGCCATCAGGGTTTTAAGAACACGATGACCCGGTTACTGGCCCACTTCTTTTGGCCCTCGGTAGCCCGGGACGTCAAAGGGTTCTGCAGGGCTTGTGCTGTATGTCAACGGATGAATGTCCAGGCCGCCCCAAGGGCACCCCTGGCCCCTCTAGAGACTATAACGGGTGCCCCGTTCCATAGAATAGCTATGGACTTTGTGGGGCCTCTACCCCACACCCCCCGGGGAGCGCGATACATATTAGTCATCATGGATTATGCCACCCGGTATCCGGAGGCTATACCCCTCCCCAGTTTGAAGAGCGCCGGCGTCGCCCGCGCGCTGATGCATTTTTTCGCGCATGTGGGCCTCCCCGGGGAAATACTAACAGATTGGGGGTCCCCGTTCACAGCGCGTTTAATGCGCCAGGTCTGCAACACCCTTCAGATCCGGCAGTTATTTACATCCGTCCATCACCCTCAAACAGACAGTTTGGTGGAACGAATGAATCAAACCTTGAAAGGTATGCTGCGGAAGGTGTTGCGAGATCGACCAATGGCCTGGGATCTCCTCCTGGACCCCATCTTGTTTGCTATAAGGGAAACCCCACAGGCCTCCACGGGATACACCCCCTTTGAATTGCTATATGGGCGGAACCCACGGGGTATCCTGGGAGTGGTGGAGGAACAATGGGCCCAGGCCCCGACTCCAGAAGGGGAGGAGGAAGTGGGAGAATATGTAACCCAGTTGCGGGACCGCCTAGAGTGGGTGCGGGCGGAAGCAGGGCGCAATCTACAGAAAGCCCAACAGACCCAGAAGCGACAGTACAACAAGAACACGGTACCTCGGTCGTTTGTTGAGGGAGATGCCGTCCTGGTCTCCCGCCATGCCCTAGCTCGTCCGCAGGGAGACCCCTGGCAAGGTCCCTTTCGAATCTGCAGAGTTCTTGGGCCCCTCTAATATGAGGTGCAGTGCGGCCCTCATGCACGACAAAAGAAGAGATTGCACGTCAATGACCTGAAGGAGTGGAAGACACGAACTCCGCCAGAGCAGGTGTGTTTGGAGGATGATCCGTTCTGCCTGAGGGACCTTTGCCCTGAACAGCAGAGCCCGGGAATCCTGGACTCCCTCCTTTGGATCCAGACCTGACACCAGTCCAGAAAGCCCAATTGCGGGACATCATTGAAAGGGTGCCAGGGGTCTTTGCAAACACCCCGGGGTGCACCCACATGGCAGTCCACTACATCCCTACGGCGCCCGGCCAGGTGGCCCGCGCTCGATGGCGGCCTGTACCACAGAAGAGGTGGGAAGTGATCAACCACGAGGTGCGGGATATGTTACAGCTAGGGGTGATAGAACCGTCACAGAGTGCGTGGCGTAGTCCTATAGTGTTGGTGCCAAAACCAGATGGGTCTGTACGCTTCTGCGTGGACTACCGGGAAGTGAACCGGCTCTCGCAGTTTGATGCGTATCCCATGCCACGGGCCGACATCCTAATCGATCAGCTGGGGCAGGCTCGTTATATCTCGGCCATCGATTTGACGAAAGGGTATTGGCAGGTTCCAGTACACCCGCCCGATCGAGAAAAGACGGCATTCGCTACACCCCAGGGGCTGTTCCAGTTCCGACGCATGCCTTTTGGCCTACAAGGGGCTGCTGCTACGTTCCAACGGCTAGTGGACACCGCCCTGGCGCAGTGTGAGGGGTTTGCCAGGGCGTACATTGACGACATAGTAATCTGCAGCCCTGACTGGCCCACACATCTACAGCATTTGGAGAAGGTCCTGCTAGCGCTCAAGGCGGCAGGGCTGCATGCTAACCCCACCAAAAGTAAACTGGGGTTTCAGGAAGTGCGGTATCTGGGGTTCGTAGTGGGACGGGGGCAGTTGCGCCCCCTCCCGGAGAAAGTGCTCCTGGTGGAACGACACCCACAACCCACGACCAAACAGTTACGCCGTTTTCTTGGGGTCGTGGGCTACTATGCCAAATTCATCCCCCACTTTGCGTCCCGAGCAAGCCCTCTTACGGATTGCCTTCGGAAAAACGAGCCCAACAGTATACAATGGACCCCGGCCAGAGTCGCGGCCTTCGAGGCCCTATGCCACAGCTTAGCTCAGTCACCCGTCCTCCAAAACCCGGACTTTACACGGCCCTTCACGGTGCATACCGATGCTTCGGACTCTGGTCTCGGGGCGGTGCTGGCTCAAGGGGAAGCCGGCAACGAACACCCCGTCCTGTTCATCAGCCGGAAGTTACAGCTGGCTGAACGTAATTACTCGACAGTGGAGAAAGAGGCTCTGGCGGTCAAGTGGGCGGTGGGGGCCCTGCAGTTTTACCTAGAAAACAATCCTTTTCATCTTGTGGTTGATCACGCCCCCTTGTTATGGCTGGAGCGCATGAAGGATCATAATCCGCGTATCCTACGGTGGTATATGTCTCTTCTTCCCTTCCAGTTCACCGTACACCACCAGGAGGGACGCCGGCATAACGCTGCGGACTACCTCTCCCGTCTCCACGAGAACAGCCCCGGGCTGCCGGTTAGGGAGGGGGTGTGTCCCGGCCCAGGCCGGGACGAGCCCCACCCCCGAGCGGGGACAGCGCTGGAGCAGCCGCCCCCCCACGAGCCCCCGAAACGCACCTGGAGCCCCGGCCTGGGGTGAAGAGGGAGCAGCCGGAAGGCTGGCGGAGAAGGCCCCGGCGGAGACGGGCGCAGCTGTGACGGGAGAAGGAGAGAGACGACCAGGGAGAGCTCGGACGAGCCCGCGCAGCCTGCGAGCAGCGGGGACGGGGTCCAGAATCGGGAAGGAGAGCCGGGGGCCGACAGAACAGGCGGGCCAAGGCGGAGCCGCAGGAAGACGGGAGGGAGGCACAGGTGCGGTCTCGGCATCCTGGGTTTTAGGTGGGGGTGGAGCCAGAGGGCACACGGAGTCCGGAGGTTGGCGGGGGTAATAAAAGGAAGGTGAGAGGCAGCAACCGGGGAGGAGGAGATCTGGACTGGCTGGGGAAAGGAGGGAGTGCTGAGAGAGAGAGAGACACTCCCCTCTGAAGCCCGACAGGTGTGCTGGAAGCCAGGTTCCAGAGTGGGCCATGGGGAAGTGAGGGAACTTACCCACCGGACCCACCATCTGAGGTTGCTTGCGCCCAACCCCTTTAAGGGCCTCGCCAACACACGACTCCGTGTACCTCTTCCCCAGGGTGAGATCAGGCGGACAGGAGCGCCAGCAGCCACGGCCACCGGGGATACGTCGCTCCCCTGCGCTGAGGGGCGTGACATCTGTCTATTGTCTAATTTCTATATTTAACATGGCATATCATAGCCTGCTCTCCACAATACTCAGTTTTGTCACAAAAGCCCACGGTTTGTGGTTAAACACAGACTTTAAAGGCTGTGATCAGAACCACAATGGAAAGCTTCCTATGAAAGTCTCTTTATAGATTAAAATGCATTGATTTAAGTGACTGAAATGACTTGCAGAACTTTGGAGACAGTGGAATGTCTCTAGCCAAGCAGGTCTGCCAACAGAATGGTATTTCTGTTTGTGAATTTGATGTCTTCCCACTGCAGACCATGACTTTGCCACCTATTCTGTTCCTGATGATCTTCTGAAACCCAGGAAAAAACTGGGTGTGGGGACTCAGTGGACTGCAGTAGGAGGCAAATGGTTGGATACACACAACTTCTTCAAGGAACAAGTCAGCTAGAGCACTGGTTCCCCAAAAAGCTACAGGACTTTAATTGTATTTGGGCATTAAATGGATGGCAGCAGCTCTTGATGCAAATTGCCTCTTAATAAACATTTTCTGAAATGGGTTGTGACTGCTATATGTTGAGCCAGAAGTCTTGTTTATAAAATTTGGGGGGAGCAAGGGGAGGGTAGGCGGTCGCCTGGATTGACTCCGCGTTGTCACCACCCCACCCAGTTGGGAAGGCGTGAACACCGAATCCCGGACCTCCTCCCTCTTGCTGTCATGTTGAGGGAGGCAGGACAAAGCGTCAGCCACCGAATTCACCTTCCCTGGGAAATGGTGTAACGTGAAGTCAAAATTGGAAAAGAAATCAGCCAGTTCGAGGTTTTTATGATCCGTTCACACCACGAATGGCACCCGAGCCCCCTCCAGCCAGTGTCTCCAGGTTGAGAGGGCCAACTTAATAGAACCTGCTTCTTTCTCCCACACGGACCAGTTCCTTTCAGTGTCATTAAACTTTTTTGATACATAGGCCAGGGGGTGTAATTTCCCATCTTCCCCCTCCTGCAGAATGGCCCCACCCATGGCAACATCTGAGGCATCAACATGTACAATGAATTTTTTCAGTTCATTCGGGTGTGCCAAAACGGGCTCTGAGGTGAAGAGCGTTTTCAACCGATCAAACGCCTCTTGGCACTCGGCTGTCCATGCTAGCTTAGCCCCAGGTCGAGTGCTGTTCGGACCCTTCCCCTTAGTCTTAAGGAGGTCTGTTAGGAGCAAGGGTACTTGGGTGAAATTTGCCAAAAACGATCTGTAGAAATTTGCGAACCCGAGGAATGCTTGTAATTGCCTTCGTGTCTTGGGGGGGCTCCCATCCCACTACGTCTTGTATCTTAGCCGGGTCCATCTCAATTCCTTTTTGGGAGATGCGATAGCCCAGGAACGAGATCTCGGACCGGTGGAATTCACATTTAGAGAGCTTGGCAAACAATTTGTGCTTGTGCAACGTTTGGAGCACCTCACGCACCAATTTGATGTGAGATTGCTTATCGGGGGAGTACAGCAAGATATCATCAAGGTAAACAAGGACCCCTTTGAACAAATGCTTATGCAACATTTCATTAATTAAGTTCATAAAGACCCCTGGGGCCCCTTGTAAGCCGAATGGCATCACCAGGTATTCAAATTGACCGAGTGGAGTATTGAAGGCAGTTTTATACTTGTCCCCTTCCCGGATGCGCACTCGAAAGTATGCATCCCTCAAGTCCAGTTTAGAGAGAATTCTCCCTAATGCCACTGCTGCGAGCAAGTCTTTGATCAGCGGTAGGGGGTAGGCATTGGTGGCCGAGACCACGTTGAGGCCTCGGTAATCTGTGCACAGTCTCAACCCCCCATCTTTCTTTTTTCTGAACAACACAGGGGCAGCACAAAGAGAGGACGCCGGTCTAATAAACCCCCGTTCCAGGTTTTTATCAATGAATTTTCGTAACTCCACTTTCTCAGCTGGGCTCATGGAGTACAGTTTCCCCTTGGGAAGTTTCTGGTTAGGCAAAAGTTCTATGGCACAGTCAGAGTTCCTATGGGGGGGTAATTCATCCTCCTCCTCCTCAAACACCACCGACAAGTCCCAATACTCCCGGGGAATGGAGTTTCGCTCGACCTCCGCCAGGCCCACTGGCACAGAGGTAACTCCGAGGGGGATAGGGCCCCATAAGTCTTTCCAATTATGAGTTTCGCAGCAAGGGGAGATAAAATTGACCACCCCCGCTTCCCACAGTATGTGTGGGTCATGATCAAAGAACCAAGGGTTCCCCAGGACCAGAGGGAAACTTGCCGCGGAGGTCACAACAAACGGTCTCACTTCCCAGTGCTTTCCCACCCCCATGCGTAAGGGCACAGTCTTGTATTTGCAAGGCTCTTTCATCGTGGAGCTGTCCATTTGGGTGAAAATCAAGGGTTCCGCTAACTTTTCCACTTTGGTCCCCAACCCTGTTACTAATGATGTCTCTCCCGCACCCCGAGTCTACCAGAGCCCGCACCCTTACATGGGTTTGCAGCTCAGGGTCCATTAGAGTCACAGTCATAAAGAAGAGGGAAGAGGATTTGCTCACCGGGTTCAGCACCTGGGAGTCGGGGACCTGCTGCTCAGCGCTGTTCACAGCAGGTCCTTGTCGTTTCCCACCACCGCGGCGGCTTCCTCTTCAGATGACTCTGTCTCCTCACCCAGCAGGGTGGCTTGGAGAGCCCTCGCCCCGTGGGGTTTTGCCACTGGTTTCGGGGTAAAGGTCTCGACCTTTTTCTTGGTCCCTCTAGATGCGCTCAGGGCCAGTGCGGTTCCAGAACAGCCGGCTGCAAAGTGGCCCAATTCTCCACATTTCAGGCATAGCCCCTGCTTCATCCGGAGTTCGTGGGTGCCATCCTTCTGCTTCGGGGGAGTGGTTGCAGACTTTCCCTTATGTGGTGTGGTGGCTGACGGGGTAGTCTTCTCTAAGGCAGCCGCGTCGTCCAGCCAGATGGTCCGCAGGCGAGTCTTGGTGGCCGCAGCCTCCTTCATCCACCCCGACAGGGTTTCTGGATCTTTGCCCCGCATGACGATGCGGCAGATTTCCGGGTTTAAGCCCAGTCGATACTGCTTGGCTAGCACCCCGTCCGGCCACCCCCTGATCTTGGCGGCTTGCTGGCGGAATTCCTCGGTGTACTCACGCCACTGTCTTCGTCCCTTGGCGGAAGGTGCAGAGAAATGCTCGGGCCATCTTGTTTGCATTGGCATCTTCAAAATGGTCTTTCATTGCCCACATGAACGCGTCGACCTCCCTCAGCTCTTGCCCGTCCTCTTGGTGCAGAGCCACATACCAGTCGGCGGCTGCATCCTTCAGGTGGGACACGATTGCATCCACAATACGTTCTTCATTCAGGAACAGGTG
This sequence comes from Gekko gecko, assembly GCA_029375565.1. NCBI lineage: Eukaryota > Metazoa > Chordata > Lepidosauria > Squamata > Gekkonidae > Gekko > Gekko gecko. The sequence goes on from JAPDNY010000001.1 coordinate 191,839,349, forward strand.
GCCCCAGTTCTCCACGAACTTCTCAGCCCTCACCAGGAAGAATGAGAACTTCTCTGGTGTCCCGTCGTAGGTAGCGTCCAGGAGATCAGCCGGGTTAGGTAGCAACGGACCCCAGCCTCTCGGTACTCTCAGCGGCCTTGGCGCTGGCGGCCCAGCGGGTGGCCCTGGGGGTTGGTCCGGAGGTGCCCCGGGTTGCCCCGGCACACCCCCAGGCGGCGGTCTTGCTGGCTGTGAAGGGGGCCATTGGTCGGGGGGGCCCTGCTGCCCTGGAGGTTGCCTTCTGTCCATCTCCTCTCGTATCCCATCTGAGATCATTTTTGGAATAAGCGATAGGGATTCATCTATTAGGTGGAGCAGCCGGTCCTGACTGGGGTCTCCGCTCCATCTCCGGCCTCCCACGGCCTCTTGCAACTCTTGCACTCCCAGGTGGGTTTCGTCCCCACCTTCTGCCGTACTCAGGCGGTAGACTGAGCGTTCGAATCAGCTTTCTTGGATCGAGGCCCAGGGGGTGAGGAACCACGTCTTGTGCGTCTCACTCCGGCAAACGCCCCACCATAAGCCTCTCCGTAGAACCCTCCCAGGTCGTAGTCCATGCCCCAACGCACTGGGGCACTGGTGACTGGGTTCTCCAGGGTAACCGCTGCCGTCGTCACAGGTGTGAATGATACAGGGACCCCGTCCTCTGCAGTGGATGTTGGGGTCGGGCTGGGTCTTTCCTCGTCACTCATCTCTGCAAGAGAGGTGCGGTGTCAGGCCAAGTCCTGATCGATGAGATCTCTGACAATCTGTCAGGCACTTCAGAAAGTCAGTCAAACACCAGGCTTCATGAAGAAGATAGCATTTATTGAAAGCAGTTCTAAAGGCACATTAACAATTCCTTGCCAGAGATAAAGCACTACGGAAAAGCCTCTACAGTTATACCCCCTGGTTCTTGCCCCCCCCCTTCAATCTACCAATGACTATGAAGCCCGCGCGCGGGAAATAGTTGCAAAAGTTGTAAAGCGGTAAATAACCCAACGGCCTGAGCTATCTCCCCAGAAGAAACAAGAAGAAAACAAAATCTGTGAGACCAAGGCCATTTGGCTACTAGCAGATAACTCAGGCTGTGAATTGCTCCATCGCCCGGGCAACCTGCACACCTCCCCACATTCCAGACATGAAAAGTTACAGACCATCCAAGCCTCCTCCCCCCCATCCATCTCATGGCAGGATTACTTGACAATATTATATAGCTGCATGGTGGCAAAAGAAATAACAAATAGAATTGCATGCTTGATCTGGATCCAAATGAGGAAACTGAATCCAAAGGTGCCCATTTCTTTCACAGACAGACAAAATAATCCTTTGAGCAGAAAGATTTCTTTTGCTCATAAAAGGTATATACCTTTTATGGAAAGACATCTTTGAATCCAGTCTCATGGTTTGGATCAAATCCATTTTTTATTTGCATTTGCACAGGCAGATAAAGTATGGGCCCTTCAAAGAATTGCATTTTTTTCTTTGGAGGTTTGAAATGAACAAAATCTGAGCCTTAAAGTTTTTTTCTCTCTCTCTGGGCAGAGAACTGGCAGGAAGGGGGGAAGTCAGTTCAATTGCTTTCCAGACTTACCACAGCCCACCTTCATACAAATGCTAATGGGTCTAGACAATAGGACGGTCAAGTCCCCCCTCCCCATCAGGGAGCAGAGATTTGGATGAATTAAATACTAGGGGACACTTCAGTAAGGAACTTTCTGGAGACTTCAGGAAAAGCCTCTCTGATCTTGTCTGACTTGATCAGTGGGTGGGGAAAAGAGACGTGAGGAAGCTCATTTTTGTGCTGAGTCCAAGCAGTCAGAACTCCTAACTGAGTAGGGTTGGCCAGCTGGGGTCTCCTGATGTCCTTCTGGGAGACCAGAAGTGACCAGAAGTGATGTTGGGCATTTTCAAGCCCACTTCTGGTTGGGGGGGTGACACTCTGGTTTTTGGGTAAAACTCTGTGGTAAATTCGGCCTCAAGAGAGAGTCCAATCAAAATTCCTTAGAGCACTAATTCAGGTACCCAAGTGTGTATCAAACTCCTGGGTTCGCTTGGAAACAGGAATGACCCGGGTAGAAGCTAGGATTTGCATTCTTTCCATATATAAATGGATAACGGGCAGTATTAATCCAAAGGGGTTGTTTCCTCTCACCCTGTGTGACCAATTTAAAAGCAGTTGGATATAAGCGGTCCAAATGTCTATTGAAAAGGTGGGTTTTTCTCCCCAAGTCCTCCTGAATCTTGGCAAAATTGCTTATTAAGCAGAGAGTGCTAGATTTTACTGGCTCATAACCAGCTACAATAGTATTGGGAATTTTTCTACTTGTCTTTTAAATTGTACTGGTCGAAGACTGCAATAATAAACTGACTAGCTTCAAACTATGGAGGTTTGCCCAAAACCCAGAGTGCAATCCCCAACTGGAAGTAGGCCTGAAACTGGAAGTAGGCTCAAAAAGGTCAGGTGGGAGCGGGATTCCCTCCCCACTGGCCAGCAGTACACAAGAGCCTGTGAAAGCAGAGGTTCCCCCACTCCCACTGAGGGCTGGTAACCCTGTAACAGGTCTCTGGAGGAGGCAGCCATTTGCCATGTGGTGGTCTGGTCAGCCGAAGGAAGCTTCAAGGTAATAGTGCTCTGTAGAGATCTGTAACCTCCTAAGTTAAAGAGCCTGTCCTATATTTGAACATCTGATAGGGCATATATAGAGAGAGGGACAGAGGAACTGTATTTTACCTATTTCTTTTGAATCCCTTGCTCAATCTGGTGCTGTGCTAAAAGTATGCTTGTGGGCATTTTCTTTTTAATAAATACTTTATAACTTTTGGTGCTGGTAGTGGTTCTTTGTACCACATAGACCTCCACCATCTTGGACACACTATTTTAAAAGGAGCGCCAAGGGAAAAGCAGTCAATCAGAAAGTGGCTATTCCACCAGGGGTGCACAAGGCAGTAAATGGTCTCTGTGGTGACCAGGTGCTGGGGTAGCAGAAGACCCAGAGGAAAGGCCTCAGAACTTGGAAGGGAATCTGGGAGTCCTGACCCTCCCTGTAGTCCTGCAAAGGTCAGGTGGTGGTGGCGGGTTACTGGAGAAAGAGAAAAGCCTCTCCAGGGCTGTGATCAGACATGCAGTTTGATCCATTGTGTTAAAATGCACGATCAGACAGCAACATCTGTCTGTCGTGCCCCAGTCGTCTGTGTCCCCTCCCCCTTTACTGCATGTTTCTTTGATACCTGTGAAAGTCCAGTCCTTTTGGGCTGAGCTGGTTTCAAACCGGATTTCCTGTTGTCTGATTGCTCTGTTGTGCACCCAAGCCGTCAGGCAGGTCTGACTGGTCTCTTGTTTTTCAGCCACCATTTTTTTTACTAGTTAGCAATGCATGCATAACTGTATATTCACACCTCTCTTCCCCTCTCCCACAGGGGCTACCCTAAACTTTGTTTTCTTCATAAAAACTTTCAAAGAAAGACCCCCCTGTACTTCAGCTTTTTCCTGTGCTTTGGGGAAGGGGTAAATTGAAAAGTTTAGAGAGGGAGACTACATGTCCCAGCAGGCTGATCAGCACTTGTGTGCATGCTCAAAGGACAAACTCTTTTAAAAAATGGTTGACGGCCCCATGAACTACGTATTCCAGGAGGCATATCAGCACTTGTGGGCATGCTCAAGGGAGAAAGTATTTTAAAAAATGTCCAATGTCAACACTCCTTGGCTGTCGGGTCTGATATGCATCTGATCGATCAAGGACAGGGTAAAAGTGCTTTGAAGAGTGCTAAAAGGGCTGAGTCTGATCAGTATTCTCTGTTACAAAATATCCTGGATCAATTAGAGGTGGGGCTACAGCGGATTAAAATGCACATCTGACTGCAGCCCAGGTGTTGGGAGAACCTTGGAGGATAGAACAGTTCCTGCAAGCCAGAGCTGGCTTGTTCTGCCACAGGCCCCAATCTAGCGACATATTAGTGTAAAATCGGCACAGAGTACTCCCTTATTACTGCCAAAAAGCAGCAGCCTAGATCACATTGAAGGCTAAACTGCTCCCCCATCCCCCAAGTTTTAGAAGCAAATTTTGATGCAAGGGGGTGGGTGGGGAGAGACACCATTCCAAACAGAAAAATAAATGCTTGCTTTAGCAAGCATATGAACTCCTTCATCTGTATCAGTAATGCTTCTTAAATTAGGTCCACAGTGTAACAACATAATAGTCAGAACATGATAGTCAATTTTTACTGGTGTTTAGGTACCCAATATGTAGTTCAGTATTTAACATAAGGAGCATAATATTAGTTTAAAATTAAAAACAATGTGATGGATCTGTCCAACATTCTATAATTATGTGACTGTTCTACAAAAGCTGTGTATTCCTTTCCCGTTTCCAGACTTCGATGCAGTTGATCTAGAGAAGGCTCTGTATCCTGGTTTCCAAGCATATTTTACCACAAAATCTTAATTTGGCAATGAAGACTTTGACTGATGCATTTGTTATTCCAAATGGCAATCTTTTAGCAGAATTCAGTAAATATGGTGGTGAAGCTCAATATATTTTATAGACATTGTTTAGACCCTAATAATTAAATCTAAATAAATGGAGTGTGTGGGCACTTACAATTGCAGTATTATTATAATTATGTTGCATTAGTGTTCTGAAGTATACGTCTTAAAAAGGCAAAGAGTTATTACCACTATTTGACAAAACCCAAGTCCTAGTGGTCACTATTACTTTCGTACTAATTGACTATATTTTTTTCTGATGCAGAAAAGGTAATATAATGGCAGATTTGTACTGTATCCTATATTTGTACACTATTGTATTTTATCCTGTTTTTAATCTGGTCTATGACTGTTCTAATAATAATAAACAAACAAGGTAATATAATGCTTTCTCACAAAAACTCTTTAAAAGGTTTTTGAGAACATTGAATTCAACAATTATGCACATTTATGTGCATATATGCCCCAATGAAATAATCTGATGTGTGCATAACAGTAAACAGCATTGCAATCAGAATTCAAAGTTTGTAAGTCTTGGGAGTTATCCCAGAGGAAATTCTGTCATGAAATAGTTCATCAACAAAATCTCCTCTCCAAAAAAGGTCACATCTTTATCTTAAAAAAGGTAATTTATTCCACAGATAGACTTCAATTTTATAACCCTAAACTGGGAATATTAACTACAACCTTAAAACTTGTATTTGTGAGAAAATACATATTGATCCTATGGGAAACAATCTTTGGAATAATAAAAAAGATGCAAAAGGAGGATAGAAACAGAGTTATGGTGAAAGGAACAATAATAATTTCCCATATGTGCTCCTTTAGATAGATTGTTTGAATAGTTTGATTCTTACATGTTTAAAATCAACTTTAAATTTTAATGTAATGAATCTTAATGGGAATAAAATTACTACCAATACAGTGTATGCAAGTACAAAAATAGAATCCTTTTTTTTTTTTGGGGGGGGGGGGATCTTCCAGAAAACAATGGGCCAAAGGCTGGAAATAATGGACTTAAGCCAGGTGAAACTCAGCAATAATACCTCTTAATGTAGTTTCTAATTCTATGCACAGCTTTTAACATCTCATGCAACCATAGCTTTAGAAACAGTTTAATTAATGCAGAAGACCTTTCTGCTCCCTCTAGAGAGTCTATAATATACAGATTGACACCCATGGATATTCACAAGCAATTATTTTCACTGATGCTGGAAGCAAAGCTTCCAGTATATAAGCATCAAAGGCACAAAATGCCAGTATTCTACTACTGACCTTTCCATAGAACACTAAAAGACCCGTATAAAGAGGAGAATTGAACAAATCGATCTATCATATATTTCTGTTAAACTCAATGGAATTTACACAGAAGGTTTTGTTTCTTTTTAACACTTTTATTCAGTTTTCAGGAAAGAAAAGTGTACAACACTATATAACCTGTAAGACATACCATTAAATACAGAATGAGGAGGAAGAAAGGGGGGAGAAGAATAGTTTTCACTATGAACATCCTCTGATCACAAAATTAATACAGATATATGCAGTTATATTTTGATGGAGTTATGTAAGATCTAATAGAGTTTTCAAGGTAAACTATTAGAGGGTACCACTCTGCCCAAAAAACCTTTTATATTAGTCCAGCCACTTCCATTAGAAAGTTCAAATTTTGGCTAATAAGAAAATCTCTGACTTTTAAAAACTATTATCTTTTCATAGGCAGCCTTGAATCTTTTCCTGCCCAAATTCCTTGTATCTAAAAACCTATATTTGTGCATCAAAACTATGCAGCAACAACAATATGGCATTAAAATCAATACGATAACTAGCTATATGCCCTGTAGAGCCTTACACTCTGCTGAGCAACATTTGCTGGTAGTTCCTGGCCTGAAAGAGGTCCACTTAGCCTCAACCAGGGCCAGGGCATTCTTCACCCTGGCTCTGGCCTGGTGGCACATGCTTCCACTGAATATTAGAGCCCTGTGGGATTTACAAGCAGGCCTCCTACAGCAGCCCAAAATGCACCACAAATGTCAGGGGGCATTTTGGGATTCAGCAGAAAAAGAAGGCAAGAAAGTCATACTCCATATGTAGAAATCCTTCCAACCATGGAAATTTGCTGGTGGATCTAAGCCAATATGTTCTGAAGTGACTATAACTTTTCCACCACTAGGATCAGATTTTTTTACATTTGATAGAGCCTAACAAGTAAACAAACATTAAAGGCCAGAACTTATTAGTATATGTGCTGCCGAAGCGAGCACAAAGGCCAGAACATGTTACCATTCTTCCTCCTCTGTCTGCTTATGTAGAACATGTTTCCACGTTGATAAAAGAAAGGCATTTATCATTCCCAACTATTGATGATATTGGCCAAATTTATAAAAAAAATGTTGTGAGTATACCATGGTTTAAAATTACTACAATTTATGAAAGGCATGTTTCAAGGAATGTAGCTTTTGAAGATACTAGTTCAGAGGGAAGAAAATTTATCAAAGGATTTGATTGCCATTTAAAATAATATCATTTGGACTATAAAACTCAGCTGATCTCCAAACACTAAACAATTCAGGCCAATTTCAGGCATTAAATTCTAACTGAGAGTCCTGAGCAGTCAGCAAAGATCAACTTGAAGCCATATATTTTACATTACTTATGCTTGTGCACTGTACATTTTAACTGTGCATGGAAGCAATGTCCAGCTACATGGTTTTTGAAATTCCACACAATGCTGCCTAACAATGGGGAATTTCACATTACCCTTTCTAAGCCGTTTTTAAGCCGTTATTGTACTGTCTTGGAGTAAATCGGTACAGGGCTGCCATTTCACACAGCCTTTCCCCTACCAGTAAGGAGCTGTCTCTGAAGCGGTTTGGCATTTCAGACTGTGCCGCTTTGTTTTCCTGCCCTTTTTCACCCGCGCGGGCGATCTCTGTCCATTTTTTTTTTACTTTCGCTTTAGAGTGCTATAGCGCTATACCACAACACCAAAACAGTGTAATAGCAACCCCATTAGAATGCCTGGACTCCACTGGGATACATGAGAAGGCTACATCTGCCACCTGGAAACAAGTACCTCATTGGATACAGGCTTCAAGCAAGAAATCAGGGGTTTTCCTTCCTGCCCTTTATACCTGATCCAGCTTTGTTCCAGTCACTTCCCAGCCAATCACATCTTGGCATGAATGGATGCACATCAGGCTGGGTCAGGCAACCTGACAACCCATCACCTTCCCCTGACTCACAGTGGGCATGGAAGGGTTAGCAACATCTGTCACACCAATCACTAATGCCCTGATTTCCTGCTTGAAGCCTGTATCTAATGAGGTACTTGTTTCCAGGTGGCAAATGTAGCCATCTCATGTATCCCAGTGGAGTCCAGGCATTCTAATGGGGTTGCTATTGCACTGTTGTGGTGTTGTGTTATAGCGCTATAGCACTATAGTGCTCTAAAGTGAACGTTAAAAAAAAAAAAAAGGACAGAGATTGCCTGCACGGGTGAAAAAGGGTGGGAAAACAAAGCAGCACAGGAGGAAGCGCTATGGGGCATTTTACACCGCACCTTTTAGTGCTTCAGAAACGATGTAGAAAAGTGAAGACCACTTGGAAGCAGTTTGCAGGTAAAACGGTTCAGAAACACTTCCCTAATGGGATAGAAGTGTTTTTGTCTGAAAGTGAAAATATATTCCAGTAGGGAACCGTTACTGAAACGGTTCTGTCTGAAATGTCAGACCAGAAACTGTTAGGGAACAATTCCTGAACTGGAATATATCGGCTGTCTGAAATTCCCCAATCTGTTCATCTGTACAATGTATTCTGTTAAAAACACTGCATGCCCTTAGCTTTCTTTAATCAGATAAAAACAACTGTTTAAAAGTTTGATAAAATTCAGTAGTATAATTCATCAGTACATAGATATATTATTTTAATCCCCTTAATATCTTCCTCCTCATGTTTCTGTCAAACAGTCCCTTATGCTGTCTGTTCAAGTCAGATGAGTTGTCAGAAATTTATGACTTAGCATTGTCTAAAAATTGGCTTCTGTATTGGTAAGATGCTGGTAGAATTCAGGTTCCAGAGAAATAGACTTTGGATTTCCTCCTCTATGAAGTGCAGTTGGCCCTGCTATATTGGGGGTTTCCACAAGATATCTTGTTATTTCCAGACATGACTTGGAGGTCTTCTGGGGCTTTCTCCTTTAAGCTGGAGCAAAGAAAAACCACCTTTGCTCTGATTCAGAGGGGTGACCTTGGGCAGAGCGTCCATATGGATGCTTTATTCATTGCGTTCTTCTACGAAGAACAGTTGTAATTTCCAGAAGATTAAACTTGTTTCTAGTTGTGGAGAGCTTAGAACAAGTCATCCAAAAACTCATATACTTCCTACTAGATTTTTTACTCCTGCATATTTACTAGCTCTTTTTCTTTTTACTTGAGGTAGAACAGATGAGCCAGCCTCTAGCAACACATTTAAAAATGTTCACAATCTTAATTTTCTTTGGAAAAATGGGATGATATTTATTTGCCTTTTTGACAGTGAATATCAAACTATTCAACCTATATGGGTACAATCCATGTTTCAGATTTTTAAAGCCAACCACTTGATCCTCCCATTCTGAACACCTACAACATATATGAGACAAAAAGATTATCTCAATCACAACAACTCTTGTGCTCGAATAGTACAGATCCAATAGCATTATGGTCAGGGGTCTTTTCGTAGAAAAACAATTGCATATGGTATGTTAATGAGCTATTACGCTATTAGCATATGCCACACCCCCTGACATCACCGGAAGTGATGTCAGAAGGGGAAGCAAAAGGGGAGAGGCATCTTCAAAAGCCTCCCCTTCCCTTCCCCAGCTGGCCTGGGTGGGGGAGCTAAGAGAGAAGGGGTTTAAAGTTTAAACTCCTTCTCACTAGAGTTGGGCCACAGAAGGAAGAAAGAGGAAAGGAAAGAGAGAGAGTAGAGAGAATGAAAGAGGGAAAGAAAGAGAAGGAAAGGAGGAGGGAAAGAAAGAGAGGGAAGAAGGAAGGAAACAGGGAAAGGAGGAAAAAAGAGAAGAGAAGAAGTTGGGAAAGAAAGAAAGAGAGAAGAGAAGAAGGAGGGAAAGAGGAAAAGGAGAGAAGGAAAGGAGGGAATGAAAGAAATTCGGCTGTAATTCGGCCTCATTATATCCTATGGGTCATTGAAGTCAATGGTGAAAATATAGGGTATATTCTGGGGGCTGGAAGGGAGGTGGTTTAAGGGAGAGGCTCCAAACTCACAGGGTAGCTTATGGAGCCTCTTCCCAAGATACCCACCAAGTTTCAAGAACATTGGATTAGGGGGTCCAATTCTATGGGCCCCCAAACAGGTTGCCCCCATTCCCTCCATTGTTCTCTATGGTGTGGAAAAAGTTACTGGTCCAAGCTTTGACTTCAGCCCTTCTGGGAGAACCTGTTCTAGTATAAGACATGTTGCTTTTCAAGCTATAAGAGTTAGAAAAATCATGGGTATGCAACTTTTTGTTGCTTGAGGAACTCCATATTTCACACTGATTGTACAATTTTTGGTCAGAAGAAGACACATTGTCGAAACGGCAGCACCAATCCGGAGACCACCATCCCGCCCGCCTTTTCGTTTCTATTGTATTAATTTTTGTTATAATTACATTCAGAAATCAATGTTTTGTATAAAACACTTGAGATAAATAATTGTGGATGCTTCTTTATCACAGTTGTATGATTTATACATTGTAAGGGCCTGATGTTTCGCCAGTAGCTGTGACTGGCATCCTCAGAGGTATAACACAGAAAGATGGACTGTTCTCTATGTCAAGGTGAGCAGTAAACTGATAGGCAAGTAATTTATTTCTATTTCTAGGGCCACACAACCCGGAAAATCTACAGCAACGAATGAACTCCGGCCATGAAAGCCTTCAACAACTTATTTATAATAAGACAGCAACTAATGAAAGGCCAAATTGGGCCCCATTCTGGTCCTGTAAAATGACAATAGGATATAGCTACGGCATATGCCCAGACAGGACTCCCCACAGTAAGTACATAATTAGTTCAAGAACTGAGAGTATAAATAAATGTATCAAAAAATAAAACAATTAACAAAAGATAACAACTGCACTTCATAAACATAACAGCAATTGCCCCATCCCATCCTGTTATTTCTTCTTCCAAAAATGAAAGAATCAACCAATAAAGTAATGTCTGAGGAAGTTATGGGTGAAATATACAGACCAGCATAGATTTAATTGTATATTCAAGCTGATCGCAAAGTTAATAAAAATATATCCATAGCAACAAACAACAGCATGGGACAATATAAACACAGCAAAAACTGATGAAGCCAGCCAAAAGCTTGACAATCACAGACACCTTTCTTTGGTTGAAGGAGAAGGTTGCATGGGGAATTGCCATCTGTACCATCTGTTCCTGATGAACTGCCAGCCTTTGCTCTCTGACTTGTTCATGTGATCTGTGTCACAGTGGGAAATATCTTTTTCAATAGAGAAGGAGTCTAGCTCAAGTTCTTGCAAAATCTAATAGCTTTGCCTGATGATGGTTATTTACATTTGTCTTCTATGCATTATTAAAAGCACAAATATTTCAAAACAGGTGCCTGAATGATGCAAAGGAACCTGTTTTGCAATGTTTTTAGAATATATGTCATTGCTTGGGCTGCAGGGGGATTCCAACCCCTGCTTGCACTAAGGGCATGTTATATTTTCCCTGGGTCCCCTGCATGATTACACATATACCTGGAGTTCTCCCTGTGCTGTTTCTCCAACTTGAAATGTTGCAGGGGGCTGTTAGTTACCTTGCCCCATTGAGGTGTACCTCCTAGGTGGGCTCCATCAGTAAATATGGAGCTCCCAACAAGGAAAATAGGTCAGGAAAATGCTGCAGGGGAAAGGTTGATCTGGGGGAAGACTGGGTATGTGCAAACTGAGTTCCCAGAACAAACTAGCATCACATGCCTTGTCAGGAAGAAAATTAACATATAGTTAGGTATATTTAGAAAAGACTATTTACACCTAAATCAGTAAATTATGACATTTCTATGTTTAGTGGAACCATTATAACTTTTTATAATCAAGGCCCCGTTCACACTGAGCATTTGCCCTGCTGAAGGCACGGGAGCCCTGCGGACTTTCCGTGCGCAATCCTATGAGCACATCTGGGAGGCATAGTGCTCCCGTGGCCAACCCTCAGCTTCCCGTGGAAAACGCGGAGTAAAAAACTACTAGGTCCGAAGTTGCCCTGTGGCTCTTAGCCTGTGGGTCGTAGCCTGTGGGTCGTACTTGGAGGCCTTGTAAGTGCTTGAGTAAAGTGCTGCTTCTGAGTTCAGGAGGTAGACGTTCTGGTGAGATAGACATTTCGTCAATCTCAAAGTTTTCAGGGTACATCACAAAAAAAAGAGTTTACATCAGAGTTTGAAGGAAGTTCCTGAAGCTATAGAAGAAAGCATAGCTCCTGGGATAATGGATAGCGAGGGATCTACTCCAGTGACCTGCCTGGGCTGTGCCATGATTATTTTTCTGCCACGCCAAGAAATGAATTATACATGCTGCAAGTGCAAGCTTGTAAAAATGCTTGAGGAGAAGGTGGGAGAACTCGAGGCACAAATCTGTGCACTGAAGAACACCAAGGAGGTGGAAAGCTTTTCAGACATGACAGAAGAAGAGCCCCTGAAAGAACAGCAAGAGGAAGGAAGTAACAAGGACCACATGGGTGAGTGGAAGAAAGTAACTTTGAGGAGTAAGATACTCAGAAAACAATCACAGCCAGTGGAGCAGCAAAATCGATACCAGCCACTTCTGTTGATGGAAAACCAGAACGGCACACTTCGTGATTGAATGGATGTGACTGGCACACAAGCATATAGGCAGAGAGGGAACCAAACCATCCCACAGTGGAAGAGACGAGTAGTGGTGGTTGGTGACTCCCTACTGAGAGGGATGGAAGAAGGTGTCTGCAGACCGGACAAGGAATCTCGAGAGGTTTGTTGCCTTCCTGGAGCATCCATCTGAGATGTGACGGAGAGAATTCCAAGACTGATCAAGACCTCTGATCCCTACCCACTCCTTCTGATCCATGTGGGGACAAACGATACGGCCCGAAGAAACCTTGAATGGATCTCCAAAGACTATGAGGCTCTGGGCAAGAAGGTGAAAGATCTGGGGGCTCAGGTGGTGTTCTCCTCCATTTTACCTGTTGAGGGCCATGGAGCTGGAAGGGAGAGCAGGATACTGGAAGTGAATGGCTGGTTACGTAGATGGTGCCGTCGAGAGGGCTTCGGCTTCCTGGACCATGGTATGTACCTCCGACACGAAGGACTGTTGGCGATGGATGGGGTGCACCTGACAAAGAATGGGAGGAATGTCTTCGCTGGAAGACTTGCGAACCTGATCAGGAGGGCTTTAAACTAAAGACATCAGGGGTGGGAAGAAAAAGCGGCATCCCCAACACTAAGTTCAGGAAGGGGAATGACCAGAGAATAAATGAACGAGAGAGAGGTGAGTTTAGTAATCTTCAGGTAAATTTGAAGGGACCTACGGTAGGAAGGGATGTCTGTAATCTGAGGTGTCTTTATACTAATGCACAGAGTATGGGAAATAAACAGGAGGAACTTGAACTCCAAATATTGGAAAATAGGTATGATCTGATAGGTGTCACTGAGACTTGGTGGGATGACTCTCATATATGGAGCACAGTGATTGAAGGATATACCTTGTTCAAACGGAACAGAATAAACAAAAAGGGGGTGGGGTGGCACTATATGTCAAGAATGAATATGCTTGCACTGAAATTCAGGATTTTGAGAGTTGCCCTGTTGAAAGTGTGTGGGTAAGGATAGAGGGGGGAAAAGAAGGGGATATTGTTGTGGGGGTATACTACAGACCTCCAAATCAACCGGAGGAACAGTGAGGCATCGGATTCATCGGATGGCGAGACCGCGCAGCTGGAAAACGAGACGGACCTGCTGTAAATAGCGCTGAACAGCAGGTCCCGGACTCTCAAGCGCAAATCCCGGTGAGCCGACCCCCCTCTCTTTTCTTTCTCACAGTGACTTTAATGGACCCGGGTCTACTGACCCATGTGAGAGTACGAGCTCTCATTGACTCTGGGTGTGGGAAAGACCTCATTAACCCCACACTGGTGACGGGACTAGGGGCGAAGGTGGTGAAATTGACTGATCCCCTGATTTTCACGCAAATGGACGGCTCTACAATGAAAGAGCCGTGCAAATATGAAACTGTTCCTTTACGGGTGGGGATTGGGAACCACTGGGAAGAGAGGCCCTTCGTCGTCACCCCTTCTGCTCGATTTCCCCTAGTGCTAGGTAGTGCGTGGTTCTTCGACCATGATCCCCACGTCCTATGGGGAGAGGGGAAAGTTAATTTCATTTCCAAAAAATGCCAACCCCATCTGTGGAAACGGGAGTGGGGTACCCCGATGGCGGGGGAAGACCTCATAATGGCGGGGGTGGCTGAAACGGAACTGGAGGCGATTCCCCGAGAGTACCGAGACTTAGCCGCCGTTTTTGGGGAGGAGGAAGCGGATGAACTGCCCCCCCACAGAAACTCTGACTGTGCCATTGAGATTTTACCGAACCAAAAGTTACCCAAGGGAAAATTATACTCCATGAGCCCCTCGGAGAAGGTGGAGTTAAGAAAGTTTATTGACAAAAACTTAGAAAGGAGGTTTATACGACCCGCATCATCCCCGTTTGCTGCTCCTGTTCTTTTCTGGAAAAAAAAGGACGGGGGGCTACGGCTGTGCACTGACTATCGCGGGCTGAATGCAGTTTCTAATACAAACGCTTATCCTATGCCCCTGATCAAGAACCTGTTGGCTGCGGTGGCAGGAGGGAAGGTATTCTCGAAGCTAGACTTGAGGGATGCCTACTTCAGAGTGCGGATAAGGGAAGGGGATGAGTTCAAAACGGCTTTCAATACCCTGCTGGGTCAATTTGAATACTTAGTTATGCCGTTCGGACTCCAGGGAGTGCCGGGAGTCTTCATGAACTTAATTAATGAGGTGCTCCACAAGTATTTGTTCAAGGGGGTCCTTGTTTACCTTGATGACATACTTTTGTACTCTCCCGACCTAAAATCACACGTCAAACTGGTGAGAGAAGTTCTTCAAACGTTGCACAAGCACAAACTCTTTGCTAAGCTGTCCAAATGCGAATTTCACAAGTCAGAGATCCCCTTCCTGGGCTACCGCATATTGCAGAGGGGAATTGAGATGGATCCTGATAAAATAAAAGATGTGGTGGGGTGGGAAACCCCTAAAACTAGGAGGCAACTCCAGGGTTTCCTCGGATTCTCCAACTTTTACAGATCATTCCTCTCAAACTTTGCTCAAGTGGCTCTCCCCCTAACTGACTTACTTAAAACGATGGGGAAGCCTCCTGACTGCACACGTCCCGGGGCAAAGTTAGACTGGTCCCCTGAATGTCAACACGCCTTTGACCGGCTAAAAGCTCTCTTTACGTCGGAGCCTGTGTTGGCGCACCCAAATGAACTTAAAAAATTCATTGTACAAGTCGACGCATCAGATGTTGCAATGGGAGGGGCGATCCTCCAAGAGGGGGACGACGGTAAACTACACCCCCTCGCCTATGTCTCCAGAAAATTTAATGATACGGAACGAAATTGGTCGGTGTGGGAGAAAGAAGCAGGATCGATCCGCTTAGCGCTGGCGACCTGGCGCCATTGGTTTGAGGGGGCGCGGGTTCCATTTGAGGTTTGGACTGATCATAAAAACCTTGAGCTCCTCCGCTCCCCCCGCTCATTGAACGCCAAACAGCTGCGTTGGGCTGATTTCTTCTCTAAGTTCAACTTCACACTGCACCATTTTCCTGGAAAATCTAACTCGCTAGCTGACACACTTTCACGCCTCCCACAACACGACAGTAAGAGGGAGGAGATTCGTGACTCTGTATTCACGCCCTCCCAATTGGGAGGAGCAGTAACCACTCGTAAGCAAGCGAAGCTTTCCCCCCCTTCCCCTACCCCTCCCGCAAATGACTGGGCTGCGAAATTCTCAACGGCGATGTCCAACGCCGACAGGGAGGAGGTGGGGGGGGAGGACGGAGTTACTCAAGATGCTCAAGGATGCTGGCGGAAAAATGGCAAAATGTTTGTTCCCCATTCCCTTCGGGGGGAGGTGATGAGTTGGGCACACGGCTCGAAACTGGCGGGGCACACGGTTTGTTAAATCACTCCAACTATTGCAGAGACAGTTCTGGTGGCCTGGGCTACGCAAAGACATTTCTTTGTTCACTTCTGCTTGCCAAACGTGTTTAATGAGCAAACCCAGGCCAGGTAAACCCCCAGGGGCGCTGCAACCCCTCCCTACGCCAACTCGGCCATGGGAAGTGATTTCAATGGACTTCATTACAGACCTACCCCCTAGTGGGGGGAATACTGTTATTTGGGTTGTGGTGGATCTCTTCACTAAACAAGCCCACTTCGTTCCGTTTGCATCAATCCCCTCGGCCAAGAAATTAGCCTCGGCGTTCCTCCAACACGTAGTGAGGCTCCACACTTTGCCAGCTAAAGTGATCTCGGACCGGGGGGTGCAATTCGTTTCTCATTTCTGGAGTGAACTTATGTCACTGCTTGGGGTGGAGCGGGGGGTTGGCAGTGCGTACCACCCAGAGACTGATGGGCAGACCGAACGTGTCAATCAAACCCTTGAACAATATTTAAGGTGTTTTACGAACTTTCAACAAGATAACTGGCATTCCCTTTTGCCTTTAGCTGAGTTCTGTTACAATAACACTCAACACTCCTCGACGGGTATGTCCCCGTTTAAGGCGGTCCATGGATATGACGCCCCGCCTTTACCGTTTTTGACTTCTCCCGACCTCCCGGCGGGAGATGCTGGTGACTGGTGCAAAAAGCTGCAAGCGGCTTGGCCGTTGTTATCTAAAACTCTGGACGATGCAAAGGAGGCTTACAAAACCCAGGCTGATAAGAAACGCAACCTTTCCTGGGTCCCAAAATGCGGGGAGTTTGCCTACCTTTCCACTCAAAACTTGCGTGGAATTCAACCGAGTCGTAAGCTCGGCTGGAAGTTTGTTGGACCTTTTGAATTTGTGCGAGTGATTAACAATGTGACTGTGGAACTTGCCTTGCCTAAATCACTAAAGTCTGTTCATCCTGTCTTTCATGTAAGGCTTCTACGCCGCGCGCCTGAGGAGAACAAATGGAGACCGCGACAACCCACCCCGCCTCCGCTGCTGGTGGGGGGGACCACACTATGAAGTTTCGCAGATCTTGGACTCTAAAATCTCTCGCAACCGCTTGTTTTATTTAGTCGAATGGACAGACTTTGGGCCTGAACAGAGGGAGTGGGTGCGGGCGGAACATGTTCTGGCCCCCAGGATGGTCCGTGCTTTTCATAAATTGTATCCCCACAAGCCAAAGGGATAGATTTGTTATCGAGAGGGCAGCATGTCAGGTAGCCCTGCCATGATGGATGGAGAAGGGAGGGTGGATGGGCTTTGTTTCGTGAAGGGAGGGTGGATGGGATCGTGGGGTGTTGATTTATGCACCTGGAGTGTTTGAATGGAATGCGGGGAGCTGCCTCGGCTGCCTGGCCGTGCAAGCCGTATCTCCTGTAGACTTCACACACTGACCTTGGAGGAGACAAGCTGTTCGCTTCCTATCGCTTTCACAAGCAACAGCTAGGCTGAGACAATGGGGGCGGTGGGAACTACATTAATTATTATTGTCTCCAGTTCCCGCACGCGCGCTATGCTTCTATTGGTGGAGGGGGGGTCCCCATTCTCCCCCCTTCTGGTATAACTGCTTGCTTCATGTAACCAAGTTATTATTAACAATGTTCCTGTTACAGTAACCTACTATTGCAGCTTTAAAATAAATACTATTCTTGCTTCACTGAACAAGGCCTGGTATTTTGCTGACTAAGTTAAGGACTCTGACAATAATGCATTTGTACAGCAGCTTGCTAAACTTTCACAGAGACAGGATGTAGTGGTTATGGGAGATTTTAACTATCCAGATATTTGCTGGGAATCTAACTCTGCTAGACATGGGACATCCCACAGATTCTTGAATAGCTTTGAGGACAACTTCATCTCTCAGAAGGTGGAGGTGGGAACCAGAGGATCTGCTATCCTAGATTTAATTCTGACTAACAGGGAAGAACTGGTTGATGAAGTGAAGGTGGTGGGTTCCTTGGGGAATAGTGACCATGTCAGCTTGGAATTTGACATAGAGAAGACTGTGAAACCAGGACGTAGCAGAACTCATATCCTGAACTTCAGGAAAGCTGATTTCAATAAACTCAGAGATCTAATAGGTAGGATCCCATGGCTGGAAATGCTGAAGGGAAAATCTGCACAGGAAGGATGGGTGATGCTGAAAAATGAAGTGCTTAAGGCACGATCTCAAACTGTTCCGGTAAGAAAGAAAAGTGAGAGACGGGTAATAAAGCCAAGGTGGCTGAACAAGGAACTCTCTGAGGAGCTGAAACTAAAAAGGAAAATGTACAGGAAATGGAAGGAGGGTCAGATTACTGACGTTGAATACAAGACACGAGCACAAATCTGTAGGAACGGTGTCAGAAAGGCTAAAGCACAGATGGAGCTGAGGCTTGCAAGGGATGCAAAAAATAACAAGAAAAATTTCTATGCCTACGTTCGGAGCAAAAACAGGAACAGGGGAAGATGGTCAAGCCTTAACAAGGGATGAAGACAAAGCGGAATTACTCAACTCTCACTTTGCATCGGTCTTTAAGCATAAAGTGAGCTGTATACAAACTGGAGAATGCAGGGCATATGAAGGAAAGGGGAACTGCCAGTTCAGAATAAGTAAGGAAATGGTTAGAGAACATCTAGCTGCCTTAAATACTTTCAAATCTCCAGGGCCAGATGGCTTGCATCCAAGGGTGCTAAAAGAAATTGCAGATGTTATTTCAGAGCCTCTGGCTATAATCTTTGAGAGGTCCTGGAGTACGGGTGTTGTGCCGGAAGACTGGAGAAGAGCGAATGTTGTCCCAATCTTCAAGAAAGGGAAAAAGACGGACCCGGGAAATTATAGGCCTGTCAGTTTGACATCAATACCTGGGAAAATTCTGGAGCAGATTATTAAACGCTCTGTCTGCGAACACCTTGAACAAAATGAGTTAATTGGTAATAGCCAGCATGGGCTTATGAAGAATAAGTCATGCCAGACTAACCTTATCTCCTTTTTTGACAGAGTTACTAAAATGGTTGACTCTGGCAATGCCGTGGATATAGTGTATCTAGATTTCAGTAAAGCATTTGACAAAGTTTCTCATGATATCCTTGAGGATAAGCTGGTTAAGTGTGGGCTGGATGGCGCAACCGTTGGGTGGATTCATGGTTGGTTGAAAAATCGTACCCAACAAGTGCTCGTAAATGGCTCTGCGTCTACGTGGAGGGAAGTCTCGAGTGGAGTACCACAGGGCTCGGTCCTAGGCCCAGTGTTATTCAATGTTTTTATAAATGACCTGGAGGAAGACATAGAGGGGATGCTTATCAAATTTGTAGATGACACGAAGCTGGGTGGGATTGCTAATTCTGAAAAAGACAGAGTCAGGATTCAGAAGGATCTTGATAGGCTGGAACAGTGGGCTGAGACAAATAAAATGAATTTCAATAGAGATAAGTGCAAAGTCCTACACTTAGGTACAAAAATTCAAAGGCACAGATATAGAATGGGAGGGACTTGGCTTGACAGCAGCACATGTGAAAGGGATCTAGGTGTTATGGTTGATCACAAGCTAAACATGAGCCTGCAGTGTGATGTGGCTGTGAAGAAAGCTAATGCAATCTTAGGATGCATTAGCAGAAGCATTGTGTCCAGATCACGGGAGGTGGTAGTTCCGCTGTATTCTGCTATGGTCAGGCCCCACCTGGAGTACTGTGTCCAGTTTTGGGCACCACATTTTCGGAAGGATGTTGACAAACTCGAGCGGGTCCAGAGGAGGGTGACCAGGATGGTGAGAGGGTTGGAGTCCAAGTCTTATGAGGAAAGGCTGAGGGAGTTGGGTATGTTTAGCCTGGGAAAGAGAAGGTTTAGAGGGGACATGATTGCAGTCTTCAAGTATTTGAAGGGCTGTCATGTAGAAGATGGAGTGGATCTATTCTCTCTTGCTCCGTATTGCAAGACTAGATCTAATGGGTGGAAATTACAAGGGAGTCGTTACCGGCTTAATATCAGGAGAAACTTCCTGACTGTAAGAGTGGTTGAGCAGTGGAACAGACTGCCTCGGGAGGTGGTGGATGCTCCTTCGCTGGACGTTTTCAAGAGGAGACTGGACAACCATCTTTTGGGTATGTTGTAGGTATGTAGGGGTTTTGGCTGTGTTCCTGCAGAGTGCAGGGTGTTGGACTAGATGGCCTGCAAGGTCCCTTCCAACTCTAACATTCTATGATTCTATGATACTAGTTTCTGGAAACCCCGGGGCAAAGGCTGGTGTCTGATCGCGGGAGCGCCAGTATCCTGCGGCTTCCGACGCCTGCCCATGTCCCCAGGGTTTCTGGATGTTGTAAGTTTCCATGGGATGCGCACCAACGCTGAACAGCGCATGCGCACACACAAGACACTGACAGCAGCCCGCCCCCCCAATGGCGCACGCACACTTCGCAACACTTTTCACTTGCGTGGTCTGCTGTGCTGCTTTTTTGCCATGCTGCAGCAGTGCGGTGTGATCAGGGCGCAGAGCTGGAGCGTGGCAACCCGGTGGCCTGTGTGATCGGGCTACTGTGCCTTATTTAGCTCCGGGGCGAACTGCCATGCCTCCCCCCCGCATTTTCTGGCCCGTATGACCAGGGCCCAAGACTGTGCTTTGTATGTAGGCGGGAGGTCAGAATTAATTTAAACCATCAAAGCGCTCTAATCTTTGCCACATAGTGATTCATGCCATTCTTCATAAGTAACGAGGGGGCATCATGAAGAACAACACTGTGATTGGTAAGTGGTGATGGGCTTGCTAAATATTTTGTGGGAGTGTCAGTTGTTATTTGGATCTCCTGCTATTATTATTTGATATTGCTTATGGAAAAGCATAAAATAACTTCTAGTTACATTGATATAAACTCTGATATAACAATGGTCCTAAAAACCTCTCATCTTGGACAGCATAATTTATGATATAAAGACTCATGCCTTAGCAGTTGCATTTATTCTCTGTGTGCCCTTTCACTAAGCAAATGTTGGGTCAGAATAGGCAGAAACCCATAAGGACACTAACTTGGGCAAGGATTCAGACAGAACTTTCTTCATATCCAGATTTCCCAGGGAATCTAATATTGTTTCTAGAATCTTAACTCTCTAGATTATCTAGTTTATCTCCTGGATCAGATTCTTATTCAACTGCTGCATTATACTTTTTGCACAAGGTGAAGATTAAAAACTACATCAGCTTATCAACTCCAACTCCTTTATGACAATGTTGTCAGCTCCTACTCAAAGAGGTTTAAACTGGGTGACAATTTCTTCCCTAGCATCTTTTCAGGCTAATTTTGAGTTATCCCTTTCATTTGCCTGACTAGTAATTTTTTTTTCTACTTTTACAGGACCATGGAAGTCATGGGTGCTTTGGGCTAATAACTGCTAATGGAAGCTGGCTATCCCAGTGGGTACAAGAAATAAAGGAACTAAACTGCAGTGATATCATTCCCCAACCCCAAATTTGTTTTCATCCAACCATGCAAAAATTATTCCACAGTTTATACACATTGAATTTTGTCTCATTTATCTGCTAATCAGTTTTGCTCATCCTTATCCAATTCAAGCCTTACTTGTTGTAACGTAATAGATTTAATATATTTACTAGCTTTTCTTAACACATGTGCTGGGACTTGAGAAAATTGATCCAAAATTTTTAAGGAGTAGCGATGCTTACTGTTACAGCTTTTTTTAAAAAAGACAGAAACTTCAAAACCCTATTTCTGTGATTGAATAATAAAATCCTGCCACCTTACAAGTGTATTAAACAGAAAATGTAGTCAATCATCTCAACTCAGTGTCAATGAACTGAAACATATAGCTTAGGCACAGCAAACAAAAAGAAAGACAGAGCTTGTTCATTTCCATTTTCCGAGGTAACATGTTTAAATATGAATATTTTGCTCACAGCCAGATTTTAGTGACATCTACCCTTGGCATCTACCAGTGTTTGCAGTTTTATGCTTGCTAAAAATAGGCACAGTCTCTGTGTTTCTTCCCATTCTGCATCTACAAGAAAGGGTTCTCCCCCATCTCCTTGCTGGTTATACTATATCCAAATGGAATCCCCTTTCCTTGCAGAAATCACATTCAGGGAATGGGAACACATGTCTTAGGCTAATGCATTTGTCCTTTTCTAATAATCTGTATTTCTTTGAACCATCAACATTCCAAACCACGTTCATTAAAGAACATGAAGTGATTACACATCAGTGGCCATTTTATTTTCTGCAGTTTCCTTTAAGACACAGGAGCTACTACAATATGTGGTCCTCAAGAGTGGACTGGGAGGCAACCCTACACCCTTCCTCCCTACACTTGAACCCTTCCTCCCTACTCCCTACGCATTGAGACTCCTGAATTGTCCTTGTCTCTCTGGGTCTGCATGTGGAACAGGTAGCACTACTGAAAAGGCTACCTTGGAGGTTCTGGCCTTGAGTCGCCTGCCTAGCAGCCTAAATTTTTCCACCAGGACCTCTGTCTTCACTATGGAAGATGAGAAGCGCTTGCCCACTCCAGATTTCAGGAGGGGTGCTGAAAGACCTGAGTCAGATTGAGGTGACGAGAGAGGAAGTCCTACAACTGATAGACAATTTAAAAACTGATGGATCACCAGGTCTGGATGGCATACATCCGAGAGTTCTGAAAGAACTCAAATGTGAACTTGTGGATCTCCTGACAAAAATATGTCATCTTTCATTAAAATTTGCCTCCACTCCTGAGGACTGGAAGGTCGCTAATATCACTCCCATCTTTAAAAAGGGCTCCAGAGGAGATCCAGGAAATTACAGGCCAGTTGGCCTGACGTCAATATCGGGTAAGTTGGTGGAAACTGTTATTAAGGAAAGAATTAGTAGGCACACTGATGAACAAAAACTACTGAGGCAGACTCAGCATGGCTTCTGTAAGGGAAGATCTTGTCTCACTAACCTGTTAGTGTTCTTTGAGGGAGTGAACAAAAATGTGGACAAGGGGGACCCAATAAACATTTTTTACCTTGACTTCCAGAAAGCTTTTGATAAAGTTCCTCATCAAAGGCTCCTAAATAAGCTCAATTGTCATGGGATAAAGGGACACGTCCTCTTGAGTATCAAAAACTGGCTTAATTAATAGGAAACAGAGAGTGAGTATAAATGGGCAATTTTCACAGTGGAGGGTGGTAAGCAGTGGGGTACCGCAGGGCTCAGTACTGGATCCAATGCTTTTTAACTTGTTTATTAATGATTTGGAGTTGGGAGTAAGCAGTGAACTGGCTAAATTTGCAGATGACACAAAATTGTTCAGGGTGGTGAAAACCAGGGAGGGTGGTGAGGCACTCTCCAAAGGGATCTGTCGAGGATTGGCGAATGGGTGTCAACGTGGCAAATGGGGTTCAATGTGGCCAAGGGCCAAATGCAAAGTAAATACACGTTGATGGGGTTTGAACTGGTGGAGACTGACCAAGAGAGAGATCCTGGAGTCATAGTAAATAACTCACTGATAATGTTGAAACAGTGTGTGACTGCAATAAGAAAGGCAAATGCTATGCTGGGGATTATTAGGAAGTGAACTGAAAACAAATCAGCCACTATCATAATGCCCCTATTTAAATCAATGGTGCAACTTCATTTGGAATACTGTGTGCAATTCTGGTCACCACACCTAAGAAAGGATATTATAGCATTGGAAAAAGTGCAGAAAAGGGCAACTAGAATGATAAAAGGGTTGGAACATTTTCCCTATGAAGAAAGGTTATAGTGCTTGGGGCTCTTTAGCTTGGAGAAACGATGACTGAGGGGTGACATGACTGTCAGGTGATCCTGCCATGAGATGGATGGGAGGGTAGGAGGGATGGATGGTCTGTAACTTTTCATGTCTGGAATGTTAGGAGGTGTGCAGGTTGCCTAGGAGACGGTGGATTTCACAGCCTGGCCAGTCTGCTATCTCACCAAATGGCCTTGGTCTCACAGTCCTTGTTTTCCTCTGCAGAGACAGCTTTGGGCCAGTTGGTTATTTACTGCTTTATAACTTTCGCACCTCTTCCCACGTGCGGGCTTAGTAGTCATTGGTAGATGGAGGGGGGGTTGCCCCCCAGTGGGTATAACAGTAGATGCTTCTTCGATGTAATTTATCCCTGACAAAGAAATGTTAGTGTGCCTTTAGAACTGCTTTCAATAAATGCTCTCTTCTTCATGAAGCCTGGTGTTTGACTGACTTTCTGAAGTGCCTGACAATGACAGAGGTTTACAAGAAGTACTTTTCTCCCTTTCTCACAATACAAGAACTTGTGGGCACTCAATGAAATTGCTGAGCAATCTGGTTAGAATGGATAAAAGGAAGTACTTCTTCACCCAAAGAGTGCTTAACACATGGAATTCACTGCCACAGGAGGTGGTGGCGGCTACAAGCATGGACAGCTTCAAGAGGGAATTGGATAAACACATGGAGCAGAGGTCTATCAGTGGCTATTAGCCACAAGGTATAGATAGTAACTTTTGGTCTGGGGCAAGTGATGCTCTGTATTCTTGGTGCTTGGGGGGGCAACAGTTGGAGGGCTTCTAGTGTCTTGGCCCCACTGGTGGACCTCCTGATGGTACCTGGTATTTTTGGCCACTGTGTGAGAGAGTGTTGGACTGGACAGGTCATTGGCCTGATCTAACATTGGCTTCTCTTATGTTCTTATCATTGATTTGAGCTTCATAGCATTGCTGCAGCAACTCAATATGTGTGATTCATTCACACAGAAAACATTCTCAGAGAAGACCAACTTATTAGAACTGGCCCTTAATGTGTCAGGAATTCAGAATATGGACTTCAGAGCCCCTCCTCACCAACTAGATTCAGGGTCCCCAACCTTTTTGAGTTTGTTGGGCATGTTCGGAATTCTAACACAGGGTGGTGGGTACAACTACAAAATGGCTGCCAAAGGAGGCATACACCCAGAGGAAGTCCAAGTGTGGGGTAAAAGAGGGATAATTTTAGAAGTACACTGAGAAAGAGGAGTGAGAGAGAACAGTATTAATACTGGGGTGGCAGCTGCCGCCAATGTTGTTTTAATCTGCACAACCAATAAGAAACCATGTTGGGCAAGAGCCCACCCAGCTCCACCTGCTTTCTGGAAGCACTTGGTGGGCACCAGGTAAGGTGTCAGTGGGCACTGTGGCACCCCTGGGCATCACATTGGGGACCCCTGGATTAGATCAAACATCTTGTTGATTATTTGCATGCTGTCCAACCTGACTCTGTGTACCCTAACCCTCCTATTCTTGCTGGACAACAGAAGTCCATCAACCATAATGACAATGGAAAAGGACTGTCTCTTTTATCTGCTCCTAAAATGTCAGTGCTTTCCCATACAAAGTCTTGTAGAAGGCAATCACTGTTTTGAAGGACAAGATTGCATGAAACTCTTTCCCCAAGGAGTTCAGAGTGCTGTATATTGAATTACCAGGCTGTCTCCCATACTTTTTAAAAAATATACACAACTTTGATGTCTATTTAACTGTTATGGTTACTTGATTTAGGAAAAATTACAGTTAAATAGTTGTTAAGCTAACATTTGCAGTGTAAATCAGAGGTGTCAAACATGCGGCCCAGGGAATGGATCAGGCCTCCAGAGTGCTTCTATCAGGCCCACGGTGGAACTGGCTGTCTCCTGCTTCTTCTTCCAGTTCTGCTGCTACTGCGTCATTGTAGCTTGCTTTGCCAGGCTCTCTCAATCACTCAAGAAAGACAGATAGGCAAGCTTCTATTCCCTGCACTGGCTGAGGCTGCTCCCCCTCCCCCTTCCATAGGGAGGGAGGGAACAATCTAGAGCTTGCTTCCTGGCCAGGCTGCCTCAATCACACAGGAGAGAAAGGCAAGCCTTTCTTCCCTTCCATTGACTGAGGCTCCTCCCTGAAGGGAGGGAGGGAAGGAGGGAGGGCTTGCTTTGCTTGGCTGCCTCAATGGCATGGGAGAAATATAAAGCATCTTTAAGACCAACAAAGGTTTATCCAAGGTATGAGCTTTTGTGTGCCTTACTATAGTGTGTTTTGTTGGGCTTGTTATGCTGTGGCTCTCCTGGTTGCAACTGGTTCCCTCCCCCTTTTCACCATATTCATGCTGTCATGTTCCAATGTTGCTCAGTAGGAAAGCAATGTGAATTATTTAGATGAAGAATAACAACGAGCCTGTGAGGTGGATTAGGCTGAGAGTGTGTGTCCAGACCAAGTTTACCCAGCACATTTCCTTTGGGGATTTTGAACTTAGATTTCCCAGACAGTAAGCTGATATTGACCACTGAGGAAGACTGTAGTTCTGTAAACAAACACATAGCCCACAGTGTGTCATGGTGCCTTCTCATGTTCTTGAACAGCACATGAAGCAATTTCAAAAGAGAAGAACAGAAGAGGAGATTGGATTTATACCCCGTCCTTCACTACCTAAAGGAGTCTCAGAGCAGCTTACAGTCTCCTTTCCCTTCCCCTCCCCTGTAAGGTAGGTGGGGCTGAGAGAGCGTTTTCGAGAACTGCTCCTGAGAGAACAGCTCTGACAGAACTATGGTTTGCTCACGGTCATCCAGTAGCTGCAAGTGGAAGAGTGGGGAATTAAACCTGGTTCTCCCAGATTACAGTCTGTGCACTTAACCACTACACCAAACTGACTCTCCATGTTTGCAATACCCAGCCATTTCATGTTTTCCCCTGGGCACTAGGCTCAGAATTCTGAGCATGAGATTTCTGTAGTGAATGTCAATAAATCAAAAGTAGGTTTGCAGCTTACAGATACACACTTGAACAACATATTCAAGCTGCAACAGCACATTTTGATGCAGTAATTCAGAGCAAATGGTGTCAGTATTTTTGTTTGTGTCCTTTATAAAGTTTATATCTCTGCTACCTGGCATTACATTTTATGACACACATGGCCTGGCCCAACAACATCTCCTTTATGTCAGATCTGGCCCTCATAACAAATGAGTTCTATACCCCTCATGTAGATCTACCCACAGAATAAAGCCAGACTCTGTCACTAACTGAGAGGAAAAGACACAGACATACTTTACTGTTCTTTTCTGTCGATATTTCTGCACTGTAGCATAGGAGTGCTGGCCCAAGATGCTTGATCTCTGCTCAGCTCTGTTTGGAAACTGGTAATGCAACTATAGAAAGAAACTAGCTTTACAGCTATACTTTGTAGTGAACTGTAAATCTCCTTTTTGTGAAGGAAAAAAACCACACAAATATGACCTGTGGCCTTCTTGGTTAGTCAAAGATGCCTATTACAGATGGACTGTTTTTCAAATAGTAAATGCTCTTTAACGTGAGTGCACTTTGTAACACAAAGATTTGAAAGATAACCTCACAGTGAAACAAAAAGCTCTCTCAGAAAATAAAACATTGTTTAACAATGTAAATAAATAACCATTAATTTACATCAGACAGCTCCAGATACAGGCAATTATTCTTTTTCTATCTGTCTGGAGAAGTAGCTCTTTTTCTTATAATAAAAATAGTATAGTATGGAGTTTAATGCTCCATTAGAGGTCTGAAGACATATACTCTTATGCAGAGAGTTCAAGTAGAAAAAAAAAATTGCAGCAGAAAGCAATATCACACTCCTCCCAACCTCTAGGTTATATGCTGGGGATGTCAACTTCCAGGTGGGTTCTGGGGATCTCCTGATACTATATTTCATCTCCAGACTACAGACACAAGTTCCCCTGGATAAAATGGATGCTTTGAAGAGTGAGGTCCCTGTCCTTCCCCAGACTCTACCCCCCAAACATCCAGGAGTTTCCGAACCTGAAGCTGGCAGCTCTACCCCCCTGCCCCCTGCTGGTGACCCAGCAGACATGGCAACCCTTTTAAATATGCATAAAATTTAGCAGACTGGTCTAAAGCAGGGAATTGGTATCAATGGTAAAAAGAATGAATGACACTCACTTCTTTTCCTGAATCTGTTGCTATAAATTGACATGACAGCCCAATAATTCTAAAATGTATCATTTTGGTGCATATATTTATATTAATAGCAGCAGTGCTCTGCAAGGGTAGAACCAGCATAGTTGCAACAGGGCTTTGGGCAGTCTGCCCAAAGTTCATCCATACTGCTAAAATTGGTACTGGAGACTTAGGAAACAGATTCGGATGCCCACATAAAAGGATAAGTCAGGCCTTCACCCTCCTGCTGGGACACTTACATTCAGTCCTAAGAGCTGTTGAATAAGAACAATCTTCATATTATTTTACAATTGGAACATGCTACTACGTGGGACACAGTTTTCTTGGTCATTAAATAATATATTTTTAAAAGTTTCAACACAGATTCTCGAAATGCTTCATAGTACATCTTCTTCCATTTCAATAATTTACAGTTTGCATCTGCCCACTGCTTGTTAGATTTTAACCATCTGCTAAGCCACAAGGGCATTCCTTTAATGTCATAACTGCTTACTGTTTTCCAAGCTTCGTAGAAAAGCACCTCGAAAAGACTTCCTGAAAATCTAGCAGTGAATCCTAAGGGTATCACTCTGCTCAGGATTGCACTGCAAGTGTGTCATACTCATTACTCATCCACATATCTATTGATATCCTCAAAAACTGCTACAGATTTTTAGGCATTACTTTCCTATGACAAACCTTTTTGATTATGTTTGATCAGAAAAAGTAACAGATGACAAACCTTTTTGATTATGTTTGATCAGAAAAAGTAACAGATGATTACAAGAAATTATGGCTGGAAGACTGGCAGTACTGTTGTGGGGTGGCCTAGCAATGGCTACGGTGGGCACCTGTTCCTTAATTCTATGGGCAATATCTATCTTTTACAGTGGGGGTTAATCTCCACAATTTATTTTTTTTTTAGATTTCAGGTTTTTCTGCAAACCTTGGGATTTTCACAGGTTTGTAACAAGATCTATCTTGTCCATTCATGGCCCTAGTCTCTGGGTTTATTCAGATGGGACCATGTTGAGAATTAGGGGAATGATTTTCTTTCCTCCTCCTTCAACTGCAACCCAAAATGCACCCTGAAATCCTGTGTTTTGGGGGACATTTTGGGTGCAGTGGGAAGGGGGAGGAGGGAAAGGTACACTCCATGGATGGCAATTCTTGTTTGTGGAAATGCTCCATTAGATCCAAGCCATGTTGTCATAATTATTTGGATATTTAACCAGTCATTAATAATTTCTATAGCTCTCTAGTGTATGTATTATCCTATTCATCATCTTCATATCCTGAAATATTATTTCATGTATCCTCAATATCATTCTGTGAGTCACTGGTATTTTACTATTTCACTATTACTACCACTACCACTACTCATTTTTGAGTAGACTTGCTTAGGATTGTTCTCAAAGTTACTTAAGAAAAATCATCCAATGGTTTCAATATCCATCTGGTCCAATCCCTACATTGAACCACAGTTTTATCTGAAACTATTTAGCTCTGAATTAAGAACTCCAGTCCTATGTAGAGTAACTCAGGTCTAAATCCACTGAAATCAATGGGCTTAGACTGGAGTACTGTCTAGGACTGTACTGCTAGATTAAGGTAAATCTTTTGTTACTTTTCAGGGTGTATTTTGGGAAGCTGCAGCTTGCTCTACCTCTGTGTAGCTCTGTGTAGACTTAAAGGCATTACATAAAATTAAAATATACATTTACTGCATCCTTCATGAAAACTTCAGCCGTGCCCCAAATCTAACAGATCTGGGCTTCAGAACCCTAAGACCCTTCATTGCAATTCTAGCAGTATGGATGAAATACTTGCCAATGAAAAACAGCAACTGAAAGAATAAAGGATTCCCTAGTAAAGGACAAATAGAAAAAAGGCTAGGAAGAGTTCAGTTCAGCTATGGAAAAATTTCTACTTCTCTCTGTGAGGTTTTTTTAAAAAAAAATTGTTGCAAGAAGCGTTTGGGAGGGAGAGTATTAAAATCCAGGAGTGCAATACACAAGAACAAAGCTGGCTCTTTTTTTCAGAGTGACGTATAGGGGATATTTCTGGCTGTTGAACAGTGTGATCTGGAGGACTAAGTTCCTGTACTTGTTGTATAGAAAGCGGTTTTTCGTACTGACTAGTAAAATCATAGAACTTCTGCACTGAGAAAAGGTACAGCAGCCAACATTCCCTCTTCTGCGCATCTATTAAGGATTCAGCAGCTGTGTCATTGATTGACTTCAGTACCTGTGTGTGTAGGCCAAGGCATAGAGAATATATTCAGCCACTTCAGAAATATTTCTGAAACACCACCCACTGCCTAAACGAGCTGCTATATCGACAGTCACCTCATTGTATAATTTCTGAATTTTTTTATTCAGAGTTGCTCAGTTTTATCTAGTAATTCAAAGATTTTTACATAGGAGGGGAAAAATAAGCAGCACTTTTCCTTCTCAGTGGCACCCTGGTCTATTCAAAACAGCTTTGGTGGAGGAATCCCCCCCCCCTTCCTGAACAAGTTGATTGATGTCTTTCTGCGGTTGCCTCTTGCAACCCTCAAAGGCCAGCCACATAGAGCAATTTCTAGCTTCCTATTCCTCTGGATTGCCAATTTAGAATCAAGTGGATCCCATAATATGGAATAAGAGTCTCTTCTGGCTTTCATGTGTTATGCATTAATAATAAAGCACTGCTGAATGAATTCTTGAGTACAAGCAAAGCCTTTGTGTCGTTACATAGTAAATTTTGTTCTTTCTAGCATTAAAAAAATCATATCAACAAAACACTGCTTAGTCGCTATGCAAACACTCAAAGTCATTGCACAGGAATCAGTTCCAGAGTTTGATTTGATCTGAACCAAGCCAAGCAAATAGTGCCTGGATGCGATTTGAAAATGTTTCCCTGCTTGTCTGTTTCTCTCATTTGGAGACAGAGTGAAGAAGAGCCAAATGAGCATGTGAGTACCATTTAATCTGCCCTTGGCTTCCCTGAATGACACTGCTGCTTTTCAGAAGCTCCCTTTCGACATTGTTTCAGAGTGTATTCTTTTTATCTTCAGGAAAAAAAACTACACCAGTATTTGTCCATGAACAACATACAATGTTATAGTAATAACTTATTTACAGAACTCTCTCAACCTGGGCCTTCTCTCACTTTGCCTAGTACCTACTGAAGAGAAACAGAAAGGTGGAGTTCCTCTTCCCTATTTCTTGGGTCCTCCAGGACCTACAACATAACTAGTCTTTCCCATATTTCTACATCCATTTTCTTTTAAAAGAACAAATAGTTAAATTGTATTAATAAGCTGCATGCTTTGTACCATATAGGAACCCTGTTTTGCTAGAGATTGCATTGTCACTGTGTTTCCAGGTTGTAAATCAGGAAGATCCCTGGCTGACTGATGTCTTTGTTGCTACTGTCTCTTTAGTTCAGAGGGATGTCCCAGTGAACCCTGACTGTAGTGATCTCCCACCTGTGAGTGAAAGGGTCTTAGTTTTTCTACTCATTAACCATTGTATTAGACTTGAGTTTAAACCTTGAGATGGAATATTCCAATGATCTAGTAGTGATAACTATGGGTCTGCCCCTGAGGCTTTTGCTTTTCTTAAAGTTTCTTTGCTGGTTTTATTGCTGATTCTGCTTTACCACTACTTTGAGAATATCAGGTGATGATGTCATGTAATTGAAAATCCTACCCCGAGTCAAATTTCTGGGATTCCCTTCCAAGAAACCAAGATGAATTATTGGAGCAGACTGTGTCCAGTATCCTATAATGTGCAAAGTGTGCTTTTATTCTGCATATGACTGCTCTTGCTGAAATATCTAGTAAATAGTCCATTTCTCCCAAACAAGAAAAATAATCCACAGTGATCAGACATTCCTTGTCTCCCAACTAAACAATCTATGCCTACTTTTGTCCAGAATCTCCATGGAATATCCTGCTGGACTAATGCGAGCCCCAACTCCTGCCGAGCCTGCACTGGTGGGAGGGGGCTGATTTGCCTCCTCGTGAGGCAGGAAGATGAGGACACCAGGCAGGGGGCGGAGCCAGCCTATTCAGGCTCAGCTCCTGCCCTCTGCCCCATGCAGTTCTTCAGCGTGCTCGGAGCCAGTAGCAGCTCCGAGCATGATCGGCAGAGTGAGCCAGGGCCTTTGAGGCTTCTGGCCCAGCTGGACAGGGCTGTGTGCCCGTGGAGTGTCCGGGCCGTGGTGGTGATGCCCAGAGAGCATCCGGGCTGCGGAGGCGGCGCCCGCACTCGGGGAGCATCCTGGCCGTGGTGGCAGAGCACGGGGAGTATCTGGGCCACGGTGGCGACCCCCACATGTGGGGAGCGTCCTGGCCA
Organism: Gekko gecko; assembly: GCA_029375565.1. Lineage (NCBI taxonomy): Eukaryota > Metazoa > Chordata > Lepidosauria > Squamata > Gekkonidae > Gekko > Gekko gecko. Next base: position 191,871,326 of record JAPDNY010000001.1, read on the forward strand.
TGGTGGCAGAGCCCAGGGAGCATCTGTGCTGCGGCGGTGGCGCCCGCGCTGGGGGAGCATCCAGGCCCATGAAGAGCTGGCACAGGAGTGCAAGCGGACCGGTACAAGGAGGGCAGCGGCAGCTTCTTGATGGCAGCGCTTCTCTGCCTGGCACGTGGAGGACACTTGATTTAAAGGGGGAGCTAATTGTAATATAAGGGCCTTAGTCCTTTGGGGAAAGCTCCAGGTCAGTCCCCCACCTCCAGCCTTGGCTTGTAGGTAGTGAGTGGCAGCACGGTAAGGCTGCCTCACCCCTGCAATTTATCACCTGCCTTAGATCTGGCCTCATCAACCCCCCCCCCAGTGTCCTCCACTCCTCCACCATCCTTACAGCCACATATAGCTGCTCTTTAGGAGCATATGTTCTGCAGTGGAGGCTAGGTATATAGTAGTGATGCAGGGGCCATTTTAGGCTTCTCCCCTGGCAGCCATTTTGAGGGAGTTAGGAGTGGCAGCCATCTTAGGGTACATTAAAGCATAAGAAGGGGCAGTGTTGGATCCGGCCAGTGGCACATGTAGTCCAACACTCTGTTACACAGTGGCCAAGAGGGCAAGAATACAGGGCATCAGGTGCCCCAGACTGAGAGTTCCTATCTATAGCCACTTAGGGAACTCTGCTTTATATGCTTATCCAATTCCTTTTTGAAGCCAGCCATGCTGGTGGCCCCTGCCACCTCCTGTGGCAGTGAATCCCATGTGTTAATCACTCTTTGGGTGAGGCAGTACTTCCTTTTATCTGTTCTAAACTGATTGCTCAGCAAGTTCATGGTGTGCCCATGAGTTTTAATAATGAAAGAAAGGGAGAAATTACTTCTTTCTCAACTTGCTATCCCATCCATACTCTTATAAACTTCAATTATGTCACCCCTCAGCCATCGTTTTTCCAAGCTAAATAGCCCCGGGCATTTTAACCTTGGGGAAAGTGGATGCAGACATTTTGGGCCTGCGCTTCTGGAGGGTGATTCCATTAAGAACAGCTTGGTTCCGATGAAGGGCTTGGGTGCTGCAAAAGGAAGTGGCCTGCTCCTAAGCGGGTAGGCCAGGCTTTTACCTTTGGTGGCCACAGGTGCTTTCCCTATACTGGGGGCCCAAGTGCCTGTAGTTGTGGTTTCCACTGTTGGCCCTACAGTGCCTTATATGCGGATGCGTGCCGTGTCTACACAATTGGTGTCCTCGGCGGCTTCTACCTTGTCAGCTCCCTTGGGTGCCGTTTTGCCTGTGTCTTTAGATGTTCCTTGAATAACCCAGTAAATAGGGCTATTTTGGAAAGGTGGCTACCATTGAGGAACCTATGGGTGGGCTTTCATCCATTGTTGGTGGGAGCACTGCCCCTCAGGGTGTCCATTGTGGGGAGGGAAAAGGAGGTTTGGGCCACTTGGAGAATCCCAAATGAGGGACCGGGTATAAATCCAGTCCCTTCCTTCCTTATTTCCTTCCTCCTCCATCCACAGTTGCTGGCATGGTTTTTTGAAGGTAGGATTCATAAGAGAATTAATCTCTGTGATACCTGATTTGCGGAATTATGGAAGGGGATGTGTCTCAGTGAGAGACCGTCTGTTTAGGGTGCAGAGGGTCCCAGGTTTAATCCCCAGCATCTTTAGTTAATGGATTAGGTAGTGTGTGATATGAAATAGCTCTGCCTGGGACCTGCTGAGCATCTGCCAGTTTGAGTAGGCTATATTCATTTTAGCAAGCTTGAATAAGACACAAGGCTATTGAAGGGGCTATTCCTTCTGAAGTATCAAAATGGCTTGACTATTTATGGCAGTTGGGCTTATTTATTTTTGAGACTGTAGATAAGGATCTCTATTCAAAATAGCATTTTTGCATGGTTATTCAGAGGAAGACAGTATAAATTGCCTATCTTCCAATTACAATATTGGGCCCTAATGCAATAGGGATGTATTTCTGGTGCAGTGGTTAAGAGTGAAATCAAGTGCAATCTGAACAGAACAGCTGAACTCTGAGGGTTTCCTTCTGTGAAGGAATCCTTGTCAGCAGCATGTGAATTTGTCAGTGTGAATGCACTCTGAGTTGGTAAATTGGCTTAGTTTTTGTCATGTGTTAGGATTCAAAATAACCATTGCAATACATCATTTGTGCCTTTTGTTTTCTGTTCTGGCAGGAATGCAGTGACTTCCAACCTGATGCTGTGATCTGGGATTTGACAGCCAGCATGTCGTTGCATGTCATTAATTGGTCCTAATGAACATATTTCACAGTTTTAATAGCACATTTGTCTACAAGGGGAGGTCCAGTGAGTAGCCACGGCCTGCTGGAGTGACATTGGTCATGGTAGGCTGTGAACGGTGCCGGCTGGGATGCAGTGGCACTGCCACAGCAACAGTAATGAGGCATGTGGCTTCCATGGTGGTTCTGTGGGGGCTGTTCTGCCCAAGCACTTGACCAGGAAAGAGCTATTTTCTATCATGACAGCCCAGCCTTACTCATGTATATATGGTAGCAGGGTTCACTGAATACAGGTTCCCATTACGGTGAATGAACATATAGCCTGCATGTAGCTATACACCTGTTTGTAAAAGGGCCAGTGCACTTTACAGTGTGCTTGTCCTTGGTCTTTAGGATAGGAACCCAGTTTTTATAAGAAATTATAGGTACTGTGCACTCGTCAGGATAGGATGTTTTTTCAAAACAGACACATAAACAAATTAATAAATATAGCGGTTTTACAGTGACAATACTGTTGATTGGCACTTATGTTTCGAAAGCCAAACTAACTTTTTGTTATAATGGATCTCAGTGGTTAGTAGAACTGGGAAAGATTGTATACCAAGAAGTGTTTCAGAATGCCTTATGGGGGGCAGTCTCTTGAGTCTAAATTTTGAATGCCTGTGAAAATTCCTTTAAGGAACTCCATGGCTGAGAGAATGTTTCCATAGTCTGCCAATCCAGTGGATTTGGAATTGAATCAGAGACGCTTTCTTCTGGTATAGACCTTAGAAATGATAACTCTTGGCCTCAAGTTCCTATCTTTCAGGGTGCAGGATTGCCAAACAATCCGAAAACTTAAGTCTTGTCTGACTTATAGAGACTGAATATGTGGAGTTGCACAGCTGTGGTTTTTTCATGGCATGGAGGTAAAGAACACCACCGGACAATTAACGTCCCTTTAAAAAGGGGTGGGCTTCCTGTGCACACAGGTATATCAATAAGTCAATTCAATTGATCAGTGTTGACAAAAGCCCTATGAACATTGGGCAGTGCCTTGCAAATCGCAATGACTGTGTGAAGGTAAGCATTGCCGTGTAATGTGTAATTGCTGTGTAAGCATTGCTGTGTAATGTGTAATGCTGGGTAGCATTGCCTTTGCTACCCAGGAATATCATTAAGTAATTCCTTGATTAGGGCAAACATAAGCCTTATGACTATTCGGCAGTGCCTTGCAAAGCAATGACTGTGCAAATGCAAACATTGCTGTGTTCATGTAGTGGAATTTCTACTGCATTCTATGAAGGATTGGGAAACGGAAGTTCTAAAGGACTGGAGGCAACCCATTTCCCTGGCTGTGGAAAAAGGGTCATTTTTACAAACTGGGTGTTACTGCACTTCCCGTTACGAAGACAGTTACTGCTTTGGCATGCAGATGGAATTCTGATGACCAGGCACCAGTTTGCGGAAGTAGTGCCTGGGCTTTGGGCAAGTTGGACATTTCCTGGGTGTGAAGTTCGGAACTCATTCTTCTTGACTCAGTGCCACTTTCATTACAGCTGCCCCACGCTACATATTCCCTTGCTGAGTGGTAGTGTCAGTGGGACCTTGTTCAGGTCAAGACATTTGTCCAGTCACTGCACTTCTGTTTGTGGGGTGGCACTGTGGATTGTGAGCTGTGGTGGGTTTTTGCCTAGCATTCAGAGAATGGAATTGCAAAGTTTTAAGTTATTAATAAAGTTTGTCCTTCAGGTGCTGCTGGCTGCAGGGCAAGATGAGGAATCAACGTCTGCAACCACAGCATGGTCTTTTGGGCCACCCCCTGGGCCAAGAAGACTCCCTGGCCGGGAAGGCCCTTGTGTTACAGGCTGAGACAGACCTTTGGAAGATAAGAGCAAGATGGCCCAAAGTGTGGATAGTCTGGCCAGCTATTCTGCTTCACCATGAAGGACAAGGCTCTTGTGATTAAGCAGAGGCTGGCCTTGTGATGATAGGAGCAAGGCTGCCTGGAGTGCACGTGGTCTGGTGGCCACATTGCATCGTCATGAAGGGCAAGGCCCTTGTGATAAAGTGGAGGCTTGCCTTCTGATGATAGGAGCAAGGTAGTCCTGAGTGCACATGGTCTGGTGGCTATGCTGCATCGTCGTGAAGGGCAAGGCCCTTGTGTAAAGTGGAGGCTGGCCTTGTGATGACAGGAGCAAGGTGGCCCGGAGTGCACATGGTCTGGTGGCTATGCTGCATCGTCATGAAGGGCGAGGCCCTAGTGTCACAAGTGCACCGGTTGCCTGGGGTGCAGCCTCATCATGATGGGCTGGTGGCCCAGAGTGCACATGGTCTGGTAGCTCTGCTGCATTGTCATGAAGGGTATAGATCAGTGATGGTGAACCTTTTAGAGACCGAGTGCCAAACTGTAATCCAAAGCCCACTTATTTATTGCAAAGTGCTAACACAGCAATTTAACCTGAATACTGAGGTTTTAGTTTAGAAAAAACAATTCATTAACATCTTTTGTCTTAAAAGAAAAGCAGAATAACAGAGCTTTCAATGATACAAACAGCTTTTTATTGAAAGGTCCCATTTGGCATGACGTTTGCATTTGATGTCATACACAAAAACTCCTTCCAGTTAGTACAGGACAGGACCCTTCCTATTTACCTGGTCTGTCTTTCTCAACATGATCTTACACATTTTCACACCTAAAGTGACAGCCCTCTTCCCCCTTCCATGGGAAAGAGACAGAAAAACAGCACACTCAGTGGAATCTGCCACTTCTAGATTGATTCAAAGTAAATTAAATTTTGATTCTGCAAATCTTGACCGATGAACAAATAAAGCACTTCAACTTGAGCACTTCAGCCAGGTGACCCACCCCCAAAGCATATCAAGGCTGCACGGAATGAGAGACCACGGAGTGGAATGACAGCCCCTGGGGGTAGCAGGAGTGTTCTGGAACTGGAATGAGAGGCCCCAGAGTGGAATGACATCTCCTGGGTGTAGCAGAACACTCCTGCTCCACCCTGGGGCCGTCATTTCACTCCGTGGTTTCTCATTCCAGTCCCAGAACACTCCTGCTACACCCTGGGGCCATCATTCTACTCCGTGGTCTCTCATTCCAGCCCCTGAACACTCCTGTTCCACCCTGGGGCCATCATTTCACTCCGTGGTTTCTCATTCCAGTCCCAGAACACTCCTGCTCACCTGGGGCTGTTATTCCACTCTGTGGTCTCTCATCCCAGTCCCTGAACATTCCTGCTCCACCCTGGGGCTGTCATTCCACCCTGGGGCTGTCATTCCACTCCATGGTCTCTCATTCCATTCCCAGAGTAGTGTATTTGGGCCCAGAGACCCTAATGGAAAATTCATTTCGCTTTTTTATTGCAACTCTACTTGTACTGTAATGTATTTCAATGAAGCCCATGCAAGTCAATTGGCATTCCTGTTTCCCATTATTTCCAGTGGGTCTTCAAGTGTTTCCCATTGTTTCCAATGGGCAATCCTGTCCTTCCTTTTAGTACATCCCATACATCCGCCCTCCTACACAGCTCCTCCAAACGGCATTTTAGTTATTCCCATGAGTGCAAAAAGCCAGGGCAAATTTACAATCTGACTAAAGGCGCAATCCTATGCTTTCATACTTGAAAGCAAGTTCGGTTGTCTCATTGGTGCTTAATTTTGAATAAGTATGCACAAGATTGGGTACTGCTTTTGAAGCGGCTATTCATTTCTGCCTCGTCCCTCCGCCCCAGCTCATTGCTAGAGAGTTCTCATTGCTCTGAAGTTCAGGGACAGTCTTTCATCATGGGGGGGGGTGCCCTATGTGTGATTCCCTGGAAGCTCTCAGGAAGCTATAATTAGGGGGGAGGGGTGCTGCACCTTACCTCCACAGGGTGGGAGCTCTGGTTCGCCTTGAGCCACCTCACCACAACGCTGGCTGCCACCCCCTCCTGCAGCACCAGCTCCAAAACAGTCTCCATGTCCAACTCCTTGAACAGCCCTTCTAATCACAGCCTCTGAGCAGGACATGCCACCCAAAGCAGCGGGGCAGCCCCGAAAGGAAGTGAAGGGGGTGGGTACTAAAGTTTTTCGGACTCCTGGTTACAGCACGTGATGCTGGAGGGTGCAGCGAAAGAGACCAGGCAGAGAGCCGAGGTGGGGGAGGAGGAATAGCGTACCTCCCCAAAGAAGGCGGGTTTGGAAACTGAAATGGTGTACTCACGCAGATGCAACTTTTGGCAACGAGCCTGAGTGGGCATCCCTGGGAATGCTCAGCCTCACTCCTCTGGGGCAGAAGGGGTGTGGATTGGAGCGCGCATTTGCAAAGGAAGGAGAGTTGCCGCACTTTCCTGGGCTAAGGGGGCAGGGTCAGGCTGTGGGGATTCCTTGCTGAGCAGCTCCTGGGCTTTGAGTAGGCAGGGATTGTGGGTTGGTGTCAGGCTGTGAGGAAGGTGGAGCGATTCCCCTCATCTCCCTCCCCCATGTCAACAAGCGGGGCGCCTGCACTGGGGGTTTGCACATCTTTTCCTCTCATGTGTGGTATTTGCTTTCCAACCAGGGCCCAGGGTTTGGCCTAGGGCCGGCTGGTGCAGCAGCTGCAGCAGCACAATAAGCAGGCTCAGCCACCTCCTTGCCCGTGCCCACAGAGAGGGCTCCGAGTGTCACCTCTGGCACCCGTGCCAGAGGTTTGCCACTAGGGGTATAGACCCCGGGTTACAGGCAGAGGCTGACCTTGCAATGATAAGAGTAAGGTGGCCCGAAGTGTGGATAGTCTTGTGGCTATTCTGCCCTGCCAGGTTGGTGCAATTTTGGGGACCCCACTAGATGTTAAGGCAGCCAGTTGCCTAGGGTGCAGCTGGTCTTGTCTGCAATAGCACTGTGCCAGGTGTGGCGTAGCCTGTGGGTTTCTAGGTCCTTGGGCTGGATGAGATGAAACGCCACTTGGCAGCTTTGAAATGCCATGGAAGGAGGCTTGGGCCTCTTTTTGTTGCACCCTGATATATGGGTCGGGTTAACAGACCTATATAGGGAAGACAGGGTGCACCTCCTTAACAAGGGCAACGCTATATTTCTGGCAGATTTGAGGTGAGGGGTGCTGTTGGCACTGGATTGTTTGTTGGGGGCGAAGGCCCAAGCAGAGACTTAGCCTTTGCTATGGCGGGGTAGCGTGATCAGGAAGTTGAAATCGGTGAGCACCTGGGCATTGTTATAGAGGAATTAAAGGGTCCTCCATGAATGGCTTTCGGGCCTTTGCGGCTCAAGGCCGGGAAGGGGTGATCTTCCTTAGAACAATCTGGCCTGGCCTATCTTAGCAGGCCTTTGCGGCTTCTGGGGTGGTGGGTCAGGGGGTTCTCCGAAACATGCCAAACTGCTGGTCGAAAGCCACATTGAGTGGCTCGAGACTGGGGGAGGTGCATTGCCCAGAAGGAGATGGAAGGTGGTCAGGAGTTTGACACCTGTCATATTCCTCAGTACATTTTAGCAGCCCCTCACCAGTTGTTTGATTATAAATAATTAATAAAGTGGCCCTTGTTAAATCCATATTGGTGTCCGTCTCTTCATTTCGATTGTGGGGGCAATGTTTCTTTGGGTTGGCGGTCTTCATAAGACCTGCACACATCACATTTCTGCTTGAATGTCATTAATTGCTCAATCATTCCTGGACAATAAATGGCTACTGCAGTCCTTCAAAAACATACTTTAATTACCAAATGTAGTGAATGTACTTTGTGCATGATCCCTGTCATAAAAGCTTCCAGTATCACCACCCTTTCTCCCACCAGAAGATGGTGCCATTCTGTACATAAAGTTCATCTTGTATCTGGAAGAATGGTGCTATCTCTTTTGGCAGCCTTTTAGTCTCTGGAGTATGTTATCTTCAGTTTGCTGCTGAAATTTCCTCAGGCTTTCCTCTGAGATGGGTAGACACTGTACCATATGAATGGCTTCTACCTCTGCTTCTACTGATTACTCTGGTTAAGATATTTGTTAGAGAGCCAGTTTGGTGTAGTGGTTAAGAGTGGCAGACTCTAATCTGGCGAACTGGGTTTGATTCCCCACTCCTCCACATGTAGCCAGCTGGGTGATCTTGGGTCAGTCACAATTCTCTCACCAAAGAGGGTGTCTGTTGTGGCGAGAGGAAGGATTGTAAGCCACTCCAAGAGTCTTTTGGGTAGTGGAGGGTGGGGTATAAAACCAGTTCTTCTTCCTCTCCTCCTCCTCTAGGTGTGTACTGGGCAGTAGTAACCCACATGTCATACTTCTGCAGATGCTTATCACGTACTGTAGCCATTTTGGTGCACTGAGTAAGGTCTTTTTCCTTCTATTCTCCAGTGGTTTATGGCCAGTCTGTATATTTACCTTGCATCCATATGTATACTAATGAAATTTCTCCACTCCAAAAAAGCAAGTAGCTCTTTGTCAATTTGGGCACAGCGTTTCCTGTCGGCCCCTCTGAAGCTTGAGTCAGTCTGTTCTGACTGATGCTCACTGGCATTCTCAGTCCATGATATCTTCCAAAGGATGTGGCAAGTGTTGTCAAATAATAATTATTAATCCAGCTGAATAATCCATTTTTACATCACAAACAGAAAAGAGTTGTGCCTTTGTAAAAGCTGGCAAGATATCATCAGTAGTGGGTAGGGGGAAAGGCTACTTTTTAAGTGCTTTGTTCAAGGGCTTTGAGTCTATGCATATACTTAATTTCCTAATGGTTTCCTTATCACTACAATACTGCTTATTCAGTCTGTGCTTTTCTCTATTTCCTGCCTCTGTAAACTGCACCAGAGGCTGGGGTACTGCCTCTGCCACTGGTACTTTTCTCTTTGGCAACTGAATAGGCTTCACGTTGCTGTCAGTGTCCATTTTAAAAAACACCCTCAAGTTGTCCATCTCCCCTAAACACATCTTGCCTGTCTTGGGTTAGTAATTTTGAGTTTACATTTCCCCATTGGCTTGAACATAGTGTGATCGTACAGTGGAAAGATCTGGTTGGTCTCTTCCAGTGGAATACTGGAATTCACTGGATGCCTAGGGATAATGTTGCAGGTGGTACCACAATCTAATTGGAATTATATTGTTTTATTTCCTATTACGATGGCTGCATAAAAGCGTTTCTGGTGCCTTGCCGAGTTTTTCTGTACTGTACTTGATCTGCTACACCAGGGGTGGCCAAACTGTGGCTCGGGAGCCACATGTGGCTCTTTCACACATATTGTGTGGCTCTCAGCAAGGGCAGCTGGGGAAGCGAAGGGGAGACATGCCTCCCTGATTGGTCTTTCCGTCCCCAGCCAGTCTTCTTTCCACCTTTCTTTCTTTCTCTTTTTTCCTCTTTCTCCCTTTCTTCCATCCTTTCTCTCTCTTTTCCTTCCTTCCCCTTCCCTCACTTTCCCATCTGTTTGCTTTCTTTGTTTCTCTCTCTTTCTCTTTCCACCTCTTTTATTCTTTCTTTTCACCACTCTCTCTCTCTTAGACAAATAACTATCCTTAGCAAACAAATAAATATCATTGGACAAATAAATATAATTATCAATATCTGTTTTTACCCATTTTGTTTTTATTTTTGGCAGTCTCATTTAATGCTAATAAAAACATGTGTAATATTTGTGTTGTGGCTTTCAGACATGTTTATTCTATGTGGCTCTTACGTTAAGCAAGTGTGGCCACACCTGTACTACACAAACTCATCTTCACAGTCATTGTCATTCTCCATATTCAGCATATGCAGTCTAGATTTGGGCTTGTTCTGTTTGAAGAGACACTTGGATGCAAAGTAGTTCAATTTGTCACAGTTGTGGCATTTCCCCCATAAACTGAGCATTGCTCTATTTTCCCTCAGGTGTTTGCCCCCTCCACAGTATTTATACTGCTCTATGGTATTCACTGATATTCTTATGTTTGGTTTCTCCATCTCTTCCTATTGGACTTTATGTATTGTATTTCTTTATTATTTCTATTGTCTGTCCCTCCAGGGTTCTAGTGCTATGTTTGGATAACTCAGCAGCCCTGCATATTTCCAAACTTCCCTCTAAAGACAAATCAGCTTTCCTCAGCAATCTCTTTTGCACTTGTGTGTCCTGGATTGCACAGACTATTCTGTCCATTTTCAGTATGTCATTAGCATCTGCGAAGTTGCAGCTGGCTATTAGCATTTTCAGGACTGTGCAATACTCTTCAACGCCTTCTCCCATTCCTTGAGACCTGGTAATACTTTTTATTTTTAATTCTTTCTGGGGTTACAGTGGGCATCAAAAAGCCCAGTATTGTAGGCAGATGAATACTGTTCTTGGGGAATTTTTGCAGTGCAACGCTTATTTTTCTTCCCTTTTTCCCAATTAAACATATAGACAGTTTCACAGCCTCCTTTTTATCTGCCACTGCAATGTCCATGTACAAATTAAACTTTGGGGCTGTCCCCACCAGAGAGACTTCCTGAGTTTCATTCAACGCTCCTAATTCCATCCCACCGTCGTGCCCTCTTGTTGGCCCACCTAAATGCATTTCCAACTATGGTAACACTGGGCAGATTTGAAGGCTTACCTTATTCAGATCGCCTCTGCCTTTGCAATTCTGGTGAAATTGAAACTTTAGACCATCAGATGTTTCGCTGCCCCCACTGGACTCAAGACAGAGGGACATATATTACTCCCATTCTTATGAAGATGAATCTTCCCTCGCAGCCTTGGGTGCTCTCAGTGTTGTTATCTGACTCAAATGCTGATGGATTGATAACAGCCAATGTGGTGCGGTTCCTGGCAAAGGTTGCTGCTCTCAAGAAACATTGAAAATTTTATCAACCCTGATAATATATTGATCTTCAACCTTCAGATGATTTTAGTTAGTTGGCTCTGCCCCAAGTGTAGCTAGGCTATTTTTAACTTCTGGGCCACTGCCTGGGTTTTGTTGATGTTTACTGATTGTGACTATGCTCTTGTCATATTTTATGTTATATTTTATGTACTATTTTTACCCCTTTTCTTCTGGTCAAGACTTCAGTCATATAGACCCATAATAAATGAAATGAAATGAAAAAATAATAAGGAAAAAGAAACAAATTAAACGAATCTTTCCAGCTAAGGTTGCCAGGTCTGGATTGGGAAACTCCTGGGGATGGAGTGCAGGGTTTGGGGAGGGGAAGGAACTCAGCAGGGGTATAATTCCATAAATTTGAAATATTCATAACCAAAAAGGAAGATTTATTTTGAATGCTGATAGAGACACTTTGCCTCTATTTCCTTAACCACTACAGGTAATCACCTGAAGTTGATTGTGTTTTCATCTTCATTTAACAAAGGGGAAAAGAGAAAGAAAACTGGAAACAATTTGCAAATCTAAGCACAATATATTACAGGTGTGTTACATTGGTTTGTACCTCTCCTTGGTTTGTATCTCTCCTTGCTACACGAGCCTCTTGGGACTTTCTTAATGTGTAATTACACACCATTGGACAATAATTGATTAATTGAGAAGAGGATATATGCAGATGCTAGGCCAAGGCTTCTGCTGTTCATTATGTGTTCCTGCTTCTGTTTAATAAGTTAAATGAAGTACTAAAACCAATTAAATTAAAACTGATATGCATTACATTTTTAAGCATTAATAGAACATAAACTATGGGAGGCTTTCTTCCTTTCACATAGAAGTAGAATAATTCAAAGTACCATAATCTGAAGGAAAAAATTAATCTCAGATAGTGAAAAGCTTCTACTCACATTATATGTGCCTTTTAATTTCAGTGGTTTTAAGCATAGATAAATCTATGCTGGATGAAGACCACTAAGCACATGTGATTCCTACAGAAATGTATTTCTTTATGTTCTAAGTCCCAGGTCTAAGCAAGTACATGCACTATCAGGTGCTCAATATAGCACTCCCAGCTGCATTGTTAGCTAGCTACAAAAGGAAAAGCATTCTCATCCAAATTGTACATCACAGACAGAGACTGCACTGGTGCTTGACATAAGCATCATATATGCTGCCTTTTCCATCTGTGCCACTAAAATGCTGACTGAGAAACAGGATGCTGTTCCTTATTGCTACTACTGAAAATTTAATGAATACACAACTGAACCTTTTATTAAATATGTAGAAAATTCTCCAGCAGCCAGTTTTTAAAAAATAGATATATGAAGTTATATATCCAGGGCTCTTTTTGTAGCAGGAAAGCCTTTGCATATTAGGTGACATACCCCTAATGTAGCCAATCCTCGAAGAGTTTACACAGCTCTTCTTACAGGGGCTACTGTAAGCTCTTGGAGGACTGGCTACATTGGGAGTGTGTCGCTTAATATGCAAAGGAGTTCCTGCTACAAAAAGAGCCCTGCGCTAGGACAATTAAAGAGCCAATATAATGCAGTGGTTAGGGTGCTAAACTATGATTGGTGAGACCTGGATTCTAAATGGAAGAGGGGATAAACAATTCTGTCATCCCAAGTTTCTTGGACTATTCACCCATATTTGTTTTGGTCTTCTTAATGGTTGTAATAAATTCTTATCATTTCTTATTCTTGTAATCTCTGTGTGCCAGAACTTTCAATCATTTCTAGGGGTATCAATGCTAATTACCTGACGTTTTTTAATACATGAACTTCCAAGACTGAAGCATCGACCCAATGGGAGTCTGACAATTATTAATGAGACTGAATTAATTTGTAAACTTGGCTTTTTAATTAAAACAAACTTCTAAATTAATTTGTAAACTTTTTGGAAGTGAGTTTTCAGGGCAGTGGTAGAAGAAGTAGATTCAGTTAGTGAGGCCTTTTAAATCTTGTTATAGCTTTTGGAACCTGAACAGCCCTTTCCAATAGCTTTTGAAAGTATTTAACAAAAGGATCCATAAAGCTGACCAAAAAATATATGTCCTGCCTCTCACACCTTTTGTGAGCCTTAGGGTTTAACTTTATGATAAATTGTTTCCTGAGTCTGTACCAGGTCCTATTAAACCAGACATGTGCTGGAAATTCTTGACTGAAACTTAATTCTCAGGGGCAGGGGGAGGGGATTTGGATTGAAACCACAGCATACAGGGTGATTAAACCTTCTCCACATGACATTTGCCATGCTTGAACTGCCTCGGGGAGTCACTGTCCCACTGTGGAATCTTATGTACATCAATGGACTACATGCAAGTTTCCCAAATGGGGCAAATAATGGTTCACCAGGACCTGTTTAGGTCAGGAAAACACCATATGAGGAGTGGGAGGCTCAATCTGGCCATCCTCGCACATGAGAATTATAAGTGTACATATGCATGAGAGGACCAAGGGCAGCCATGGAGTATGGACCTAAAAACAGTGTAAAATGTAGCTGCATCCATCAGTTAGATGTTCAATCAGTTCTCTGGATCTGCTTATTTCCATGTGTAAAGCTGTTTATATAAATGCTTTCCTGTGAGTGATTTTTATTAATTTTAGGAAACCTCAGAGTCCTGTTTGACCATGATAAAGTAAAGGTAAAGGTTTCCCTTGCTTGAAACCTAGTCGGATCTGACTCTAGGGGGTGGTGCTCATCGTTTCCAAGCTGAAGAGGACATTTCCATGGTCATGTGGCCGGCATGATTAAATGCTGAGGTGCATGGAAGGCTGTTCCCTTCCCACTGAAGCAGTACCTATTTATCTACTTGCAATCTCTTGCCTTTGAACTGCTAGGCTGGCAGGAGCTGGGGCCAGAGATGGGAGTTCACTTCATCACGCAGCACCAGGGTCTCGAACTGCTGAACTACAGACCTTCTGGTCTGCAGCTCAGCATCTTAACATTTAAACCACCGTGGGCCCCATTGATAGCATGGTTGCAATATCCATACATCCCTTGGCCTTTAGGAGACTTAAGACATCCTGACAGACAGGAGGTGAGATGAGGGTGTAATTGATAGGAGATGAAACAAAAAGGGGGAGGGAAGAGATGACGACAAAAATGTATAAATACCTACATCAGAAAGATCCACAGGAAAGTGATACATGCAGAACACTAAACAAGATGCAAAGTGGTTATATAAATGACTCTTAATAACCAGAGGATGGATAGGATATTGCTCCATTTTAAAGTTCATGGAACTTTTGATAGCACTTGCATCTTCAAGTGACAGCTCACAGCCTGACATGTTTCAGCTACTGTCCCTTCCATCTTCTGGTACGCTTGGAACCTCTCCTCCTCCTTCCCCCTTGTCCCATGTGGGTTCTTGCTAACTGAATTTAGCTGAGAGCCAAGTGACACTGTAAACTGACAACATTGTAAAGGCCTCCACTTTTGTATCAAAAGACATGTGCAAAATTCACACATACGTGTTTCTCAAAGGTTGAAGTCAGGACTTGGAATTCATTTGCCTGTAAGGAAAGCATCTGGTCTGTTGTGGAAAGTGGAAGCAAATTTTGGCCCAACAATTTTTCTGTTTCTCTGCCGGAAGTGCAGTTTTATTTAGATTTACTAAATGCTTTGACATCATACCTACACAGATACTGGCAAGTTTAGAAATAACTGTAACATACGAAACTCAGTGCTGTCCTAAATGGAGTGTACATCTTTCTAGTTATTATCAGTGCTGTCCTAAGTGGAGATACATCCTTCTAAACCCATTGACAACAATGGATTTAGAAGGGTGTAACTCTCTTTAGGAATGCACTGTAATCCATCACATTTATACACTGTACAAAATTATACCTAGAAATAAATTAGGAATGAAGAAAATGAAGAAGGTTTTATATACCCCTCTTTTCTCTACCTTAAGGAGTCTCAAAGCAGCTTACAACCACCTTTCCCTTCCTCTCCCCACAATAGTCACCTTGTGAGGTAGGTGGGGCTGAGAAAGTTCTGAGAGGACCCTGACTGGCCCAAGGTCACCCAGCAGGCTTCATGTGGAGGAATGGGGAATCGAACCCAGTTGTCCAGATTAGACTCCACTGCTCTTAACTACTATTCCATGTGGGAAATGAGCATGGTACAATATACAGAATAATGGGTGAGGATGTAAAGATTTACAGTACCATCCTAAACAGAGTTAAAAGGATGTAATTCTGATTAGGATAGCACTGTATGACTGCTATTTATTTATTTATTTATTTATTCATTCAAACAAACTGTGGAGCTCAGGGAGGCAGTGTACGTATTAGGGTTGTCAAGTCCATCTTCGCCCCCAGAGGGGGACTTTGGGGGGCATTCCTGGAGGGGGCGGGGTATCCCCGATGTGATGATGTCACATTGGGGACATCTGGCCCCCCCCAGCTGCATGCCCATTGCACGCGGGCAAATGCTGGCTCCTTGCACTTAAAGGGAGTCCTTTAAGTGCAGAGAGCTGGCATTTCCCCACTCACCCGAACATCAGCCCCCTTTATGTGCAGACAGCCTTCCCTGCATGCTCGGTCTCGAGCACAGATCGGGCTCGTGGGGAAATGCCAGCTTCCTGCACTGGCCCTTTAAGTGCAGGAAGCTGGCGTTTCCCGGCACGCCCGATCTCCGCTTGAGATCAAACATGCAGGGAAGGCTGCCTGTACTTAAACAGAGCTGGCATTCGGGTGAGCGGGAAACGTCAGCTCTCTGCACATAAAGGGAGTCCTTCAAGAGAGAAGGAAGAGGGGTGGCTGTGGATGTTGGGGCTTGGGGGCGGGGCTTCCCCCACCGGCCATTTGGCTGGCAGCTAGATAGAATCCCCCCAAAGTGGGGAACCCCTGCCAAACCGGGGGGTTTGGCAACCCTAGTACATATGATTCCAGGCGGACATCCCATCCAGGCATGACTTAGCTATAGCAAGGCTATCGTATCATGTACTTTCAGATCCAATCTTTTAAAATGTGTGGTGGTATACAAATAAATGCTGTACTTATAAATGATGGCTTGGATCCACATGGGTACTGTGGATGGAAGGGCATTCCCTCATCAGAGTATGCCTTTCCTCCCTCCCCCTCCCACTTCAGCCCAAAATGCTCCCAAAAATGCTGCTCCTGGGGAAAACAGCATGGGTGGAAGTCGGAGGTCTGTAGCAGGAGAGGGGAATTAGCAAAAAAAAAAAAAAAAAATCAATCCCCCTTTCATCCACAGAAATCATCCATAGGATACCAGCCTGTGTACACATGATTTTAAGAATACTCTTTTCAGTCTAAAATTTACTAATATTGTAGCTTTTACAAAATGTGAATTATTCCCCCCAAACATTTGGCTGTTTTAATTCAGACTATCTAGTGGGCTTTTCCTTGCTTATCTAAACAGAGATGGCCTGAAGCTTTGGTTTATCAATCCCTTTCTTTCAGGGCCATGCCCTCTTACTGAAAGATACAGTATTGTGATCTCTTCCAGACCCATGTTTCTATGTTACTATGCTACTATGTTACTGTAGATATGGAAAATGTAGCAAATATTGTGTCTTTTGTGTAAAAGGTTTGTGTGGTCATGATTCACTGTGTAGCCTTGAGCAAATCATTCCCTCTCAGCTTAATCTATCTCAGAGGATTTTTGCAAGGAAAAATGCAATAATTGTGAAGCGCTTCAGACACTGAATCAACGTTCTATGAAAACAATACTCTGATTAATTTCAAGCACTGTCTATGGTACTGGTAAAACCTTCAGGTACAGACTTTGACAGTAAGGATTTCTAGCATTGCATTAAGCTAAATGGCTTCTCTATTCCCTAAATGCCATAATGTCCTCTGAGGCCTCTTCCTTTTATTCTGTTTCTTTAAAATGTTCTGGCATCTCATAATGCATAGCCCTACACAGTGATCACAAGAAAATAAACTAAAGCAGCTAATCTCTTTATTGTTTCTGTTAATTATGAAATTTTAAGCAATTAGGAAACAATAAGTGGGGATTCTTCCTAGAGCTGAATTTTCTCTTATGTATGTCTGCACATTAAATAACTGCCTCTTTGTATATCACAGATTACACAGGTTGAGTGTGGGTCTTCACCCAGAATTAGATATAATACAATCACACATGAATTGTAAGGTCTCCTCAGTTCTTGTGCATGTGATGCCCAATTAATATCAGGACTATGGTTCATGTGGACAAGGCACTTCAGCCTCCCTGCTCCATGTCATTTTTCCAGCCTGAAAAAGACCCAGGAGGATGCTACTGGCACTGTTGGGACAAACCACTCAGGAACATGCTGATTTCCCCTCTGGGACTGTTTCAGGTTTGGAACATTGTTGTGCTGCCCCTGGCAGAGATTAGAATAATAAAGCATAGCAAGTTGTGCTGTATCTTTAAATATATAAAGGACTGTGTGAAGTGTAGTTTAGTAACCTTAAGATCAGCTGGTTAGAAGTAGCTTTCTTGATTGGTTTTATACAGCCTTCTTTTTCCTTTGATACTTTTGCCCAGGAAAAGCTGTTTATTGCCCTTCCAGTATGTATGTAATCCTCTTGGCTAGTAGATGGGAGAAATCCAGCTCCTTTTTTACCACATGAACCATTCAATAGACTCAGGACTTTAAGGCTTTTAACAGCACCAGGAAAGGGAATGTGAGTAAACTGAACCTTTGTCTGCTTAAAGAGTTGAATAAAGTTGATTCTAAATGAGTGGTTAAGTGCGTTGAAAACTTAGCTGTTCTTAGAGCAAGCTCTTATGCTGCCGGGAACTGCATAGTAAAAAAGGAGCTGAATGATTTACCCTCTCCCAGAGAAGCCTCTGAACGAAATTGCCTGCTCTGTCTGCCTGTTGGCAAGGTGCATGAAGAGTGAGTCTAAAAGAACTCCCCTGCCACTCCTCTTAAAACCAGCTTAGCAATGCAAATGACTTGAGACATCTTGCCTTTGTTTTCCTCTGCCTCTTGCATGCCCATTTAGCAACAAACCCAGCATTCCCAGCAAGGCTTCTGAGCTCTTCCAAGCACAGCTCCCTTCCCCACCATTCGTAGATGCAACATACGCCTTCTCTCCCTACTTTCAGCTTCATTTGCATGCATGCCTGCTAAGTTTCTGCAAACAGCACAGATCAGAATTTAGTTCCTGCTCTCCTGACTGCTTAGTACATTGAAAGCAAGCTCTCAAAGGTTCCACAGCTAAATGGGACCCTAAGCATCAGTTTTTCCCCAAAAGAGATCTCAGTTAGCACCAAGCATTGGGAAGCAAGCATTGCAGACAAGTCAGTGAAGTAGTGCAGCAGAGACATTTAGTGAACTGCAAAAACAGCAATTTTGGTGCAAAGTCTACATTGGAGCAATCCGTATTGTAGTTTGAGTAATTTTAAACTGTAGCTTGCAAAGAAGAGTTATGGAAGACACATCAGAGACCATTGTAGGTGTAGCTGCAGAAACACAACCCGATATGGACACAGTCTCAAATCCTGAACAGATAGCAACAGGAGCAATCAGCAAAACATCTGCCTCCCCTAGAGCAATCAGAGCAGGGGATGAGTTTACATACATGTTGCGTGGCCAGGTTCAGGTTCTAACCCCCACGATGTGTGACCGTTTGATTGAAGAGAAAGAGAGATTGTACAGAGAGGCAGAGGGCACCTGGAGAAAGGTGGAGGAGAGTCTGGATGTGCTCAACGGCATAACCAATCTAGAAGACATGCACCATGCACAGGAGCATCAGACAACTCAGATAGTGAAGTGGGATTCACGCACTGCGTGTATACATGGAATCCTATATTGGCTGCACTCGAATGAGGCCATAGAAGAATTGGACTCCCTTCACAAGGAGATGAAGGCACGGAGCAAACACGCCAAGGACGCTCAGTATAACTTGGAAGCAAGGATCAAGGAGGAAGAGTTAAGACTTATTGAATCCACTGAGAATGGGAGCATCTTCAAAGACATTTCCAGTCAAGCTCTACCTCCCACAAGCAGTGCCCCAAAAGGAAGCCGGCATCTAAAAATGCCCTCAGCTCATGGAAGGTTGTCTCACCATTCTTCCAGTAGTGTCCATTCCTCCAACAGATCTTCCAGGTCTTCCGCAGTGGCCCTAGAAGTAGCAAGGTTGAAAGAAGAAGCTGCAGCCACAGCCAAACAAGCCGAGTTTGCCAAGAGGCAGCAACACTTAGAGTTAGCCACTGCACACCTTCACACAGAGAAAGAACTGGCCGCTGCCCAACTCCAGGCAGAGAAAGACTTGGCAGCTAGAAACTTAGACTTGGCAGCTAGAAAACTCCAGGCAGAGAAGGAACTAGCAGCCACCAAACTCCAAGTGGAGAAGGAAGTGCTATGAGGAGAAGCAAAAGCAACGGAGATCACAGCTCGGGCCAAAGCAGTCGAGGACGAGCTTTGGGAGCCACATCCAGACCCTGGTCTGGCAGAGTTGGAGGTTCAAGACATTGCCCAGAGAGTTTTCTCCTACATAGTGGAACACAGTGCCTTCACACATTACTTCCAATCAGAGGTAATGCCTCTGGTACTCCAGCCTACTGCACCAGCGTACACACTACCAACTTCTGCAGCTCATGCTCCTGTACCAGTCCAGTGGACAGATGTGCTGGTGGCACCACCAGCGTCTACAATCTCAGTGACAGTGGCACTTGCGTCTGCACCCTCGGCAGTTTGGATCCTTTCTGCAGCTCCAGACCATATGCCAGCAGCCTTTCCACTGTCATCTGCAAATCCTGTGTCGACCCTTGCTCCAACATCGGTTGCTCCAGCATTAAGAGATACCAGTCGGGTGCCCAACCCTAATGTCCTAGAATTCAAACCAGTCATGGACTCTGGACAAGTTGGATACCAGAATCAACAAGGAGCTATGGGATCCATGCAGATGTTTCTCTCAGGTCAAGGCACTCTGGTTCCTGACCCCTGGCATCACCCAAAGACTGTGACTCCTGCAACTACGTCACTAGCATCTATGACTCTTGTCTTTACCAACACGACTCCTGCACCTACAACAGCGCCTACAGCTCCTGCATTCACATGTACACCTTCTACCCAGGCAATCCTAGCACTAGAGAGGCCCAGTTGGAGCTGGACAGCACAGATGGTGAATGACTGGAACCAGCCCATGTACATGGCACCTCAGACAGCTTACACGGTCAATGGTCTGCCACCTACCCATCAGCAACCTGCCTATGGGAACCCAGCATCAGAAATGAAGCCTACTGTTGAGCCACCTAATAGAATGCCTCCGTGGGTCAAACCAGATCTATCAGCAAGAGAGGTACAGAAGTTCTCGGAGCTACCAGAGCACTACCTGTTTTGGAAGCAAACCTTCCAAAGAGTTGTCAGGAACCTGGGACTGCCTGTAGAAGAGAAACTTACACACCTGATAGTGTGGCTGGGGCCAGAATCCTCTGCTCAAGCTCAAACCCTTGCTTCGGCAAATGCAATGGCTCCTACAACAGCCCTACAAGAGGTGTGGACAAGGCTCAATGTATATCAGTGCTCCTGGGGAGAGGAAAGTATAGCGGTGGGGCCAGGCATAAAGTGAAGGGAAGGGGACAGAGAAACAGAGAAGCTCGGCCGTAAGGGGCTGTAAGGGTCTTTTGTCGTAGTTTTTGTGTCGTATTATTTTAGTTTATTCTGCTGGTCTTATGACTGTTTTTTAATAAATTTGAATTTGATGTCTGATTTGAATTTGAGAAGCTCAGCCCCCTTCCAGCCTGTGCCTCATCCCAAAGGTGGCAGTCAGCGGGGCTAGGATTAAAGACCCCTCTCTGTCGCTGGTGCTGTGTAATGCCAGGTCCATAAATAATAAGACCGCAGTCCTCTAGGACTTCTTGCTGGAGCAAAATGTGGACCTGGCTTGCATGATGTAGACCTGGGTGCAAGAGGGGGAGACCGTAGCGCTCTCCCAATTGGCTTCAACTGGGTTCTCCATCCTCCACCAGTCACGGACTAAGAAGTGAGGGGAGGAGTGGCTCTGTTCATTCGGGAGGCTTACTCCTTCAGGGTGCTCCTGTCGTTGAGGCTCACAGGCATAGAGTGTGCTGGTTTGTGTGGGAAGCCGGGGAGAGTTTGACTATCTGGTTAGTGTACCAACCGCCCAACGCACTGGCCAATGGCCTGTCATCCCTGGTTGAGGCCGTGCCAGGCTGGGCATTGGAGTACCCTAGACTAATAGTCCTGTGTGACTTCAATGTCCATGCCAATGATGCACCCTCTTCACAGGCTGTGGACCTGGTGTTGTCCATGGTGGCACTAGGACTCTCCCAATATGTAACGGCCCCCACTCACAGAGCTGGTTACACGCTTGATTTGATCTGCGCAGCGGGGGTTACAGTGGACCAGATTACTGTTATGGCAGTTCCATGGTCAGACCATTATGCCCTGAAGACCTACATGAACATTGCACCCCGACCCTATTTAGGTGGCGAGCGTACTTTCGCTCACCCTTGGAGCCAAATGGACCCTCAGTGGCTTCAGATGGCCCTGCGGAAACCTATGTCCCCTGGCAGCTTGTTAGATGAACTAGTCAAGGATTAGCATGGCAGCCATTGATGAGATCACTCCCCGACATCCTCTACGCCCTCGTTCTAAGCAGGCTTCTTGGTTTGCCCAGGAGCTGCGGCTGATGAAACGAGGGCTCCGACAACTAGAGAGATGGTGGTGGCGTGCCCGTGATGAGGCTACAAGAGCATCTTCTATGACATTTATGAGATCCTATGAGATGGCAGTCAAAGCCGTGAAGAGAGAGTTCTATGCAGCCATGGTTGTGTCTGCAAGCTCACACCAGGCACAACTGTTTAGAACTATTGGGTCGTTAAGAGATCTGCTATATGGCAGACCAAACGTTAGGGAATTGGATATTGGTTGTGAGGCTTTTGCGAGCTATTTTGTCGCTCTGCCACTATCTCCCTGACACAGTTGAGGAAGCGATGGTTTGCCCTCTCCTAAGAAAACCATCCTTGGACTCGGCCAAATTGGCTATTGACTGGTCTCAAATGTGCCCTATTTGGGCAAATTACTCGAGAGAACAGTGACAATTCAATTGCAGAGCTTTATGCTAGACCCTTTCCAGTCTGGGTTTCATCCAGGCCATGGGACAGAGACTGCACTGATTGCCCTCACAGATGACCTCCAGAGGCATCTGGATCAGGGCAGCATGGCAGTACTGTTGTTGTTGGACCTGTCGGTGGCGTTCGACACAGTTGACCATCAGTTACTGATACACTAGCATATGGTCTGGAGCCCAGGAAAGGGAATGTGAGTAAACTGAACCTTTGTCTGCTTAACGAGTTGAATAAAGTTGATTATAAACAAGTGGTCAAGTGTGTTGAAAACTTAGCTGTTATTAGAGCAAGCTCTTATGCTGCCAGGAACTGCATAATCATATACAACTAAAGGGACCTATATTAAATGTTCTGATAATAATAAGAAACAGTATATAGCAAATAGAATTGTCATACCTACTTTTGATTATATATTTGTAGTAAATGTTGAAGTGTGGAAAAATCTTTAAAAAGTGATTTGTTTTATAACCTGTGCATATAAGGGATTTTATTGGGCACCCTTTTGCAAAATGTTTAAACAGTTCACATGTGTTCATATATATATGTACGTATAATCTTGGGATTTCAATTTCATAAAATATTCTTTTAATTAAACTTTTGCATTGTTTTTAGTTTGCCACTGATGGAAAATATTTAATATTCAAAGTGATGTTGCAGGCAAGACAATTTAAAAGGTTCAGTAAACAGATCAGCTTTGTTTAACACTGGCTGAGTTCAGACTGGCAGTTTGCCCCACTATAGCCATGTTTCAGCCACGTTTCACAAGTGAATTAAAGTGGGCATTCACACAGGCACATCAGCCTGGCATTCCCCACCCGTGGTCAACCCGTGCTGTTCCGCTTCGCTCCCACGTTTAAAAGATAGCTGGTGAAGGTGGTAGCAAATCCCCAAGAGCCCATTTATCCTGCTTCATTCCACTGCCAGGAAGTGTGAATGCCAACCCGAAAAGCTGGGAGCAACTCGCGTTGCGCATAGGGCAGCAGCAATATGATTGGCTGTGCTCCGCTCTACCGCCCAATGTGGTGCCGGCACAACAGGATCCTCCCCACATCGTCCGGATGCGCTTATGTGCATGAGTGTATATGCACTCATGCACACATAGCCAAATTACCAGGGAAAAGCCATTTACAGCCGCACCTCCAGGCCAGCAGTCTGAACGCTCCCATGCACCTCCTCCCAGTATGCTCCCTCATCAGTTGGCGCAGTGTGACTGGGAAAACCCAGAACAGTTTGTTCCGGGGCTTTTTTGCCATGACTGGCTCCCACTTCAAACTGCCAGTCTGAACTCAGATTTTCTTCTTAATTCATTGGTCTGTAGTTGGGTATTACCCTCATTCTTATTATACAATATCCCCAAACAATTTATTGTTTAAAATCTGGATTACTAGATCTTTTACCAGCAAAGCTCTATTTTTTATTTTGAAAACAAAATAACACTTTTTTATTTTGAAAACAATATTAAAAAGCTAAAATTGATTTGGCAACATTGTTGAGGGTTAAAGGAAAGTTCCTGACATGATTGCTATCTACAAATGATAACTATAGAACATATCATGCAATTCCAATAGCTCTAATCTTGCTTACACAAATTATAACTATAGAACGTATCATGCAATTCCAACAGCTCTAATCTTGTTTAATGGGTATAACATATGAAGTCTTTAGCCAGCCATTGAAATATATGAAGTAAATCTAGTTCATTCATGCCAGGATTACGAACTACTAATTGTTTTCTTTGGAACTGCATAACAGCAAAAAGAATTAACTGTGATCCAAGGGATCCATGGTTCAAATATCGCTCTATGATCAACTCTCAATATGGTCTTAGATAAGATGCTCCCTGTCTGCCACCCCCCATCTGCAATAGGACAACAGCAAGTTGCCTACTCTGCAGGGCTGTTGTAAAAACTAAAAGCAAGATTAAAAAGTGAAGTGCTACAAGTGCTTAAAATGCTATATAAATGCTTTGTATTATTATTAGCAGGTGCTTCCATACTAGGTTTCTTTCCCCCAGTATTGACACTACTCAATTATTCTCTTATTACTAAGAATCTAGGTGGTATTCCTTCAAAACCTTGTTTTCCCTGTTGTCCAGTTCTCCTCCCCCAGCGCTATATTGTAGCAATTTTGGCCATTTTCAAAATGACTTTGCATTCCGTTTTAGTAAATGGTTGCTAATAGATGTTTTCTTCATTTCAGACAAACCCATTTTAATAACTGGCTGCTAGCGGGGTTTATTTACCTGTACTTTCACACTTGTGTCAGGTTAGCAAAGCATGGTTGAGCTGCTTTTGAGGGAAACTGCTTTTTTTCATTTTCAACGCCTTCACTGTGCTTCTGGATTACTGTGGTGTGCTGTTTAAAATGTCCATAATGCATCTCAATGGTGCTGCTGTAGCACCGAAATGTTATAGCAGTTTAGTGCTATAGTGTTCACCTTAGAACATTTTAAAAAGTCCAAGGAAGATTGCATGGTGAAAAAGGGTAGGAAAACAATGGCACTGTTTGAAATGACCATAGTTCTACATCACTTTACTCAAAATCGGGCCAACAACAAATGACATCTGGTTTAGAATGGTAATGTGAAAAGGGTCTTTGTTTTGGCTTCCAATGCAAGACTTTCAGTTCTGAAATGACTACAGCAATTTTCTTAACTGCCGTGAAAGAGCAATGTGGTTGCTGAGTGTGTTTAAACCTTTCTTTCAGCATTATCAGCTCAGCTGTGATTTCCTTCAGTGTCCCAATCTCTCTGCTCTTTGGTAAAGTTGACACGGTAAGGGTAAAACCTGTCAACTTTAACATGGCCTCATCATGGGTAAAAAATTGATTATTACCCTTGAGAAACAACCCTGGTTCTTGGAAAGGCAGCAGAAGTAGCAGCAACACAAGGAAAGGTGTTTGATGCTCCAAGCAGGAGGAAGCCTACTGACCTCTCCTTCAGCCCAGTGGAAAACTGCCAGGCTGGTAACCTAAGCCATGACTATCCAGAATTAGCCCAGGTTGCCAGCAAGGGGGTTGCAGATGTACATTGGCCTAATTTTGTTATGAAATATTTGCATAAAGTACTAGTTCCCTATTTTTATCATGTGACACTAACCTCAAGGAAACCTAATTTTCCAAGTGACTGAATTCACTGATAATTCACAAGGAAAATTCTGCGTCCTCAGTGACTCAAGCATTCTTAACTGCCAAGTTTCATATCTGGTTTCCTATGTTCTTTATTAAATGTTATAGCATACAGTACACTTTGGATTTGAAGTGGGAAATCAATACCATAAAGTAGTCTCATAACTGCATAACGGATTTTTAGGCTGCTTTTGTCAGCCAGACCTGTAATTGGCATGGCTTTCCTAATAAACAGACTGGTCATATGCATGGACAGAACTTAATTTTGTTCAAAGCATTTGAGTTTTTCCCTAGTTTACTGTATAGCTATTTTTGTGTAAAGAGTGGTAAAGTTCTGTCTGACATACCAAGAAATACTCAGAGATACAGACATTGCAGAGAAACATATGGCTTGTAACATAGTAAGGTTATTGGGCTTAGAAATCTGTCCAAGTAGGACTTCTGGTTTATGGCGACTTGCTAGCAGGCGTGCCTCCCGGTCACTCTGGGGGCACTACCTGCACTCTAGCGGCCAGGAAGGGGGGCGATTGTCCACACACCCCGGAGCCTTTTGTGTAAGGCTCCTAGCTAGCCATGGGGCTTTTGAGGAGTCGCGTCTTCACCAGTGCGATGCTAGGGAATTGAGGCACTCCTCTGCCCTGACGGTCCAGCTGCTATGTGTCCGTACGGATCTAGAGCTGCTAACCAGTGTTCCCTCTAAGCTGAGTTAGTGTGCGCTAACTCATAGTTTTTTAGCCTCCGGCTCACCCATTTTTGTCTGAGCTCAGGAAGGAGGGCTCCAGAGCAAACTCATTTATGCAGCAGCCAGATTGCTCGCTCACAAGTTTAATGGCAGTTGCTCACAAAGGAGAACTTTTGCTCACAGGACTGCACAGCTTAGACGGAACATTGCTGCTAACTGGGACAAGCGTTGGAGATCGAGTGTTTAAAATGAACTAAAGCAAGGTTGGAAGACCAACAATGAGCAGTGAGTTGAGTAAAGGCGAGATAATGACATTTTAAAAAGAAAGCACCCCCCTTGGGATTGGTGTGGGAAGCGAGCAGGGAAGGGGCCCCTCCCAGACGCACAGACTTAGAAGCATTCTAACAAGGGGGGAACAGAGATAAAAGCTGAGAAATCTGTTTTAAGAACCTTACCAGAGCACGGTCAAGCATTTGGGCAGCTTTCAGAGACTTTAGCAACTTTCGGTAAAAGTAAACAATCGGGAAGGATGGCGAGGAGAAAGCCTGAGAAAGGACTGAAATTGAAACCAGTAGGTGGCATGAATCCAAGAGTGGAAGAGACCACAGAGTTTTCCAAGCTTCTGGCAGATTCTTTGTGCCCTCTACTGGACCAGATGACTAGCATCAATCAACAATTAGTAACTTTAAATCATAACTTTGCAGCACAGCAGCTTCAACTGTCTGAAACTTCAAAAAAGACAGAGTAGGTAGCTAAGAAAGTTTTGGAAATGGATGCCAACTCGAAAAAAGAAACAAAAAAGATGCAAGGTCTGGAAAGGAAGCAAGCTTCGGAGGAATTTCAACTGTTGCAATTGCAAATGGAGATAGCTAATCTGGTACTCCGGTTTCAAGGAGTTACTGAAGCCAAAAATGAGAATCTAAAGCAACTTCTGAGCGATGCATTGGCCCCAGTGACGGATTTAAAAGTGGAATATCTTGTAAGTGAAATGGATGTGGTCTATAGGGCTTACTCTGCGTACATTAAGAAGAAGAATCTGCCTGGGGAAATCGTGGTTAGATTCTCGAAGAGGCATTTGAGGGATTTAATCCTGAAAGCGACTACAAGTACACCCTTGAAAATCAGAGGTAACACTATCAGAATCTTAAAAGATATCCCATTTGAAGTAAGGAAAAAGAGGAAGAAGTACAAGGACTTAATTCTCTTTCTACAGACAAACAGCATTGCATACAGGTGGTTGATTCCCAAAGGTGTCACCTTCAAACTGAAGGATAAAAGAGAAAAAATTGACTCTGTATTCAAAGTGCATGAGTTCCTGAGGCTGCAATTGGGAGAGCCAGAAGAGGACGCGAAAGAAGAAGAGGACAGCAAATCTAATGGTGAACTGGACTCTGTGTCTTCCGACGAGGACTCTGACTCAGAAAAGGGGGCGGCTGCCCCCAAACGAGGTTACCAACTGAGAGACCAAAAAGATAAAACAAAATGAAGATTGAAACTCTGAAGGCTGTTGTAAAGCATTGGGCTTTAATGATGCTCTGGGGAGGGTTGTTGAACAGTTAAAGTGGTTAAAAGGATCTATAACCTAGCTTATTCGACTATGTTCAATGTTATATAAGCATCTCAGACTAATACGTTTATAAGCTAATATGATGATCTCCAATTCTTGGGATTTTAGTTAGTTGTGGTTATCTTTACTTTAACCTAGATGTAGTTGTTTCCCTCCCCTTTTTTCATTGTAGTTTGTAGTGTTTAGAAAAATGCAATAAAAAATCCCCTCCAGGGGTTAAAAAAAAAAGAAAAAAATCTGTCCAAGTACTTAGGAGTTGAGGCTTTCAATGCTTGTCTGTGACCTAGGATATTAACATTCTAACCATGTACTCTTGTTCTTCTGGGAGCTTGCTAGCAAACAGCTTCCATCAGTGCTTGATCCCCTCAATTCATCCTGGCAGCATCCTCAGAGCGGAAGCATTTCCCAAACTGAAGAGAGTGTACCTGCTGCAGGAATCCATACTAGAAAATGGCATCTGAACCCTAAAGCTAAGAAAGCACTTTTGAGCCTAAGCTTCCAGTTTCCTCTGACAGGTTATTATAAAACTTACTGTGCACTGCACTAAAAGAACTCCAAGGATTTCCTGAGTCTCATAAGAATAAACAAGTTTCAGTTCTTCCTTCATTTAAAACTAATTTTTTTTGCTGCTTTAAAAAGACTGAACATCTATCTCCCACTGTTAACAACTGGTTAAGCTTTTCCTCAGAGATATAGCTATTCCTGTTCTGTTTTTCTATTTCCCCATGTACCCAAAGAGGAGATTGCTAGTAAAAATACAAACTATAGAGGAGGAAGATTATTGTTCACCTTCAACTCTAGCAACTAAATATATCTTCTGGATAAATAAAATCTGAACAGATATGGAAATACTGAGTATCACAAGCTGATTCAGGAATCACAAAGATGAATTGGCCATGTATCCATCTGTGCACTGGAATGCATATGTATCTGGGTGCCGATGGCATCTTCCTACACTGAACTGCATTCAGATGCATATCTGAATGTACATTCTGGATCTATGCTCTAGCACAACTTGTCATGCATTCATAAGAGAGCAAGACTAGTTAGCAAATTTTTTAAGAGCAAGACTAGTTAACAAATTTTCATCTCACTAATGTGCAGTAGCAAAATCATTATTCCAACACATTATATATAAGACATTCCTTTCAAACTTTTTTTCTATCTATAGAGCAAATAAAAACATTCTTTTTAATAATCACATCTTTGAATTAATCAATTTTGTGCAAAAAAGTTTGTTTCTGAACATACAACTTACATCAAATAAGGCCATTGATCCATCTTACTTAGCACTGTCTACTCTGACTAGGTCCAGACACAGAAAGGTCTTTCACAATATCTGCTCCCTGGTCTCTCATAACTGTCTATATTAAATATCGAACCTGGAACCATCTACACACAAAGCCTTTCTTCAGGTACTAAGCCCTTCTTCGGCTGATGTTTTATTCACTGACTTATTGCCAGAGGCACTGCCTTTTACTCTTGGGTAGCTCCAAAACAGGGGTGCCCTACTTTCTAACCTGAACCAAAGTCTACAAAAGCCAGGCCCTCTCAGCTTGAACCACAGAGTCAGGCTGCAAGTGGTCTGCAAAAAGGGACTACACATTCAGGTTTCATAAGGTGACCTCAGAGCAAGCCTCCAGTTTTCCCCCTTCACCCAGCAGAGATTATGCTTATGGAATGACAATGGGTTCTACCAGGTAAAGTATATCTACATTTCTAAATGTCTGTTTAGAGGCCATCTGGCAGTTAACTCTGTCTCCAGTAATTCTTCGTCTGAATTCTTTGTCTTTCTTGCTCTGTCCCTCAAGATACTGGAATAAACCAATCAATCATTCAAATGTTTAGCAATCCTTCCTGATCCTAATCAGGGGCGTCTCCCACCTTTTATCCACCCTGGCCAGGACCATTAGTAAGTCAGATAATCCATTTAACTAGCTACCCAACACCTGGCTTCTACTGTTAAATCCAGACTGCCTCTCTGGAAGCTCATTGGTCATACCTAAGGTCTGCCCCTACTGGCATCACACACCCCTGGGACTCATCATTGGTCCAGGAAATCTATTGTTCTCACCTGAGACCAGCCCCCAGGGCCACCCATTGGCCTGCATTCTTTGCCAGTGCCTATATCCCAGCACACACATGGCCTTAGACCGTGTTTTTTCTGCCATGATCCAAAATGACAGGCCACACCTGAACTCTCTGAGTTTAGGCCAGAATCCATGGACCTCTGCACATCTGGACAGGTTGTATCACCCCTCTATAACCCATCAATCACTTCTGCTTCCTTAGTGCTATATTGTGTGAATATTGTTTGTATGTTTGAGAATATTTAGTAAAGAAATCATTACTTTAGCCATCCAGTTTCTGTGTCTGTTCCTGGGTGCTTGGAAATTCTAACTCTAGTATACACAGATCAGATCCTATGGATAAGCCAATTGCATATTAATAATTATAATTCCCCATTTTTATTAAATAATAGAGCAATTTGGCTAACAGACTTACTGTGTCAGGTACAATTTCACTTAAATTAAGTGATAGAATGTGCCACTATTCTATATTTGCCTACTGTAACAAATCTTGCATTTCTTTGTGCATGTAAAACTCCTTTTGATTTCAGTAACTGTATGGGATACATTGTGAATGCAGGCTAAGGCATAGTTTAAGTAATGTTATTCTAACACCAAAAGAGAATAAATTAATTCATTTGACCTCTCTATATTTGTTCTGTAATAGTTTTGAAGATGCCATGGCTTGCAGTGAAATATACATTGACTCAAATAGGAACAAGTCAGAGATCCAAATCTATTCTTTATAAATATTCAAACTTGACAGAAGCTATATAATGGAATAATCTGCCCCCAATATAATTAGCATGGCAAACAGCAACTAGAAAATACTGAACCAATTACTCAATGGTAGAAATCATTTGGCATAATATACCTATCAACTGACTTCTGATATCATATTCTGTATTCACAGCCTAACTATTAAACAATTCTGATACAAATATACATATAAGAGCATTTCACTGGAATGGGACATTCATGCAATTTGCTCATAGACAATCTTGGGAAAACCAAATTCACACATACTCATTTATCACTCAGGAATTGCAAAATCAACTAATTAAGTGTGTGTGTATCTGAAACCACTATCATATATCTGCCTCCACCAAGACAATAACTTTCATCTCATCTGGTGTAATGGCAAACTTAATAAATTTCAGTGGAAGAAGATCACATGTTCTACTTTAAGTCATAATTTTTATATTATTGAGTGATGTACCTGTATGTATGAATGAGCTAAAGCTACATTCTGAAATATTAACAATGGAATTGTCTGTGAACAGGCTATATTGATACTCAATTTTTACAAAATAATCTCACCTGCAGATATTTCATTAAATAATTCTGTACTGAAGTTGCAAATCTGAGTTGGCCTACTGAAACTCAAAATATAGAGGGCATTCCTAAGGAATGGGATTATGGCCAGGATGCCTTTATACATAGCTAATTTGGGAACCCCTCTTGTCTGTGTGCTGCTATGACCTACATCAGTAACAGATCCTGTGACTGGCTATGCAGGATTACGGGAAACCCAAAACTCAAAGAAAGAACTCTTAAGTGGTTATGGGCATGAATTATGATCTGGGTTGTCCTAACTTAGATCAGCTCATGGAACTATCTTCTCTCAAAGTTAAAGATAATGGCCTGTTTCACAATGTTGTCATAAGGATTGATAAATTAATATATGACAAATTTCTGTGCACTTACAGAAAGCACTATATAAATACTAAGAGAACAATCCTAAACAGGTTAACTAAGTCCTACTCAGGTTGGTCAGTCATTGGGGCTTACTTCCAAGAAAGTGTTCTTATGAGCACACTTTGATCCCTGCAGCCCCTCTGCCTCCAATTTTGGTGATGTACCAGACACAGCTTACTCTGGCCACAATCTCTGCCCATCCATTTTATATTATAAATATGATCATAAAATTTCATGGTTCAAAGGGAAATTTGTTGTGAAATTTATTTTATGGCCTCTTTCCTACTACCTTTCTCTTTTACTTATTATTTTAAAATGCGGCCCTTATTCTGCTTAACTGTACAAATAGAAATATTTCCTATTTTACTTAAATGCAAGTGGAAAACTGACACATAGAAGGGAGAAATTGCCATATACCTATCAAAATCTTGAGTATCCCTTTAAGTAAATGACAATTTACTTTCTATTTGCTTTAAGTAAACAAGACAGGAAATATTAGATTGATGTGCCTATTTTACACACTAATAAAAACCATTAGAGTCCAAAAGCTTTGTCAGATAGAAATATAAGAGGCATCCCTGTTTGCTGCTAACTTTGCATAGCTGCAAATGCTATAATGAACAGCAAATTAATCCTGTTCTGAACATATATCAATTCACAGCTGATATAATTGCACTTATGGCTTGTAAACATTCCAGGCTCCTTGTCAGTGCTTTGCTGGCTTTCGCCCATTCTCCACCAAAGAGAACAAGAGAAAGCAATATATTTTTCAACATACTTTTTGAATTCTAAAGGGAGTACTGCGTGTCAGCGCTTCTGAGTTTTAAAAAAGTGTTTTCTGAAAACAATGAAATTACTAAAATATAAAAAAAGGAGAGCAGGGGAAGGGGAAATATCTTTTAAGTAATGTTACTCCCTTTCTGTCTCCTTTTCTTTATGAGAGCCTTACTAGCCACTCTTTGAATACCTTCCAATGGGATGCTTTATTACTAAATGCTATTGCAAGGCCGTTCCAGTTCTATAATGAATTATAAAAGATTTGCAAGCAAATTGAGAGGTCAAAGTTGTTCAATTATATCAGAGTCAGCATTAGCAATCGGTACAGATTATTTTTTCTAAGCTGTAATATTTCATAATGTTATGTAATAACGAACAAAAACTTTTCAAAAACTGTTTTCACTGTGCTAAAGTAACAATCTAGACTTGTTGTAAGTATGTTATTCTTACAAGTAGTTCGCAGTTATTCTTGAAGGCAAGTCTTGGAGTTTCCTTAGCATAGTGCTGCTGGGGAAAATTTTCAGCATGTCCATCTTCATCTCTAGCCTGAAGGGAAATATAATGGCCTATTTAGGGACTTACAAATAATGGAAGGAAAAAAAATAAGCTAAATGCATAACAGCTCAGATCATTAAAACAAACGGGAATCCCCAAACACAACAATATTAAGAAGTTTGCTTAAATACGCAGTACACCTTTTAGATATTTGAACTTGGAATGCTCTTTACACCATTAAGAAAGAACATGCAAATATATTTTGGTGTAAGAGTTCGAAACAACAAAGAGACAAGCCCCCGAATGAAGCATTTCCGCCTACTATTTTGAGTGTTTGGGAGTTTCTATTTACTTTGTTGCATTTTAAGTATTACATTACATATCCACTACAGTTCTTTAACTTTAAAACAATGCTCAACCAGTAATATGCTTCCACTTTCATTTTTAAAAAATCAGGTAATTCCCTTTAAAACTGGCCAGTTGTGATTTACGCATTAATGCTATTAAGTGGATTTCCCCCTTATTCTTTAAGTAAAGATTTAAAAGGAGCAGGCATTAAATGAGGGCAATCAAATATGCTAAAAATATTTAATTTAAGAGGATGCATTAAAAGTTGTGGATTATTTTGATCTACACTATTAATTAAGGAACCTGAAGTTTAAATGGAGACATTAATGCAATCCATTAGCAACTATGCAGAATTTTTCTCCTAATTGACAACCATATTCTGGTTTAGAGTTAAAGCTAAGCAAGAGAAGTAGGTGAAAGGAGGAGTGTCAGCAGCCTGCTCATTACACCGTTCATTTGGATGACACTTGCACTCTGTTCTACTCTCATCTCATCTAATCCCTGACTGTTCACTCTCTCTCTCTCCTGGCCTCCTGAAATTCACAGCTGAGCTGTCTCCCTCACATATGGCTTGCATATAATTATGCATATTCTATTTTACACTGCATTAAAACGATGAGCTTCTGGCTTCAGGCCAGCTTATTTAAATAATCCCAAATGAACTTGGAATAGGAGGTGGAGGGGAGAGCCGTACAGCAAGCAGCAGGTAGCTCTGTCTTCTGCTCATGATTAAATCTGTGTCTGCTCTAAAAATGAAACAGAATTACCTGGTGTGATATATTGATCAAGACAGTGTGTGGAATTTTTTTAACACATATCTATGAATCCATGACAGACATTAAGCCCTTCTTAATGTAGTGTGAACTGTCTATTTTCAAGTGTCATATATCAGAGCTTTTAATTTTTGTTAGTGTTGTCATTCATAGGAGATATTTGCACCTTATACATTTTGTGTCATGTTGCTTGCCTTCAGAAAAGCTGTTTGTCCCTACTTGAGAAGGTAACAGAATCTACTTGGAAGTCTGTGGTGGTGTTGAGGGCACTAATGATCAGCATAAGTATGTAGGCCATGTATTGCTCAATAATACAATTCCTTTAGCAGTCCTAGGCAGGCAACATAAACATTGCCCAGTCCTTAGGCAAATATTTGGTGGGTTCAAAAAGAACAAGTTGTTCAGGTCTTTTACTAACAGTCATTTGAAGTCAGTGGAAATAATCCCACCAGTACCAGTAAGACTGGTTCAAGCCTTGATTTAATAATATACAAAATACATTCTTAATTCAAACAGACCCTGTCTTTTATGTTTTGTGACTTTTGACTCATTCATACTTTAATAGCAAAAATCAGCAGTCTTAACAGCTTTAATAGCAAAAATCAGCAGTTAATTTAACATTCTATTATGAACTTTCCTAGCCTAGAGCATCACCACAGGATTCTACGGTTCCCTTTTTAAAAATAATATATCAAACTGTAGATGTTCAGTAGGTCCCACTATTGTCTGGAGAGAAAAAAAGCAGCCATACTGACAGAAGTTGGGAGTTGCTTGGGTTCATTGGAAACTGTAGGGTTGTTGCAATGAGCTCACTCAACAAGTAACCTGGAGAAATTTAGCAAGAACAATCCACCTGACAAACATCTGACACGAAGCCATGCATTGATAAGACAGTCAGAAAGCAAAGAATGGAAACAAATCAGAGGCAGGATCCACAGCACCATGGACAGCTTCAGGTTGCAGACACCTTGTTCCCTCAAGTTCTAAAATTCCCAACTGAGACTTTGTACTCAATTCTTCTTGCCTGTTCTATGCTCTGCAGGCTGACTGAGGATCAGGTAGTTTAAGACTTGATTCTAGCATTCTTTTATTGTTTTATAGAATTATTGGTGTCTTTGGTAGGAAATGATGGGAGTTCATGGATCTTTGGATAGAAGGCATGGAAAACAGGTGCGGGAGGCAATTTTTAGGGGGCAAATAGCATGAAAACATTAAGCAGTCTCTCACTCTGCTGGTCATCAACAACATGAAACTTTTAAAAGTCTAAACGTGGATAGCAGGAGGAAGAATCACAGCTCATAGTGTGCAGTTTGGTCAATACTTTTCACATCCATCTATATTTGCAGGAACCAGAACACAGAAGGATAAGAAATGGAGGACCCTTGTAAACAAAAAATATGGGCAGGCTGTAGTAAGGAGGAGGAATTGTGCAAAATCACCCCCATCTCCTTCATGCATGATTCTGCTACCAGCAATTCCATCTGTATGTTCAGCAATAAGGCCAAATTCTAAAAAGTTTCTGTCTGGGATGGGGGGATCACTATGGTTCAGATACTAACTACACAATATTTAATAGCTCCTAAGTTAAGCATAAAGTTGTAAATTCAAGATATTTGTGATTCATGACACCAGAAACTCTTGAAGGAAGTGAGAGGAAATGGGAGGACCAAAGGGAGCATGATAGCACAGTTGTGCTACAATAGCTGTGTTCATGTACAGCTACAGTTTAATTGTGGTTTATTGTGATGCCTGAATGTGGCCACAATTATTGTTGTTCAGTCACACAGTTGAGTCCTTAAATGTATCATTAATAAATCAAGGTACTTATTTTGTTAGAAACAGAGTTAAAACAAAAGAGCACTCTGGAGCCTAATAATGTACACCTCGAACACAAGTATATTTAGGACTGAACGAAATGTGCCATTAAATTGCACACATTTCAGTATTTTGCCCCCAATTGTTGTTGTCTAAACAAAGGGCACGGTGAAGGCTGCAGTCCTATGGAAAAGAATCCTGCTGGGGGAGAGGTCTCTTAACTCTTCCAGCGGTTTTTCTCCTACCCCCACCCAGTTGTTGCTTGCCCAGTATTTTGACTTTTTAGCCATATTTAGATAGTGATTTCTGGATAGATGGAGTGAATGAAGCCATTTACTTATCAACCAAATAAGGCCTGATCACTGAACCTAATGGATATGGTCTTTTGCCACTAGACAATTCACAGTATTTTGTTTTTCCATGGCGTACCAGTTCATCACTATTTCAATAGCTAAGAAAATAGTTTTGAAGTACAGCCTAAAAATCAATGACTTGTAAATCCTGCGACAAACTGTCAACAAAATAAAGTCTATTATTGTTTAGTAAAGGTAAAAAATTTCCCTTGCTCGAAAGCTAGTTGAATCCGACTCTAGGGGGCGGTGCTCATCTCCATTTCCAAGCCAAAGAGCCAGTGCTGTCCAAAGACTTCTCTGTGGTCATGTGGCTGGCATGACTAAACGCTGAAGCACACAGAACACTGTTACCTTCCCACCGAAGCAGTACCTATTTATCTACTTGCAATTTCTTGCTTTGGAACTGCTAGGTTGGCAGGAGCTGGAGCCAGAGATGGGAGCTCACTCCATTATGTGGCACTTGGGTCTCAAATTGCCAAACTACAGACCTTCCGATCTGCAGCTCAGTGTCTTAACCTCTGAGCCACTACAGCCTATCATTTGTAAAAGACTACTAAACATTGTTTTGACAACAACATTTCATTGGAACTTGGTTTCAAATATACGTGCTTAGGACTAGACTTCTAGTTAATCACAAGGAATCTACAAGCAAGGTACAAGCACACACTTGAAATGAAAAAAAACATACCATAAATTCACATAGGGAAATCACAACACCTAATAATTAAACAGCAAGTAAAAACTAACCACACATTTGAATATTTAAAAATCTAAACCTAAAGACCTCGTCATGCTCTGAGGATTCTGCTTAACAAGAGTGAGGAAGTCTATGCCCTTGACAGAGGATATTTCTCATGGAGACACACTGAAATGGAACTGAAAGATTCTAATTTCCATAGGAAGGAAATTAGTTTATTGTGGCACTGGCTGGCAATTCTTGCTAGCCAATGACACCAGTAGCAAGTATGCAGAGCCAGATCAACTGTCCTAAAGTGACAGAAAAAATTATACCCCGTGTACAATTCAGCCTTTATCTGTAAAAACCAGATTAATCTTTTTTCCTTAATGGATTGGTTCAAAACTGGTTCAGTTCTGAATCAGTCCTAAACTGGCTCAGTTCTGAATAAGAATGACATCATCAAGAGTGTACCAACCTAAAGGCCTATGAGTTTTCAGTGCTTCTCCTGATGCAAATCTATGTAGTCTACAGGAGAGGCAGGAAGTTACGATAGATTGCTAGCCCTGGAGTGCTTCTGATGCAGTAGGAGCTACAAGACATTCACACATCTACAGTCTGCACATGAATTCTAAACCAGGACTTTAAAAATCTCCCTCCACACACACACACACATCCAGAGTGTGAATCCAGACTGTCAGAAATAGCTGGATTTTCATGATTGGTTGTACTCATGAACCCACTGGGTCTCTTTTTCCTAGTTGCTTCAGAAATGCCATTTTTATTTGTGAAATGCTGGAAAGTATGCCATTCACATGAAGAGCTAATTCAATTGTTCCTGGTTTTGAATTGCACTGCAGATGAAAGCATGTTTCATGTCTACATCCACATGGCTTTCATGAATGGAGCCACTTCTGTGCACAGATCTAAGCCCTTAAATTTGAAAAGTGGCTTGGACTGTAACAATGGAAAAAGCAGCCCAGTCAATCAAACTGTCGAACTAATAAAATAAAAGCTGGATAAAAAAGACAGCTTAAAATGTATGTTATTGATCTGTGTTATTGTTAGTGCAGATACTGAAAGCTGTACAGAATGCACGCGTGTGTGTTTCAATGCGAGTCTCAGGCAAGTGTATACAGAAATATATGCTAAAACTTTAATATTCTTCACCATTTAACAAGTTTATTCAACTTGTTTCCTTTTACCTACTGAACAAATTTTGAAACTTTATAATCCTAGATTGATATTACTAGAAATAAATTCAGTATAATTATTTAAGGGTGTCAAAAATGACATGTGCCTTTAAAATATTTTAAAATTATTATTCATCAGATAGTTGCATATGGATTATAGTTGTATTGGGACATTATTCTTAAAACACTGTGCATATTCTATTTTTACTGACCAGGTTGGCCTGCTGTATCCAAATCGGTTTAACAGTGGCTAATTTAGCAGTAACAATGGCCATTAATTAGCACTCTGAATTCCCAGGTTGTTGTAAAATAGATTGCTTCCCCGCCCCTGCCCCCCCAATTCATTTTGATCCTACAGTTCACCAATCTTCCAGTAGTTTCTACCTGTACCACTAAGAGCTGGAACATAAAAATAATTCCTGGGACACTATTCCCTTTAAGTAATACATTTTGCAATACATTTACTATTACATTTTGGTTTTGGAACAGCATCTGGTTTGAATTTTCCAGTTCTGTAACAGTTTTATCTAGCAATCATCTAGTTGCATTTCCCTCCAGAACATTTTTGCCAAAGCTGGCTAATACTTATATTTGTTCTGTGTTTCTCTTTACATGTCTTGCCCTTTCTATCTGTTGAATAATCTGATTTTTCCTAATTTTTAATTGTTATACATTGCACATTATTTAATATTTCTGCTCACATTAAGTGTTCTTAATTAATGATCTGATGGCCCAAGACAGCCATCCTCTACAACATTATCATGTGATATCCTTCCCTACTCTAAAAGTTGCTGGGTTTCTAAAATATGAGGGGGGATTCAAACAAGTCCACAGAAAACTGGGTAAAAAGTCATTTTATGCACACAGTATATTTTTCTATAAACAATCTATAAAATGTAAATGATTTTAAAATGCAGTCAGATTCCTATGTAATGTCATTTTAAATGAAGTATATTCAGGCACATAATACTTTTGTGTTAGCTAGATGTTTCTGCTACTATAATCAACTCTGAAAAGTTTAACAATGCTTCTCTCTGAGCAGATATTATTAGGTTTCAAAATTAGCATCCCACTGAGATTATATCAGGGAATTTCACATAATGTTTGTTAGCTGTTGCTTCATTCAGTCTGGTTACACTAACAAAATACAACAGTTCTTCAGTTTTCACTGTGAAATCTATGCTTTTTGCTCCAAGGTCTTGGAGCATCCTTTGGGAGAAAAAATACATAGATGGTGGTGAAAAAAAATGAGCAGAAAATCTGCATGGATCATTTTAACCCCTATTAAACTAGTTCTGCTGGTCCTTCTTGTAACATCAGTTAAGATTGGCAACTGGCAAACTCCTCCATTTTGCATATTATTTCTAAAATATGTAGATACAAGTGGGGGGACCTGCAAAGACTTGTGGAGAACATTTTATTTTCCCCTCCCCTTCCCTGGCAGCCTATCCCTTTTTCCTGCTTCTCTCCTTCCCAATCACCAGCCAACCTACCTTTATTTGTTCTCTTTTTTCAGCTTTCCCTCCTTTCCTCCCTCAACACTCTTTCCCAGGGAAAAAAATTGGCGCATTTGTGCAATGCTAGTCCAGCTGTCATGCTGAGCTGAGTTGAGTGGTTTTGGCTCGGATGGGCCCAATTACATGGTGGGGAACATGCAAGGACTCTGGGCTCAATCATGACAGCTGGTGGCATTTTAAAACCACTGTAAGATAGTGATGATGTTCTTGTGGTGGCCATGAGGATGCTGTCATGACTAGTTTGGCCCTAAAACCGAAATCTTAAACATACGTGCTTGAAGATAATTGCCATCAAAATCAATAGACTAAAACAGGATTGTAACTACAGAATTTTTCATGTATGGTATTCTGGCAACAACAAACATACTTCAGTGGCCAGCAATTAATTGACTGTTATGTAGTTTTGCACATCAAACAAGCAAAATATCTTCAGTATCAGGGCTTAAATGTGGAACTGCCCAGGAAACCAAATAAAGCATAAGAAATTACCATCTCACTGGCCATAGATTGAATAATGACAAGCCTGAGAAGTGCTGTTAGGTTAAGCTAGTGGAACCAGGACTGGAGTGTCAAAAAGGTATCAAGAAGAAAATTATGGACTCAAGGCAGCAAGCAATTTGTGACCAGGAGTCCACCACATGAATGACATTCAAGACCGATAGAAAAGAAGGGAGATTTCCTCTTTTTTAGCTTCCTTTTTAATATTAGACATTCAGCTAAAGCTATGCAAACACTGAAGGTGAACAAGGCTCCTGTTACTTCAATATTAGTGTATAACAAGGAAGGATTTCAACATGTGTTGCTATGTAGAAACGCAACAGGATAGCCAAAAACATGTTTCTTGTATGTCTTTGTGGCTTGAAGAATTACTTTTATAGGCAAATCTTTTCACAAAAAAACCCTATCAGCTGTGTTCCACTGGCTGGATAATATCAGGGCTTGTAATATTCCAAAGCTCTGTAGAGTCTCTATATATCAGAGGCAGACTGGGAAATTAAAACAGCCCTGGGGTGAAAAAATCAACAGAGCAGTTCCTATTTTCCTGGTCTGGTTGAAGGGTAGAGCCTAAATACAGAGGTACTGGTGCCTGACCATGACCACATGAAATCTTACCTAGCCCAACACCTCTGGTGCTCTGAAAGAGTGGCTGAAGAACATGCAATGCTTCTAGAAAAAAGGGATATGAAGTGGGGTAACCTGCTCCACTATGCATTCTGGGAACACTCAACTACACCCTCTGATGAGGGTGAAAGTGATATCAATACTCCTTTCAGATGCCCATTTTAGAGTCAATTAATTGCACCCTTCCAATGAAAGAGGCTGCAATTAATTTACTGTTAAATTAATAATGCCAAAATTAATTGAACTCTCTAATTAAAAGGATGAAATAAAGAGGTGGTTTCTCTTCCATTCCCATTTAAAGTCAATTACATTAATTTAACTGAAATCTCTAGGATAGGTGATAGAAGATAAGGGGCCAGGGGCCACAGTGAAAGTGGTTCCCCGCCATCTCCATGACAGTCTCCACAGGATCAAGCAAGAGGTGTAGCATTCTTTCCCTAAAAGGGCTTGAAAAGATGCTAGAAGTCCATGGTAGAGACAGGGATAGTTAGTAGGTCTCCTCAATCTGCTCATCAAAAGCTTGTGAGGGTATGGAGAAGCCAGTCAAGCCCAGCCTGCACTAACTGAGCCACACTCATTGGATTCTTGGCCTTGTGAATGTAGTACAACCCGAACGAGTCCATGGTGAGCAGGAGGGATCTACCTCTTCCTCTTTTTGTGGGATGCATGTGAAGCCTACCCTAACAATGGGATCCATCATACCAAGAATCATTTCTATATACCTCTGAATATGGACATAATCCTCTTGTTTCAGTGGCCTCTCACTGTGTCTCCCTCCCTTCATTGAAGGAACCCAATCAAACATAGCTTGCAGTGGCTGGCAGCCTCTAGAGCACTGGTCCACTAGGAAATCTCCCAGTAAATTAAAGAGCCAGTCTTTGCAATCTCTCTTGTTCTTTTCAGCATTAGATTCAAGTGTTCAATATTAAAGTCCATTACTCTTCACCACTTTGATACCTTCTTGTGTTCATCATCATATCTCTTTCTCATCTCCTATTTTCGATCCATCTCCTATTTTTGTTTTTTTTGTGACACTGTAGCAAGAACTATACAAGACACTGGAGAACTGTGATTGCATCTCTAGTCTCTTTAGACTTCTATAAATAGCAGATGCAGGATGAGGGATTCAAGGGGAGGGGATGGATCACAGTAAAGGGATGAAATACAATTTAACTATTTTTCTATTTTCCCAAAGTAGACACCCCCAACACTCGTGTGTTATTTACTCATATGTATTTAAATATACAGTAAGATGCTCTTCCTATAAGAATGAAGAGTGTGTTGGGAAGGGACATCAAGAAAATTATGTGGCGGAAGCATGAGCTCCCCTATTGCCCTGCTCCACAGTCCCAGTTAGTAGTGCACAGACCGTGGATTTCTGATCATGGATCTTCAACATTTCATCTAGTCATTCTCTTTCTGTGCCTGGAGCATCATTTGGCCTGGCAAGTCAATATCTTCTTCAAACTGTCAAATACCTTCAGGAAATCTTGTTCTGGTGTCCCAATCCCCCCTCCGCCAACTGTTGTCTCTTTATTAGCCACCTGTCCTCCCTATTTGTACACCAGACCATTGTTTCAATATTCTTTTTCTTGATATAGTACTTATGAACATATGAAGCTGCCTTATACTGAATCAGACCCTTGGTCCATTACAGTCAGTACTGGCTATTCAGACTGGCAGTAGCTTGTCAGGGTCTCAGGCAGAAGTCTTTCACATCATGTATAGTCTGATTCTTTTAGCTGGAGATGCTGGGGACTGAACATAAGAGAAGCCTATGTTGGATCAGGCCAATGGCCCTTCCAGTCCAACACTGTCACACAGTGGACAAAAATACCAGGTGCCTTCAGGAGGTCCATCAGTGGCACCAGGACATTAGAAGCCCTCCCACCGTTGCCTCCCCCAAGCACCAAGAATACAGAGCATCACTTGCCTCAGACTGAGAGTTCCTACCTATACCTTGTGGCTAATAGCCACTAATGGACATCTGTTCCATATGTTTATCTAATTCCCTCTTGAAGCCGTCCATGCTTGTAGCTGCCATCACCACCTCCTGTGGCAGTGAATTCCATGTGTTAATCACTCTTTGGGTGAAGAAGTACTTCCTTTTATCTGTCCTAACCCGACTGCTCAGCAATTTCATTGAGTGCCC
This sequence comes from Gekko gecko, assembly GCA_029375565.1. NCBI lineage: Eukaryota > Metazoa > Chordata > Lepidosauria > Squamata > Gekkonidae > Gekko > Gekko gecko. The sequence goes on from JAPDNY010000001.1 coordinate 191,913,754, forward strand.
ACGAGTTCTTGTATTGTGACAAAGGGAGAAAAGTACTTCTTTCTCTACTTGTTCTATCCCACACATAATCTTATAAACCTCAGTCATGTCACACCTCAGCCATCGTTTCTCCAAGCTAAAGAGCCCCAAGCGTTTTAACCTTTCTTCATAGGGAAAGTGTTCCAACCCTTTTATCATTCTAGTTGCCCTTTTCTGCACTTTTTCCAAAGCTTTTTTGGGGTGTGGTGCAACCTCATTTGTTCTGTACATAGTACTCCAAATGAGGTTGCACCACTGATTTATATAGGGGCATTATGATACTGGCTGATCTGTTTTCAATTCCCTTCCTAATAATCCCGAGCATAGCGCTGGCCTTTTTTATTGCAGTCACATACTATCTCAACATTTTCAGTGAGTTATCTACTACGACTCCAAGATCTCTCTCTTGGTCAGTCTCTGCCAGCTCGGACCCCATCGACGTGTATTTATAGTTAGGATTTTTGGCTCCAATGTGCATCACTTTGCACTTAAGCCACATTGAACCCAATTTGCCACGTTGATGCCTACTCGCCCATCCTCAACAGATCCCTTTGGAGTGCCTCACAATCCTCCCTGGTTCTCACCACCCTGAACAACTTCATGTCATCTGCAAATTTAGCCACTTCACTGCATACTTCCAACTCCAAATCATTAATAAACAAATTAAAAAGCATCGGACCAAGTACTGATCCCTGCGGTACCCCACTGCTTACCACCCTCCACTGAAAAAATTGCCCATTTATACTCATTCTCTGTTTCCTATTAATTAGCCAGTTTTTGATCCACAAGAGGACTTGTCCTTTTATCCTGTGACTATTGAGCTTACTTAGGAGCCTTTGATGAGGAACCTTTTCAAACGCTTTCTGGAAGTAAGGTAAACAACATCTATTGGGTCCCCATTGTCCACATGTTTGTTCACTTCTTCAAAGAACACTAACAGGTGAGACAAGATCTTCCCTTACAGAAGCCATGCTGAGTCTGCCTCAATAGGTTTTGTTCATCAATGTGCCTATTAATTCTTTCTTTACTGACAGTTTCCACCAACTTACCTGGTATTGACATCAGACTGACTGGCCTGTAATTTCCCAGGTCTGCTCTGGAACCCTTTTTAAAGATGGGAGTGACATTAGCTACCTTCCAGTCCTCAGGAATGGAGGCAGATTTTAATGAGAGATATTATTGTCAGGAGATCCACAAGTTCATATTTGAGTTCTTTCAGAACTCTTGGATGTATGCCATCTGGGTCTGGTGATTTATCAGTTTTTCTCAGTCATAGGACCTCCTCTCTCATCACCTCAATCTGACTCAGGTCTTTCAACACCCCTCCCGAAATCAGTGGTTCTGGAGTGGGCAAGCACTTCTCATCTTCCACAGTGAAGGCAGAGGCAAAAATGCATTCAGCTTCTCAGTCATTTCCCTATCATCCTTCAGTATTCCTTTTACCCCTTGGTCATCCAAGGGCCCCACTGCCTCCCTGGCTGGTTTCCTGCTTCTAACATATTTGAAGACATTTTTATTGTTGGTCTTTGTGTTTTTTGCTATATGCTCCTCATATTCCCTTTTTGCCTGCCTGATCACAGACTTGCATTTTATTTGTCACAGCCTGTGTTCCCTTTTATCAACCAACCTTGGACCTTCTGCATGCAAAGCAGAGGCTCTTCCACTAAGCCTGTTTTGTGCTCCCCAAGCAGCTATATCACTTCTGTATTTTGTATAACACCTATACCACAAATTCTACAAATACATTGCATTTCATTTTTAGGAAGAAAGGAGGTTTTTAATGTGTGTGTTTATTTTTCCCCGGGGCTGTAACCTGACTTCTCTACAGTTCATGCAAGATTCATTTTCACTAACACAAGAGGGAAAATTTCCATTAATTTCACCCTCTGACTGCAGATTCCCATGCTGCCATCTCCCATGCTGTCCTTGAGAGTCCACTGACTTGTGGGGGATGCATTTCAGGTAACTCCATAATATGCAGGGAGAAGTTTCAATCTGCAAGTGCTACTACACTCTTATTCTTAAAGAATGGAAAATCAGATCCAACTCTAATGTGCTATCTGGGGGGGGAGGGCACTAAAAAGCACTTCAGCTGCTTCTGAGGCTATTACACAACACTGAAGTTTAATGGTTACTTTGCCTACACTGTCTCATATATTCTGGATGCCCTGACAACCTGGCTGGGCTAAGACCAACAGGTTCCATCTTATTTAGGAACTATTGTACATATGCAGAATCTTGTGTAAATAATTACAGGGATTCCTGTCAAATGTCAGTAGCAGCTTCTGCTGGTGATTCAGAAAGCTCTCCATAGTTACAGAGTTCCTCATTTAGAATACCTCAGCCAGGATACAAGCAACTGTCTACGTAAACTGCCCTCACTCAGTAAAACAAAAGCTCTGCAAGTAGTGTTCCACTTGCAGGTACTACAATCTCTTATCCTATCCATATGTTGCTGTTTGTATTCCTGTGTCTGCTGTCATGTTGGTGGGAAAATGGAGACTAAAGAATTCTGATCCTGCTTCGGAGCATAATTTTCCATCAAGAAACTGGAGTATTCACCACTGGAATGTTGTTAGACTCAGGGCCGGCCCCAGGATTTTTTGCACACTAGGCAAGGATACCTTCTGGCAACGCCCCTCCCCCCCCTCCGGCCCCACTAATTTTCAAACATAAATGCATTTTAGGAAGAATGCAAAGTTGGGAGCAACTTGAAGGCACTTCACACTCACTCTCTCACACACACAGTTAATGCAAATGCAGCACATGTAGTCTTCTCCCTTGCCAGCCCCCTGTAAAAAACCCCTGCTGCTAGTTGCCTTGTTTTGTTTTTTTAACTTTATGTTGGTTTCCTTGTCTACATGATAACCCCCCCTCTGCTGCCCATCACAGTTAAAACAGCATTTACCAAGGGACCCTGCCATGACAACAACACCTCCCCCCCGCCTCTGGGCAGTGTTTAAAATGCCAAGGAATCTAATTGGGGGGCAGGAAGGAGGAGTTCTAACTTCTGTCCCACAAGTGGAACCGGGAAGGCTGAGGAGTAGTCACCGGGCATGTGAATGGGGGGGAAGGGGCTGGAGAAATGAAAGATCATCACAAAAGGAGGGGAGAGCAAAATGAAGGAAGAAAAAAGTGTGTGTTGGGGGGAGAGGAATTCAGAAAAGCGGGCGGGCGGCTTTATTTTCTGCAGCCACACCTCTTCAGAAGAAGTGACTGCAGTGTGACTCCTGGCAGCTCCTCCCCGGCAGCCACAACCCAAGTGTCCATCTCCCGGGTGCTGCAGCGGGACTCCTGCTCTTTCCTCTGGCTGTAGGCCAACTGGCTCATGTCTGGCTGTGCAGACCGAAGGACGGAGCTGGGTGGAAGGAAGCGGGGGGAGCCTCTCTCTCAGTCATCAGTTGTGTGAGTTGGCCTAGTTGCCAAAGAGGTTTGGAACCGGGTATGAGAAGCAGCAGTAGTGCTGCTGTTGCGCCCCATCCTGGGCAGGTGAAGTGTCCCCCCCTCCAGGGCAGCAGGCAGGCCCTCCTGTGCCTGCCGGGCTGCTGGATCCCCACCTCCATCAGTCAGTAGGACACTCATGGGCACCCTCCTTTTCCTCGACCCCCACCAGCATCTCCCCACTCCCTCCCACCATCCAGTCCTCGAAGGCAGCGCGGGGCGGATGAGGAGGCAGGGGAATTGGAGCGGCAGCCACGGGTCACCCAGGTGGCGCCTTGGCTCTGCCTGCTCACCCATCATGGCTGAGGAGCACTGCCACCGCCGCTACCTGTAAAGCGTGTTAGGTTCTCTTGCTGTATTGCCGAGTCTCACTCTCAGTTTCTCCGCTGCCCCGTTTGCCAGCTGCGCCCCTAGGCGGCCGCCTAGTTGGCCTAGTGATCGAACTGGCCCTGGTTAGACTGCCAGGAGTAGGTGAAATGATCCATAAGGTAATTTGACTACTAGAGGTGACTAGCAATGCTTTCTCTTTTAAAAAATGGACTTGTGCCCATTTTACACCATTATTGTTTATGGGGAGGGGAACCTAGGAAGATTTCTGATTTTACCCCTTCTTTTCAACTTGCATTTTTACACTAAAAATTTGGATGCTGCATTTAGAATAACAGGGTTTTTCACCCTTCACTATTATTGTACACTAACAGAGAATTTCAGCATGTAGCTCCACATAGTAAGTAGCAACTGAGGAGAATCTTGCTTGAGTCATCTGTATATGCACAGCAGATACTGCTCTATATTGCCCCTGCTCTACATGCAAAGGCTGTTAGGACAGCCGTTTCAGTGGGGCAGGCATCCCCTAGAGAGGGGTTAGAACATCTGGATAAGAAAAAAGCACAAATTTGTAGGTAAAGATGAGAAAACAAATAGTTTTCCTTATATCACCACACATAGATAAGTTGTTCTCTAGCAGTAAAATATAATTGATCCACATTAGATTTGTGGAAGTGACAGCTGCACCATTGTTTTATTTTGATTTGGGAAGAGTTTACCTGGGTGGGGGTTTAGGAGATGTTAGATTCTTCTAATGCCAGTGTTGGAATAATTCCCCAGCCCCCAGATCCTTGCATTTAAGCTATATGAACAGAATTGTGTTCAAGTGGTCTCTTTGTGCTCAGTTTTGGAGCAGATGGTTGATGCTAGGTTGGAGGAGGAGAAAGTAAAAGGCAAAGTAAGTTCACAAACATGGTTGAGAAATGATTGAGAAATATTATCTTATGTTGGGGAAGCCCTAATAGCTAATAGGTCTTTAAAAAATCTTTGGTTACAGAAGTGGACTAGATTTATTTTATTTATGAGGGTTTTTTTAGTCGCTGTCAACCACATTTATATTATCTATAAAATCTTACTTTGATACACCAAAGTAACTAAAAAAGTCTTGCCAGGCAAAAGACAGGACCTATAGGAAGCACCTTCTTTTAAAGGCATCAGCAGGCGGGGGTGGGACTGAGGAGGTAACCTCAAGTACGTTTGGATGAACCATATAAAACCGGATCCTATGACTGCCTTCTACCAAGTTTTTCTCTAACAGCAAGAGATTCCCTTCAACAAAGAAGGTCTTCTATCCATGTTCTTGTTTTAGAAGACAATCTGAACAAATGCTGGTATGAGGAAAGGGTCAGGCAAAGAGAGGTTTACTGTGACACTCGCCCAACTTTTTGGTGGAGATGCAAAGCAGCTGGTAGCTGCCGTAACTATGTTCTTGGTTTATAGAGCTGGCAAACTATTTGCATAATATGAAATTTTAATATGACCACATTATCTTTGGGCCCAAGTCTGACTCTGTGTTTATTAGTCCACACTGTATGTTTTCATGTTTTCTGAACCGGATAGCTTTCCTTAGTGTGATAAATTTGAAAATTTTGAAGTCTGATATACTTATATTACAGGTAACAAGAACATCAACAACAGAGACATCAGGAGCAATCCCAAACATGTCTAATTAGAATCAAATCAAATTTTATTCAGTGGGGCTTATTACCATTCAAGTCTTCTTAGGACTGCAGCCATTTTGGACTCCAGAACTCCTGACAAGTCCTCATTTTAATTTCAAATTGGTAAACATTTGCTGTTCAGAAAAAAAATATGACCTACTTGTATGTCACATCACTCACTCAGGGATTCACTAATTTTAAGAGAAAAATATAGTTATACATGAAATAACAGTGTAAACAGTTACATTATATAAGCATAATATATATATAATGCTTAAATATATATAAAATATGAGCTGGGTAACCCATAGACATTAATCTCCATAGAGAAAATAGCAATATGTCCACAGGGACATAGTCCCCCAAACTTTAGTGTACAGCATTAAAATAATCTGTGCTGCAAGGCACTAATATTAACTAAAATAACATATATTAAGCTAATATAGCATTTGCCTTCTCTATGAAAAGAAATAAATAGGCACTCTATTGTTACGGTCTTCTTTTTTAGGACTACTGTTGCATCTGGCCTTGATAGCTCACTGAATAGAAATGCATCTGTGCTCTGGCAGCCTCCTTAAAAAAATCCATCAATACTGTTTAATACATAAACCTTTGCATATATCAGTATTTGTCCTGATCTCAACGCTCTTTGATTTTTTTGGCTATCATAAAGTGCTACAATAACTAGGAATCCTATAATTAATGTAAGAAATTAAATAATATAATTAAAAATAATATAGATGTGCTGCATGGTTTCACATTATTTTAACAGATTTCACCTGTGTTGCCCATCACTTTTTGCCTGCATTTTTTAAATAGAAAAGTTATTTTTTAAAAAAGGAAAAAAGTAATTTTCTACAGTTCCCTGTCAAGTTTCTTTAATATTTCTTTTAACAGATCTATCATCCTAACATCACAATACAGATGAAAATCTCATGTAGTGAGAACAAAAACAGAAGATGTCCTTTTTACCTACTAGACACAATCAGGTGAAATGTAGCTAACATAGTATTAAAAGTATCTACATAAAAACCAGGCAGGGAAGTACATACCAGAATTGGCTACAGTTAGTAAAGACACCCACTGAACAAATTGTGCTCTTAGGAAGTCACAAATATTCAAAGTGGTTAGGGTAGCTCTTGTAAAAAATTAATTTGGGGCATGGTTTGATGAACTCTTCTTTTAAAATTATTTTTTTTTGACCAAGCATCAAAATACTACTGTAACAAACTGCTCCTTCACGCATATATCCGCATACACATATGCCAGCAGATCATCATATTAGCCAAACTACAGCCACTATCCATTGTGGTTTACAGTGGAAGTAATTTATTTTCATAGACAATGGAGGGGGGAGAGGATGGAGTCAAGGTGCTCAAGGCTTCTTCACAAAACCATATTTTCCATCATGTATGAAAAGCTTAGCTGTCAGACACCAGGTAGATGGCCCAAGTATAGAACAATCCTGAGAACCTTGGGGTATGTGAAGACCAAGAAGGGACAGCTGTATTTCTCCTCCTCCCTCTCCCCACCATTCAAGAACTAGATGGATTAAATTTTCCAACCCTTGATTCACGTAGGACTTGGGGGAGGGGGTAAACAAACAGTGTATTCAGAGGATGGGCAATATCCTCAATAGGTGGCTAAGAAGAATAGTCCAGGCCAGGGTATCCTCTGCTCACTGAAAAGGGTGAATGCTGATGGTTCAGTGGTCCTTTCTGTGATGCTGAAACAAGGACAAGTAAATCCTTGAGCACTGCTGACTGATTTGTGTGAGAGTGAAGAGCAATCCTGCATTCAGGAGTACCTATTATTTTTTACTGTTCACCCCATCCTTACAGAGAGATCCTGACTGACCGAAAGTCATCCTGTGGACATCATGGCATTGTGCAATTCTGAACCCAGTTCTAGTTTAACAATCTGTTCACTAAATCAAAAAAGTCTTTGATAGGAAGGGAAATCAGGAAGTTTCAAGGTATCATTCTGAGCAATTAAACTACATGGTATTTTGGGAATCAACATGTTATGTAGATTCAGAAAGAAGGCACCCCTTTCCCAGTGTGATTTGGAGTTGTGACACTGATGAAAGGCCAATTAATTCCAGCATACCATTTCCCTGATTAACAGGGCAATCCTAAACAGCCTTCATTGACTTCAATGGATTTATACCTTTCTAACTCTGTTTAAGATTGCACTGTAAAACGCCTTCTTAGCTTTTTTTTTTAGCTCTTGGCAGCGAAGGGGGGGGAGAGGCATAAATTTTTGCCAGAGGGCAGTTTCAACTCAGGAAATGGCACTGGGGAAAATTAAACCTCCCTTCACCATACCATGGCCCTGATCATACAACGTAACAATAGCTGCATTTTGAGGGACAAACCCATCAGGGGATTCAATAATAAATTATTAGGTCTCTACATAGGGAAGTAGTTTTGGCTCTTTATGGCAGTTGAGCAAGGGACAATGGGATTGCTGTCTGACCATTCTCTGTTCCTTCCATGACTTGCAGCAGTTCCACTACCATAATCTGAACAGCAGGTCCAGTCTGGGTGAAAGGATATGAGGCAGTCAGTAGGTGGACAAGTCTATGTTGGGAAATCCACTTGTCCTTTTTGCAGAGGTCCTGCATTTGCGTGTCACATCTTGAACATGTCTTGAACAGGTAGGAGTCCCTCTAAGGAGTTCCTCTAAGCTGAGGTACTGTGAGGTAGCTCACAGTTTTTTAGCCTCTGGCTCACACATTTTTGTCTTAGCTCAGGAAGGATGGCTCCAGAGTAAACTAATTTATGAAGCAGCCAAATCTCTGGCTCAAAACTTTAATGCCAGTAGCTCACAAAGTAGAATTTTTGCTCACAAGACTCCATAGCTTAGAGGGAGCACTGGGTAGGACCAGGGGTCTTTTCATAGAAAAACAGCTGCAGGAGCTCATTAGCATATTATGAGCTATTAGGCTATTAGCATATGCCACGCCCCCTGGCATCACCGGAAGTGATGTCAGAAGGGGAAGCAAAAGGGGGGAGGCATCTTCAAAAGTCTCCCCTTCCCTTCCCCAGCTGGCCTAAGTGGGGGAGCTAAGAGAGAAGGGATTTAAAGTTTAAACTCCTTCTCACTGGAGTTGGGCCACAGAAGGAGGAAAGAGGGGAGGGAAGAAGGAGGGAAACAGGGAAAGGAGGAAAAAAGAGAAGAGAAGAAGGTGGGAAAGAAAGAAAGAGAGAAAAGAAGGAGGGAAAGAGTAAAAGGAGAGAAGGAAAGGAGGGAATGAAAGAAATTTGGCTGCAATTCGGCCTCAAAAGTAACTTTTTTCTCACCATAGAGAACAATGGAGGGAATGGGGGCAACCTGTTTGGGGGCCCATAGAATTGGACCCCCTGGTCCAATGTTCTTGAAACTTGGTGAATATCTTGGGAAGAGGCTTCATCAGCTACCCTGTGAGTTTGGAGCCTCTCCCTCAAACCCCCTCCCCTCCAGCCCCCAGAATATACCCTTTGTTTTCACCATTGACTTCAATAGCCCATAGGATATAATGGAGCTGAAATTGACATTCGGCTTCCTGAAAGACTCCCGGATGCCGGCTGGGGGTGGGGCTTGGGTCCTGAGCTGCTGGGGCTGTGCTCCAGTGCGCTCCCCCCTCAAAAGACCCCTGGGTAGGACCTCTGGAAAAAGGACAAGGTGTTTCCAAAGAAACACTCTTCTTTGTTCTGGGAGGGAGCACTAGCCCCATCTGATCTCATAAATTCTCAACTCTTTTCACTGATTCCTCTCTCTCACACACCCATAACACCACCACCACCAGGCAAAGAAAGGATGCAAGAATGAAGAATGAATGCATGTTTTGAAGGACCCACATCTTAGTTGACCCCACATAATATGGCCCCTTCATGGATGACACATCCACTATTGTCTGAGAGGTTTCATGGCCAGAAGTACCATTTAAGATATGAAATATATTACATAACCTGTATAAGATGACTCCATGTACTGCACAAATTGAACTCCTCCGTTTTTATCTGATAAATTGCGAGAATTTTTTCTATGGTTATAGTAGAAGAAGAAAACATTACAAGGCTAATGGAAACTAAATTACAGATGATATAAAAATGTAGCAGTATTAAGCAATGAAGAAAAACTTGATGTAACAACAAAAATAACTAAGTGCTGCTTCTGGTTACAATAGCTAGCAGCATTTTTATAATCATCATCTGACTGTAGAAGTCAGTTTTCACCGCTGGCTTCCAGCATCACTGCCTTCTCTATAGTAAGCGCTGACAAGGTAATGAGGGTTGCCTCGTGTTGCTTCAAGCCTTGTTTAAGGGCTGCCTGTAAAATTTCCTGACAAATGAGTAAAGCCTCTTTATTTCTTCAAGCAATTATCAATAATTCTAAGATTAGACTTTAGATTTTTAATGGGGCCTAAAGCAGAACAACTGACAATAGTTTAAAAAGTTAAACCTACAGTAAATTTTAACATGAATGGCAAAATAGTTTTCCAACAGACCTACACTTCAGCTTTTTATTTGGCTTGTTACAAATATATTCAAGTGTGACTAATTCCCCAATCTTTCACAAGTTTTCTTGGAAAAAAATTGACTGGTTACACTAGAACATAACTTTTAAAATAAAGTTCATTTAGTATTACAGAGTCAAGGCACCTTCACACATTACAGATTTAGCATGTATATTTCGCAGGCCCAGTACTTGTACTTACTAAAACTTTAATTTCTGAAGCACCTAAGTGTGTTTCAAATGTCATTTCTCAACTCCTCCACAGAATGTCTTGGTGTGCACAGAATAGAAGATGTGCATTCATTCAAACATGTTCTGAAGCAAAAGCATAAAAGAAGCATTCACTTATTCAAACTATTAAATTGTTGTTTATATTAATGCCAGTGTTGTTCCTATTACACACATTACTTGCATAGACAGGAATCACAGCCCAAGGAGCATGAAATTATAGATGATTTTCAGCTGAAAATTATAGATGATTTGTACTCTGTCTCTTCATATGAACATGCCTAGGAGCCTTTTAAAAGTCATAATGGTCTCCTCTAGTTGTCCTGAGCCCAGTGCAGCTCTGACAAAGAATTGTGAAATACCCTCCTTTTGTTTATTTGCTGCTGGCAGTTTTGGCAGTAAAATGTATGCCATTGTGTACATATGGTGGGAAGAATCTAATGCAGCCACTGAATGTGTATTATACTGTACTAGGGAGCAAAGCCCATTGTGGTTGAAGACAACAGGCCCTAGTAAGGTAGATAGGGTGGGTTTAAGGGAGGGAAGGAGGAAGGAAGAGGGGGAGAGAGAAAGAAAGACAGGGAAGAGAGATAGAGAGAAAGAAGGGGGGGAGAGAAAGGAACAGGTCTACCCACCCCCTTCTACTTTCGTGGTAGACCTGGTCTCTGGAGAACAGGTCTAACCTCCCCCCCCCCCTTCCACTATATTGGTAGACCTGGCCTCTGGAGAACAGGTCTACCAACCCCCATCTACTTTCTTGGTAGACCTGGCCTCTGGAGAACAGGTCTACCCCCCCTTCCACTATATTGGTAGATCTGGCCTCTGGAGGTCTCCCCCCACCCCCTCCACTATATTGGTAGACCTGGCCTCTGGAGAACAGGTCTACCGACCCCTTTCCACTTTCTTGGTAGACCTGGCCTCTGGATAACAGGTCTCCCCTCCCTTCCACTATATTGGTAGACATGGCCTCTAGAGAAGAGGTCTACCCATTCCCTTCTACTTTCTCAGTAGACTTGGCCTGTGGAGAACAGGTCTACCCCCCCCGATATTGATAGACCTGGCCTCTGGAGGACAGGTGTACCCACCCCCTTCTACTTTATGTTAGACCTGGCCTTTGGTAGACCAGGCCTCTGGAAAACAGGTCTACCCACCCCTTTCCACTGTATTGGTAGACCTGGTCTCTGGAGGAGAGGTCTACCCACCCCTTCCACTATAGTGGTAGACCTGGCCTCTGGAGAACAAGTTTACCCACCCCTTCCACTATATTGGTAGACCTGGCCTCTGGAGGACAGGTCTACCCACTCCCTTCTACTTTCTTGGTAGACCTGGCCTCTGGAGGACAGGTACAGCCCCCTGTGGGCGGCAGCAGAAGGTGGCACAGGGGAGTGGGCTCAGGGGCCTTCTCCTGACCTGGCAGCTCTGCAGGCGGAGGGAGAAGGTGGTGTGAGGGGGCGGGCTTGGGGGTGTTCTCCCGGCCTGCTGGCTCTGCAGGTGGCGGGAGAAGGCAGTGCAGGGGGGTTGGTGGGTTTGAAGGGGGTGGGGAGGCCTCCCAGTTGTCTCAGAAGGCAGTTGGGGGTTTGGAACAGGGACCCTACCTCCTGCATGGACGCCTGCTCCTCGGCTCAATGGTCGCTCTGAATTGCTGGCTCTGTGGGCGGGACCCAGGCACAGCCCCTGACAGACACTTCATGCGGCCAACCTATTTTGGCATGCATAGAACGTTGTGGGGCGAAAACTCAAATATATATAAGGACAGGATACACATTCTGTTTTAGTTTCGAGTGCAGCTGTGCTGTAAAGTCTTACAAAATGTGAAGCCTTCTGTGAAGCAGTAATGTTAGAAGTTAGTTTAAATTGCATTTGGTTTTGACAGGAGCCAGAAAACCCACAAAAACTGTACTTATAACTAACCAGTATTGGGATTTTTTTTTAAAAAAAAATGCACAATAAGAGAGTAGTTACTTAAAACAAAATGCCAGCCTTAATCTTGTTCTGGCTTCTGTGGACATTGATTGCCTGCATTAGAATAACATGGGGGGGAGAGCAAAATGATGCAAAATCATCTCAAAGACTAGAAGATTTTGCAAGCCAAATAGTTTCTTTGGGAAAAATGAATTATGAACCACCCTTCCTGAAATGTACTGGGTTCGACATGCGTTTAGAGACCAGCTCATAGTTTATTGTGAAATCAGCTTCAACTAAAGATAACTCTAGCAGGACCGAAGCCTTGCTTAAATCTGTGCACAACACCACACCCCCCACACCCCCACTACCCGTGATTGGCTATATACAGTGTGGCTCCGGTTCTATAGGTCACTTCCAGGATCCTTTCTCTCTATTGTTCTTGGTTCCAAGCTTAGACTGTCAAAACTGGGCCCAGGACATAACACTTCCCATCTGCATTTGGTAAGACCACTTCTCTTCACAACAGCAGTTGAATAGTCACATTCTTTACCACATTTTATTAGTTTTTCAGTGGCAACACTATTGTCATTATTTACCTGGTGATGTCAAACAAAGATAAGCTCTCGTATAAATTTATTACAATTTATCAACTGGATACGAACAGTGATGTGCATATAAATATACAGCTGAATCATTAACAAGTGTGCCAAAAACCACTTCTTTAAAACACTGTGCCATTGAACTTTGGTTTAGTTCAAATCAAGGCAAAGAAGTGTGATTGTATACAGCTGACACTAGAGACGCATCTCACTTAGAAGGTAATGTTCAATGGAACTTTCTTCCAAATAAAAGTGTACACAAGGATTCCTATAAGAATGCAAATAATGCATGGGATCCTTATGTGGGGTCCTAAAAGATGGATTTTGAGCTACGCCAAGGTTTCCAGTGGCAAAACACTGTGCCTGCCCAGGGCTGGAGAAACTTAGGAAGCTGGATCTCTCAGCAGCCTTTGATACTATCAACCATAGTATCCTAAGAAGCCATTTCTTGGCACTGGAACTGGGGGCAATGTATTATGGTGGTTCAAAACCTATTGAGGGGGTCTCTCTCAGACAACAGTGCTGGGGAATGCCTGCTCTGCCCTATGGCTATTGGCCTGCGGAGTTCCACAGGGTTCAGTCTTATCCCCTGTCCTATTTAGTACCTTCATTGAATAGAACTCTGAAGCTGCATACCTGGCTTTTCAAGGCGAGTATAACCCCATCCAAGACAGGTCTGTCTTTCTACTAACCCAGAGAACCTCTATCTTGTCAGGATTAAGTTTGTTTGCCATCATCCAGGCCATTACTGACTCCAGGCTCTGGTTCAGATCATCAACAGCATCCTTAGAATTAGGTGAGAAAGAAAGATAGAAATGGGAATCACCTGCTGTCAAGATCTGTGTAGGCCTCTGGAGATCTGTGCATGACTGGGAGAAAAGCCTGAGACCTAGGACCCAGGAGAGGCCTGTGTGGTAGTAGAAAGCAAGCTTCCTACAATTCCCACAACAGCTGCAACCAATGGGGATACTGGAAGTCTCTGAGGAGATGTGTTCTTATACTTCGTGGTCAGTTTAACCGACGTTCCTTCTCTGTGGTCTTGCCTCACACAGGAGTGAACTGAGAAGACTGGTCTGGGAAAAAGATCCCTCACTTAGGGGACAGAGTGAGTTACAGGGACAGGCCTTGTAAGAGGGCTGTAGGCCTTAAGTAGTAACTAGTTAAGTGAAATAGGTAGTTGCGTTAGGTTTGTGTTTATTTTTGCCTTTAAGCACTGTTATATCTTTTTAAAGCACCTTGTCTTGTTTTCCATGCCCCATTAGTGTGAATAAACCATTTGTTTAAGTGTTCTCTGCCAAGTCATCACACCTATGTTCTCGGCTTGAAAAGGGGCATTTTGGTTGGGCTTGAGAGAGTACCGTGGGCCTTCTCAAGGGACTGTAAGTTCAGGGTGGCGGTGGCGGCGGCGGAAGCTGGTGACCCACTGGGGTCATGACACCTGCATATTGGTGACACTGCAGCCCAACATCCTGATGATCTCCCCCAGCAGCTTCATATAGCACTCTTAGAAAAATAGGTGGCTGTTGTGGTTCAGAGTGCTTTTGCCCAGCTCTGGCTGGTGCATCAACTGTACCTATTCCTGGGTCAGCCATAACTAGCCACAGTGATCCATGCCTTAGTTATACCCAGACTGGACTATGAGTGGTCAGAAGGCTGCAGCTACTCCAGCTACTGCTGCTATCTGGAGCATATGACCTTGATATTACAGCAATTACACTAGCTACCAATTCACTCCCAAGACCAATTCAAGGTGTTAGTTTTGACATTTAAAGCCCTACATGGTTTGAGGCTGGGATATCTGAAGGACTGTCTTCTCCATATTTTCCTGACCAGGAATTAAGATCATAGGGAGAGGCCCACCTGACTGTCCTGTCAATCAAAGTCTGTTTTGTGGGTACAAGAGAGATGACCTTTTCAGCAGCACTCCCACAATTCTGTAACAAACAAACAAACCCCGAGGTGTGCCTGGCCCCCTCACTTTGATCTTTAGGGGGCAGTTGAAGACAATTTTATTCAGGACTGCATTTGGTTAAATTTAGTAGCTGTCCTCCTGAGTAGTGATTTTAAATTTTGGTTTATTTTTAAAGCATTTTATCCTATGTATTTTATCTATTTTGTAAGCTTCCCTGAACTCTGTAAGGAAGAAGGGAAGCTCATAAGTGTTTTAAATTAAATAAATAAGTACCATTCTGCCCATTACACAACCTTGATTCTCATCAAGCTAATTCTGGAAGAGCAGTTACACCAGCATGGTCATAGCACAAGAACAGCAGGGCTTTGCCAGTGGTGGTTTTCTCTGGGGGAAGCACGGGTGTATTTCTGAACCATTCCAGCTCAGGGCTTAGTCATCCATCTAAGTCCATTCAGGATGGAGCTTATAATGTGGCATGAAAATTATGAACAATCTCTCTATACAAAGAATACAAGAGAAACAGTACAGACTTTATAGTGCATGGGGCCCACACACAAGTATACAGATTTCAGATGTACTGAGATTGCAGGTTCTTGGTTAAGGAAAACCTTACAAAGGCAGACTCACTCATACACCCCCCCAACCCTCATTGTTTTCAACATGGGAATAAAAAATTCAGGAACCAAAATTTCTTCAAGTATAGTCTACATTCTGGGAAAGATAGGGGGAAACAAACCATACCTGAGGGTTTAAACAGACATCTCTAGCCACTAGACCTTATAGTCCACTGAAACTGCATTGCCATGTGAGGTGACAAATTCTGACTGATCTTGAAACCTGGCCAAAAGTTCTTTTTACTGCCCTCAGCCCTCTCCTTCCCTCCTGTTGGATGTAAATAAACCAAATAAAAAAGGAATAAAACAAATGACAAGATACTGATGCAAGTGGACTTCTAGTTTTTGGTGGCTTGTGAGTGGGTGCACTTCATCACAGCTCTGATGTGAGTGACCTATGAATCGTGCCGATGGGGAAGGGTCCGAGTTGATCTTGGGCCCTCTCGACTCCTTGAAGGGGAGTTGTAGCCTGGGGTGCGTGGGAGGCCTTTCCCAAGGCAGCAGGCAAGGGATTGAGGCTCCTTTTTGCCCCAATAGGTTCCCGTGGCACAGAGCTAGCAATGGCACCAAGAGGTGCACACCGGACAGAGCGCGCAAGTGATTCAAAGAAAAACTGTCTTCCCTACCTTTTGAAGAAGTGCGAGTAAAAATGTGAATTAACTCATGTACTAGCAAACAACCATTCAAATGACAGCAGTAAAGCCGCGCCAAAGCCCCAAACAAGCAGAGGGAGAGGGGAACACCCGATCCCAAAAAGACTGAGTTTAAAGCGGGGTCTGAGAAGGCAGCTTGAAGTGAGCGAATATTTGACTGAGTGTGGCGTAATCAGCAAGAAAGCGATAAATCTGCAGGCTTTCAGAGACTTTTAAAAACTTTTCTCTTACCATAAACAATGACACAGTGAGCAGAAAAAATGGCAGCTAAAGGAAAATTTGCAGCAGGAACTGCCAGCACATAACCTCTGGCTACTAAACCGGAAGTAACCATAGACTTTCCTAAAATGATTGCTGCTGCTTTGCGCCCTCTGCTGGACCAGATGACTAACCTCAATGACAAGTGTGACATGTTGCAAAAAGAGCTTAAAGAAAATTCAACAATAACAGAGAAAATAGTAAAGAAACTGAAAAAAGTTGATGTTAAATTCAAAGAATTTGGCCAAAGATTAGAGGTGGTGGAAAAAGATTTTTTCCCCTCCAAATGGAAAAATCAGCACATGTCCTGGACTTCAAGGCATCCCGGAGCAGAAAGGAGAGAATTTAAAAGAGATTTTAAGCAAGGAACTGGCTTAACAGCAGAAGCTCTACAAAATATTGACTTGGTTTACTGTACATATCCAGTTTTTATAAAAAAAACAAAAACAAGCTACCCAGGGAAGTATATGTGAAATTCTCAAAAAGATCAACAAGAGATACAATTTTGAAAGCGACAAATGGAATAACCCTGAAAATTAAAGGAGAACAAATTAAAGTGCTAAAAGACATTCCATTTGAAATTAGAAAAAAGAGGAGACAATACAGAGACTTGGCATTGTTCTTACAGCAAAATAACACACCATACAGATGGCTAATACCTGAAGGGCTTATCTTCAACTTCAACGGAAAAGAAAAGAAAAGATTGACTCTGTTTCTAAAGTGAAAAGGTTCTTAGAGCAACAACAGAAAGCAACGGAGGGATATGAGACAGTGGAGGATAACAAAAATACAGAAGCAGAAGAAGAGAAGGAGGAAAGCTACCAATCGACTAGCTCGGCAGAATCATCTAACCTGGAAGCAGAATTAGGAGCTGCTGCCCTAAACCCCTAAAAGTTAAACTGGACTTTGGCAAAAAGAAGCTCAGAGGAGAGAAAAAAGCAAAACAGATTAATTCTTGATAGCCTAATGTTTATCTTTTATTCTTAAATCTAAAGCTAAGTTGTACACGCTACAGTGGACCAAGACCATGATTGTTTGCTTTATACTTTTTTATAACTAATTCTCACTCTTTATTATGGGGGCAAAATGATCCTTGCTACTCTTTCTTTTCGTTTGTATCCCTTCCCTTGACCCTGTAGGTTTGTAGTTTAGAAAAGCAAATAATTTTTTTTAAAAAAAGATACTGATGCAAGTGGTCTGGAATCCTTTTTATATATGTACTCCATACAGCTCTTTAACGACATTTAAAAATCTATTTAACAAGAAAGGAAGCAGGGAGAGACTTGTATAACTCATTAAGCTGATATCACAGGCAAAACCCTATGCTTATGTGCAAAAAGCCAAACTATTACCACTATCCTAAGATTGGATACTGAGAGGAATAACATTTTCCCAGGAACACAAAATCGTAGTTTGTGTTATAAAAATTTATCTGTCTGTGTGGGGTGCACTAACAGGGGAAAAGGTCCTCTGAATTCCTCCTCAAAAACTGAGGAATCAATACCCTTCATTTTCATTATCTGAAATGTTGTCCACATGTGAAATGCATAACACAAAATATTTGCCTTTCACACAATGTGCCACAATTATCACATATACAGTCTGGGCTGTCCAAGATATATATTTTGATGGAACCAAAGTGAGAACTAAGCTGTTCATGGACATTACTGCAGTGATTCCAACAACTGTGCTAGGAAGGAAAAAAACGCTGTTTTGATAGTAGAAATTGCTGTCAGCTGCATCTGTGTACATTCAGTTCATATTTACATGTTTGCCTGGAATAAAAGGACACTGCAATGTATTTGGGATTTCTACCTTTGAGAACAGTTCCCTGAACACTGCAGCTGCACAATTCCTGCTCATTTAAATGGGATTAGCACAGGGCTCTGTACAAACCAAACTGAAACGAATGCAAGAAATGTGCTTCAGTGGCTATGCCCTTTGGGCTGCAACCCTGAGTCACTTATGTATGTGATAACAGAATCCATCTGGTTTGCATGCTGAGAACTACATAGGATCCCTGCCTCATCTGATAGGAAATCCCACTACGCTACTAAACAAACTCATTTAAATGAGAAAGTGCATATGGGGAATTTATTCTTATTTTTAAAAGAATAAAATACCTCTCAAAACTGCAATTATCACTCAGTCCAGACAGCTCACAGTAAAGGAAACAGATTTTAGACATCAAATAGGAGCCTTCCAGAAGCTTTTAATGTAATGGAAGTAACTGAGGAAGATTATTAATAGAAAATACAATTTGTCATCTTTCAGAAACCTAAATGGAAACAAACAGCATTTCAACCTAATAGATAATCTTACTAGTCAAAATTCTCCTGTTTTGCATATTCTTTATGCTTGAAGAAAATACTCCTGTGGAGGGCTTTTTTTGGTTTGTTCTACTGCAATGGAAACATTAAAGAACATTGAACAGCAGCACCAACCTGCCAGTCTCCTAATGCTTGACATCTGTATGCTTGTAGAACTAGATTGGGATGTTCAGGGTAATGAATATGCCACCTATAAATATTCCAGGGCAATGTTCCCTCTAAGCTGTAGAGTCTTGTGAGCAAAAATTCTACTTTGTGAGCTACTGGCATTAAAGTTGTGAGCGAACGATTTGGCTACTGCATACATTCATTTACTCAGGAGCCATCCTTCCTGAGCGAAGACAAAAACGTGTGAGCTGGAGGCTAAAAAGCTGTGAGCTAGCTCACACTAACTCAGCTTAGAGTGATCACTGTTCCAGGGTAATGAACAATGAAGGCTAATAAACTCTCCTGATAAGGGAACTGGCATGCATATAGTTCATGACAACTATTTCTTTCTGAGGAAAGGTTGAACAAGGGAAAATAAAACACATCTTTTCAGGTACAGATTAGGAATATAAGTGATCTCTGATTTCTTGTCCAGAAGCACAGAAAGAAACATGTCACTGTGATTCTTAATATAACTAGAATTATCAGATGAGTCCATGGTGATGTATGCAGCTCAGAAATCAGCAATAATAAAAGTGAAACTTTATGGTGCTTCAGCCTGTTCATTCTTGCAGCTTTTGGCTGCACTTAACTTAAGACAGCCTCAGGTTTTACAGCATGTAACTATAGTGATCATGGGTGTTCTTCCTAAATATACCTTAGGCATGCACATGTGCGCACACACACATATGAGTGGCAGGGCTGGATTTAGACTTGCTGAGGCCCTAAGCTATACATAGCCCAGAGGCCCCCTACTGTTTTAAATTACATCAACTGGTCTCAGAAAAATTTAAAATATATACGCCTTTTTAATATTTGAAAATATATTATCTTTTAATTTTTATTTTAAAAAATAATAAAGGGTGTGTTTACAAAATCACAGAAATAATTACATAATTAAAGGGTTTTAAAATGACAAATAAGCATCATAGAACAGGACGTTTTAAATTAAAATAGGAAAATAAAAGGTAAAAATTAAATTAATATAACATAATTTTTAGTGTATAAAAAATTAACCTTTTATTCAGGTAAAAAATTGACAGTAGACATCACATAAAATTGGGTACCCAAAATTCCAAATAATACAGGTACATCTATATCTATGTATATGTATATATATGTTTGTGTATATATATATATATATATATAATTGAAAACATGGAGTGGATAAATTGTTACGATACAACAATATTTAATAGAAATAGTTATATTATATAATAATATAAAAGGCTCTAAGTTATAGCTTAAAACATTTTCTTTCTTGATTTCTCAAAAGCAAAATCATTAATTATGTCATCAAAAGATATGCTTTCTATACACATGATTCTAAGTGCAGATAATTTTTCTTGAGACATAGTTGCTCTCAGTTCATTTTTTATTCTCTTTAGCTGTGAAAATCATCTTTCTCCTGAACAATTTGTTACCACATTAGGTAAAACTAACTCAATCTTGTCTTGAAAGGTGATTTGATACAAATCTTTGTGTTGAAAATGTTCTTTTTCAGGATAATTCTGATTGACATATTCATGGAAGTGCCTCAGTTCACTCATGAGATTAATATCAACATCATGTGGATACTCTTTTATTAATGTATCTACTGCTTTTCATAGCTGTACCTCTGAAATTTCTAAATCAATTAAAAATGAAAAATTATTTGCAACATAATTGTAGACTGTTGCTCTTCTCGTTAAATTTGCCTCAAGGATGTCTATGGTATGAATGAAGGATTTCACTTGAAATTTGTCTCTTGGAGAAAACTGTTCATCAGCATCAGGTGCAGCTCCATCATTGGCTTGTTTTTTTTTTCTCATCCTCTCTTTACTGTAGACTTATATTCTACACCTGGCAATCTAGATTTAACTTCTTCTTCAAAATCATCAAAATTTTCTCGAATGTTTTTAACATAGTGAGAAAGTGATTTGTACAGATTTGCACATGTGATAAGTGCAATCTTTGGATCCTGGCGAGCCATACTGGTTTTGTGAAACTCTGACAGCAATTTATTCCATAAATGTAGCATAAAAACAAACTCTGGTTCCTCCACTTTTTCCAGAAGAGTACCAGTTTCTAATCTTGTAGCTCCCTTTTCATTCTCATCATCATAAATGTGACTTAGAGCATCTATGATTGGCTTATAACTCACATTTATGGCAAACACTGCTTTGACATTTGCTTCCCATCTAGTGTTAGACAGTCTTGTTAGTACTCTGGTATCTGCGTCCGTTTTCAAGAAAGATAACATCACAGACCATCTCTTTGTAGAAGATGAAAAGAAAGTGTAATTTCTTGAACAACAGCAAAAAAAATTACTAGCATCTAAACAGCAATCTACAGTAACACGGCTGACACGATTTAGTGAATGACCAGCACACGGAATATATATAGCATGCTTGTTTAACTCAAGGATTTTTTGTTGCATTCCCTTGTATTTGCCAGCCATATTCACTGTGTTATCATATGACTGTCCTCGGCATTTGCTGAAATAAACTTTGCACTACAGTTTACAATTCAGCTTTTCGCCTTCCATCCTCATCCTGTGGGCGTATCTCACTCCTTAAGTTCCCTGCCACCACTCACTGAACTGTCACTGCCTTTTTAGAGGGACAGTGAGATCTCCCTATTTGGAGACGGAGGCCGAGGACAGACTGGCAATTTGCCCCGGGATGGGACCCGGGCTGACAACGATTCAATACCGGAGTAAATGGAATGTTCACACAGGCACATCTGCCTGGCGTCCCCCACCCATAGCCTACCGGTGCTCTTGCGCTTCACTGCCGGATTAAAAAAACACCTGATAAAAGCCTTTGCAAATCTCAAAAGCCTGCGTTCGTCGCGCGTTTCTCCACTTCCGGGGAGTCTGAACGCGCAGCCGAAAAGCCGGGAGCAACCCGCGTTGGGCATGAGGCAGCAGCGGTGTGATTGGCTGCGCTCCGCTCCACTGCCCAATGCGGTGCCGGCGTTGCAGGGCAAAAAAAAAAATCGACAAAATGCGCTTACGCGCATGAGCGCTCATGCGCTCATGTGCACATTCACCCACAGCCGAATTAATGGGGAAACAGCGAATACAGCACGCCTCTGGCGCAGCAGTCTCCGTCCTGTATCTTCCGGCAGCGGCCCCCGCTGTGTGGACAGGAAAACCCGGTATTGTTTAATCCGGGGTTTTTTTGCCGTGACTGGCTACCGGGGCAAATTGCCAGTCTGTCCTGGGCCGGAATCCCTAATCTTTGGGGGATCCCTGGAAAGTTGGCAACCCAAAGGTCTGACCTTTCCTTGCTTCCCTGGACTACCCCCTCCCTTTGGTATTGTGCAGTGTGGGGGAGACTATGGGGTCAGAGCACAACACAGATTATTGGCCCAAACAGAATAATTTATTTTACTATTTGCACAATTATGGAGCACAAACACACACTAAATAAATAAGGCACAACTGTAGGAGTAAGCATACACTTACCAACCAACAGGGCATAAATCAACAGGGGTTAAACACAATCCTCCATGGATGGGCTGGAGTCTATATTGATGGTGCCCCACCCAGGCCTGTAGCTAGGACATTTTTAGTGGGGGGGCCCTGGGGAAAGTGGTGGGGCCCAAAAGCCCCACGCATGTGCACTGACATCACAAAAAGTACACTGACATCACAGCAAATAAGAAATCAAATAAAAATATGCTCAGCACTGAGATGCACCCCCCTCTCCCTCCCTGATGCCTAGCCAAGGCATGGATAGAGGGCTCCCAGGAAGGGAAATAAATTTAAAAAAGGGAAAGAAAGAAATGGGGGAAAGGGAAACAAAGAAAGAGAAGGAAACAAAGAAAGAAAGGAAAGAAAGGAAAGGGAAAGAAAATGAAAGCCTCTATGCATGTTTGTTTTCCCCAAAGTTCCAAATCCCACCCACCCCCAGCAGTTAAAAAGGAGCCTGAAGGACAACATTAGGGTTGTTTTAGACGCAATAGAGTACTATGATAAGCACCCGGAAAAAGAGGTTGGCTTTTTATTTTTAGACGCGGAGAAGGCATTTAATAACTTGAATTGGGAATTTATGTTCAAAGTGATTGAAAAATTGCAGATGGGCGCAGAATTTACAAGAATGATTAAATCAATATACAAAGAACAAAAGGCTACGGTGATTGTAAATGCAGAATCAACAGAAGCGTTCCGGGTCAGAAAAGGGACTAGACAGGGCTGTCCCCTATCGCCATTGTTATTCATCTGGATTTTGGAGATTCTGCTGCAAATGATTAGAGATGATGATAATATAAAAGGTTTGAGTATTAGAGGTTTTTCATACACATTAAGAGCATTTGCTGATGATATTATGTTTATTGTTGAAGATCCTGTTAATAACATGCCTTTGGTATTTGAAAAAGTAAAAGAGTTTGGTGACCTCGCAGGGTTCTATGTAAATAAAAATAAATCGAAAATATTGTGTAAAAACATGAATGTTACAAAGCAACAAATTTTACAAAATCTGACAGAATGTGAAGTGGTTAAAAAGGTTAAATATCTGGGAGTTGACATTACAATGAAAAATATTGACTTGTTTAAGAATAATTATGAAAAATTGTGGGTTTTGATAAAGCGTGATTTAGAAAAGTGGGAAAAACTTAGATTATCTCTTCTTGGAAGAATTGCCGTTGTCAAAATGAATGTACTGCCCAGGTTGATGTTTTTGTTTCAGACAATACCAATTGTAAAAGATGTGAAAGTCTTGGTGAAATGGCAAAGAGAAATTTTTAAATTTATCTGGGCAGGAAAGAAGCCAAGAATTAAAATGAAAATAATGTATGATATCAAAGACTTCCAAGTCCCGAATTTGCGTTTGTATCATGAAGCAGTATGTATGTCTTGGTTAACTGACTGGGTTAATTTGGAAAATAGAAAACTTTTGGCCCTTGAGGGTCACGATTGCAGATTTGGCTGGCATGCCTATCTTTGGTATGGGAAAAATAAAGTAGACTCAATGTTTAAGCATCATTATGTAAGAAGAACACTGTTTGATGCACGGACCAGATACAAGAACACAGTTCCCGATGAGAGGCCTTTGTGGATTGTTCCTGCTGCAATTATTCATCCCTTTTCAGAATATAAAGGTAATGATTGGTTGAAATACCAAGAGTTGCTTCAAAAGGAAGGGAAAAATATGTTTTAAAACTAAATAATGAATTAGAATTTGAGTATGGATGGTTACAATATTGTCAAATACGGGATATTTACAAAAAAGACTGTAAAGAGGTTGGTTTTAGAGCTAAGAACGATGAGTTTGAAGATATATGGTTGAAAAAAGAGCGAAAAATGATATCAAAGATGTATAAAACTTTGTTGACTGTTTATACTTTGGATGAAACTGTTAAAGAGCAAATGATAAAATGGGCCATAAATATGAACAAAGAAATTTCTATGGAAACATGGGAATTTTTGTGGAAAAAACTTTTAAAATGTCAACCTGTGTCAATGTAAAAGAAAATTGTTATAAGATGATGTACAGGTGGTATATGACACCAAAAAAGATTGCTAACATTAGTATGGATAAGAACTTGAGTAATAAGTGTTGGAAATGTAAAAAAATAGAGGGTTCTTTTTACCATATGTGGTGGTCATGCGATAAAGCAAAGGTATACTGGTCAAATGTACATTGTGAGATGCAGAAAATATTAAAAATTCCTATTAGGAAAAGTCCGGAACTTCTTCTCTTAGGTTTGACAATGGAAAAAATTCCACAAGAAAAAAGGACACTATTATGGTATATGATTACATCGGCGAGAATGGCTTTTGCTCAACAATGGAAAGCGGAGAAGGTGCCAGATATACATGACTGGTTAAGAAAACTGCTGTTTTTAGCCAAAATGAACAAAATGACGAAAAAACTAAATGGACAAATGGCAGAACAATATTTAAAAGACTGGGAAGGCCTGAAATTGTATATGGAAACTGAATATAGAATAAAAGGGAAAATGTACAATCTTGATTTGTATTGAAACTGAATGAGAAATGAAATGAACACTTGATTGTACTGTACCTTTATTGGAAATTATGCTTGTAAAAGTCAGGCTTTTATGTATTTGAAATTGGGTTACCTGGTTTGTCGATAGTTACAAGTCTAAACTTGATTACCTTTTAACTTTTTCTTTTTTGTTATTAGCAGTGTTGGAAGCCTATTGGGGGGTGGGGGATGGGGTGAAAATCTTTTTAAATTGTATTGGTAATGATGTTTAACAATGTTGAATGCATCCCAATAAAAATTTTGTTTCAAAAAAAAAAAAAAAAAGGAGCCTGAAGGCTTACTGAGAGTCAGTTTGGTGTAGTGGTTAAGTGCGTGGACTCTAATCTGGGAGAACCGGGTTTGATTCCCGACTCCTCCACTTGCACCTAGCCATAGTTCTGATAAGAGCTGTTCTTGAAAAAGAGCAGTTTCTGTCAGAGCTCTCTCAGCCCCACCTACCTCACAGGGTGTCTGTTGTGGGGAGGGGAAGGGAAAAGAGTTTGTAAGCCGCTGTGAGACACCTTTGGGTAGTGAAGGGCGGGGTATAAATCCAATCTCATCTCATCTCATCTCATCATCTTACACTGTAATGTTTCCCTTTGGCTGTGAGTTCCCAGGCTAGAGTACTCACTGAGCCACCTGTTCTCAGGTCCATTCAGCATATACAAAATGAAACTGAAACAAGAGCTCCATCCAAGAGGACCAAACCAAATCACACAGATATTAGGGGAAGAGCAGACAATTCCACTACATGTACACAATGAATATACCAGAAGATTACAAGAGCAAGACCCTTTTTGGGGTGGGGGAATGAGATACACTGACGGGCTATTCTCCCCCCACCCCCCGCAGAGGCAGATGAGGAAGCCCCATTCAACCCAGTGAGTGATACTCCTGCAGGGCCCTCCCTGGAACTGGCTTTTGAGCAAGGGAAACCTTTACCTTTACCTATTTTTTGTATATTTAAAATTATTTAGAATTTTTCATTGTGATATGTCTGACTTCATTTGAGTGATTTTTCTACGAGATTTTTAAAATCATTTTTTATATTTTTTTGGGTTTTTTATTTGAGGCCCCAGCAGATTGCGAGGCCCTAAGCTGTAGCTTGTTTAGCTTATGCGTAAATCCGGCACTGATGAGTGGCCACTCATTAACATAGGAAGCCCTGCTTAGTGACAGCCTGGAGCCACACAGAGTCTTGCACTGCCCATTGCCCATTTTATGATTACAGCAGTTTTATTCTGCTCAGGATGTAAACTGCTCTGCTCAGTAGGGGTGAAAATTATAGGGAGCATTGGCCATAAGGCTTTAAACGTAAGGGATGTTTAGAGGTGGTTTGCCACTGCCTGCCTCTGTGCAGCAACTCTAGACTTCTTTGGTGGTCTCCCATCCAAATACTAACCAGGGCCAACTGTAATTTAGCTTCCAGGATCTGATTTTTATTTATTTGATTTGATTTATATCCCACTCTCCCCCAGAAGCAGATTCAGGGCGAGTCACAACATGTCAGTAAAATACATAGAATTAAAATATTAAAAACAATAATAATTCAGATTAACAAATAACAACAAATTTACTACTCAGATCCAAGATGGCAGCTATTCCAGGACGTCAGGTGCCTCCTAAGAAAGCTAGTTAGTTATACACCACAACCTGTTGCCTGGTAATGCTTTGTTGATCCCACAAGCCAGGTTGGTCAGAATGGGCACTATAGCACTGCAGCAGTACAGACCATGCAGGCACTGAGACCATGGGAGGCCAAGATGGATATCCACCACCTCAACCAAAGGCCTGGCAGAACAGCTCAATTTTACAGGCCCTGTGGAACTGTAGTAAGTCCCACAGGGCCCTAATCTCCAGTGGGAGCATGTTCCACCAGGCTAGGGCCAGGGCAGAAAAAGCCCAGGCCCTTGTTGAGCCTAAATGGATGTCTTTCAGGCTGGGCACTACCAGAAGGTGTTGTTGTTCAGCTGAGCGTAAAGCTCTTCAGGGCAGATATGGTAAGAGCTGGCCTTGTAGGTATGTTGGTCCCTGAGTTGGTCCACACAGGTCTTTGAGGGTCATTACCATAACCTTGAACTGGATCCAGTACTCAATTGGCAGCCACTGCAGTTGGCACAACACCAGATGAATGTGTACCCACATAGGTGTCACAATCAACAGGTGTGCCACCACATTTTGAACTAGCTGCAGTCTCTGGGTCAGATTCAAGGGTAGCCCTGCATAGAGCTAGCTGCAGTAACCTAACCTGGAAGTGACCATTGTGTGGATCACTGTAGCCAAGTCCTGGGAGGTGAGATAGGGAGCCAGTTGCCTGACCAGCTACAGATGATAAAAAGCTGATCTGGCAACAGTGGTTTCCTGGACCTCCACAGAAAGTGAGGCATCCGGGATCACCCCTAGACTCCTCACCCTCAGTGCCAATGTTAGCGGTGCCCCACCAAGTGTTGGGATATGGATTCCCAATCCATCAGCAGATAGAGCTGGGTGTCATCAGCATACTGATAACAACCCAGCACAAATCCTTGGACCAGCTGGGCAAGAGGATGCATACAAGTGTTAAACAACATTGGCAAGAGGATCATCCATTGTGGTACACCATACTCTAGCAGGTATCACAGTGAGATCCTCTCATCTCTGTCCCCAACCATGGAGAAAGGAGGAAAGCCGGGACTTCCGGTCTATGGCGACTCGCTAGCAGACATGCCTCCCGGATGATCCAGGGGCATGATCTGCGCACTGGCGGTTTGGCAGGGAGGTAATCATCCACTCCCCCCCGGAGCCTTTTGGGTAAGGCTCCTAGCCATGGGGCTTTTGAGGGGTGGCCTCTTCGCCAGTGCGATGCTGGGGAATTTAGGCGCTCCTCCGCACCGATGGTCCTGCCTCTATGTGACTGTATGGTACCAGAGCTGCTGACCGGGACAAGCACTTGGAGGTTTAGCAATTTTGTCTGCTTGGCGTGATCCCAGGGGCTGTCTCAGGACCTGCTGGATCGATTCAAAGACTGATGAGTGAGTTTTTGTTGAAATGAGACACCAAAGCCTAGATGTGAAGTCCCCCTATTATAGGCAGAGGGGGGAGGGGACGCCCTTCCTCCCGACGCTTAAGCAAATGCGAAAGCATGATTGGAAGGACTGATCAAATTGCAGCGATGGACTGTAGCAGAGAGTTTTTCCAAAAGAAAATTGAGCATATAAACAGACCTTAGAGACTTTGGCATTCTTTCTCAGCTAATGTAAACATCCTCAAAAGATGGCGACGAGAGGCAAAGAGGGAGGCGAGACCAATGCTTTCTTCAGGAAGGAGAACAGTGGAAAGCGAGGTCATGTGACCAAACCATAGACTCTGTCTTTAAAGTAAATTGGGCCCCCTGGTGGCTAAAGTGGAGTAGCAATCTGGATCTGTACTAAAAGTGGCTATACTTTTAAAGGGACAGTGTTTGGTGTGCATTTTTGATCATAGAGAATTATGGACAGTAAGGAGATTCTAAAGTTTAGTTTCCTTGCGGTTGGACTGGCAAGCAGATCGAAAAGCGAGGTTTGGGGGTTATTTTTGGAGTAAAGTGTTCGTTACCCCAACTTCACAAGATCTGCTTGCTAAGAGAAAGACTGGATTCTCCAATGAGCGTGCTTTTAATGCAACAAAAGGAAGACCTCTTATGATTCAAGACATTTAAGGAAGCGAAGATGTCCCTGGAAAAAGGAACTTGGTTTACATCATGAATGGACAGATCTGGATTTATAAAAGCTAATGGAAAAAGGAGATACATCTAAGATGGAAGAAGATAAATTGTTGTAATGTTCTTGCTGAGGGAACATTGGTTTTAAATATTTTGCCTATGGGGGGGGAGCAAAGCGTAAAAGGAGAAGCCAATTTGTCTTAAGGGCTGTTTTAGCTTTGGAATTTAGCTTTAGCTGTTTATGTGTGTTTAGCTTTGGAATTACTTTTTGTTTAGTCTGATAAGCTGATTTTGTCAACAGAAGCAATGATTGGCGGGCACTCTTCATGTTTCAAAGTAACTGAATAAGAGTAACAACTATTTTATAAGCATTGTACAACCTCCACACTTGGGTTTTTAGTTAGGTTCTCTTTACTTTCTCCTTTAGATTGTAGAATTTTCCCTCCCCATTTTCTGTTGTTTTATAGAAATGCAAATAAAAAATTCCCCTTTGGGGGGCCAAATTTAAAAAAGAAAAATTAGAGAAAGGAGGAAAACCATTGTAAGGCAATTGCCCTTACCCCTTTGTCAGCAAGGCAATGGCTCAAAAGATCATAACTGACCATGTTGAATGCTGCTGTCAGATCAAGAACTAACAGCAGCACCAACCCGCCTCAATCCAGTTGTCTCCAAAGATCATCCATGAGGGCAACCAAAGCAGTCTCTGTACAATGGCTGGGGTGGAAACCAGACTGCACGGGATCCAGGACAAGACTGGACTAGCCTGCACTATCAAGGTCAGGGTCTGTGTGTACATACATATACCACCGCACACCCCTTGAGCTGGATAGCTCTATTGTTATTTTCTATTCACCTGGATAGCTCTACTATTCATTCACACACATATCTCAGACCCTCAGTTGAATTCTCCCCTTACTGCTGGGATCCTTGGCATCAGGCCATCTCTCCTATTCCTGAATAAGAAGCTTCTTCTGGCTGCTGTTGTTGAAAGAAATTGTTTTAGTCAGATTCTTACAATCACTTTTCTGTAATACCAGAACTCAGTTAAAGTGTTTCCAAAATATGTTTACTTGAAAAGAATATGGAATATTGAGAAATGGAGAATTATAGCTGAAGCTGTCTGAGAAACTGCAGGGAAGTAAAGGATAGCATCAAACTATGAAATCTGTTCCAAAAACAGAGTTTCATACTGTAGAGGAACCCCATGATAAACTACTCTAGTACAAATCCTTGGCTTAGGTAGGAAATACTGTAAATAAAGCACGACTGTCCATCTTGACTTGAAAACTTCTGAGAAAAGACGTCATTATTATTTCCTTAAGTTGTAGCTCTGATGGTCATTTCCCTGATCCTTAGCATATATAAGCATTCCTACAATAGATTTCAATGGATGGGCAATTGCTTTCTCTGCTCTCTAGGGTTTTTTAAACAATTGAAATATTGCCCTCTCTGATTTTCTTTCTTTAGCCTCAAAGCAGATAAATATCTGTTGAGTTTTAAAGCATGCTTCTTTAAGATAGGAAAACTTAATCCCCCCCTCTGGAGCAATAGCCACTAATAATTTCCACTTGTGTTCTAGAAGCAGTGGAAACCAGACAATGGCATGGTTTAAAATCTTACAATTTTGGTTAGTTGCATTCAGCAGAATAATTAATTGAGTCAAATGTCCATTAATGCTCTCTTTAAAAAAAGCTAATTGTTTTTCTAATGCCAAATAGTTAATAGCATTTATTACATCATTCATTTAAAAGTTCATGTGAATTGTGAAATTTCCTAGAAATCCTCTCGTTTTAAATTGAGTAACCATGTTGCAGATAAAATCTTTTTTAAGTATTTTTTAAATTAGTTTTTCCCTTTTCCCCCCCTTTTACAACACAAGTTATTCAACTTCTTACAATTTTCCTTCCCTTCCCCTTCCTCCCTCCTCCCCTCCCTATCTTCCTATAGTCCTTATTCTTTTAACCCCCACCATGGGCACAAAGTCTAAATCTTCCGCTGAATGTCTTTTCTTCCTTCCTTGGATATCCAGTCTATATAGGTCTTCCATCTGTTCCATATTTCTGCTGATTTTTCTTCCCATGATGTCTCCTTGCATAGAGTTGCAGTGATGTCTGACTGTATAAAATCAAACAAATAGTTGTTCCAGATTTCAACTGTTCATCTGCTGCAGATAAAATCTTTATCTGTCATTGCAATTGTTTTTTTCACTTATTGCTTTCCATCATAGAAGCATCAAGTGTACACTATGGAAATGCAATGAATATGCCAGTACTTTGGCCCCGGTCACACATGCCAGACACGTGGGGGAGGCGAGGCTATTTGCGCCGTCGCAATTTGACCCGTCCCTACATGATCAGACGTGATGGTGGTGAACTGGTGTTGTTTTCGTTGGCGCCTGTTTCCGGTGCGCTTCAACGAGGAAGCAGGGATGCAAGAGGAGTGCGCTGGAGCGATCACATGGAGAATGTCTGTCTGCAGCCCGTCGCAAACTGCTTGATAGTGGACTTTCCCAGGTACTTTTTAACTCTGCATCTTCAGCCGGACAATACGGGTTGGCAACGGGTGCGTGACGCTTACAAGATGTTTTCATGTGATCGTGCCCCTATAATCCGCCCGGCATTCATGGCTCTCCCATGACAAATTCTGTGTGTGAATGGGACCTTTGCTATGCAATCAAATTCAGAGTGTCTTTATACCAGGTTTTGCCTGGTGTCTACATCTTTTTTAACAGTTTTGTGAACTAACCAAAACTATGAAATGTTTATGCTTGATATTTTAGCAACACAAATTAATATAGTACTAGTTTGTAAGCTGCTTGCAAGCAGAACTTCAGGATTCTATAATATAAAAAAATACAGTTTAAACTCAGACTATTATTCTTCCATCTCATAAAAGTCCACTGTAGATTGAATGTTGTTGGCACTTGCTCTGTTAGGCATGAATTAATGCATCTGGGGATCTGTAATTTATTCATGCTATTCCATCAACCAAAGAAAGCTGTGTTACTCTGTTGCCATACTCAGAAATAGCAAGCCAATAATCTCTTAACTAGCACTTTCCAATATGACCCTTTTCTAATTCTGGACATTCTATTAACCTCTTTGTATCAGTGGCTCTACATTTTATGCCTCTTATATGCCCCTCTGCTGCATTCTGTAGTTAACGCAATAACAACAGAGGAGGAACAAGCAATTATATTTCTTTTCAAATTCCTGTTAAAGCCTGTTAGAGGTCTCAAGTGCCGTCAGAACAGAGCTTAGTGTAGTGTAGTGGTTGAAACATGGAGCTCTGAATCAAGAAATCCTTAATCTGAATCTCACTTCTGACATGAAACTCACTAAATGCCCTCCTACATTCTTATTCAACATACAGCATTCCTTATGTCCATTTTCCATATAATTGCTGGAGTGGCATCCATTAGATTGCATTGAGAGCTGCTAACTTTCACAACATCCTCTTTCTCAGATTTTAAGAACTAAGCAAAAAAAGAAGCAACACACATATACCGGGGTGGATGGAGAGGAAGATGGACTGATAGTTTCACTTGGTTAGAAGTGTGTGTGCAGGGCTGTTGCTAAACTCATATGAACAGGCCTTTTAAGTAAAAAAGGTAGTAGCCCTAACATCCTACTGTTTGTATAAATTAGATCCTATCATCTAATATAATAAATATCAAGGTTTAAATCTAAAATTCTGTGAGTCATGCAAAGTCACAGATCAAGGCTCTTATGCAGCCCACTGAGTCCCTGAAATTCTACTTCCTGCTGATCAGAGGACCCTCATGAACAGTTCTCAGGCCTGCAGTGGGAAGAGAATCACCAAAAATTTGCACACCCATCCACCAACAGAAGTGGAAGTCCACTAGCATGTGTTGTTATGCCTGCAGAAAAGCACTGGGGAGTGGAATAAAATTATTTCTAGAAAGCAGGCAAAATGTATGGGAAGAATAGCTTGTTCAGTTTCCATAGCTCCTGTAGCTGCTGGACTACCTCAACTATAAACAAATTTCATATGCTTCTGCTGTATTTCACTGGCATATTGGTTAAAGAGAACATTTATTTTTCATTACAATTTGACATATTTTATGGATTTGCTTTTTGTCTTGTGGTCCTATGTCTTAAAGAAGCCTCATTCAATTCACCCAGGAGGAGACAGGATGGTGGCATGAATATAGTACCTTCCCATTCATTTTATGAGACCCCAAGGGTAAATGGGGTTTTATGTGCCTCTCTTCACAAGAAGAGGGGCAATGACCAGACCCTTGACTACAAAATGGATATTTTGTGTATCTCACTAATACAAAAGGAGGGATACAAACACAAACGTCTGCCAATGAGCAACAATACCATATATTTCTACCTTTCAAATGAACTAAGATTTCAAACATTCATTATGAAACACTCTCTTGACTCTGATAGTACTTGCACCACTTAAGCATGCCAGATTGCCAAAACATGGTTACCTGGGAAATATAGACACAGACAGTATACAATCATTTTTCATGGTACTTTAGAATTCTTGAGTTAAGTGCTAACACATATAACAGAGCTCCCCAAGGCAAGTATTTTAATGCTGTCATTAAAACCTTCAGAACCTTAACTGAGCAATTGAAAATGTTTCTAAATCCTCTTATCCTCTGACAGAACAAATCCCACTGTTGCTAAATTTGCTGTTTTATAAATTTGATACTGCACATGACTTGTAAGAAAAGGGGTAATTCATAATACAGAGATCAATGACATGGGATAAAAATAAAAAGAAATACATCTCATACAGTGTGGGGATCTAAAAATGTCTACCTTTTCAGGTTAGACAAACAACAAATAACTTAGAGAGATGCATATGAAGATTTTCTGTACTTTACATCTTAATTGTTCAACAAAAAATAATTATTCTGAGTAGTGAAAAATGTGGATTATTAATTACAAAATAAATATTTAATTATTAGTCATTTATTCCAAGGGAAGTGGGGAATCTCAGTTCTGTCATAGTCCTTTATCTTCCTTCTTATCGAATGTAAGATGGAAAATATATCTGGGTGGTCAACTAGTTTTCAGAACACTCTTCTGTAGCTGGATAAAAGCAAAATGTGCTTGTGGAGAATATGTCTGAGGCAAGGGAGCTTGAGTTAATGCCTAGGCTAAAAATGAAAATAATGCCCGTTTTTGGCTTTGTACATGAGAGCACCTGGATGTCATACTGGCCAATTCTAGCAGAGTGAAATCTTCTAAGTTAATTGAGTTCCATGGACTTTGAAAGGTCCACTATATCGGCAGTTCACAATGTACAGAAGAACATGAGTTTGGGGAGCACTAGAAACAACTTCTGCAATTCAGTTCATCAAAGCAATATACCAGAATAGATTCAGGTGGGTAGCCATGTGGGTCTGAAGCATCAGAACAAAGTTTGAGTTCAGTGGCACCTTTAAGATGAACAAAGGTTTATTTACAGTGTGAGCTTTCATGTGCACACCTTGAATAAAACTTTGTTGGTCTTAAAGGTGCCACTGGACTCAAACTTTGTTCTACAGTATATCAGAATGCTTTCTTAATGTCTTCTTCTAAAATTATGTGCTTGAATTAAATGTCAGTTTGCAAGTATGTATATATTCTCAACAAAATCAATTAGAACCCCTGGTGGCCCCCTGTGACTTACTGGTGAAGCACTATGTGGAAAAAAATCACTTGCAAACATGCCAGTAAACTATAACTGAATTCTAATATTTTCTTCTAAACACAAAAGTTGTTTAGTAACTTTTATTAAAAGCAACTAAGTTAATATGAAACAGTAGCAAGTATTCATGTTCTCTGTTCTTGAAGTTAATACTAAACACCAGAGAAGAAAAAGAAAGATTCCCACTGATTCAGATCAAGAGAACAAAAACCTTTGCAGATGTGCCCTGCATCAGAATTAACATTTGACTGAAGCGAGTATCATTGAAATGAATAGCATACTCTGATATAAAGGAAGGATCGAGTACTATCTTGTAAAAATTTCTTTATCTTCACAGGCTTTAGGTGGGGTGGGGAAGAAAAAGAGAGAACTACAATTAATAAACTTTTAAAAACGTGCCCTATAGTATTTTTAGAAGTACTTCTGGGTATAATGGGAAAGGCATTAGATTATAGTTGACAATGATGAACTCTTTTGGAACATTTTAAACTCAAGTAATTTGGATAGTTCTTCCAGTACAGAACTTTCTTTCTTTCGGCAGTTGACTTCACTTGCAAATGTTGCTTTAAATATCTTTGAATTACCTTAAAATATATATTTCTACCAATGATATTAAAATATATTAGGTAGAAAACAACTTTCTAAAAATACCATCTTCTTGACATTCTAATGTATATCATTAATATTCAGAGTTCTAATGAACCATTAATATATGACAGTAAGCTATATGGGGAAAAATACCACCCACTGATATTGTCTAAGGTCTGTGACTCTTTCATATTCAATGTGAAATAAATGAAGCAATTGTGACCATGAAACTTTGTAATCAGTATAAAAGCAGAAAAGATCCATATTTTAAAAAATCATACCAAGAGGACTGCATACTTGCATGGTCACTCATGTGTTACTTCCCAAAGTCCTTCAGACTTTATATGCTAGTGTTATATCTGTACTATTTTTTTCAACTGCACTGAATTTTTTTCAACAAAAGTATACCTTCCAGTACCTTCCAATTTCAGTTTAGGCCTAGTTATAGGACTGAAACAACCTTGGTTGCCCTGGTGGATGTCTTAAGCCAGGAGATGTACCAAGAGTGCAAATCTGTTGATTCTCCCAGATCTCTCAGAAGCTTTCAATACCATCAATCACAGTATCCTTTTGAACCACCTATCCAGGCTGGGATTGGGAGGCAGCATTCTGCAATGGTTCCAGTCCTACCTGGAGGGCAGGTTTCAGAAGGTAGTGCTGGAAGACTACTGTTCAGCCCCTTGGCCTATGACCTGTGGGGTACCACCTATGCTTTTAACATCTATCTGAAAGTGCTGGATGGGATTGTGCTCTCCTTGAAGGAACAGGTCCATAGTCTGTGGGTGCTCTTGGATGGATGGATAATCAGGTGGGAGCTGTGGCCAGGAGTGTCTTTTACCAGCTTCAGATGGTTAGCCATCAGTGGCCTTTACTGGATTGGAAAGATCTGGCCACTGTGGTGCATGTGCTGGTTACATCTATATTAGATTATTGCAATGGACTCTGTGTGGGGCTGTCCTTGAAAAGTGTTTGTAAACTTCAATGGGTACAGAATGCTGCAGCCAGTATGTTGACTTAGCCCACCTAGATAGGCTCTCCATTAGTTTCTGAGCACAATTCAAAGTTCTAGTCTTAACCTTCAAAGCCCTATATGATTTGGGACCAACATACCTGAAGGTCTGAAAGATTGCCTAACTACTATAGTCACCTTTGGAGGCCCTGCTTCGCATGCCTCTGTCATCTAAGATTAGGCTGGTAGCAAGCCAGAAAAGAGCCTTCCAAGTCATGGCACCAAAGCTCTGGAACTCTCTCCCTAGGGAGACTGGTCTGTCCTGTTTCTCATTTTCCATCAGCAGGTAAATACTTCTTTGTTTTGTCTGGCATTCCCTCAGTGATCCATCCTTCCCAACCAATGTTTTAATTGCTGTTTTTATGTTCTGTATGCCTTTTAACTATTCTGTTTTAATGATGCGTGTTGGGGGCTGATTTTAAGGGTTTTAAAATGTGATGGTATCATGTATGTTTTAAATTGCTAGCTCTCTTGCTTGTCCTTGTAAGGACTGAAAGGCAGGATACAAATTTTGTAAATAAATAAATAAATAATCTAATGTTTAAACAATGGAAACAATGGATAAACCCATTCTTACCAATAAAAATAACTGGGTTACATGAAAAGAATTAGCAAAACTTTCTCTTCCCTCAGCAGCCTGTTGCTTGTCCTGAAAATCCTCTTTAAGGGTTAGGGGACCCTCATGAACAAAATTCAACAGAGCACAAAGGATTGCAGTGAAGTGGTGGAACTGTGTAAAATTTTAGTTACCACAACAGTGTAGTAGTGAGGCATGGGCTACACATAAGGAGGCTTTATTAATTTAAATGGAAGTCTGTCTCTTTTCTTAGCCAGGCCTCCAGCACTTTAAAATCAGCAGATAGTATTCTATCATGGGCTGTACGCTAAATATTTTGAAGCCTATTTGGAAATGTTACTGGTTTTTGGTAGTAGAGGGTACAGCACAGTTCCCTTCCCCCTCACTTTTTGCTTTGTTAACATAACCAGTTTGGTATTTCTTGTACTTATCCCTTCAATAGACTTTATTATTATCAGATTCTACTTTGATTTTTTCCTTTTTTCCACATTCTGATATTTGTTGGCTATAGGTGAACCATGAAAAAGGCCATATAAAATAAAAAGTTTCCAAATATGCAAAGGATGCTCAACAAAATATTCTACTGACTCCACTATGCGTTGGATGTGGGCCAAGTAAGGAAGAAGTGCTTCTACAATCCTGCTTCTTTAGTTTTACTATCATAGTTGTTACTTGTCACAATAAGTAGGTAACACATTTTCTTCTAGAGGTGTGATTTAAGTTGGCAGTGTCCCTTTAAACTTATGAATTTCTCAGCTTAACCATGGCATATTTACTCTCCACTTTTTACTTTTTCTTTGCTCAGAGGTATATGAACCATCTGTGCCTCTAATATGGTGTTCTTAAACAGTCTCTACTGCAATTCATTTTTTCATTTTTTCATTCTTATTTTTGGAGAACCTACTTTCTGTTAACCCTATTATTTGCCATTTTTGAAACTTGCTTCAATTTTCCATTCTTCATTAACTTTCTGTAAGTCTCTGGCTCTCAATGCCTATCATATAAAGACTGCAAGATCCTAAACTAGGAAGAACCTCTTGTGAGATCCTGCACTGATTCTGTCAAGACCTCCACAAGTAAACAGGATTACTTCTTACTTTTTGTTCACCAGAGATTTAAAAGGGCTACTTCTATTCACCCTTTTTTAGGAAGATAAACCAAAAGCTTTTTTAAAAAAATGGGAAACTCAAGATTTTTTTTATAATCCCATCTGAATATTACAGAATTAGCTGTAGTTTACTGTGCAAAGTACATACTTTCATCCCCTTTGGCAACTTTCATAATATGTCTAAACAGCAGCAGACCATTGGTTTATTTGTTTTTATGGACAGCAATCCATAACTGAACTTATATGGAAACAAACACTATTCACAAATGAAGGATAGACTTTCCTTTGCAATACTAAATAACACTTGAGCTTACAATACCTTATAAAACTATATTGGCTTTACCCTGTATCTCAGTCCTGAAATAACACTAAAAGGGAAAGCTTCCTCATACTTCCCTGTTACATGACCCTTTTGAAAGATTACATTTACTAATGCTCCCTTAGAATTTCTGTGGTTTTACTGGATCCCATTCAGGCTTGGGAGTGAGGTTTCCTTCATTTCAGTGAATTGGGTATATTTTACAAATCTATTAATTTGGACTAAGCTTCCTCTAGAAAAAAAAAATCAAATGTGAACTTGTGGATCTCCTGACAAAGATATGTCATCTTTCATTAAAATCTGCCTCCATTCCTGAGGACTGGAAGGTAGCTAATGTCACTCCCATCTTTAAAAAGAGTTCCAGAGGAGATCCGGGAAATTACAGGCCAGTCAGTCTGACGTCGATACCAGGTAAATTGGTGGAACCTGTTATTAAGGAAAGAATTAGTAGGCACATTGATGAACAAAACCTATTGAGGAAGACTCAGCATGGCTTCTGTAAGGGAAGATCTTGTCTCACTAACCTGTTAGTGTTCTTTGAGGGGGTGAACAAACATGTGGACAAGGGGGACTCAATAAATATTCTTTACCTTGACTTCCAGAAAGCTTTCGATAAAGTTCCTCATCAAAAGCTCCTAAGTAAGCTCAATAGTCATGGGATAAAAGGACAAGTCCTCTTGTGGATCAAAAACTGGCTAATTAATAGAAAACAGAGAGTGAGTATAAGTGGGCCATTTTCTCAGTGGAGGGTGGTAAGCAGTGGGGTACCACAGGGATCAGTACTTGGTCTGATGCTTTTTAATTTATTTATTAATGATTTGGAGTGGGGAGTAAGCAGTGAAGTGGCTAAATTTGCAGATGATAAGAAGTTGTTCAGGGTGGTGAAAACCAGGGAGGACTGTGAGGCACTCCAAAGGGATCTGTCGAGGATGGGCGAGTGGACGTCAGTGTGGCAAATGGGGTTCAATGTGGTCAAGTGCAAGGTAATGCACATTGGAGCCAAAAATCCTAACTATAAATACACGTTTATGAGGTCCGAATTGGCAGAGACTGACCAAGAAAGAGATCTTGGAGTCATAGTAGATAACTCACTGAAAATGTTGAGACAATGTGTGACTGCAATAAAAAAGGCCAATGCTATGCTGGGGATTATTAGTAAGGGAATTGAAAACAGATCAGCCAATATCATAACGCCCCTATATAAATCAATGGTGCGACCTCATTTAGAGTACTGTGTACAGTTCTGGCCACCACACCCCAAAAAGGATATTATAGTTTTGGAAAAAGTGCAGAAGAGGGCAACTAGAATGATAAAAGGGTTGGAACACTTTCCCTATGAAGAAAGGTTTAAGCACTTTGGGCTCTTTAGCTTGGAGAAACGACGGCTGAGGGTTGACATGATTGAGGTTGATAAGATTATGCATGGGATAGAACAGGTAGAGAAAGAGGTACTGTTCTCCCTTTCTCACAATACAAGAACTTGTGGGCACTCAATGAAGTTGCTGAGTGGTCGGGTAGAATGGATAAAAAGAAGTACTTCTTCATCCAAAGAGTGAAGAATACATGGAATTCACTGCCACAGGAGGTGGTGGTGGCTACAAGCATGGACGGCTTCAAGAGGGAATTAGATAAACATATGGAGCAGAGGTCCATCAGTGGCTATTAGTGTTGTAAGAACGCATTGACAAGTGTAAGTTGCATGTCAACCTTGCTACCTCGGTTCTATGTCTTGATGTGGCCCCGTAACATAGGCCATGGTTGTGAACAAAGAAAGAAGGGCAGGCCCACTA
This sequence comes from Gekko gecko, assembly GCA_029375565.1. NCBI lineage: Eukaryota > Metazoa > Chordata > Lepidosauria > Squamata > Gekkonidae > Gekko > Gekko gecko. Next base: position 191,953,068 of record JAPDNY010000001.1, read on the forward strand.
AGCCAGTGGCTGGCAACACCTTAACACATCACACTAGTTCCTTAAACACAAACTGTTAATTTATTTGAGGGTTAGTATCAAGGTTACACAGAAAGGGGCTGGAGCAATTTAGCGCTCTCCCCACAGCCCACAATACTCCTTCTCTAGTATATGTAATTAAATATTAAGATAAAATAATAACAATATAACAGACATTCAATCAGACAAAGAAACAGACACAATCAGAGGCCTCTGGGCTCACCCAGAAACAGAGAGAGAGAGTAGATGCCTCTCTATCTGGCTTCAAGAATGAGCCCCGATGCCTTCTCAGGCTGACTTTCTTATAGTCTTAGATCAAAAGGTTACCCAGGAATTCACACTTTCTGTCAATTAAATCAACTCTTACATCAATCGTTTGATGTACTTCAGTAATAAAAGATGCTTCATTTCATATAAGCAAGCAAGACAGCACTATGTTTACAGAACATGTTAAAATAACAATCTACATTCAGATTTACAACACTATAGTGGAACTTGTCAGGATATTCCCACAGTCCTCTTTTCACCTTAGATAAAGCAGAGTCCTTTGCATTATCTCTGAAGTGCAAAGGAGGTGTGAAACCAAATGCTCTAACATACTGTTCTTTTACATTTAATTATGGCCCTAGGCTAAAAGGGTCTTTCCTGCCAGATGCAGGTAATAGTTCCCAATTTACATTTCTAACACTTTAGGGTAATTTACCTTATAGCCTGGTCCTGAGAAAAGAATGCAGGCCCATCCTGTATGCAGTATTGTGAGCTAGGCAGCTACATGAAAAGCATTATGGGTGTATTTTCAGTGTGGCTAACAAACTAAAAGACACAGAAGGGCATATATGGATCCAAACATTATACATTCATAATTTCCTTTCCACAATTACCCACAAGGTATAAATAGGGATTCTGGAGCAAGTGAGGCTCTGTATTCTTGGTGCTTGGGGGGGCAATAGTGGGAGGGCTTCTAGTGTCCTGGCCCCACTGAGGACCTCCTGGTGGCACCTGGTATTTTTGGCCACTGTGTGACAGTGTTGGACTGGATGGGCCGTTGGTCTGATCTAACATTAGCTTCTCTTATGTTCTTATGTACTTTTCAAAGGGTCAGAGCTATATAATATTTTATAGTGACATCCATAATAACATTGTTTGAAAGACAATACAAAAATATTAGCATAAATATTTTGATTTGTATAAAGCTAACCAGTGTCCACGATATTTTTCCTCATGCATCTAAAACAACACATGACTAACCAATATGGGATGGAAAAGACTACTAAACCACAAAATGTCAACACACGATCAGTAGTCCCTAGAAAGACAGATGTTCAACTCCTTATTACAGATAAACCAATTGGGACTGCCAATGACATATGCCTTCACTGAAAACACTTTTGCTGGCTCTCTAGAGGTACCTGCAATCAGTAGGGTTCATTCATTTTATTTATTGATTTATTAGAACCCACTAAATTATACCCTCCATTTGTACCCCTTCTTCCCAGTGGGGTCCCAAAGCTGCTTACATTGTTCTTCTCTCCTCCATTTTATTTTCACAACAACACCAAGTTCTACATCTGGGTAACAAAAATGAGGAACACACATACTGGATGGGGGATACACTTCTGAGTAGCAGTGTTTGTGAACAAGATCTTGAGGTAAGGGTGGAACAAAAGTTAAATATGAGCAGCCAGTGTGATGTGGCAACAAAAAAGGCTAATGCAATCTTGGGGTGTATCAACAGAGGCATAACATCCAAATCATAAGATGTCATAGTCCCGCTGTGCATTGGTCAGGCTGCACCTGGAGTATTGTGTGCAATTCTGGAGGCCTTAGTTCAAAAAGGATGTGGGCAGAAAGGAGTGCATGCAGAGAAAAGCAATGCGGATGATCGGGGGCCTGGAGACAAAGCCCTATGAGGAAAGGCTGAGGGACTTGGGAATGTTGAGTCTGCAGAAGAGGAGGTTGAGGGGGACACACGATTGCTCTCTTTAAGTATGTGAAGGGCTGTCACTTAGAGGAGGGCAGGGAGCTGTTCCTGTTGGCAGCAGAGGATAGGACTCACAATAATGGGTTTAAATTAAGGGCGGGAAGGTACTGGCTGGATTTTAGGAAAAACTTTTTTATAGCAAGACTTGTGCAACAGTGGAATCAGCTGCCTAGGAAGGGGTTGAGCTCCCTGGCAGTCTTTAAGCAGCATCTGGACAAACAATTGTCAGGGATCCTGTAGGCTGATCCTGCATTGAGCAGGGGGTTGAACTAGATGACCTGTATGGCCTTTTCAAACTCTGTGATTCTATGATTCCAGGGCAAAGTGGGGATTCGATCATGGGCCTCCCAGATCTGACACTTGAACCACTATACCTCAATAGTGCATGTGTTGGAAATGTATGGCTTGCAAGGTCTCAGATTCCAGCCATTATAGGGTTAACTTGTTTACCTTTCTATGCCATTGTTTAGACTGACCTGGAAGGGAAACCTGGCTCAGAGCCAATGGGAAAATAGCCAGGAAAAAGTGGTCTTTATTGTAATATTGATTGGTTACTGGTTTCAGGTGATTTCCTTTCTAGGGGTCAAGAAGAAGCAGATTCTCCATTGTTTCTGTACTTGTGTGTAACCACGCTTTCCTAGCAGTAAGATGTTAGAAATGTAGCTCTTAGATGTTTGTTACTTTGTAGGTCTCCTGTGTACCTTTACCCTTAGAAATAGGGCTTTTTTAAAAACCCAAAGAAATCTCTCCTCTCCAGTGAAAAAAGATCCGATACTCTGAGTAATTAAGTATTTTAACTCTTTTCCAATAGCCTGTGCCTCCAGTAGTATGTGCTATTGAACTCAGTGAAACTTCTGAGTAAACATGAGCTTGCAAGACTATTGGTCTAATGGATCTCCCCCCTCCCCCAATTAAAATCTATTGGACAGAAGAATATTTGGCTGCAATCCTAGCAACAATTTCCTGGGAGTAAAATCCATCGAATATAATGGAACCATCCCAGTAGACCCATTTATTTCCAAGCAGACTTACTTAAAAGATCTTTGTCTAGTAGATATCTGCAAGTTCCCCTGGAGACAAAATGGAAGCTAACAAAAGATGTCAGTGCCCAAGTATAATTTAATTTCCTATAGATAATATTCTTTAACCAGTCAATCAACAGCTACAGTTGGAGTAATCCAGCATTTTCAGAGTGCTCATGGAGCTCCATGCATGCTGGGTCTCTAATATTTTCTATCGACACATGTCATGATCTGTGCAGGATGGAGACAGGGCCTAGAGGCCGAAACTATAGGAGGGGCCTGTCTGGCAGTGGAAAGCAGACAGCCTACAATCCCCACAATGCTTGGGGATGGTTTTTAGCCAATGGGAGTGCAGGGATTCTGGGAGGAAACTGTTGCATTCTGGTGGAGGTGTGTCTTAAGCTGTAGGCTGTGGAAAATGGTATCTTTCTTCACACAGGAATGAATTGAAGGGGACTGGGCTAAACTCTCTGTGTTGTGAGGACATGGATCTTGCTGTCTCTCTGCAGTTTTCCCTCTCACGGAGTCATTGAGGGAGAAGAGCTGGTCTGGGAGGAGAAGGTCCCTCACTAGTCAGAGTGACTGTTACAGGTAGTGAGGCCTGGTAAGAAGGCTTGTAGGCCTTAAGTAGTACCAGTTAAGGAGTAATAATAGGCAGCTGCATTAGCTTTGTGTTCTTTTTGCCTTTCAGTACTGTTATACCTTTTTAAAGCACCTTGCCTTATTTGCCTTGCCCCAGTATTGTTCTTAATAAACCATTGTTAAGTACTCTGCCTGGTCATCACGCCTGTGTTTTCTCGGATGTAAAAGGGGCATTTTTGGATGGGCTTGAGAGGGTACCCTGGGCCTTCTCAAGGAACCGTAAGTCCAGGGTGGTGGCAGCGGAAGGCAGCGACCTGCTGGGGTCATGACAACACATCCTAAGGAAAACCATACAATGGAGCATTTCCTTCAGAGAAGAGAATGAGATCATACACATTCTTATATGTCTTTCCAGGATACTCAGCACCTAGTGAAACTCATCTACAATGAACTCATTGATGATGTCCTTCCTCAAGAAAGACCTTTAACTCTGTCTCTAACAAAGCACAAAGTAATGCACATCTATTAAAATGCATTTTTAAAATTGCTTTAAAAACTAATCTCCTTGATTTCTAATAGGCTTGATTTTCCTGAGGGATGATATAACACAGTGATATCTGACTCAGTAACTTTACATTAAGTTACAATAAAACCAGAGATAAGATGACCATAACTTTATTTATCCATGCCATAATGTAATTACTTTGGTTATATGCATGCATACAAATAAAACTTATGTACTATATGTTGGATGCTTTTAAAAACATAATCTAAGGATAATTTATGCCCAATCTTAAAATAGGTAAATTCTGAGACATATGTAAAGCAAGCAGCAAGTTATCACCTGAAGTACCAAGGAACTCATAGGAAGGAGTACTGAAGCCTACCCCACTTAACCACTTTTCTTTCTGTAGCCTCTCCTCCTAGCAGATTTTTTTTCAGACAAGCTCATTTGCTGCCCAATGACAAGCAAAATAACTTTATGAAATATACTACATAAATAAGAATGGTGACAAGGGGAAGGGTTCAATCCTTTCCACAAAAGTGCACTTATAGTGCTTTATAGTGTACCCATCCACTGCTTTATACATTGTTAGGACAGTCCCATATTTGAAGAGGTGACTCTGCCGCCATCATAATGTAATTCAGATAAACTGATTCTTCTGATCAGTGTGGTTGAATCATATGAGTGATTACTCAAAAGAAATCATCCTATTCAAGTTATAATTAGCACATTCATCCATACACAGCTAACACCACCAGCATGCAACCTGAGTGATGTAGTATAACATGATGATAATAATTAAAAGTGAACATGCCTTTTAATTGGATTGGATACCTACTACTCAGAAAATGGGAATTTGGTTCATATTTATGGCATATAATGTCAGCAAATGGACAATAAGCTGTCCACTGACTTGTATGTACAAATAAGCATTTTGATGTGCCAGCTACTGTTAAGTCCATGTTGGTGGCTATCAGTCAGTTCACAAAAATGCTGTATTGTTTTCAACTGAGGAAACATGGCATTTTTTAAAAAAACAAACCCTAACTTGTTTTTGTTTTATTTAGTAGGCAGAAAACCAAAAGATATATTTTACAAAGTGTGGCTGAATAGTTGACAGAGATGCTGCATTATCTAGTCATGTAAGTTAGGTAGTTTTCACAACAGAACAGTTTCTCCCCAAGGTCATTCAGGCTGGGAAAACAGCATTGGGGAGGTGGCTGAAGCCCCTTCTTCATGTGCACCGACTGCAATCTGAACCAGGGCCACATGCATCTGGGAAGCAGAAAACTCCCATTGCACACCTAATACAAAAGGATAATAATTTTGCAAATCATATTTTACAGATTCCAGGAGAAGGGCAATAGCTATCACTATTTTGCCACAATATATTGGTTTAACAGAAAAATCAAATACATCTTGTATTTTCTTAGACTACGCATTTACGTATGGGAAATCTTTCTTTATTGATTTCAGTATTAGTTTTTTTTAACAGTGTGCTAGGGACAATACAGGAGAGCAGGGCTATTTTTGGGCAGAAACGCACAGGAACAGAGTTCCGGCTGGCTCCTGAGTTGGCCACACCCAGCAGGAACTCATTAGCATAATAGGCCACACCCAACAGCAGAAACTCATTACGACTGGCTACATTAGGGGTGTGTGGCCTCACATGCAAAGGAGTTCCTGCTCCAAACAAAGCCCTGGGTTTTGACAACAAACAAGGTAAACAGAATAAGAAGCAAAAGGTGGGTGTGGCTGGATGACCACACTTCTGGTAACATGGGGTGTGGCCTAATATACTAATGAGCTGTGATATCAGGGTGTGGCCTAATATGCTAATGAGTTTCTGATGTTGGGTGTGGCCTATTATGCTAATGAGTTCCTGCTGGTCTTTTTCTACCAAAAAAGCCCTGCAGAAGAGTGATGTTTTGTGCTCCTGAAGGATTTCTGTTCCACAGTCACCTGGAAAAGGAACTGAAACTGGTGTTCCACACCGCACTTAACAAAACTTTCTACCCCTATTCAAATATCATAATTCTCCATACACAGCAGCAAGGTTCTAGGTCTACTCAGGTACAATAGAATTATTTTCTCCTGGTCATTGACAGTATTGCAGTTGACCTTGTAATGTATGATGTTCTGATTTGTTTTCCTCCCAACACAATCCTTTCCTAATTGTTTGACCCCGCATATGTTCAAGGGAGGCATACAAACACATGTTCATTGCCTGCTACTGCCCTCCTCCCTTGCCACAGAAGTCATACTACAGTATTCACTCAAAAGTATCAAAGTAATGAACAGAAAGATGCAGCAATCGTTGGTGTGCATGCCTCCTTTTCTACTCTCAACTGAGTGCACCTCTAGTAGCTCTGGCGCTGCCCATGAATCCTGTCTTGCTCTATGTCCCAGTCTGATCCATACTGTCCAGCCCATCAGTTAAGATCCTGTTCTTAGGCCCTGCTTTCTGTGCTCCAACCTGCAAAGGTTGTGAATAGGGAAGGGGCATTTTCCATGCTGGCATCTCACCTGACGCTTGCCTGACACCTGCCTCTCTGTCTTTTAGTTACCAGTCCATAACATTCCTCTTTACTAAATCGTTTTACTGAGGATTTTATCTTTTTAAGCTTTTTTATGGTCTGCTGCTAGCTGAAAGACTGTTTTATGGATTTTTTTAGATTGCTAAATGTTTGTTCTATGTAGGTTTTATACCACTCCTTGTGTTTAATGGCATAATACTGATAATTTATGTTTTCATTTTTATGATTTTAAAGTATTGTTTTTACTGAAGAGCTATCTTGAGCTGTCTAGAGAGGCAGTATATAAATTCTCTATTTAAATAAAATAATTAAATCTGCAGAGTACACAGCATCTGCTCCAACTAGCACAAATCTTTCGGACTAGAATTGCTAAAACTAGTTAAAGCATTATTTTCACACATGAAGACCTGTTGTCCCGTCTTAATCTGAGTTCAGGGATTCTTCATACAATGAAAGCTTCTAAGGCCTTAGCTGGGCCCCACTGTGGTAAGGATATATTTCCATTATTTATGTTAACTGGAATGTGTTGTGTTTTGTTCACAGGTCCAATCTAAGTGTTGCTTTTTGACCTAAGTCCTACAAGTCTTGGGAACTAAGCAGTTGGAAGCCTGCTTCACCTCGGCAACCTACTCTAGCCCTGAGATGAGCTAGTGGCACACTGCTTCCTGGTCTCACATTGTCAAAACTGAAAGTGACAGGGCCATCTCAATACCTGTCCCTGGGGTGTGGAAATCTTTGCATCTGGAAATTCATTTAGCCCTTCATGGTCTTCTGATGATCTCTTAAGTTCTGCTTCTTTCAGAGAGCTTTCTGAAAGTGGTAAGTTTGTGTTGCCTTGCACTGGTGTTTTGGTTTTCTGTTTCTGAGGGCTAGGCTTCTGCTTATTTCTGCAGCTAGATAGGTATTTTTTCTTGTTTTTATCCACTGCTTTACTTGATGTGTTTTTATACTTATTCTGTGAGCTGCCTTGTGTGTTTAATCCAGTCACAAACACATAATAAAAACCAGATTCTGCTTTACAGCACAGGGTGCAACTACCCAAAGGCTGGCTTCAGGTTTTTCTGGGCATTTCCTTTTTTAAATCAGCTGTCTCTGATAGATTTGTAATGTGAATAAAAATTAAAACCTAAACTTGAGATAATGCTCAGATTACAGATATTTCTCTTCCATCTTTATCTGTCACACTAGGAGCAATCCTAAGGAGGCCTATTCAGAATCCTATTCAGATCTAGTCACTGGGGCTTACTCCCAGAAAAGTGGTCTTAGAGTTGCTCTGTAAATTCCCTGTTTTCCCCTATTTTCCCCTCCATCCCAGCAGCAGTTTCTTATTTTTATTTTACAACATCTTCAAGGCACTAAAGGTGAAGATAAGAGAGCTGCAGTTAAAGCTGAACATGAGCTGCAGAGCTGAACATTTAGCCTGGTCCACAGAAACTTGCCTAAGGGACTGATGTATTCAGATCCAAGCACAGGAAGGCTGAGTTCAGACTGGCATTGTGCAGCAGGAGCCAGTCGTTGCACATGGTCACATGGCGCTGTCTGATGCGGGAGCTTACCAGGAGGAAGCGCACTGGAGCGTTCAGACTGCTGGCTCTTCCCATTTGCACTTCGCCGATTGGGGGAGGATCCTGGCACCGCATTGGGTGGTAGAGAGGAGCACGGCCAATCAAATCGCTGCTGCTGTTCCGGCTTGCTCCCGGCTTATCGGCCGAACGGTCACATGTCGGAGAAGCGGAATGCAGCGGGATAAAGGCACTCTGCAAGATTTGTTACACTTTACGGAGGTATCTTTTTAATGCGGGGGAAAGCGGAACGGCACAGGTTGCCTACGGCTGGGGAATATGCCTGTGTGAATGCCCCCTTTAATCTGCTTGGGAAATGGGGCTGGAATGTGGCTCTCGCGGGGCTAATTGCCAGTCTGAACTCAACTGAAGTAAACCTTTTGCTGACATGCATCCTGCGCCACGTTATCACCATGTCATTATTTTTAAATATAACAATGCATATCACGATGGCTGGGAATTATAATCATTTATGTTTCCTCTCTTGACTAAACAGCAATTTATGTTTTGTTTCTGATTTATGCAGTTTGGGTTGATTGTAGAAGTAAAGTTTGATTAGGCTGTAAACAAAATAATTTGTCATCTTTTTCAGGCACCATAAGACAGTGCGAAGCAGCTACAAGGTCAAGCATAATATACTGTCTTGACAGCTTTACAGACATTGTCTTTCTAAAGACCTAGTCAAATACTATGATATACTATTCAAGTTCTATGATATACTTAATCCTCTTTCTAGGAAAAAGTGATGGTTCTCCAGCTCCTTATATTCAAACTGCTGAATTTAAAAAAATTCTGAAATTTATCCAAGGCTTATTTCAATTAAATTTTAGGTAATAAAAGACAAGAGCCATTTTTTTTTCTCTCTGAGGGTGACATGTGTCTGTTTTAGCCTTGTAGTGAGTTTGGCCTGCTTGACTGAGGACCTGACAAAAGAATAGGTGGTTCCATACTAGCTGCTTAGTCTAGAATTGCCATTATTTATTAATTAGGTTTTCATGACCATCTAGATAGCATGGCCGGCAGCCCATTGCATTCCAGTGATTTCTATTCTGTTTTTCCATTTTTTTCAGGCCTGATCTGTGATTTAAAAAAATAATACAGTCACAGTACCATACTATCCTTTGCAGACTGTCAACATGTTACTGGTGCTTCTCAGGGATATAGTCCCTTAAGTTTACATCCTTATCCTTCCAGCTTAACTAATTACTCTCACATTATTCATAAACGTATTATAAATTACATACTTTTGTTGGGGGGAACAATACTATTTAAGAACTATTTTTTCACTTCATAGACAACCAAAACAAAGTCATTTTTTTCTGATCATTACGGTGTAAACAAAAATAAAATCAACAAAAAAAGTGACTTTGGCTGTCTCAAAGCATAAAACTTCAAAAAGAGAACAGAAAGTAAGTTTACTAGTTTGAAAACAAAGGAACAAAAGTGGAATTTTTGTTGGACTGACTTCTTTCCAAGTAGATATATAAAAGGATCTTGCCCACGGGGACAGATTTTTATGGGAATCTTGTGCCATGAGGTATAAGCATTTCAATTCCACTTGCAGGTGCAATGTAGGAACAGGATACTTCAGGAGTGCAAAAAAAAAAAGTCAATTCCTCCAGTATTAATTAATGGCTGTGAAGATTCCTTGAATGGGCAATTCACTTGTAGGGTGCAGTCTACAGTGAGTACTCTGCAGGTGTGAGTGTGAGAAAACATGGTTGCGCTTACCACATATCGAAATGCACAGGCCATCCACAGACATTCTAAAAGCTTCTGACAACATGAGAAGCTTTCACAACGTTTGGTGAAATTTTCTTCCCATGAAAGGAGGGAATTTTCTTCCTATGAAAGGAGGGAAAGCACCTCCCTCCCTCAATTTAGTGAGGCTACTATTGGAGAGTTGGACCCAAAAGGGGATTCCACAAGAGCTCGTAGCAGGTTGGAGGGAGGGATGTGTGCCTGCACAAAAGAACACTTGGTGAACATCAGTTACAGGTAACTGCAATCATCTTTTCATCATTGCGTCTTTTATGCAGTCCCACATGGGAGAGTAGGGAGCTAACTTGCTTCCGCTTAATGCCATAGTTCTTCCTGGTGAATGGTTTTCTAGCTTCAGCTAGTGTCTTTTGTACAGACAGGAAGAAGGTCATGGTTCAGGTTGAAGAAATCAAGCTTTTAGTTTCAGGTCATTAGGAGATTTTAGAATGTTTGTGGCTGGCCTGCACATGCACTGTTACCATCTGAGACTGCACAGAAGACCCGATGGAAGCAGCAGTTTGGAGACAGATAGATGAGAGTTTCTAGATGGAATTATGTAAAGCAGAGTGAGCAGCCTGAGGAACTACACAAACCTCTCTGAAGATCTGTTGCCTTGCATTAGGCATCTGCTTGCTTCCCAAAGGTTCTCTTTGCATATTTGGAAACAATGCAAAAATTACAAAGGCATCCAAAGGAGACTAAAACCAGCAGTGCAGCCACTGGAATTACTAAGGATTTAGAGATACGGGGAATACATGCTTCCCATGGTAGGGCCTGAAGACCCTCTGCAAGGAACACACCCCCACCCCCTGGTCAATAAGATACTACAAACCCACACAAACAAGTGTTTGAAGTTGCAAGGTGATTATTTCTCTACATGATGGATGTTGAAGATAAAGGGCTTTATATACCAAAAATGATCTCATAGAACTGCACTAATGATATAGTCTGAAAAATATGGGCTGGACAGCAGGGCAGGCCTATAGAATGAAATCTGTGACATAGATATATTTGATCCCTAATGCAAGGCAGTACAGATTTTTATTTGTGGTGAATAAAGCTATGGTATGCCAGGGAACAAATTCTATATGCAAATAGCCAATAGACATGCTGCTTTCATTACGTTCTTGCATACAAGTAAAAGAAAAGATTGGACAACTGTCATGAAACACACAAAGAAGACTTTATATGTAGAAAGCTTTGGAAACACAAAAAAAGTAATTCCTACCCACCAATCCTGATTTATGCAAGTTCTGTCTGAGTGACAAAAACTATGAAGGAATAATAAACACTAAGAAAAATATTCTGCATGTTAATGCAGAGGAACTAAATACATACTAATGAACCAAACTCCTCTATTAGTGGGGATCCACAACTGAGAGCCAGTGTGGTGTGGTGGTTAAGAGCAGTGAACTTGAATCTACAGAAGTGGGTTTGATTCCCCAGTCCTCCACATGAAGCCTGCTAGGTGACCTTGGGCCAGTCACAGTTCTCTCAGAACTCTCTCAGCCCTGCCTAACTCACAAGATGCCTGCTGTGGGGAGAGGAAGGGAAGGTGATTGTAAGCCTCTTTTGGGCAGAAAAAGTGGGGTACTGTTCTTCTTCTCTTTGTATGTAGAGACTAGGAGCACTAGAGAACAATCTATTTGGGACTGGCATTCTCATCCCCACACACCTTGTGTGGAGGAGCCACGGCCAGCTGATATCTCACAGCCTGACTCCCAGACCTGTGGCATCAGGAAGCTCCAACAGGGAGCACCAGGAGCAGTGGTGCAGAAGCCGTGGTGCAGCTTGAGGACATGGTAGGAGCTGTGGCAGAAGTGTCAGCAAAGGCAAGCCTGGCTTGGCCATTGCCAAACCTGCTGGAAGCTGCCCAGTGCAGGAAGCAGCTGCTTCAGGTGGCAGGAATGCTGCTGAAGGTGATAACAGCAAGGGAAGATAGCTGGGCAGGCGGAGCAAGCCTCCATCCATTGGCAAACGGCAGGGGACTCTTGGGAGTCAGGAGCCATGGCAGCACTTGGAGAGAACGGGGCCCTGGACCCCAAGCCACACCTCCAGGAGGGGTACAAGTGAGAAGAGAAGGGAGCCACAGCTTCCCTAGGCCCGTTTGGGCTAGAAGCAGGGCCCTTTGAGAATAGGTGGGTAGACAGGGTAAGAGGAGTAGACACTCTCTGGGAAGCTGCATTGGTTCTGGCTCCTCTCAGGGAGTCAGCCTTCTACCCCTGGGGGCAGGGAACTGGGAGAGTCCAGAGATGTCCCCCCTCCAAGGAACCTTTTAAGAGGCAGGCCAGGGTGGTGCTGAGGCCACTCCCCAGGCTAGAGGGAAGAGGGTGGTAGCAATCAGAAGAGAAGGAGCTGGGTGTAAAGTAACCCCTATCCTACTGGCAACTGAGGTTATTCAAGTGCCTTGCTGAGGGGAAAAAAAGGGGAAAGCTGGAGGGCACCACAGCCCCAGACTCTGTTCCCGTGCGAAGAGAGTCGTACATGGTCTTAAGCACATCTATACAGAATTCTACTTAGGTCCATTCAGTGGAGCTTACTCCCAAGAAAATGTTCTTAGGATTGCATTGTTATGCAGTCAAAAGTTAAGCTCTTCTAACAATGCAATTCTAAACAGAGTTACCTGCTTCTAAGCCCATTAAGTTGAATGGTTTTAAAAGGGTATAAGTTTGTTTAGGATTATACTGTGAGTCTCATTGCTTTAGATAAGAGAGAGTGTAAAAAAATGGTGATGTATAGATGCATTTGTACATATGTAAATATGGATGAAGTTTGGATTGTCCTCATAGTACCTAGAAACAAAAGATTTTATCATTTGGGTCTTTTAATTTTTGAAGCATAAATAAATATGCCTCATTTGCTATTTTTTCAAGCTTGGTTAAGTGCTTATTCCTGTACTTCTTAGTCAGGGTAGGGCAGGGAAATCTGTCTAGTACAATCCATTACGAAATCCAAGCCTTAAATGAAATGACCACAAAGACCTATCAGTTAGCAGAAATGCAGCAGCTGTACATATTTATTGTAACAGTACCCTATATTGTTGCAGAGATGTGCAATTTAAAACATGCACAAGGCAGGTGAAACGTGACCATATTACTCCTCTGTTTGAAAAATGAGAAAGTGTAGAGTGCCATAACCTCAAATACATAAATAAACATTAGACTAATGGAGAAGACAGGTACACAGCCAGTCTGGTAGTAACAGTTTAAAGGTCACTAGTTAAACCTGAATCTTTTGCAGCTTTGTCACTTTGATCTCATGCTGTAAAATCCTGTCCAGTAGCCAGACAAAATATACAACAGAACCATAAAGGATTTCTGAACTCTACTGCATCTACCTGTGCTCAGTATGTCCCTTACACTATATGTCCCTTACACTATAATATATGTCCCTTACACTATAATTCTTGTTCATACATATAGACTGAAGATAATAAAGATCATTCTGCTTCTAGCTATAACCATGAAGCCAATTGCTGCTCAGGGACAATGACACCTTCTAACCTGGTAGAAAATTGAAGTGATCTTAGCGGAAATCTTCACTCTACATGTTCCCAAACTGTCCTGAAATAAATAACTAATTGGGCTTCAGTGGCCCTCTTTAAAGGTAGTTCAACAACACATCTTGGGTGATACTTTTATACAGAGTGCACTTTACTCAAGTTAAATTGGTGTTGTCTAAAACAGTCTTGTGGTAATTTGCATATCAGCAGATGGTCAGGAGCACATGCTGAATCTCAAGGTTAACAGGCTGAACTTGCCCCTTCAAATGCAATTTCAGGTGCCTCAATACAGTATGTTAAAACACTCTCATGATGGGACTCCAGTGAAAATGTGCCCTGGGAATCATGAAACATAGAATTACATAGCAGCATATGTAAAAAAATGCTATCAATGGCCCATTACGCATACACATCTTACTACAGATTTTCAGAGCAGTAAGCCTTTAATCTTGACTTTGGATTCTGTGCCCACTTTACGCGCCATTCTTTTTCCTCCAGTGTATTTATTCTACAGCTACAATTTTTTAAAATGCACTTTTCTAAATTGGGGTTGAACATCACTTGTGATGTGGCATGCAAAGTGTTTTTTAAAATTTATGCAATTGCCCTATCGCAGTTGTGCAGTAGTGTCCAGCAAGCACCTTCCATTTAAATCCTCATTGTTCAGGTTTTGCACATGCATTTTAGCATTAGTCTGTTGAATGAAACAGAACAGAAACAAATACAGGTATACTTTTCCTAAAACTGACCATACTTTTCCTGAAACTAACAAGCAGTTAAGAAGCCCCATCTTCTATATATATAAAAGAAAGTTCCCTCACCCTAAAATCAACACCCAGGTCAAACTGTTGGACCTAGAAATACCGATTTGGGGAGAGCGCTCGCTAAGAAGGGATTTTTAGAAATTTGACCCCTAACTGGGTCAAATGTGCTACCCCAACTGATTCCTATGTGGCTGCCAGGCAGCTGCCTCCCTGCACCCCCCACTCTCTGGTTGATCAGCTGCAGAGCTCAGTGTTCTGAGGTTAAGAAAAAAAAAACAGTCACAGGGGACTGCAGAGAGCTAATGACAGTTGAGGAAATCAGGAGTGGCCAACAACCACCTGTGAGGTGAAGCAAAGCTGCTGGCCAAGCCTCTCTGATGCCTTCCAACACTCTTCCCCCACCTCCTACACCTAACAGGTGGTTGTCTGTCAGGTGCAGCAGTGATTGCAGGGTGCTTAAAGCCATGAGGGAGCCCGCCCCAGCCATAATGCCTTAGTGATCCTGCCAGCCCCGCCTCCACCGTGGCTTCTAATACTCCTCCCCCCTTCCCCTCCTACACTGGACAAGCAGCTGCCTGTCAGCTGTAGGAGGGAGGTGGGATGCTTATAGCCACTGGGAAGGTTTGCTCAGCAGGCTTGCCTTAACACTGCTGCTGGCCCAGCCTCCCCGATGCCTTTAAATACAATTCCCCCCAACACCAGACAGGCCAGTGTCTGTCACATGTAGGAGCAGGGTCAGGGTATGATGTTTATGGGGAGATAGTAAAGAACATTTCTAGGAGCCATTTCGATGCCTCCCTCATGAACCTGAAGAAATGTCCACGCATCACCACTCCCTTACACCAACTGCCCCTCACACCTCTCACCTCTTACTGCCCTCAAGAAAGCTCCTGGCAAACGTCAAGCCAGATACACCAACGCTACAAGGAGGAGGCAATTTAGGAATGAGGCAAAGACATTTGCACATAGTACTGAGCTGCACAGGCCAAGTACCAGCAAGATCACCCTGAGGTGCTCAGAACAATACAGTCTCCATATGAGCAAAACAATCCAAGAACACAAGTTGAGAGGCCATCACTTTCATGGAAGGTAGCAGGTGATGACTTAACAGATGACTGCTTCTTAAATGGACAGTTCTATGTGGCCTACTCCAGAGTGAGCTCATCAAGCAGCCTGGTGATCCTAGCACCTGAGGGCAGAACCACCAATGTGGTCTAGAGAGAGGTTCTTCAGTAGAGAGAAAAAAAGTACGTATTTCTGACTTCATTTCTTACACTACAATCTTCTCCATTAGAATTCCTACAACAAATGTCACATTTCAAATTTCACACCATCAGTATTATAACTGGATTTACAGAACTTAAATACCGTAATGAAGCACGGGTATCAGGCTAGTTTTCTATATTGCAGAGCCCTAGGGGATTCTTTGCTGTATTATCAGCCACTGAAAAATGGGGGAAAGTAACATGATTTCATAATATGGAGTAACATGTTGAGTGTATAGAACCCACTGACACTGGCATTGCAAGCTGTGATCAGTGGCAACATGTGTGTTTATGTGTCTGTGTGCATGCCTGTGCAAAGTTGGCTGCAACTCCTCCACACTTTGCACAGTGCCACAGGTTTTTTTTTAGCACTTTTAATGTCTGGAGTTGGGTATCTGCCTACACCAAACCAGTGGACTAACTGATTTCTGCACTGGGGTCAGTTTTATCTTTGGTGAGCTATATAACCACCTTGTCTTGTCTTCCTCACAGCCAGACAGCTGCTCTAGCTTGTTGGGTCTCAGTGGCTCTACTTCATCCAGGAGGCAGCCAACATTTTCCCCAGCCACTCTTGCAACCTCTGCCACCAGGCTGCTGCTTCCTCCACTCTCCTCACTCAGCAGAGAATGCCTGGGCCCGACCTTGGGGCTGAGACAGTGGTTCTCAAGCCCTGGAGGTGGGGGGTGATGAAGGCAGTGGCAACAGCAGGGTGGGGATGGTGGTGGGGATGGTGATTGTTCCCTGGGCTGCTGCAGCCACCACCACCACTGGCATAAGTAGCAGCGATAGTGTGCAAGAACACAACCCTCCGCCACTGTTGCTGCTGAGAAGCTTCTGCAGCTCCTGCACTTTGGCATAAAAGTCCATGTTGGAGTTAATGTCCTCCATGATGCCTGACCCAATGACCATCCAGACCCCAACAAGGCAATCACTGGACATCTGCTGCCAGTCTCAGACCACAGCCCTTTTGGTCAGGTGGCCCTCCCTTCTTCTCACTCTTTTCACTCTTCCCTTCCTAACAAACTCCAGGCTGCAAGTTGTATGGAGGAGGAGCAATTCTTTAGTTTGGCGGTTTGCAGAAGGTCCATGTGGCTCAGACACCATTTTAATGTTAGGTTTCCAGAGACTGCCAAAATTGTTCCTGCCCCCCAAATTTTGTTCAGTGAAGCATTAAAGGGAAAAATGTTTTCAATGCTTTAGGCTTCCCATCTCAAAGTCTCTCTCTTTACATCTCATGTCAATTTCATTCTGTGCTGATGATTCCCCCCTTTATTTTGTTTTCATGGAGCATTGAAATCTCTCCCCCCACCCCCCACTGGGAACACTGTTGTTTACCTCCTCTCTGATCCCCCGTTCAAGTCAATACCAGCAGAGAAGTAAACCTCACGCAGCTCCTTTTAAGCTTCCCCCCCACCATTTTAATTTTTTTTATTCAGCAATATGAGGCTAGTGACAGTCTGTGACTCATGCCACATCAAAAATTCTTTTAAAAATTAAACATAACAAGGGGGAAATCGAGCTTGTACGCCGATGAAGGGGGGAGGATGGCAGAAGGTGCAGAGTGGGCTGAACGACCACAATGTGGATGGTGGAGTGACCTTTGAAGGGTAGGGGGAAATCCAAGAGAATCTGTATGCTTTTGAATTACCTTCAACTTGGAAGCAAAGCAAGGGGAAAATCAGCACAAAAGCACTCTCAAAAAACCCAGGGAAACAGCGAATGGAAAATGAACTGAGTGCTGAAGGGATGAAAAACAATGCAGAACAAAAAAGAAAACCCGATGGACGTGCACAGTAAAAGCAAGGCAAAACACCCATGCATAATAGGCTGCTATCTAGACTTCATCTTGGAAATGTTGGTGTGAAATTTCCTTGTTCGCATTATTCTGTTTATGGCAACATCAACAGAAGAACCATGATGAAAATATTTCTCTGAAGGTAAAAAGGTACTGTGTGAATGAACTCTGATTGCCATAGCAGCTCCATTACAATATCTTGTTTCCCAGATTTCCACTTAGTACTACTTCACACACAGCAAACCAACCTGGATTTGTCACCGATTCCACTCAACAGGGAGCTGCTACCTATTCTGAATCTCTGATTATGTTTTTATATAATACTTAAAGAGCCTTAAGTAGCCACCTAAAACATAATATGTGAATTGGCAGTTTGACCAAGCTATATTTGATTAGTGAAAGTAATTTTCTTCATGCTGACAGCAAAGTTACACATATGTATTAAAATCCTGATGGCTACTGCTTCTGCAGAAAACAAGTATTAGGAATGGCAGTTTGTAGCAGATTAGCAGCTGGTTGTTTTGTTTTAGCGCTGCAGTTTCCCACGCCCAGCTTTTCTCCACAGGGTTTCAGATGCATGTTAGTGAAGGTCACCACTTAACTGCAAGAAGAAAAGCAACTGCAATATAGTTCTCTAGGAATACACTAATGCAGGGATCCCCAACAGTTTTGAACCTGAGGACACCTTTGTGATTCTGAAAAAGGGTGGTGGATACAACTACAAAATAGTCACTGTGGAAAATGGAGCCAGCTACAAAACGGCCCATGCAGAAGGCAAAGCCACAGAGAAAGAGAGCGCACAAGACAGAGGAAGCCCAAGTGCAGGGGACATGTGGAATAATTTTTTAAAAAATATACTATAAAAGAGGAAAGAGAATAAAACCAACACTGTGGTGGCAGCTTCTGCCAAAACAATGTTATTTTAATCTGCACAGCGAGTTAGATCTCGCATGGTCTATGAGAAACCCTGTTGGGCAGGAGCCCCACTTGGCCCCACCCACTTTCTAAAAACACATGTCAGAGGCCAGGAAAGGTATTGGGGGGGTGCCATGATGCCCATGAGCACCATGTTGGGACCCCCGCACTAGTATTTATACAAGAAGAATTTTCCAACTAACAGGAAAAACACAACTTCTAAAATTTTATTCTGTTTTGAAAAAACAATTGTATAGAAATATGGAAATGATGACCCCTATCATTGAAAGAGTTTAGGGCACATGAAGACTTCTGAAGATAAAGGCACAAAAAAGAACTGATTTTTTTACTGCTATATTTATTACTAAAATGATAAAATGAAATAAATATTTTAGATAAATTAGGGAAGATATCAAAATTATCAATGGATCATTATTTGTATTTAGTAAATGTAACATTTTAAAAGGAAATGTTAGTGTCTCTCATTAAATAGTTAATCTCTAAAATTAATGGCTGCAAAATTCAATAGTGCTATGTTTCCCCCATTTTTCTCTACTTCCACAAGTGTGGCTACATAGAGGCACACACAAGCAGCATTCTCATCTCTTAGTGTGCAGCTTGTGCTCAAAGGAACATTTCAGGAAGAGACAGATCTACTACATATCCATCCAACCCTCTGTCCTGCTTTTCTGCTTGCTCTACCATATTGCTTAAGGACACTGAGAATGACTCTCACTCAGGGCTAAACTATATTTGATTCAAGAAATCCACCACTGCGGTCACTTGTTTTGAGAATGCTAAAATGAGCCTGATCCTGACTGAATCCATACCACAAAAGATGGATTTTTTTAACCTTTTGACTCTATTTCAGGTCAA
Source organism: Gekko gecko (assembly GCA_029375565.1). NCBI lineage: Eukaryota > Metazoa > Chordata > Lepidosauria > Squamata > Gekkonidae > Gekko > Gekko gecko. The sequence continues at coordinate 191,972,153 of JAPDNY010000001.1, forward strand.
ATAATGAGATACTGCATGCCTCTCAGGGGAGACCTTTGGCTACTTAAGCAGTACATGAAGGCTTATTTACTTAAACCTCTGCCTGTTTCCAGTCTTCTCTCCTTCTCTCATCTTATTACGCTGTAAGCCTTTGGGCAAGGCTGTTTGTTTTAACTTTTGCACATTGCCTAGGTTTCTGAGGCACTTAAAGTATTTATTAATATTTTTCTTTCACAGATGTGGTGCTTCCACCATCACTACCACCCAGCTATGAAAGTTCCAAATGACTTTATCACCATTAACACGGTAAGCATTCAGGTTTTAAAAAATCTTTTTGATCCGAGTGTCAGATTTTGTATAAAAAGTTGTTTTCCCTTGAAATTTGGTACAGTCCTTATTTAGAAATAATAAAGGTGTGCAAATCATTTGGTGGCACCAAAGTATTCATTTATGTACACTACTAATAAGTGCTTCATCATTAACTAAAACTAAAAAAAAGTCATTTGGAGGGAATGCATTGTTTTATTTCAAGAATAACTCCTTATTTCTGACTTAGAAAATTTTCTATCAGTTTCTACTGGTTTTATTTAATATCATAACTCCATTTCATTTGGAATTTTACATAGTTTTTAATAGCCCCTGAAACTGAATATTTTAAGTACCACTATCAGTATTCAAACAACACACTGAAATATCTGAAATGGTTAACAATATACATCCAGACACATCACCTACTACCTGATCCTTTTAGCAGGATGTGCCATAGATCGAATCTGGGACTTTTTGCACATAAAGGAGATGCTCTACCTCTGAGCCGTGGCCCCTCCTCATGTCCCCTCCTCATACACCATGATCACAATCCAACTAGGTGTGAACCCATGAACTGAATTCTCAGCAAGGAAGTCCAGCAAAGTCCTCTTGTTGGCCATCTGTCTGCTGTGTGAAGTTTGAAATGTGTGAATCAGCCCTAAATGTGATTTGTATTCATTATTCTCTACTGCATTCATTCTTTTTAAGATTACTCAATGTTCAACAACATTTTTTTTCAGAACTATAGGTACAGTTAGAGTATTTGTGGCTCTTATTTCATATGCCACAGTACTACTAGCCTAGCCTGGTGATAATTTTTTCTTCACAGAATACCACTAGTAAAAGTTGTAGAAAAAGGCTATACTAATAGAAAATTTCTGAGGAAGGGAGAGCAGGGAAAATGAAAAAAAAATAAGATTTGTTAATATTAAATGGCTACTAGACTCAAAGTTCCATATATATTTAGTCTGTGGCTCTGTTACATTTTTATGATGCGCTTCCTTCAAGGAGTTCAGGGAAGTGTATATAGATCTCCTTTTTATCTTCACAACCAAATTTGTGAGGTGGGTTAAGCTGAAATCTGGTGACTGGTCCAAGGTGAGTTTAATGTTAGAATAGGAATTAGAACCCAGGTTTCTCTGGTTCTAGACCAATACACTAACCACCATAACACACTGGCTGTTTCTTCAACTAATTATCCTATGCTCCTATTCTCTTACCTTGTTTCTCTTGAAGTATGCTCTTCTGCAAGCTGCAAAGCATTTCTCGCTACAGAAGCATTTCACTTCACTCCCCATACTCAGGGAATAGCGCTTGATTCCCACTTTCTGGCACCAGGCACACATTATTTGTACATTTGACACATCGTCTTCTGCAACAAAAAGACAAGAACAGTGTTTATACCAGAACGAGTATCCTGTCAAACATTCATACACTCCATCTCAAACATCTATTTCATTCATCTTCCTTTCTCATATCTACTTCTCTGTCAGCAATAGATGTTTAAATGGTTGCATTTATCTGCATGTTTCTAAAGCAGCTGGTGACAGGCTGCTTTATTTCTTAATTGTCAGGAAATGATTATTGGTTTTATAAATGATCTGATACACTTGAAATTCTCAGGGCTTTTATCATCTTAAAGAAAGCATTGAATGTTATTTTATTAAATCAGTAACATACACCAAAGGGTATTATAACATTCCCATTACTTAACATTCAGGAGAGTCTACATTATTGCTGACTGAAGTCACAATGGTTTTATAAGCTGTGGTCACAAGAACATAAGAGAAACCAAAAGCCCATCCAGTCCAACACTCTGTGCCACACAGTGGCCAAAGCTAGGTGCCATCAGAAGTCTATTCATGATAGAATAGAATCACAGAGGGAGCTATAAAAAGGATAGAAGTTTTGTGTGGGAGAAAAATGTGCAAATTCTTCTAATTTGAATGTGCTTGCAGAAATGAAAATTTTGTATTTTCATTACCTGGATTTCCACCCCAACTATCATAGCTATTCATGCTTTTAAGATCAGAAATTTTAGAGGAACAAAAGACATAAAAGTATATGATTTGCCTTAAATTGATCAACAGGGCTTACATTTTTTAAAAAAGCATCTCTCAAAATGACATTCAAAGGCAACATTTGTAAATAGTACATTCATTATTTTGTGGCTGCTGTGTGGAATATTGGTTACCTACTGGTCATTGTTTAATATAATGATAATGAAAAATGCAAGCAACAGAATTTGGCCTCCACACCTATGCTATTCCAGGGATTTTCAAAACAGTGTAATAATAATTAATTATTTGGAGGCTGTGTTACCTTATTAGCTTCATTTAATTTTGCTTACATTCTGTGGAAGCTGTGCAGTCTTTGATTTCTGAGCTGGAACACACATGTAACTATATTATTTTCATACCTTTATAATAGAAGGGACAGGCAGCAATATAGTCATCTCTCTTGCTTCTGCCTTGGTCCATTAGGAGCTGGTGATATGCTGTCGCACTGACACTGTCATTGTCATAGTGCTAGAAATTATTTTCATTACTGTTACAAGTAGAGTTCTCATTTACTTACCATTCTCTTTCATACAAATAACACTGTCTACAACTTCCATTACAATAGTGATGCACCACTATTACAACACCTTTGGAGGATCCCTGCCCTGCCCAAAGTAACTTATTATCCATACTTTGGGTAAGACAACAGAGGAAGGATAACAAACAACAAGAACAAGAAAGAAAAAGAGAGGCGAGGGTGGTGACTTAAATATAATGAAATGCAAGTACACAAACATTTGCTGCACCATGGAGATGAGGACTAAGTGGTTAAACAAAAGAACATAAGAGAACATAAGAGAAGCCAATGATGGACCAGGCCAATGGCCTGCTCTATCCCATGCATAATCTTGTAAACCTCTATCATGTCACCCCTCAGTCATTGTTTCTCCAAGCTAAAGAGCCCCAAGTGCTTTAACCTTTCTTCATAGGGAAAGTGTTCCAACCCTTTTATCATTCTAGTTGCCCTTTTCTGCACTTTTCCCACTGCTATAATATCCTTTCTGAGGTGTGGTGACCAGAATTGCACACAATATTCACACCTTCTAACCTCATTTGAAGTTCTTTTGGAGAAAGGTAAAGGAGAGAAAAAGGGTGTGATCTCCAAAATATATAACATATTAATTATCAATAAGTGTCCACAAAAAATAAAGTATCAAATTTTATGGAACTTGGATTGTCAAAATAGAATAAAGGCTGGTCAGAAATCTGAAAATCCCCTAGTATGTCTTCCAAAATATTTGCGATATGTTTTATTTATTTTTATTTATTTTATTTATTTTGGGATTTATACCCCGCCCTATCCAGTAGCTCAGGGCGGCTAACAAGCGGCCAAGCCGAGTTTCAGAACTAAAAACAATAAACAATATTACATACAATAAAAAATAAAAAATTCAATACAGCAGTAAAATTCATGTAAATCCAAGATGCACGTTACACGGTATCCCACATTGGTGGCAGATTTCTTAATTGCATGGGCACCAGGAGTAGTATATCCCAGCTCACGGGCAGCATCCATCTTTCCAGATAATGGGACAGATGGATGAAGGCTCTCAATGATGGCATGCTAGCAGCGGCGGCTCCTCCTCAAAGGCCTGGTGGAAGAGCTCCGTCTTGCAGGCCCTGCGGAACTGCACTAGGTCCCGCAGGGCCCGGATCTCCTCTGGGAGCTCATTCCACCAGGTGGGAGCCGCCGCTGGGAACATCCTAGCCTTGGTTTGGGCAAGCTTCACACTTCGAGGGCCTGGTACTTCCAGGCAATGGCTATTTCCCAATCGCAGTGCTCTTGGGGGTACATACGGGAAGAGGCGGTCCCTTAGATACGCCAGACCCTGGCCATTCAGGGCTTTAAAGGTAAGCACCAGCACTTTGAAGCGAATCCGGTATGCTATTGGCAGCCAGTGCAGTGCTTGCAGCACAGGCCGGATGTGGTCTCGCCTGGAGAGGCCCATCAACAGCCTGGCTGCAGCATTCTGCACTAGCTGCAGCTTCCAGATTTGTGACAGAGGCAGCCCCAAGTAGAGAGCGTTACAGTAGTCCAGCCTCGAGGTGACCGTCGCATGGATCACAGTGGCCAGGTCTTCGCGGTCGAGGTAGGGGACCAACTGCAGGGCCAGCCGCAGATGGTAAAAGGCTGACTTGGCAGTGGCTGCCACCTGGGCCTCCATCGTTAATTAGGAGTCCAGGAGCACACCCAAACTCCTAACCTCCCGTACAGGCACCAATGGTACCCCACCGAAGGACGGGAGAGGGAGCCCCAACTCTCGGCTGGTCCGGCACAGGCACAGGACCTCCGTCTTTGCCGGGTTTAATTTCAGCCGACTCAGTCTGAGCCAGCCAGCCACAGCTTGCAACGCTCGCAAAAGGTCATCAGGACCAGAGTCCGACTGGCCGTCCAACATCAGATAGAGCTGGGTATCATCAGCATATTGATGACACCCAAGCCCACACCTCCGGGCAATCTGGGCAAGGGGGCGCATGTAGATGTTAAACAACATTGGGGACAGTACGGCTCCCTGGGGCACACCACACTCAAGGGGGTACCTTCGGGATCGCTGCCCCCCCATTGCCACCCTCTGTCCCCAACGTTGGAGAAAAGAGGTAAGCCATTGCAAGGCAAGCCCCTGAATCCCCGCGTCGACGAGGTGGCGGGTCAGCAACTGGTGGTCGACCATATCGAAGGCAGCCGACAGATCTAACAACACCAGTGCCGCCACGCCGCCTCGATCCAGGTGCCTATGGAGATCGTCAGTCAGAGCGACCAGTGCCGTCTCTGTCCCGATGGCCCAGGCGGAAACCGGACTGGAAGGGATCGAGGATGGAAGCCTCATCCAGATAGCCCTGAAGCTGTGATGCCTTTTAATTCGTTTAAAGTTATTAATAGATGGTATATCACCCCTGTAAGAATTCATAGAATAAATCCTAAAGCCAGCCCTAAATGCTGGAAGAATTGTGGGCAAATGGGAGATTACTTGCACTGTTGGTGGCTTTGTCCCATTATTAAAGCTTTTTGGGTACAAATTTTTGAACAAATTAATATAATTACTGGAGTTAGCCTTCCAGATATGCTGGAACTTGCGCTTCTTTTGTATGGACTAAACTCATTGGGAGGTTCACCCACAACCAAATTGATTTCTTATTTGTTAACAAGAGCAAGAACGGTTATTGCAAAAAAAAAAATGGAAAGATGCTTCAAGCCCAACTCTTTGTATGTGGCAGAATAAGCTCTGGGAGCATTTTATATTGACTAAAATTACGAGCTACCCCACAATGAATAATATACATAACTATCAAAGAAATTTTCAAGTCTTTTGGTCTCCTGTAGTGGAGTATTTATCAGGAATTAATATAATCCCGGATAATGAGTACTATCGAGATCTACTATATTTTTGAAGAGTTATCACTTTAATATTCAGATGTTGGCAGTTTTTATAGTTCTTCATGATAACTAGTATGGTTGTTATGTAATATTTGTTGTAATTACCAATAAAAAAACTTAATTAAAAAAGGAGCTTCAAAAAAACCCCAAAACACATATAGACATGTTGGTCCATAAGAAAAATTCCATAAAGGATTATTTTTTAAAAAAATTATTAATTAAAACCAGAAATTGAAAACTAGTGTTTAAATTAAACCAACTAAAACTTGAATACAATCAAGCACCCTACCCCAGTGACATCTTAACACCGTAATCAGGTGTTCTTCATAGAAAAGTACACCATCACCTTACATCTTTTTGCACTATGTATTTATATTTATTTTTAACTTTATATTAGACATTAAACAGAAGAGGTCTGAAAGCAGATCCCAACAAAGACAAACAATAATCCAACACAATCACAACAACACTGAAACTAGTGGAAACTGCAGGGCCAATCCCCAGTTGGGGGCAGAGGAGCCCCTACCCCATTTGAGGGCTGTCAGAAAGTGGGTGGGGATGGCTACTGGCCGATCCATTATAGTCTATGGAGACCAGTCCCCATAGGGTATAATGGAGAATCGATCCATGGGTATCTGGGGCTTTAGGGGGGGCTGTTTTTCTAGGTAGGTACACCAAATTTATGGCATAGCTGGTGGTGCCTCTCCTACCCCCCCCCCCAAGTTTCAAAAAGATTGGACCGAGGGGTCAAATTCTATGAGCCCCCAAAGAAGGTGCCCCTATCCTCCATTATTTCCAATGGAAGGAAAGCATTTAAAATGAATACTTTTAAAGGGAATGCTAAATGTGTTGGCCAAAACTTCCTTCTGCCCTGTTGGCATCCGCTGGCAACCCTAGTGATATCACAAAAGTGATGTCACATCCTGGCTCCACCCTTGAAGTCCCCAGACATTTCCTGAGTCAGACCTGGCAATCCTATCAGGGATGGTGGGGTCTCATTATTACCTGGATGTTTTAAATTATGTACTGTAAGCCATGCTGGCCAATTCCATACAGTTATCTGCCCTGGGTTAAACACTCTTCAGAACAGGGTTCTCTTCCTGCTTCTCCACAGGATCATGACGCGTTTGTACACCTCCCATGGATTTCCTGGGTTTTCTCAAATCTTTTTCAAACATACTTTACTGAAAAAAACTTTGGAAAGATTTCAGTAAAGCCTGGATGGCTGTCAGGTGAGCAGAAAAGGTTAGATTTCTGGCCCACATAAGTAGTCATTTTCCCTGACATTGTCCCTGCTATGGCCATTTCCTTCCCCGCCACTCTTTGGCTTCTTCTTGTTGTTGTTTTTAATCAGCAACAGAATATTATTATTAGCATTATTATATTGATATAATGTTATAACATGTATGTCAGGTTCTTTGAACTCCCAGCGTTTATTTTTTATCTCTGCAAAGAAAGAGGCTACAAACTTACTTTATTATTATTAAAAAAAACCCAAACCTGGGAATTCACAGAATCCATTATATACATTGCTATAATGGTATATCAATGTTAAAAAATCCAGTTGCCCTTTTTTTAAAAAAATGGGAAAACTCCTCGTGGTCCAAGGAGGAGGGATAGCTGCTGCCAGGGAGTGAGGCAGAAAAACTATGGGGAAAGCTGCCACGTGGAAGCCCTAATACCCCTGTCCTGTATCAGCAGTTGCACCAGCAATGGAGAAATGACGCAAGTCCATCACCATGTGAAAACCTCCTTTGTCCACATGGAAAGGCAGGGTATACATATTTTAATATACAAGCTAAATAAACACTAGGTAGAGTTGACTCTTGGGGGAATGTTTATTTAATTGGCGCTCTTTAGCTTGGAGAAATGAAGGCTGAGGGGTGTCATGATCGAGATTTATAAAATTATGCATGGGACAGAGCAGGCAGAGAAAGAAGTACTTTTCTCCCTTTCTCACAGTACAAGAACTCGTAGGCACTCAATGAAATTGCTGAGCAGTCGGGTTAGAACTGATAAAAGGAAGTACTTCTTCACCCAAAGAATGATTAACACATGGAATTCACTGCCACAGGAGGTGGTGGCAGCTACAAGCATGGACGGCTTCAAGAGGGAATTAGATAAACATATGGAGCAGAGGTCCATCAGTGGCTATTAGTCTTGTAAGAACGCTATTAGCCACAAGGTATAGATAGAAACTCTCAAGTGATGCTCTGTATTCTTGGTACTTGGGGGGGCAACATTGGGAGGTCTTCTAGAGTCCTGGCCCCACTGATGGACCTCCTGATGGCACCTGGTATTTTTGGCCACTGTGTGACAGAGTGTTGGACTGGATGGGCCATTGGCCTGATCCAACATTGGCTTCTCTTATGTTCTTATATAAGCCACATTGGCTGAAAAGTTAGATATTAAATATACCAATATTAAATAAACACATAAATAATGCCAATTAAAACTGTAATATTCTTTCAGAGTATATCCAGAACCATTTGGTGCTAACAAGCACCACGTGCAAAAGCATGTGAACATTCTAGGGCAATTGCAGATTTCTCTTTCATGTATGAAACATCTGAGTGGCTATATAAGCTATATCTGTTATACCCACTAAACTGTAATATGTGGATCTGACCAATCCAGTCACTGGTATTGAAATATCATTGCTTTTATTTCAATGTGACTCAGGCATGTCTATCTTTTTTTGGATTACGCCATAATACCCAATCAGCAAAGCACTTCAGAAGGAACAAAAAATCTGCAGGATCCTCAGAACTCTGGACAGTAGAAGCCTCTCCTCAACATCCTACATTCTGAATCAAGACTTCAAGCAAAGCAGCTTTTCTATTCTAAATTTTTCTGCCAACAACAAATGTATTAGAACATTTTCAAGATGCTGTCAAAAACCATTGTAAAAGTGAATTAAAAAAACAGAAAAATGTATGTGCATAAAACACTCACATGGCTGTTAAAGATGTAGAGCCTGATTACATTTAAAAGCTCATTGTTACCATCATGTAACTTTTATTGGATAAGCATAAATCATAACACAGATTTGCAGTGTGAAAAAAGTTATCAAACTGGCAATGTTTATTCTTTAACATGAATCAAATGTGGCACATAGTTTTGAGTTATGATAGCTGGAGAGAGGAGCCAATGTATTTAGTACAAATTAGTTTGCCAATAATTTTGCAAAATTATGACAACACTGCTACAAAATAAATCCTTTTACAGGGGGATGGAATGGTTTTATGACACATTCTCTGAACCTTTAATTGTCTACAATGCAGACTGCAAACTGTAATTAGTCTTCTGGGCATCTTTACAACAATCAGGCAATGTGTATCAAGGTAGAAAAATTGTGGCAACCTGAGTTTGACATCAGAAGCTTGAGTTGAAAATGCTATGGGGGTTTTCCCACTACTTTATAAATTGCTTTACAGTACAATCCTAAGCAGAGTTACATCTTTCTAAGCCTTTCTAAGCTTTAGAAAGACGTAACTCTGCTTAGGACTGCATAGTCAGTTTCTTCAAATTAAAGATACTACATATACAAATTCAGTCAGTCACCTTTATTGGCATAACGTAACATAAATAGTGCGAACATAGGAAAATATTAGAGGGTAAATTCATAAAATAGCATCAGACATATTCGCAGACAATAAAATTGACTCAAATAAAACAGTCTTAAGAGGTTTTGCAAAGTATTACCCTTGACTTCCACACAGGCCAAAAATTCAGCAACAGCCAGAGTTATTGCTGGACTTTTATCTGCTAAGAAGAAATGTAGATCCTTATCAAGGAGGTCCCTCTGCAAAGGGAAGAGAGGGCGGATCAGGGTACTATGCATAGCAGAATATTTGGGACAGTGAAAAAGAATATGCATAATAGAGTCAGGTTCCCCAAGAGTACAATTGCAGAGTCTATCCTTTTATGGGATGCCCCTGTATCTACCTGAGACCACTGCAGAGGGGAAAAGATTAAACCTCGCTAACATAAAAACCCTCCTGTGCACTGGGGTTATTAAATCAGCGATATACGGTAGCATGGAAGTATGAGAGGGAACAAGGGCTAATGAATGGGGAGAACAAACTCCAGAACTACCAGCATTAATGGTCTGTGCCTCTATATCCCAGATTCTCCTCCTGACTGCTTGAAGGATTGCCACCTCACTACAGTTGTATAGAGATTCCAAATCGATACCTAAAGTACCAATCTTTCGCACTATAGCCTGGGACCACGCCGATATGAAAGGATCAGTTAAGAGTTGGGCCGTTAGACTAGTGGGGACAGATTGAAAGTAAAGCTGAAGCCAATATTTGATCGTAGTGATCCAGGCCCGGGATTCTACCAGGTGCAAGCCCAACTCCTTGCACAGGGCGAAATACGAGACCGAGTTGGAAACACCTAGGATCCTACGCAAGAAGACAGAATAAATGCACTCAACTCTTTTAAGAAAGGACTGTATCCAAATGGGAATCCCATACAGCAGGCGAGAGATAACAATTGCTTGAAAAATCTTAAGCACTGCCGGAACAAATTGATTGCCCTTTTGGGGAAAAAAACTGAATCAGGGCCTCAGTCTTGTTCTTGGCCATGCTTAAGGAATGTTCTCTATGCAGACACCAACTTAAATTATAGTGAAATAACACACCTAGATATCGAAAAGATTTAACCTGCTGTATTTCTCTTTTCGCTATTGACCAACGATTGCATTTCCATGACTTAGAAAAAAACAGTATTTTTGTCTTGTCAGAATTAATGGAAAGAGAATTCTGGGAACAATAAACATTAAACTCGGAAAGAAGGCGTGTGAGGCCAATCCTTGTAAAAGAAAGAATAACCGCATCATCCGCATAGAGCAAGACTGGCACTGCCGCTGTGTTTCGTTTAGGCGGGTGACCATTAGTCCTTTCCAAATATGATGGTAGATCAGAAATAAAAAGGTTAAAAAGGGAAGGGGCAAGTACGCACCCTTGCTTGAAGCCTTTGGAAACATTAATTTCCTTGGTGAGAGACCCTTTCCTATCAAATCTTACTTGGCAGTAATTGTCTGTATGTAATTTCCGAATCAGGAATAAAAGGTGCTTATCGATCCCCAAATTAAGGAGTTTGTCCCACAATAAAGATCTATTTACAGAATCAAAGGCTTTGTTGTGAGGGCGATCTGGCTGCGACATCTGTCACCCCATTGATCGCCAGGGTTGATTCGACTGATCTGGCTGGCTAGGCGGGTGTCCCCTACCTCCCTCACCGCTCCATGTGCATCCCTCCCGAAGCTGCGTGCTTGGTCGAAGAGGACGACCATCCCAGATAGAAGGAGTGTACTGTTCTTCAGTCAAGGGTATATGATAGCTGCACTCCCCTGCTAGAACTTCCATATACAAAGTCATGTGTCATGCCATATAAGAGCACATAAGGACAACCCTAGTTCTAGGTATCAATTTAATGCCACCCAGTTAACTTCCACTGTATGAGATTCCTTCAGCCTATAACAGTGTATAGGCATCCATGCTGGGCTGTCATAGCCTATGCAATCCATACAGATGCCCTCTTATTCTGAGTAGTTTATGTGGGAATCTGGCCCTACAGGAGGCAGCCAATGACATGCCTCCTGAGGGCTGCTTTTGCCTTCTCGAGAGGAGGAAGGGGGAAGGGCTGCAGTGCAGCCTGGACTCCAAAAGGAGGAGCGGAGCTGGTGCTGCTTTTAACGACCAGCTCCACTGACTCTACCCCTTCAGTGCTCGCCTCGTACTCGGCCCACCTACCCGCCCTATATGTAGTGTAAGCACCGGCTAGTTGCCCCATTTTTGGGGGGTGGGTAGGAATTTTTTGCTGCTTCTCTGACTGGCTGTTGAGAAGGGGTCTTTTTTGCCTATCCTGCACTGCGGCCAGCGGATTGAGGAATTGGCTTGGGATGGGGCCATGAGTTCGATCGCCACTTTATCAGGGCAGAATTAGTTTTAGATAAAGTTCATGCAGCTACGTAAGCACCAATCAATAACCCCATGGGGGGGTATAGGGGTCTGCGGGATCAACTCTGCGGCTGTGTGGCCAGGGATGAGGCTTGCAGACTGCCTTTGGGGATGGCCATGACAGAGCCTCTGCGCTGGCCATGTGGTGATGTTGGAGGGATCCTCAAGGCACATCCCCACCGCTGGGCTTGGCTGGGTTTCTAAGCAACTTACAGTTGGCTCCAACCCAGAGCCTTGATGTCTTGCCTGTTATACAGTAAGGATGGTGTCAAAGTGACACTAGGCCTTGACCATACCACTGTTTATATTTGCCCTTGCTGTTACTTTCAATATGTTAAATGAAGTGGCTTTAGTTTCATCCAGCCTTGGTTGTCTGACTCTTTCTTCCGTCTGGGGAGGCAAAGACCTCTGGATTGCTTGCTATAACAATCATGCAGCAGCTACCTTCTGATGGACCATTAGATTATCAGCCCAATTCTTAAGACTACAACAACACAGCAGGTGTGTTGATTAGGTATCATATAAGCAGCTCAGAGGTTAAGATGCTGAGCTGCAGACTGGAAGGTCTGTAGTGGCAGTTTGAGACCCTAGTGCCATGGGACATAGTGAGCTCCCAACTCGGTCCTCAGCTCCTGCTAACCTAGCAGTTGGAAAGCAAGAAATTTCAAGTAGATAAATAGGTACTACTTCAGTGGGAAGGTAACATCTTTGGACAGCACTGGATCTTCGGCTTGGAGATGGAGATGAGCACCTCCCCTTAGAGTCGGATTCAACTAGCTTTCGAGCAAGGGAAACCTTTACCTTTACTAAGCAGCCTTAACCTTTTGACATCTAGTCCTTTTCATTTATTTATTTATTTATTTATTTATTATTTCATTCAATTTATAGTCCGCCCTCTCCATGACGGGCTCAGGGTGGCTAACAGTCTGGGCACAAATGCCGGTTAGTAAAACAGTAAAACAATAAAAACTGAGTAAAAAACAGTCCATTACAGCCTTAGAGCTGCACGAGTTCTCATATTACCTTAAAGGCTCTACCAAAACAGGATGGCATCCTAGGAATGGTCCCTAATTCAGGATGGTCCCTAATTGATGGCAACCGTTCCAGGCAGTCCCAGCGTTCATTTATCCCAGGGCCATCTCACCACCCCAATATTGCCCTCGTTGGTGGTGGTAGTGCAGTGGCGGCGGCTCCTACTCGAAAGCCTGGCGGAAGAGCTCCGTCTTACAGGCCTTGTGGAACTGTGCAAGGTCCCACAGGGCCCAGATCTCCTCTGGGAGCTCATTCCACCAGGTAGGAGACACCAACGAAAATGCCTTGGCCTTGATCATTGCCAGTCTGGCGTCTTTGGGGCCTGCAGTTACCAGGAGGTGTTGTGTCCCCAACCGAAGTGCCCTTGGAGGAACATATGGGGAAAGGTGGTCCCTTAGGTATGTCGGACCCTGGCCATATAGGGCTTTAAAGGTAAGAACCAGCAGTTTGAAACGAATCCGGTATGCTATTGGCAGCCAGTGCAGCGTTTTCAGCACAGGCCAGATGTGCTCTCGCCTGGAGAGGCCCATCAGCAGTCTGGCCGCCATGTTCTGCACTAGCTGCAGCTTCCGGATTTGTGACAAAGGCAGCCCCATGTAGAGAGTGTTACAATAGTCTAGCCTCGAGGTGACCGTCGCATGGATCACAGTGGCCTTCACAGGCGAGGAAGGGAACCAACTGCCAGGCCAGCCGAAGATGATAAAAGGCCGACTTGGCAGTGGCTGCTACCTGGGCCTCCATCGTTAGAGAGGAGTCCAGGAGCATTCCCAAGCTCCTAACCTCTGACACCGGCACCAAAGGTGCCCCGTCGAAGGTCGGGAGAGGGAATCCCAACCCTGAACCGATCCGACTCAAGGACCTCCGTCTTCACTGGGTTTAGCTTCAGTTGCCTCAGCCTGAGCGAACCAGCCACAGCCTGCAATGCCCGATGGATATCATCAGGGCTGGAGTCTGACTGGCCGCCCAAGATCAGATAGAGCTGGGTGTCATCTGCATATTGATGATACCCAAGCCGAAATCTCCGGGCAATCTGGGCAAGGGGGTGCATATAGATTTTAAACAGCATCGGGGACAGTACAGCCCCCTGAGGCACCCCACACTCAAGAGGGTGCCTCCGGGACTGCTGATCCCCTATCACCACCCTTTGTCTCCAGCCTTGGAGAAAAGAGGCAAGCCATTGAAGGGCGAGCCCCTGAATCCCCATGTCGGCGAGGCGGCGGGTCAGCAGCCAATGGTCGACCATGTCAAACGCAGCTGACAGGTCTAGCAACAGCAATTCCGCCACACCGTCTCGATCCAGATGCCTTTGGAGATCGTCAGTAAGGGCAACCAGCACAGTCTCCATCCCATGACCTGGGGAGAAGCCGGACTGGAATGGATCGAAGATAGAAGCGTCATCCAGATAGCTCTATAGCTGTAGCACCACCGCCCTCTCAATAAGTTTGCCCAAATAGGACAAATTGGACACTGATAGTTGGCCAATTCAGCTGGGTCCAAAGATAGCTTTTTCAAGAGAGGGTGGACCATCGCTTCCTTAAGTGCCCCCGGGAACCATCCCTCCACAAGGGACTTGTTGACAATCTCCCTTAGGGCACCTCACAACCCCTCGTGGCCCGCTTTAATGAGCCAGGAGGGGCACAGATCTAGGCTGCATGTGGTTGGGCGAACAGATACGAGCAGTCTGTCCGCTTCCTCCAGACTGAGTAGGCTAAAGCTCTGTAAACCTGGGCCCGAAGACGTGCAAGGGGCCTTGAGTTCGCTCACTGTTTCAATTGTGGCGGGGAGGTCAAGGCAGAGTGCCAAGACTTTAACTGTGAAATAGCTCACAAATGCCTCTCAGCCAATATCCAATTCCCTAACTTTTGGTCTGCCCTACGGCAGTGCTGTTAGAGACCAAATCGTGCTAAATAATTGGGCCGGGTGTGAGCTCGCAGATGCAATCTTGGCTGCATAGAAATCTCTCTTTGCAGCCTTAACTGCCATCTCATAGGATCTCATAAATGTCCTATAAGATGCTCTTGACACCTCGTCACGAGCACGGCGCCACTGTCTCTCTAACTGTCTCAGTTCAGCTGCTGCAGCTCCTGGGTGTACCAGGGCGCCAGCCTAGTGCGAGTGTGGAGTGATCTCGTCGATGGCTGTGGAGAGACAGCCATGCCAGTCCTCCACAAGCTCATCTAACCAGCCGCCAGGGGGCCTAGGATCCCACAGGGCTGCCTGGAACTGCATAGGGTTCATTTGACTCTGTGGGTGAGCTAAAATCTGCTTGCTGCCTAAACAGGGTCGGGGTGGAACATCCAGCCGGACCTTCAGGGCAGTGGTCTGACCATGGCACTGCCACTGCAGTGAACCAGTCCACCGCCACCCCCACTGCAAAGACCAAATCAAGTGTGTGACCGGCCTGATGCGTGGGGGCCGATACCAACATAAGAACATAAGAGAAGCCAATGTTGAATCAGGCCAATGGCCCATCTAGTCCTACACTCTGTCACACAGCGACCAAAATATACCAGGTGCCATCAGGAGGTCCAGCAGTGGGGCCAGGACACTAGAAACCCTCCCACTGCTGCCCCCTCCAGCACCAAGAATAGAGTGCATCACCTGCCCCAGACTGAGAGTTCCCATCTATACCCTGTGGCTAATAGCCACTGAGGGATTTCTGCTCCATATGTTTATCTAATTCCCTCTTGAAACTGTCCATGCTTGTAGCTGCCACCACCTCCTGTGGCAGTGAATTCCATATGTTAATCACTCTTTGGGTGAAGAAGTATTTCCTTTTATCTGTTCTAACCTGACTGCTCAGCAATTTCATGGAGTGCCCACGAGTTCTTGTATTGCGAGAAAGGGAGAAAAGTATTTCTTTCTCTACCTGCTCAATCCCATTCATAATCTAATAAACCTCAATCATGTCACCCTTCAGCCGTCGTTTCTCCAAGCTAAAGAGCCCCAAGCATTTTAACCTTTCTTCATAGAGAAAATGTTCCAACCTTTTTATCATTCTAGTTGCCCTTCTCTGCATTTTTTCCAATGCTATAATATTCTTTTTGAGGGGTGGCAACCAGAACTGTACACAGTATTCCAAATGAGGTCGCACCAATGATTTATACAGGGGCATGATGATACTGGCTGATTTGTTTTCAATTCCCTTCCTAATAATCCCCAGCATAGCATTGGC
The DNA here is from genome assembly GCA_029375565.1 of Gekko gecko. Lineage (NCBI taxonomy): Eukaryota > Metazoa > Chordata > Lepidosauria > Squamata > Gekkonidae > Gekko > Gekko gecko. The sequence continues at coordinate 191,988,053 of JAPDNY010000001.1, forward strand.
CTTCTTTATTGCAGCTACACACTGTCTAGACATTTTCATTGAGTTATCTACTACAACTCCAAGATCTCTCTCTTGGTCCGTCTCTGCCAGTTCAGACCCCATCAACGTGTATTTATATTTAGGATTTTTGGCTCCAATGTGCATCACTTTGCACTTGGCCACATTGAACCCCATTTGCCACGTTGACGCCCACTCACCCATCCTCGACAGATCCCTTTGGAGTGCCTCACACTCCTCCCTGGTTATCACCACCCAGAACAACTTCGTGTCATCTGCAAATTTAGCCACTTCACTGCTTACTCCCAATTCCAAATAATTAATAAACAAGTTAAAAAGCATCGGACCGAGTACTAATCCCTGTGGTACCCCACTGCTTACCACCCTCCACTGAGAAAGTTTTCCATTTATACTCACTCTCTGTTTCCTATTTATAAGCCAGTTTTTGATCCACAAGAGGACTTGTCCTTTTATCCCATGACTATTGAGCTTACTTAGGAGCCTTTGATGAGGAACTGTATCAAAAGCTTTCTGGAAGTCAAGGTAAATAATATCTATTGGGTCCCCCTTGTCCACATGTTTGTTCATTCCCTCAAAAAACACTAACAGGTTAGTGAGACAAGATCTTCCCTTACAGAACCCATGCTGAGTCTGCCTCAATAGTTTTTGTTCATCAATGTGCCTACTACCAGTTGAGAGAGTCCCAGTGCCGCCATGGATGTCACTAGGTCTGTAGCCCGGCTGGAGGCCGCGTCATCAGCATGGACGTTGAGACTACCAGCCTAGGGTGCTCCAAAGCCCAGCCTGCTACGGCCTCCAGTAGGGACAGCAGGCTACTGGCCGGTGCGTCAGGCAGTTGGTACACTAGCCAGATTGCCAAACTCTCCTCAGCCTCCAGCATCAGACCGACACACTCCAGGCCTGTGATCTCCACGGCTGGGAGTGCCCTGAAGGAGTAAGCCTCCTGGATGAAGATAGCAACTCCTCCCCCCCCCACCCTCTAGTCCATCATTGGTGAAGGACCGAGAAGCCAGGTGGGGCAAGCTGGGAGAGAGCCACTGTCTCCCCCTCCCTCACCTAGGTCTCGGTCACGCACGCCAGGTCGGCCTGTTGTTCAATCACAAAGTCCCAGAGGACTGCGGTCTTGTTGTTGATAGACCTGGTGTTGCACAACACCAATGACAGAGGGGGGTTTCCAATCCTGGCCCCACTGCCGACAACCCTTGGGATGGGCCGTAGGTTGGAAGGGCGCCAAGCCATTCTATTTCTCTGTGCCCTTCCCTTAATATCCCACCTCGGCCCACCGCTGAACTTCCCCCTCCCCCAGAGCACCGGAATCTGCTGCCCAGACATTTTTTGTATCGGCTGCTTCAGACCGCTGCTGGAAAAATGAACAATAGATCTCCTGGCAAGGGCCACCGCAGAATCCACTCCTTATGGTGCAAACAACTAAATCCTATGCTACAGAATTGAGCACTGACTGCTGCTATGCAAAATACAATCTAATCTACTGCAATACCAGAAAATTCTAATTAAACACTGCCTACTGCTGTGCAAAAAATACAATCTAGCCTACTACACCCACAAAAAATTTAACCTGCTCAGCACAAATTACTCTAAACCAATTCAATACCTGGTATTCACAACAATCAAATCTATTGTGCCACCATAGCTATATATATGCCTGCATCAACATTATCAAAACCAGAAAAGAACATAAGACATCTAGCTGAGGTATAGTCTTGGATACAAAGCTAAACCAGACAGTGGATGGGCAAGTTGCTGCCGTTCTTGGCTGTAGTAATTGGTTTCCTTGATGTTTCCTATTCTTTATATCAGTTTAAAGCCACCCAAGGAGCACAAAGTGCTTTTCCAGTTTGAACTACAGGGGAATCCACCCACCTTCCTTTCCCCCAGGCTGTCCTGAATGCTGGGTGAGATAGGTCTGAAAAGGAGAAGGTTTCTGTTTCCTGGGGCTTAAAGATACTTATTGGAATAACTCCTCCACCTCTACCCTGGTTTCCAGCTTCTTCTCAGCCTGCTGCACCTATGGGACTGCAGCTATACAGCTGGCTTGGGTCTTCACAGTTGATGCAGCTGTCAGGACCTCCAACAGCATTTCTGTTGTCTCTATTCCCTGCCTGGGTAAGTGTGGTTTGTCCTGGCTGAGTCTGGGCATTGGTCTTCTGTCAGAGTGGGGTTTGGGTTTCCCCTTTGGTGCAGGGAATCACCTTCAATCTCAGACAATGTGAAACAAGTATTGTTGATCAAATACTATAGACAGAACTTTCCTATCATATCATGTTCTGCCAATACTTTTCAATGGGAACAGGTCATATGTTCAGCTGTAAATTAAGTTCATGTGATGAACCACTATTTCTGTTTGCAGTCATCTCTTGTTGCCTGCTTGTAGTCTGTGCTGACTTCTTAGGTAGTATGCACATTTTTGAGGACCTGAAACTGCTTGCATGTTATGCCTGCATAGACCTGATTCACTTTTCATTTCTAGTGTAGAAATGATCCTGGAAAAATGTTGTGTAGGTTTGGTTCCTTTGAATTTTCACCCATGGCTGCTTTTCTAATAGCATCAAAAAGCATAAAAGAAGTTTGCTCCTCACATTATCTTTTAAAGCCTGGGAAGCAGCAATCTGTTTACAGAATTCCTAAAATATATAAATAGTAGAAACATGTCTAGTAGTTCTAGGTGGGGGAGCAGGAGGTTAAATATAACATAAGGTTAAATGTAGACAAAAAGATCCAGATAACAGTTTGCTCATTCCCCCCCCTCCCATAATTTACAACAACAATATATAAGAATTCTTCAAGCTACTTAACAGGATGTTTTTGTTACACTAAATTAGCCCCCAGAGATTGAATGGGCCACTTATAGTCAGACAACAGTCAAACATAATTAAATAACAACAATACTCCAAACAAATGTCAATGAAAGTGTATATTTTGAATAGCAAGAACAAAGCCCGAATCAACACAGAAAACTAATCTATTCATCAATCCTTAAAAATTAGTTAATATTTTCATGAAATCTCAATAAATAAGTATCCAGATACTTCATTCCTATATTTGTCTTTCTGAATGACAAATAATTGTTTGTTTTTTAAAAAAGCGCATTCCATCAGCAACTATATCTATAAAAAATCTCAGGTACACCCTTGCAAGTGTGGCATCATTTCTACCTTTTGTCCTTCCTCCAAAGCTCCCAGGAATGTCAGGCAATGACCCAGCAACCCTAGTTGAATTTTAAACAGAAATACAGCATGTAGAGAAAAAGTGGCAAAACCCTCCCACAGCTCTCTGTGTTCTTCTGCTCTTTGAAGCATTTGGGGGGTTTGTTTGTTTGTTTACAAGTAAGCCCAACAGCTCCTCAATAGATACCAGAAATAGGACTTAAGCTAGAGATAGGTAGAATAAAAGTGCTAAAATTAAGTAGCACAGAGTTTGTATATGCACACAGATGTGAGAGCACCATTTATTGTCATTCACTGTTTAAAAACAGGTCCCCACCAGGTCCCTGCCCATTCTTCTCATCAAGATGCAGGTGGCAGGAATGGGCAGAAGTCAAACTCATCACCACGCTTCTGTGCATACTAACCCTGTAAAGGAGAATTTAATGGCTGGTGTCTCATTTCTCTTTGCAGTTTGGCAGTGAGGATCCCTTGACAGAACTACAATCCCTGTCAATTTTTCACCCAATTGAATATGCAGAAAAAGGTTCAAGTTGGAAATATGTCGTGCCTGTAATCTGCCTTGAGCCCCTGTGATAACAGCAGACTATAAACAAATAAAATTGTGCTTAGCGCAGGGGTGCTGTCTCTTAATGACCTGAAATTTGGAAGGGAAGATCCCTTGGATAAGAGGTACATCCACTGAGAATTTCCTCCCAATTGAGTGCAGGGAATTCAGCCCTACCTGAAGCAGCCAATGGCATGCTTCAGGAGGGCTGCCTTTGTCTCCTCCTGAGGAGGAAGTGGAAGGGCTGCAGTTGCAACCAGGCTTCTGAAGGGGGGCTGGGCCCATTGGGGTCACAGCGGCTTGATCTTCAGGGCCGCATCTGAGTCTTGTGGTTGCAGGGCGACCCTCGCTGGCATAATCTTTGGGACCACGTCAGAGGCTTGCAATTCCCAGTGTGGTGTTTGTTTGTTTTTTAATTATGGGACGGTGGGTGGCTGCAGTTGGAAACCCCCCCCCCCCAGACTATTACTAACCTCCCCATCGCACTCCAGCCTGGCTATAAGGAGCAGGGTTTGTGAGGAGCCCATTACTTACTTTCTTTTGCACCTTCTCTCACCACCATCCCCCTGATAGGCCTCTTGGGGCTTTGCTTTGGTGGGGCAGCCATTTTAATGAGCCTTGGCGGCCATTTTATGAGAGGCAATTTGGTGGCCATTTTTAGGTTCAATTTAAACAAAGGAGGGCACAGGAAAAGGGGCCATTTAAAAGCTGCTTTGATGCCCAAGGGGTGGATAATTAGCAATTTATATGCCAGCTCTATCACACACCCCTTTTTCTCCCTCTCTCTGTGGATATAAGGGGAATCCTCTGCGGAGCTAACACACACATGGGCGCCAGAGGAACTTGTATGCACCCAAGTCCCCCTCTCATTTGATCACAAAAGTAAAGCCCCATTGAATCTAGATGGCCTTAAATATTTGAGTGGGTGAGGTGGGAAAGTGCACGTCATTACAAGCTGCACACAGTGAACCAGACTTGGGTTACAGATCCGGTTGTATGAAAGAATCTTGAGAGGAATCATTGAAAGAGAAGGGAGTATCTACTGTGGGATTCATGTTTTCTAAAGACCAGTGTTGTTTAGTGTTAAGCATGCAGTCTCTAATCTGGGAGAACTGGGTTTTGATTCCCCACTCCTCCATCTGTAGCTGCTGGATGGCCTTGGGCAGGCCATGGTTCTGTCAGAGCTGTTCTCTCAAGGACAGTTTTGGAAAGAACTCTTTCAGCCCCTCCTACCTCACAGGATGTCTGTTGTGGGAAGGGGAAGGGGAAGGAGTTTGTGGACCACTCCGAGACTCCAATTGAAGGGTAGGGTATAAATCCAATCCCTTCCTTCCTTCTTTCCTCTATCCACTGTTGCTGGCATGGTTTTTTAGGCTAGGATTTATAAAGGAACTAATCTCTGTAATAACTGCCTTGAGGGCATTTTGGGAGGGGATCTGTCTCAGTGAGAGACCATCTGCTTGGCATGCAGATGGTCCCAGGTTCAATTCCCAGTATCTTTAGTTAAAGGATTTGGCAGTAGGTGATGTGAGAGACCTCTACCTAAAACTTGGACAGTATTTGTCAGGCTGAGTAGGCAATACTCATTTTAGCAAGCTTGAAAGCAGACAGTACTATTGAAGGGGTTATTCCTTATAAAAATAAAAAAATGATGCCCTACTTATTACAGCAGGGCTTATTTATATTTGAGACTGGAGATAGGGTTTTTCTATTTAAAATAACATTTTTTACAGGGTTTTATTCAGGGAAAGACAATGTAAATTGCCAATCTTCAGATTACAATATTTGGCCCTAATGCAAAGGGATGTATGTTCGGTGTAGTGGTTAGGAGCAGTGGACTCTAATTTGGAGAACTAGGTTTGATTCCCCATTCTTACGCATAAGCCAGCTGGGTGACCTTGGTCTTGGAGCTGTTCTCAAGAGCAGTTCTCTCAGAGCTCTCAGCCCCACCTATCTCACAGGGTGTCTGTTGTGGGGAGAGGAAAGGAAGGAGATTGTAAGCCACTCTGAGTGAAGAGGGGGATATAAATCCAGTCTCTTCTTTTTCTTCTCTAGAATATTATAGAAGCTTTTACTGGTACCTAACTGTAAACTACAAATAGAAACAGAATTTGAAGTGAGGGAGTGCAACCAATGGGGATGGCTACTTGAAACTGGGTAGCTTGATCGAACACTTAGTGTGTAGGGGAAATCAAGTGTAATCTGAAGGGAAAACAACTGTACTTCTAAGGGTTTCTTTCTGTGATGGAATCCTTGTCAGCAACATGTGAATTTGATAGTGTGAATGCACTCTGAGTTGGCAAATTGGCTTAGTCTTTGTCATGTGTTAGGATTCGAAAATATCCATTGCAATACATCATCAGTGCCTTCTGTTTTCTGTTTTAGCAGGGATACAGTGTGACTTCCAACCTGATGCTGTGATCTGGGAATTTGAAAGCTGGCACGTTGTTACATGTCATTGGTTTGGTCCTAATGAGTGTTTTACACAGGCTTAATAGCACATTTGTTTTTAGAGGGAGGTCCAGTGAGTCACCTCTAGGGAGGTTCCGGTGGGGGCGAGGGTTAAGCAAGACCCATCAGAGGATCGGCAGGGCTTTTGAAGCCAGGGGGCCTGACGGCTGTTCTGCCCACTCACTTGGCCAGATAAGAAACTACTTCCAGACCTGGCAGCCCAGCCTTACTCATGTATATGTGAATAGGTTCCACTAAAGCCAAGTTCATATTACAGCAAGTGAGTTGTAAGAAGGGGCCAGTGCACATTTACTGTGTGCTTGTCTTTGGTCTTTAGGACAGGAAGCCGGTTTCTATAAGTGATCATAGGTACTGTACATTCTTCAGGGTAAGGTGCTTTTAAAAAGAAAAGAAAAGATAAATTAAAAAAAATAACAACAACAATAATAAAAATATGCAGGTTTTTAAAGTGACACCACATTGTAGATTGGCAATATCATATTTTTAAAGCCAAACTAATTTTTGCTTTGATGGGTCTTGGTGGTTATTAAAAAGCTAGAGAAATTAAACACCTAGAAGTATTTAAAAATGCCTTATTGGGGCAGCCCCTTGACTTTTAAAACAATGAATGCCTCCCTGTTCAGGTCTGCTTGCAATCATTGGAAAGTTCTTTAAAGAATGCCAAAGCACTGAGAGAATGATCCAGATTTCCTATTGCTGTTGTTTCCACAGTTTGACAATCCAGTGGATCTGGAACTGGATCAGAGACTCAGGGTTGCCAAAGAGTAAAGTCTTGTCTGTTTAACAGAGACTTAATGCGTGGAAATGCGCAGCTGTAGTTTTTCATGGCATAGAGGTAAATAACATCACAGGATAACTAACATCCCATTATTTATTTATTAAAGAGACAGGGCTTCTTTTTTCTCCAGGCAGCTGGCAACACTACCCAGAAATGTCAATAATGTACTTCACTTGAGGGTCACAAACAACCCAGGGTGTTTTTGCGCTTCAAGTGCACGTCATGCTTTTTAGGCATGCAGATGGAACTTCGCTGATCAGGCACCAGTTTTGGGCCATTATGGCCTTGGCTTTGGGATTGTTGGGCCTTTCTGGAGTAAAGTTAGGCACCCGCTCCTCCAGACTGGGGCGGTATCCACAGCAGCATTATGGCGATCAGCCGCTTACAAGAGTTCTGTATGCCCCCATTGCTATATGGTGATATCATTACATTGTTGTGTTCAGTTCATTGTTTTTTCTTCCTAGGTGCTGTGTTCTGTGGCAGAAGGAGACGGATCTCATCTTCTGGGTGGCTCATTGGGCCAATAGATTGGCCATTGGTTCTCAGCTTGGTCTTAGCCAGTGGGCCAATGGGAGGTGACAACCTGGGATCCCTGAATGTGAAGGCCCTAGTTTGGCAAGCCCAGGATGATCTTTAGTTCATTCAGTGACAGTGGCCAGACACAGTAATTGTGTGGTATGCCATATTTCCATGCCTGGTATGGCATAGCACTTTGGATCCCAAGGAGATTTAGGGAGCTCAGTGCAGGGCCAATGGGGAGCTCCGGAATAGCAATGGTGGCCAGACACAGTAATTGAGTGGTCGGCCACGATTCCACACCTGGTATGGCATAGTGATGTGGATCCCAAGGGGACTGAGAGAGCTCAGCGCAAGGCCAAGGGGGAGCTCCAGAACAGTACCGGTGGCCAGACACAATAAAAGTTTGGTCTGCCATGATTCTACGCCTGGTATGGCATAGCGATATGGATCCCAAGGGACTGAGACAGCTTGGCACAGGCCAATGTGAGCTCCAAAATATTCTGAAGTTTGGGTTGGGTGACTATTTGCCTCACCCCAGATTTGGCTCTACAGGCGTGATGGCATTCACTGTTCTGAAAAAGAAAATAACATTTTCTTTCAGGATTTACAGCAAGGGCTTAGGTTACTTTTAGTTATTTGCATGGGCGCAGCGGCCTAAGCAGAGGCTTGGCCCTTGCGGTGGCAGAAGTAGGTCTTAGATAGAGTTCATGCGGCTCGGTAAGCACCAATCAGCAACCCCATGGTGGAGGGGGTTAGGGGTTTGTGGAATCACCCCTGCAGCTTTGCAGCCAGGGATGAGGATTGCAGACTGCCTTTAAGGATGGCCACGACAGATCCTCCACACTGGCCGTGCGGTGGTATAGGAGGGATTCTCAAGGTGCATTCCAATCACTGGGCCTGGCTGGGTTTGCAAGCAACTTACAGTTGGCTCCAACCAAGGGCCTTGGTGTCTTGCTCGTTGTACGGTAAGGATGAGGTCAAGGTGACAGCAGGCCTTGACCATGCCACTATTCTCTGTTTGCCCTTTCCATTACTTTCATTATGTTAAATAAAGTGGCCTTAGTTTTACCCAGCCTTGGTTGTTTGACTCTTTCTTCCATCTGGGGAGGCAAAGAGAAATTACAAATACAAGTGGGTTGGATACAGTGGTATTTTCCACTGAAAGAAGAGAGTTCTGTCAGACCAGCAGGCCTTTTTGACTTCCCCTACCCCACTGCAGCCTGAAATGCAGGCCCATAGCCAGCTGGGGGGGGGAACAGATGTGCCCAGCACCCTCCGGGAGAATGCCAAACCCCCTCCCAGTGTGGGCAAGGGGGCCTTGGGTTTGTGCCAGCAAAACAGCTGGATGCAGGAAGACCACTCTGTTCCCAGCCTCACCAAGCACATAAGTGGGGTGAGGATGGGAGCACAACTGGAAAGGTGTGACCTGAGGCTGCCCACCACCCCCTGCCTTGTGCCCAGGCACCAGCACCGGTGACAGAGGGGATCACCGCTCCCACTAGCTGAGCCTGCCCAGGAGAAGCCAAGCCACCAGGACCTTCCCAGCCGCTGGCAGACAGGTTAGTGCAGCCACAGGCACATCCTTCCTTTCCTCCTTCCCTCCCTCCCTGGGTGGCAGCAGCTTCTGGGCTTCGCTGGGAAGGGAGGCCAGCTGAGCCTGAGCAGCCAGGCACGCCAGAGCAGGGAAGCCCAATGCTGGAGCAGACAGGTGATTTCTCCCCTACCCCAGTTATATTTGCAGTTTTTGGCTGCTCAGTGGAGAGTATGCTCTGCACATGGTCAGAGATAAGGGAATTTAAGAATAAGGGAACTTTAAAAGTACACTTTCAGGGCATCCGAAGGAAAAGCTGGGGGTGGTGGTTATCACCTCCGTTGGCTGCGGGCTCTCTCCCTTAATCTAATTAGTGGTGATTTAACAGAGTCCCTGCTCTCAGTCTTTGCCCTCACACAGAAAATTTCGTAGCTACAGGGCTGCTGAAATGGGTCTCAAAATGCTATTCTTGGGGAACAGGGACCCACAGAAACAGCATGGGCGTCAAGTAAGAGGTTTGTAATGGAGAGAAAATCAGTAGAAATTCTTTTCCATCCACTAGCAGACTTTACTACTGAATGCAACCCAATATGTTTCACACTGAAATAGTGGGAACAATAACTACCAGCTTAATTAACTAATTCCAACATTTCATTACAGTATTAAAGAATCTAAAAAAATAAAGAACAAAAGAACCTGAATCTGAATCTGAATTTAAACACAATTAAACACAATCATAATGATTTACCCTCCAGTTCACTGGCAGTGCAGATAGTAAGAGAAGTGCTTTTCTGTGGACATTACTGCTGGAAGGAATTATAACTGTTTGGGTGTATGAATTTATAAAGGTTAAAAATGTCTGTGGTCTCATATGCATGATCATTGTCACGCTCCCCCTGCGAGAATGGGTCGATGCCCCCAGTGGCCGTGGCTCTCTGAAGTCCGTCAGCGGGTTGAGGTCCTGGGAGCGAGAGGATCTCAAAGGAGGAGACGAGAAGGAGGCCTCAGACCGGCAGGGGATGGGATTTTAAGCACCCCAGACGTCCCTCTGCCTGAGTACAGGGGAATGGGTCTTGACTTGCTCTCTCTGACTTTTCTGCGCACCAAACCCAGTCACACCAGCACCGTTCTCCTCCCCGGCCCCTCTCCTCTCCCATCCTTTTATCCCTCCTCTCCATCCCAGCACCCCCCAGTGTTTCCCAACCACCCCTCTCCCCGGCCCTGGCCCCGCCTTCCCTCTTAACGGAGGACGCCGAGCAGGGTGCGGTGGGCGGAAGTTGCGCCGATGGCAGTCTGGGCAGCCACAGGGCCGCGCCTCCGGCGCCGCTCCGCAGCTGAGGGACGTCATCAGAGCTCCCCCAGGACTCGCCTCCGCACTCCACTGCCTCCTGGGGGGCTCGGCACCGCTCGCGTGCTCTTCCGGCTCCTCCCTCTGTCTGGGGAGCGCTGCAGCCTGCGCCAGCCTCTCTGCCACGCCCGGACCAATCCTCTGCCCCACCTGCCGTCCGCTGCCGTTCCAGGGGCTCCACAGGTGCGTGGGGGCTCTGTTGTGGCTGGGGTGGGTCGTCCGTGGGGGGGGTGCCGAGTCCCGAGCCGGTGGGGCCGGGACAATCATTTTATGACAGAATATTCTTGGGTTATCATCACTGTAATCTGTATTTGTTCAGAGTGTATACATTACTGAAAACTGCAGTAGCTACTAGCAATAGTAGCTATAACTATGGTACATGAATAAAAAGCTGTGGAGAAAATGATATATTGAAAATATGGTATCAAGTAATATCGAATTTTGCCAACCTTATCTATATTGTGAAAACAGAGAAGAGATTGGAGTATTCCATTACAACAACCATAGCCCAGTGGTACTCACTCTGTAACTTGTAGAAAGCCATATTCACTATTACTATCAACCAAAACAGACACATTTACTTTCAATCCTGGCATAAGGCCTGCACCTCAGGGAGGCTTACAGATTACCTGTTCTTCTGGCAACCACTGTTTCAAGGTGACAACCACCTGTTAACTATAACCCCCTTGGGCAAGGCCCTTAGCTACTTCCTTGCCCTATATTTCAGGAGCCGTATTGTGGAAGGGTGCTTGAAAGAGCCACAGCTGTCATGCCAAAGAGCCACATGTGGCTCCCAAGTCACTGAGTATAACCATCAGTGGCACCGGTCATACGGGCCAGAAAACGCAGGTGGGAGGCGTGGCAGTTTGCCCCGGAGCAAAATAAGGCACGGTAGCCCGATCACATGGGCCACCGGGTTGCCACGCTCCGGTGCTGAGCGCCGATCACACAGCGCTGCTACAGTGCAGCAAAAAAGCAGTGCAGCAGAGCATGCAAGCCACGCTGTAGCAAAGGATGCATGTGCCATTGGGGGGGTGGGCTGCTGTCGGTGTCTTGCGTGTGCACATGCGTCATTCAGCATTGGTGCGCATCCCATGGAAACTTACAACATCCGGAAACCCCGGGACATGGGCAGGCATCGGAAGCCGCGGGATACTGGTGCTCCCACGATCAGATGCCGGCCTTTGCCCCGTGATTTCCAGAAACTAGTACTTCGACCCTAGTAGTTTTTTACTCCGCGTTTTCCATGGGAAGCCGCGGGTTGGCCACGGGAGTGCTACGCCTCCCAGATGTGCTGGTATGATAGGGTACGGAAAGTCTGCAGGGCTACCATGCCGTCAGCGGGGCAAATGCTCCATGTGAACAGGGCCATAGTCAAACTTGCTCATATACCACAGGTAATAATTAACAAATGCTACCTCAAGCATTTTTAACAGAAAGTACAGGAAGCAAATATTTTAAATAAATAGGCATACACAAGAACTTTGTAGTTAACTTCATATTTTATAACCAACAATATTCCCAGCTGATGCTTCTGATTATCACATATGTTACCCAAACTGGTCTAATAATTAATTGAGTAACTGGGAAATTCAGCTTAACAAAAGAAGGTAGCAACAGGATCACCACCTTTGTATATTGGTACTAATTCCCCCAGAGAACTGTCAAAATAAACAGTCTGATGGTAAACTAGGGAGATTTTACTGAAAGAAATACTGAAATGATAGAACATGCATACAAAAAACCCTACACCACTCTGAACACACGCAAACACAAGGTTAACTAAAGGCAGCTGAGAGTAACAGGGATATAGAATTGAGAAGTGGGGTTATATTTACCAACTCTGCAGAATGAAGTCCACTGAAGAAGGCAATGAGGTGCCCAGTGTCTCAGGTGTGCATTCGGGATCCAGAAGAACACACACACACTGTGGGTAGCTTAGGTATATTTATACACAAAAATGATTCCTGAGGGTATGCTGGTATAGTTGCATCAAAGGAACAATAGTGACAGGAAGGTTCCCAAGAACAAGGACAAATGGTTAATAGCTCTCCCAGACAATTTGGCAGAGCTTAATTGCTTTTCCAGAGCTGATAATATCTGTGGATACCCCTTGATATGCTTGATGAAGATGAACTTCCAGGTGTTGTAACTATGCTAAGTGGGCAAATGGGAGAACCAGGATGGGGATAAAAGAGGTTACCATAACATACGATGCTGTTTTCCTGAGAGACCCCAATGTTGTAAAATATACATTACTTTAGGACGGGTGAGAACTATTATCAAGCCAGCATCCTTTGATGAACTTCCTGATGAACTTCCAGGAAATACTTCTTTACCCAATGAGTAATTAGAATGTATAATTCAATGACAGAAGAAGTAGTGATGGCCACAGGCATAGGCAACTTTAAAAGGAGATTAAATACTAACATGGAGAATAGGTCTATCAGCAGCTGCTAGTCATGATAACTAATAGGAGCCTCCATATTAAGAGGCAGTAAACTCCTGAATCCCAGGGCCAACATCAGGGGAAGGCTTTGGCCTCTATGCTCTGTTGTTGGCCCTCTGGAGCAACCAGTTGACTGCTGTGTGAGACAGGATGCTGGATTAAATGGATTACTGGTCTGATCCAGCAGGGCTATACTTCTGTTCTTAAAAGTATTGTTGTGTACTGAAATCTAGCACAATTAGTTTCAGTAACAAACTGATGTAAATTAAAAAAATAAATAAATAAAACTATCTCATATATTGGGATAGTTTGTAAATCTCCCATAACCTTAGGTAAGCACAAATGACCAGTTTTCAACTATAGGGCCAAATCTTGCTGTCTTCTATGATGCTGCACAAACATATCTAAAACAGCATGTTTGAGGACTGGAATGAATGCCTGTGTTTTCTACTCCAATGTTATATTCACGCAAGTAGAAACAATACTCCTCATAACCATTGTACAAACAATATTTATGCATGTTTCCTTCTGGTTTTCCAGCTTGTGTATGCTTCATAATGAAAAATGCAATACACACAGAGCATTCACAGTGTTAAATCATGCTCCCAGTGGGAACAGTTTGTATAACAAGATAAAAAGAACATATTATAGTAAATAAATATGCATCAGACAAAAGCTTGCTTCAAATAATCATCAGAAGTTTGCAATGCCTGTTCAATTAAAAAAATATGTTTGGTAGCTCCCCTCCCCCTCCACATACACTTTTTAATCCAGAGTGACTGTACAACAGACAAGGCTACTGTAGAAAATCCAGTGAGATTTAGTTTACTGTGAAAAAGCAAAACTTAAAGGCTGAGCCAAAATCAAACAAAGCAAGAACCTTACCTAACCCACTCTGTGTGAAGAGCTTCATCTAGCACCAAAAGGCTGAGCCAAAATCTAACAAAGCGAGAACCTTACCTAATGCATTCTGTGCGAAGAGCTTCATCTAGCGCCTCAGAGAAGGACCTCAGACCTTCTAAGAACTTTTACTTTTAAGGTAAACAATATCTCAGCAAAGGGCGGGAAATGGTGCTCAGAGGGAAAGCTGCTACAGGAACTACCAGCCTTACATCATCTGTCAGCAGATTGGAAATAACCATAGATGTTGCAAATATGATCTCTGAAGCATTCTGCCCTCTGCTGGACCAGATGACAAACCTTAACAACAACTTTAATACTTTACAGAAAGAGCTTAAAGAAACCAAAACAGAAAAGACATCTAAGAAGCTGAAAAAAGTTGATTATAAAACCAAAGCCTTGGACCAAAGAATGGAAACAATGGAAAAAGAAAGAGCTTTGGAAAAACAACAAGTACTCCAGCTTCAAGTGGAAAGATCATTATACATCCTTAGATTTCAAGGCATCCCTGAAAAGAAAGATGAAAATCTGAAACAGATCCTAAGTGAAGTACTGGCTCCCCTGGCAAACTGTAAACCTGATGTATTACAAATGGACACTGATATGACTTATTGAACTTATCCAGAATTCGTCAAGAAAAATAACCTGCCAGGGGAAATCTTTGTGAAATTCTCTAAAAGATCAACAAGAGATTTGATACTTAAAGCGACTAATGGGACAACTGTAAAAATCCAAGAAGAAGAAGCAAAGATTTTGAAAGATGTTCCATTTGAGATATGGTAAAAGAGGAAGCAATATAAAAACGTTACATCATTTCTACAGAGAAACTCAATTCCTTATCAATGGATTACCCCAGAAGGACTTATTTTCAACTTTAGAGGGAAAAAAAGAAAAGATTGACTCTCTGATTAAAGCCAAAACGTTTCTGGAACAGCATCAAAGCCCAGCGAAGGAAAAAGGAAAAGCAGAGGACAATAATGCTACAGAAGACAAAAGCGAACAAGAGGAGACAAGGAGTGGTAGTTCCTCTTCTACATCAGTATCTATAGGCGACATTTTCGACTCTGATTCTGAATCTGAACTGGGGCTGGCTGCCCCTAAATCATATAAAGTTAAAATCCCCTTCGTGAAGAAGAATCATAAATAGAAGCAGCATAATGAAGATCTGAGAATCTACTTTGTACTTTATGCGATATAGTGCACTATGATATTTTAGCTTAATTTTAACTTTTTAATTATTTTACTTATACTGTAAACATAACTATTAGGGAAACTTCAAGAAATCGAATTTAGTTTTATAAAGATCCTTGCCTACTCTGTATTTTAGGTTTGTAGTGTGTAGAAGTTATATAAAAATATTTTTAAAAAATTAGGTTAGTGTACTATATTTTACTTTTTTTTTAAGACTATGGTGAGTAAAAGGTAATTTTTTGGGGGAAAGCCCCATAGTGCAGGCGTGTTTGCTTAGAATAATGAACTTTTAACATTCTACAGTTAATCCCAATTTATTTGGTATTTAAGTACATTATTGCAGCATTCTGATCAAAATTAATTTCCAGATTTTAAAAATGTCCCAATATTTGTTAGTTTAAAGGAGGAAATGGTTTTATTTTGAGAACTTTCATTATAATTAATAATTTCAAGCTTGCAAATATTTTAAAATTAGGTTCTCAGAGATGCCTAGATTTTTAATATGTTAAATTACTCAGTCTATTTGAATAGGCATACTAGGTTTGCTGTTAGCAGGCAATCTTTTGCCCCTGCCCTCAATTCCCACCTTTGATGATTTGAGGACTGGGAGAAAAATGGGGGCAGGACAGCATAGATGGTGATGTGCTAAGAATTTCTGCAATTTCTTTCATAAAGACCATAGAGACTGGTAAAGATCACAGAGACTGGAGGTATTCCTAGGCCATAATTTGGAAGTGATATAAAATCCTCCATTAGTAAGGTTGTGAGCCAAGCCTGGCAAAGATCAGGAGGGTTGGAGGAAGGGATATGGGGTGAATGCAATATCAGTGATGTCATTACAGCAGTTCTCAGGAAAATCTGGAAGTGACATGGGGTAGCTATAGGAATTGCTGGAGGTGATTTAGCAATGTTGGCAGTGTCACTTTAAAAAGAATTCTCCTCCTACTGCCACTC
Source organism: Gekko gecko (assembly GCA_029375565.1). Lineage (NCBI taxonomy): Eukaryota > Metazoa > Chordata > Lepidosauria > Squamata > Gekkonidae > Gekko > Gekko gecko. The sequence continues at coordinate 192,003,942 of JAPDNY010000001.1, forward strand.
CAGGCAGTGGTGGGAAAAGAGGGCTGCCAGAGGGAGACCAACCCCACCATAGTGAGAGATCTCACTGCCCTATCCATGATGTTCTAGGAATTTCTCCAGTTACTGGCAAAATTCCTAGAATGTTGTGGAGGATGTGATATCTGATCCCCTGAAATGCAACTTTCCCCTGGCTCCCCCCCAAAAAAAATCTTCCAACATTTATCAGCATAGAGCTGGCAACCCAAAGACATGCTGATCTGGGGGGTTAACACTGATCTGACTGTCACACTCCCGCTGCACCTCAGGCGTTTCCCCTCCAGTTGCCATGGCGTCAGACATCTTGCGCAGGGAGTGCGGTCCTGGAAGCTGGGGTTGGTTCAAGGTTAGAGGAAACGTAGAGGCCTCAGACTGGCAGGAGACGGGGTTGTCACCACCCCTTTAGGTCCCTCTGCCCCATGTCCTGGACTCAGCCTTGCTGTGCGTCTCTCTCACACACTCTGTCAGCTCGCTCATCCCTGACACGTTTTTCCTCCCCGGCCTCTCCGTCTCCGCCTCCCTTTAGCCTCCCTGCCCCGCTCCCAGCATTGCCCAAGCTCCCCACTGCCCCCACCCCTTGAGAGGCCCCACCCCCCTTGATAAGTCAGGATGCCCTCCTGGCATCCGGGGCATGGCTGCTGCTGTGCCACTGTCTTGGGTCTTCAGGGGCGGGGCTCCTGCCCCGCTGCCTCTCTCCGGCGTTTCTCGTGGGCTGCAGCTTCGGGGTCTTGCACGCCTGACCATTTTCTCTTCCCTTGGGCTGCCTGCCACCATGATGGGGGAGTTCATCCCTGGCTGGGCGTTGGGCTCTCTCTGGGGCGAGCGGGGCTGTCCCAGCCCCTCCTGGGCTCCGCGCCCCTCCTCCATGTATCTGACTAAGCTAAAGTCATCCAACCTTATGGATATCACTGCATCCACTGACAGTGTATTCCACAATTTAATTACTCACTGAGTAAAGAACTGTTTCCTTTTGTCTGTCATGAATGTACTGTCCATGAACTTCATTGAGTACCACCACATGCTAGTATTTTGGAAGACAGACAGAAAGTTCTTTCTATTTGATTTCTACTCTCCATGAAAATTTTTATAGACCTCTATGGTGTTCCCCCATTAGATGCCTTTTTCTCAACTGAAAAGTGCCAGACTCTTTCATCATAAGAAAGGTCATCCAACCCCTTAAATATCTTAACCTCATCCCCTTCAATGGGAAAAGTAAGGTTAATCTGTAGATCATACTTCAGGATAGTTATGGAAACTTCTTGTTTTGCCATGTATGTAAGACATGAACCCATGTGGGGTATTGTGATGTTTGCTGGTGTCAATGAGAGGCAATGTTAGAACAGAACAAGCTACATTCTGGACAGTGCACTGCTGGCCTGGCTCTAACCCTGGCCCAGGCCCTTCTGCAGATCAGACAGAGACAGAGAGAGAGAGCAGAGAGAGAGACAGAGAGAGAGACAGAGACAGAGAGAGAGAGAGAGAGAGAGAGAGAGAGAGAGAGAGAGAGAGAGAGAGAGAGAGAGAGAGATTGTGTAAATTAGGATTTAGGGGAAAAAATAACTAGGCATACTTATTTTATTAGCTGAGATTTACAGAAAAAAATCTGTAATTGTTTAGAATGAAGTGTGCTGATTTCTTCTACAGTGCCAGTCATTATGGCAAATGTTGAAAGAATATTCAGTAGGCTCATCAAAACTGCAAGCATATTACTACAGGGGAAGAACATAGATAGATATAGATATAAACATATATGGGGGGATCTCTGTCACACAGCAAAAGGAGTCATTCAGTTCTGCATGAAAATGCACTGAACCATGTTCTTTGCTGTCACATATCATGTAGCAAGTGACACAGAATTAAAACTGAAGTAAATCCCATTTTATTCAATGAGACTTGTAAGTGTGCCTTTCAATGCAATCTTATGCACAAAGAAACAGAGAGCTGGAAGGGGCCTCAAAGGTCATCTAGTCTAAATTCCTGCACAATGCAGAAAATTTACAACTACCTTCCTCCATTCCCCCAGTGACCCCTGTTCTATGCCCAGAGGAAGTAAGCCCTATTGAAAACTGGGAGTAAGCCCTACTGAATACAAAGAGACTTACTACTGAGTAGACATGCATAGGATTTTGCTGTAAATTGTTTCATAAGCTCCATGTTGGGCTGAGTAGGAGGCAGGACTGGCCCAAGGTGTCTGGGTGCCCTAGGCGAGGCCAGCTTGTGGCACCTGCGCCCCCCCGGTGATGCCAACTTCCCAGTGGGGCCTGGAGACAGGGGGAGGGTGCCACAAGCTGGTCCCTTCCACTGAGCGCTGGCTTGCTGGCGCGCCCTGCAGCTACGGAGCGCGCCAGCAACCCAGGGAAGAGGCGGGGGTTAAAACCCCATCTCTTCAGCTGAGTGCCAGCTTGCTGGCGCACCCTGCAGCTGCAGAGTGCGCCGCCAAACCAGGGAAGGGGCGGGGCGCTTTTGGCACCCCTAAGGGCCAGCGTGCTCTAGTCGAATGCCTAGTTCGCCTAGTGAGCGAGCCAGCCCTGGTAGGAGGCTACAAAGACAAGGAGCCTCTATAATTGTTTTCCAGAGCTCTTCTAGCTGCCCAGTCTGCCCTGGATGCAGCCTGTGGGCATAGGCCTCACTCTGAATAAGACTTACCCTCCTGGAACATTTTCATTTCCAAATCTGAAATTCTGTGAATCTTTATTCTGCAAGCTGTTAACACATTAAAAAAAGTCTTTCCCTCCCTCTGTGGTAGAAAGTCACAGAACAGTGGCTAAGATTATTTATTTATTTAGAATATTTCTATGTCACCCCTTCAGAGTCCTGCTCAAGGTGGTTTACAATTAAAAAACAAAATAGTAAAACAAGCCATTAAAACACAGTCATTGGATATAAACAGCACAGTTTGGTGTAGTGGTTAACAGTGGTGGACTCTAATCTGGAGAACCCAGTTTGAATCCATACTCCTCCACATGAAGCCAGCTGGGTGACCTTGGGCCAGTCACACTTCTTTCAGAGCTCTCTCAGCCTCTAAAAAGAGGTCTAGCTTACCAATAGCCTAACTCTAAGAGCTGGAATTTGCAGCTGCCGGACAATCTCAGGATCTCCTGGCTATTCAACACACAATGCCATATGATAATTAATTATTAGCACAAAAACTATCCGAAACACAGAAGCAGACCAATAAAAATGATTGGCACAAAAACTATCCAAAACACAGAAGCAGATCTCTAATTAAAAGTCTAGGTAACAATGTGTTCTAGTCTGCTCTCTTAAAGAAAGTAAAGTAGGTACCAGACAAGCCTCCAAGGGGAGGGCATTCTAAAGGTGAGATGCCACCACAGCAAATGTGCTGTCCCTAGTTGCCACACCAACCTCACCTCTGAAGGTATGGCCACATCAAACAGGGCTGGAGAGGCAGGTCTTAACTGGCAGGCTGGATAGTATGGGAGGAGAGATTCCTTTATGTACCCAAGTCCCAAGCCATTTAGGGCATTAAAGGGAAGAACCAGCACTCTGAATGGTGCCCAGAAGCAGATGAGTAACCAGTGCAGATCTTTCAGCACAGGGGTGATACTGTCCCTGTATCCAAACCCTGACAGTAGCCTAGTCACCACATTTTGGACAAATGAACTTTCCAAACCTCTTTCAAAGGCAGCCACATGTAGGTAATCAAATCTGGTTATGATCAGAGAATGAATCACTGGGGCCAGATCATGTTTTTCAAAGAATGAGCATAGGCAGCAAACCATCTGGAGCTGATAATCTGATAAACCTGTTTTCTTCTCCCATTCTGCCCACTTCGGCCTCCTTCTTAACCTGCCCATGACATAGAAGAACAGCCCAGAGTAGGTTTTGGATTAAAATATGGACACCATCTGGAGACTATTAAATTAGGATTAACTGATTGCGGATTTTAATGTGTTATTTTATATTGTTTTTAACCTGTTGTAAATCTCCCAGAGCCTTATGTACTCAGGGATTGAGTGATCCAGAAATGATGATGATGATGATGATGATGATGATGATGATGATGACACTGCTATGTGCCAAGGAGGAGATCTGAGCATCCAGTCATAGGCCAGGATCCAGTAGCACCCCCAAGCTATGAACCTGGTTTTTCAGAGGGATTCCCTCCAGGACAAGCTGGCTCTGCAATCCCCAAGCAACTTCTCTATTGACCATCATCACCCCAGTCTTGTCAGGACTGAGCTTCAGTTTACTGATCCACATCCACACCATTATCTTATTTCCAGGCATCTATCCAGGACTTCCATAAACCCACCTGGCTTAGCTGTTAAGGAGAAACAGAGTTGGATATCATATGCATATTGGTGGCATCTCACTCCAGATCCCTGGATTACTTCTCCATTGGTTTCATGTAGATGTTAAATAGCATAGGGAATAAGAGGGAACCCTGCTGGACCCCAAGAAGCAATCTTCTGGCACCATGTTCTGGAATTCCTTGGTCAAGTAAGAGTGGAACACCAAATCACAGTGCTCCCTTCTCCCAGCCCAGTCAGATTCTTCAGAAGGATACCATGGTTGATGGTATTAAAAGCCATTGGGAGGTCCAGGAGAATCAACAAGGACATCTCTCCCTTTGCATTTTCCTGATGAAGGTCATCATTCAGGGTGACCAAAGCCATTTCTGCCCCAAAGCCAGCCCTGAATCCAGACTGAAATCGGTCTAGATAATTTGTCTCCTCCAAGACTTCCTGAAGTTGTGTAGCTACCACTCACTCAAGCACCTTGACCAAGAATTGGATATTAGTCAGTGGGAGATAGGCCATTTAGGTCCAGGGATCCCTTTTCCAGGAGGGGTTTCTTTGCTTTTTTCAAGGTGGACAGAACTATACCTCCCACATAGAAGCTTTTATCACCTCTTGGATCCAATCAACCAACCCAACCTGACATGATACTATTAGCCATGAGGATCAAGGAGTAAGACTGTACATGGTGGGTCACACACATTGAAGCACCTTGCCTACTTCATAAGAACATAAGAACATAAGAGAAGCCAATGTTGAATCAGGCCAATGGCCCATCTAGTCCAACACTCTGTCACACAGCGGCCAAAATATACCAGGTGCCATCAGGAGGTCCAGCGGTGGGGCCAGGGCACCAGAAGCCCTCCCACTGCTGCCCCCTCCAGCACCAAGAATAGAGTGCATCACCTGCCCCAGACTGAGAGTTCCCATCTATACCCTGTGGCTAATAGCCACTGGTGGACTTCTGCTCCATACGTTTATCTAATTTCCCCTTGAAACTGTCCATGCTTGCAGCTGCCACGACCTCCTGTGGCAGTGAATTCCATATGTTAATCACTCTTTGGGTGAAGAAGTATTTCCTTTTATCTGTTCTAACCCGACTGCTCAGCAATTTCATAGAGTGCCCACGAGTTCTTGTATTGTGAGAAAGGGAGAAAAGTACTTCTTTCTCAACCTGCTCAATCCCATTCATAATCTTATAAACCTCGATCATGTCACCTCTCAGCCGTCGTTTCTCCAAGCTAAAGAGCCCCAAGCATTTTAACCTTTCTTCATAGGGAAGGTGTTCCAACCCTTTTATCATTCTAGTTGCCCTTCTCAGCACTTTTTCCAATGCTATAATATCCTTTTTGAGATGTGGTGACCAGAACTGTACACAGTATTCCAAATGAGGTCGCACCAATGATTTATACAGGGGCATGATGATACTGGCTGATTTGTTATCAATTCCCTTCCTAATAATCCCCAGCATAGCGTTGGCCTTCTTTATTGCAGCTACACATTGTGTAGACATTTTCAGCGAGTTATCCACTACGACTCCAAGATCTCTCTCTTGGTCCGTCTCTGCCAGATCAGACCCCATCAACGTGTATTTATATTTAGGATTTTTGGCTCCAATGTGCATCACTTTGCACTTGGCCACATTGAACCCCATTTGCCATGTTGACGCCCACTCACCCATCCTCAACAGATCCCTTTGGAGTGCCTCACAATCCTCCCTGGTTTTCACCACCCTGAACAACTTTGTGTCATCTGCAAATTTGGCCACATCACTGCTTACTCCCAATTCCAAATCATTAATAAACAAGTTAAAAAGCATCGGACCGAGTACTGATCCCTGTGGTACCCCACTGCTAACCACCCTCCACTGAGAAAGTTTCCCATTTATACTCACTCTCTGTTTCCTATTTATAAGCCAGTTTTTGATCCACAAGAGGACTTGTCCTTTTATCCCATGACTATTGAGCTTACTTAGGAGCCTTTGATGAGGAACTGTATCAAAAGCTTTCCGGAAGTCAAGGTAAATAATATCTATTGGGTCCCCCTTGTCCACATGTTTGTTCACTCCCTCAAAAACACTAACAGGTTAGTGAGACAAGATCTTCCCTTACAGAACCCATGCTGAGTCTGCCTCAATAGTTTTTGTTCATCAATGTGCCTACTAATTCTTTCCTTAATAACAGTTTCCACCAACTTACCCGGTATCGATGTCAGACAGACTGGCCTGTAATTTCCCGGATCTCCCCTGGAGCCCTTTTTAAAGATGGGAGTGACATTAGCTACCTTCCAGTCCTCAGGAATGGAGGCAGATTTTAAAGAAAGATTACATATTTTTGTCAGGAGATCCACAAGTTCACATTTGAGTTCTTTCAGAACTCTCGGATGAATGCCATCCGGGCCTGGTGATTTATTAGTTTTTAAATTGTCCATCAGTCGGAGGACTTCCTCTCTTGTCACCGCAATCTGATTCAGGTCTTTCAAACCCCCTCCCGAAATCGGTGCTTCTGGAGTGGGCAAACACTTCTCCTCTTCCACAGTGAAGACAGAGGCAAAAAATGCATTCAGCTTCTCAGCCATTTCCCTATCATCCTTCACTACTCCTTTTACCCCTTGGTCATCCAAGGGCCCCACTCTTGGATGAATGCCATCCGAACTCACCAACTCATTCATCAGAACTCACCAACTGGAAGTCATCCATACAACTAAGACCAGACTATGCTCCAACATACTGGGATTGAGTCAATCCAAGTCGGGTGTCTTAGTCGTGGTGGGTGGTACTAATTTTATCTGCAAAATGCATTGTAAAGGAATCACAGTCAGAGGGCTTGTATCTTTTCTGGGCCTCTGAGGTTTGAGATAAAAGCCAGTTCACAACCTAGAAAAGCTTTACCAGATGCCATAATGGTGGCAAAAAACTAGGCTCACTTTAAGTGCCATCACTGCTAGAAAGTAGGCACAATAATATGTGTTCACCTGTGTAAACTAAGGGTTATTCTGGGCTCCATAGGAAAAAGAGAAGGGACTCAGGACAATCATGTCCACAGCCTAGCTCATCTCTGTATTCCTCCAGTCAAACAGGGCTGCAGCAGGAACACCAACCTAGGTGACTGGAAAATCCTCAAGAGATGTCAGGAACACCTGTAAATCCATCAACCTCCTCAGCCAGACCATCCTAATAGTCCCCTCCCCTTGCAGAGGTTCTGAGTGTCCATGAGTTCTAACTCTCATGAAATAATGGCCTGCCCATGAACAGTGGCAGAGTGAAAAATTCCCCCATTGCCAAACCATGCACATTATCCCAGGGAGAACCAAATCCTGTGAATGTGTTCCACAAGCACTTTGCTCTACCTGCAGTACAGATTGCTTCCTCTGTCTTTTGTGCTTCCATTTGCACAATGGCAATGGTTTTCAATGAGCCCTTGAACAAAAGGAAATGCTAGCAGCAACTGAGAAGTGTTGTGCTGAGGCTGGTGTCAGAAATGCTTCTTTCATGTTTCTCACTGAATCCATTGTTATGTGTTCCCTACCCTGCTTTGATGCTTTGCGCTTGCGTAGCTATGCAGGCAGAAACGTGGGAGCTTCTTCCCTGCCGCTTTTCCTTATCACGGTGGCCTTGAATGTAGGCTTTGGGCTATTCTCGTGTTGCTGAGAATTTTCCAGTCCTGGGATGGCAGAGGGAGGGGGGGAGTAGTCTCCCGCTCATGAAGTATATCTCCCGCCGGGAGTTTCCCGCGCGCGCGCTCATGTTTCATTTGCTAGGCGCTTTTTTGCATCACACTATAAATTAGCTTGCATTGCTTCGCCCCCCATTCCTGACAATGACCTCCTACTGTGGGTTTTAGCAAGATTATCCAATAAAACCTTTCTTTGCATAAGAATGCCTGGATCCACTTGTTATTGAACCTGACAGATATTGTCAGGAATCTCATCATTTCCCCACCTTCGGTTTCTGCCGTCTACCACGATGAGCGGAGCTGGGGGGGGAACCTCTGGCGCAGTCCCAGTGACCGGTTACCACCGTGGCAACTCCAGTGATCACCACTCCGACTACCACCGTTGTTCCAGTGACTACAACTTCGGTAGTGGCAGCGCCTACCCCGCAGTCAGCGGCAGGATTAGTCTCCCCTCCATCGATCAGCACAGTGGGAGCTTCGTACACTCTCCCAATCTATAGCCCGGCTGGGCCAACGCAGAGTCAGGGGGAGCCATTCCACGAGCCTACGTGCCGGGGGCCCCAACACCGTGGGACAAAGGGGTCACCTACCGCAGGTCGCGCGATTGGACTAAGAACTTGTTGGACACTACCCAGACGACCTGGTCTATGCCGGGGAGCCAGAGCCGGGACAGCCTGTTGGATCCCAGAGGGAGTTTTGGACTACCCCAGGGACGGATGTCTCGAGGATCTCCCAGAACAGGGTCCGGTTCCGATCCAGAGGCTCGCATAGACTCGATTCAAGAGGATACCCGACGTTTGGTACGGGACATGGGCAAATTAATGCAATCCCTACCACAGATGATGGATCAAGCAATCAGAGCCCATCCGCTGATGCAACCAAGACCAGCGCCAGCGCCTGCACCACCGGTGGCACCGGTACAACCACCTTCTGCTCCACCGGCCCCACCTCCACCAGCTGGTCCAGTACCAGGACCTGGGCCAGGACCGCCAGGACCTATCCAGCCACCAGCTGTGCCTCCGCCTCAACCCCCTGCCCCAGCCCCCTTCCCACAGCCGGCTCCTGCACCGATCATGGCCCCTGCTCCTCCAGTGATCCGCCCCAAGGACATGCTGGAGATCACTTTTGACGGGGATCCTGAGACTGTGTCTTTTTTCATATTGCAAGTAGGGAAATTTGTGCAGAGATGGGGCTATGTGTTCCCGGATGAGGAGCAACAGGTGGAGTTTATCGCTTCAAGGTTCCGGGGAAGTGCTACCAGCTGGTACGTAGCCCTTCATGATCTGGAAGCAGCGGAGCTGGGGAATGTCGATGACTTCATGTGGGCTTTGAGGAACCGTTTTGAGGATCCGGGGGCAGCCCAGAAGGCAGAAGCCTTCCTTCGCACTTTCAGACAAGGGAAACTCACCGTGCGAGAATATTCAAGGGAGTTTCAAAGACATGCAGTGAAAATTCGAGACTGGACTGATGCGGTGCTGGCTCAACAATATCGAATGGGACTAGCAGTAGATGTCCGCAACAATGTCCTCAGCTCTCAACAGCCTCGCACTCTCCAAGGTTGGATGGAGGAGGCCGAAAAAGCTGAAAGCCGCTTGCGTGTCATGAAATTGGACCTATCTCTGGGTAATAACCGCCCGAGCCTCTCGGCAGGACAAACCAGACCCAGACCAACCTCCATCCAGAGCGGGGTGAGAGATCAGCGCATGCGACAGGGCCTTTGTCTGCGGTGTGGAGAGAAGGGGCACTTCGCCTCATCCTGTCCCAGAGGGGATCCCAACAGAGCCCTACCACAAGAGGAGCCCAGACGATGGCCAACCCCTACTCCAAGAAAGGGAACAGCGAAACCACGCGGCACACGAGCCCTTTTTGCCAACCCCGACCAAGCGGATACCATGATGCTGGAGGAGGAGAGTGAGATGCAGGGAAACGAATTGGTCCTGTTTGTGAATGGCGCTACACAACAGGACCCGATCCCTGAGGCGCCTAAACTGGTGAGCAATTACCCCTCTCTCTTCTTTGTGACTGTACTTGTGATGAATCCAGCAATGATGACCCATATCAGGGTGCGAGCCCTCATTGACTCGGGGTGCGGGAGGGATTTGATAAACCCATCTATGGTTATGGGACTGGAAGCGACCGTTGTCAATCTAAAAGACCCGATAACTTTTACTCAAATGGATGGGTCACCGATGAAAGAACCATGTCGATTTGAAACTATTCCTTTGAGAGTAGGCATTGGTGAACACTGGGAGCTACGCTCGTTTGTAATAGCCCCTCAAGCCCAGTTCCCATTAGTGTTGGGTAGCCCATGGTTACATGGTCACGATCCTTATATACTTTGGGAGGAGGGGAGCGTACGTTTTATCTCCCCGAAATGTGCAGAGCATAAATGGGACCCAGGGTGGGGAAAAACCCCATGCAATGAACCTCCACGGGCTTGCCTAGCCACGGAGGACCTTAATCGCATCCCCAAAGAATACCGGTACCTAACCAGGGTGTTTGAGGAGGAGGAAGCGGACGAACTACCCCCCCACCGTAACTCCGACTGTGCAATTGAAATCCTTCCCGGCCATAAATTACCAAAAGGAAAAATTTATGCCATGAGTCCCATAGAAAAGGAAGAACTACGCCGATTTATCGATAAGAATCTGGCCCGTGGATTTATTAGGCCAGCATCGTCCCCTTTCGCAGCACCCGTGTTGTTTTGTAAAAAAAAAAGATGGGGGGCTCAGGCTGTGCACGGACTATAGGGGTCTTAATGCGGTTTCTACAACCAATGCCTACCCAATGCCCCTCATCAAGGACTTGTTGGCAGAGGTGGCAAAGGGAAAAGTGTTTTCTAAACTGGATCTACGTGATGCTTATTTTCGGGTCCGTATTAGACCGGGGGATGAACATAAGACTGCATTTAATACCCCGCTGGGGCAATTTGAGTATCGGGTTATGCCCTTCGGATTACAGGGGGCACCCGGAGTCTTTATGAACTTGATCAATGAGGTGTTACACCCCTACTTATTCAAAGGGGTGGTTGTTTACTTGGATGATATCTTGGTCTACACCCCAGATCAAAAATCCCACACCACACTCATGCGGGAAGTATTGGAAACATTGTTAGAACACAAACTGTTTGTTAAGCTGTCAAAATGCGAATTCCACCAGGAGTGCATTGACTTTCTCGGGTACCGCATATCCTCCGCTGGATTAGAAATGGACCCAAAAAAGGTCCAAGATGTGTTGGACTGGGAACCCCCCAAAACCAGGCGGCAGCTCCAAAGTTTTCTCGGTTTCGCCAATTTTTACCATCAATTCCTGCCTCATTTTGCCCAGGTGACCCTCCCCCTCACAGACCTTCTGAAGACTAAAGGGAGAGGGGCTAAAGCTTCCATGCCCGGGTCCCCTTTGAATTGGACTCCCCAATGTCAGGGAGCATTTGAACAACTTAAGCAGTTATTCACGTCTGAACCCATATTAGCACACCCCGATGAAACAAAAAAAATTGTGGTCCAAGTAGACGCATCGGATACCGCCATGGGGGGGGGGGTGATTTTGCAAGAAAATACGCAGGGGCAGCTACAACCCCTTGCTTATGTGTCCAAAAAGTTTAATGATACGGAGAGATTTTGGCCCATTTGGGATAAAGAAGCGGCCTCTATACGCTTAGCGTTAATCACCTGGAGGCACTGGTTGGAGGGGTCCCGGGTACCTTTTGAAATCTGGACTGACCACAAGAATCTTGAGGTGCTGCGCAAGCCTCGGAATCTAAATGCAAAACAATTCCGGTGGGCTGAGTTTTTCTCCAAATTTCAATTCACCCTCCACCATTTTCCAGGTAAATCTAATCATCTGGCTGATGCTCTCTCCCGCCTTCCCCAACACCTTTGTAAGAGGACAGAAATAAGCGAGTCTATGTTCACCCCAGAACAACTGGTTGGGGCAGTAGTAACCCGAAAAACCCGGCAAGCACAATCGTTGACCCCAAGCCTTGGCACGACCTGGGAAAAGCAATTTGCCACTGACATTACTAAACCAGAAGCAGCTGACTTAAAAGCTCGGGGAGACGTAGAATGTAGCACAAATGGCTGCTGGTATAAGGGAAATAAAATCTTTGTTCCAGAAGCTACCCGGGCCCAAGTATTGCAATCAGCCCATGACTCCAAATCTGCTGGGCATTTCGGGTATGTAAAGTCACTGCACCTACTGCAACGCAGCTTCTGGTGGCCCCGAATGAAACGGGATTTATCCCTCTATATACAATCCTGTCCTACATGCAATCGTTGCAAGACTAGACCAGGGAAACCTCCGGGTCTTCTACAGCCTTTGCCCACCCCGAGCCGACCCTGGGAAGTAATCTCCATGGACTTTATCACTGATCTTCCCCCCAGTAAACATATGACGGTCATTTGGGTGGTAGTAGACTTGTTTTCTAAGCAGGCTCACTTTATACCATTTGCTAGCCTGCCAACAGCCAAAGTCCTTGCCAAAGCCTTCCTTCAGCACATTGCCAGGCTACATACATTACCGCTCAAAATAATCTCCGATAGGGGGGTTCAATTTGTTTCAAAACTGTGGTCGGAATTAATGACTCTTATGGGTATTGAACGCGCTCTCAGTAGTGCCTATCACCCAGAAACCGATGGGCAAACAGAAAGAGTAAACCAAACCTTAGAGCAATACTTAAGATGTTTCACTAACTACCAACAAGACAATTGGGTAGATTTATTACCACTAGCAGAATTTGCGTATAACAATTCATGGCATGCTTCCACGAATATGTCTCCCTTCAAAGCTGCCATGGGTTATGACAGCCCCCTCTTCCGTTTTTGAAGCCCGGCGAGACTGGTGGGAAAGCCACAACATGGTGTAAAACTTTCCAAGAGTCTTGGCCTCTAATCGTTGAGACTTTAAACGAGGCCAAGGCACAATACAAAAAGCAAGCAGACAAAAAGAGGGCGGGTGGCTGGAATCTGCAACCGGGAGACCATGTCTACCTCTCCACCAAAAACTTAAGGCTGGCACAACAATCCCGAAAACTTGCTTGGAAATATATTGGTCCATTCAAAGTAGTGCGATGTATAAATCAAGTGACTGTGCAACTGGATTTACCTAAATCTCTTAAAGCAATACATCCAATTTTCCATTACAGCCTCCTCAAGCCAGCAGTACCCCCGACTAAGTGGCATCCTGAGCTTCCAGCACCCCCCCCACCACTGATGGTCGATGATGAGGAACACTATGAAATTGCTGACATTTTGGACTCTAAGATCCTTCGTGGACAACTGCTGTACCTTATTGAATGGGTACACTTTGGGCCCCAACACAGGGAGTGGGTGAAAGTGTCTGATATCAATGCACCTGATCACCTGAAGGCGTTTCACACCCGCTACCCAAATAAACCTGGGGGCCCTTCATTCTCTCCTTCCTGAGTGGTGGGTGGGTGGTATTTTGGGAAGGGCAGAATGTCAGAAATGCTTCTTTCATGTTTCTCACTGAATCCATTGTTATGTGTTCCCTACCCTGCTTTGATGCTTTGCGCTTGCGTAGCTATGCAGGCAGAAACGTGGGAGCTTCTTCCCTGCCGCTTTTCCTTATCACGGTGGCCTTGAATGTAGGCTTTGGGCTATTCTCATGTTGCTGAGAATTTTCCAGTCCTGGGAAGGCAGAGGGAGGGGGGAGTAGTCTCCCGCTCATGAAGTATATCTCCCGCCGGGAGTTTCCCGCGCGCGCGCTCATGTTTCATTTGCTAGGCGCTTTTTTGCATCACACTATAAATTAGCTTGCATTGCTTCGCCCCCCATTCCTGACAATGACCTCCTACTGTGGGTTTTAGCAAGATTATCCAATAAAACCTTTCTTTGCATAAGAATGCCTGGATTCACTTGTTATTGAACCTGACAGCTGGTACGATGTAAACTGCCTTCATAGGATCCAAGGCAGTGTCTGTGGATTAAAAACAGAGTGGGGTATATCGTTCTGATGTTTTGCGTCAAGTCTGAAAATGTTTGCTGGCACTGTGATCAATGCTCCCTCTAAGCTGTGGAGTCTTGTGAGCAAAAATTCTACTTTGTGAGCCACTGGCATTAAAGTTGTGAGGAAGCAATTTGGCTACTGCATAAATTAGCTTGCTCTGGAGCCATCCTTCCTGAGCTAAGGCAAAAATGTGTGAGCCAGAGGCTTAAAAACTGTGAGCTAGCTCACACTAACTCAGCTTAGAGGGAACACTGACTGTGACCATTCTCTGCTGCACAGCCAAGTACAAGGTACAGTGCTGCAGCTTTGGGGGATGTTGTCAATCATGTTGCAGCTAACTGAGGTAGCTTTTACCAATGCCATAAAGCCATAATCTTTACTTATAATATTAAGTGTCACAACCTAAATAAGGTCTTGGCTCCTAAAGCCATTCTTGTTGGCTTTGAGATGCTATAAGTCTCCTGTTTATTAGCACTTATTCCTGTTGCCCTAGCAATGGGAAAAAGAATTGCACCAGCAAATTAGTGCAATTTTATTTATTTACTTCATTTACACCCCATTTTTCTCCCTAATGGAGATCCAAAATGGTTTACAACATTCTCCCCTTCTTAATTTTCCCTTTTTCCTGTAAGGTAGGTCAGGCAGAGAATATTTGATTGGCCCAAGGTCACCCAAATAGCTTCCATGGCAAAGTGGAGACTTGATGCTGGGCCTTCCAGATACTAGTTCAATGTTCTAACCACTATAATTCACAAGAGGCATTTTACGGATACAAAAGAAATGGAGCTAAGCAATTTTACAATGCTGATCTTTTTGCACTGAGAATTCCACGATTACTTCAGCACAATAGCAATAAATTGGCTGAGTTCAGACTGGCAATTTGCGCCGCTATAGCCACTTTTCAGCTGCGTTTCCCAAGCAGATTAAAGGGGGCGTTCACACAGGCACATCTGCCTGGTGTTCCCCACACGTAGGCAACCTGTGCTGTTTTGCTTTACTCCTGCGTTAAAAAGATACCTGACAAAAGTGGTAGCAAATCCTGGAGAGCACCTTTATCCCACGTTATTCCACTTCCCGAAAGTGTGAATGCGAAGCCAAAAAGCTGGGAGCAATCCACTTTAATAGTGTGCACCGGGTGTTTCAGCGCATAAGGCAGCAGCGATCGGATTGGCTGTGCTCCTCTCTACCACCCAATGCTGTGCCAGCGCAATGGGATCCACCCCAAATCAGCCGGATGCACTTATGCGCATGAGCGCATATGCGCTCATACACACATAGAGGAAAAAGCCGTTTACAGCCACGCCTCTGGGCCAGCAGTCTAAACACTCCCGTGTGCCTCCTCCCGGTATGCTCCTGCATCTGTTGGCCCTGTGTGACCGGGAAAACCCAGAACAGTTTATTCTGGGGCTTTTTTGCTACGACTGGCTCCCACTGCAAACTGCCAGTCTGAACTCAGCCATTTAAATGTAAAATGGTAACAATAGGACTGAGTGATTAAATTGGTTGATTTGATTAACAGTGACTGAAAGTATTAAATGGTATAGTCAACAGAGATGAAAATGCTTGTTTATTTTGTGACACTGCTTGGATTCTGGTGGGTAACCACTATCCCAAACAAACAAGTAAATATTAAAAATGGCTTCTCTTCCTAAAAATGAATGGATGCCTTAAATTGCAAGTTCTCTCTCCCTTCATTAGTTCAAGATGAACTTTTATTGAGGTTCTGGTATCATGTAAATTTATTTAAAATTAATCAGTTAATCATTTTAAAAAAGTTCATTCATCAACTGAAAAGTCTTTAATTGATTAATAAACTTGTATTTTCTATATCAATTTATTTTTTAAAAAAAGGAATAACAATTATTGATAGGCTTTCCTAAAGTATTTTCTGTCACGGAAACATATTAACTAAAATTCCAATTCTAGTGAATTTTGTGCAAATGAAAGACTTTAACAAATTATTTTAGTAATGAAAAACTAAGCTGTCATTTCTCGCTAAAAGCAGTTCTTTCCTTTTTCCGAGAAATTTCTCTGTTTGTTATTGTAAAATCAATACACTGATTCTGACAATAATGTGTGCTTAAAAACAGAATTCTACTTTTATAAAGTAGCTGTAAGAATAAAGGTTTTCTCTTTTTAAAAAATCTTGTATGAAAACTTGTTTCATCTGCATGTTTGAAGAAACTACTATGGTTGCTTAACATATTTCCTTTCAGTAAGTAGCTTTAAGGAAGGGTGCCATTTGACCACTTTTAATGGGCAACTCCCACTGAAGCACGCCCCCCCCCGCATTCCCTGCTGGTGCTCAAATGAATGGTAAGAGAAAATGGATGTTATTGATGCTGTTTCTGATTAAAACCTGGAAGTGCCTAGAGTGCATGGTGATTCGCCTGCCTGGTATAAAGGTTGCAGACATCACACACTGTCTAGATAGGTTGATAGATAGTGCTGGGGAGGAGTCATGGTGCACATTAGCACCAATAACATCTGATCCTGGAGGAAAAAATTAGGTTAACAGGCCGAACAAGGCCAGGACCTCAAAGGTAGCACTCTCAGAGTGCTGCTGGTTCCACATGCAGGGCCAACTAGACAGGCATGGATCAGAGGTCTCAATGAGTGGATAAGAAAGTGGTGCCAGTGGGAAGGGTATAGATTTTATAGGCACTAGGGAAATTTTCTGGGACAAGCCAAACCAATACAAAAGAAACAGGCTTCACTTGAATCAAAAGGGAACCAGGTAGATGGTGATTAGTATCAAAAAGGCGGCATAGCATCTTTTAAACTAATCCCGGGGGGAAAGCCAACAGGAGCTGGGGAACCTCGTCACTCCAAAGGGATGATTGTGTAAACACTCAAGGTAATATTGATAGGAGCATAACGAGAGTGAGGGTAAGATGGCTAAGTAGGGCCATGTGTGGCAACAAAGGGA
Source organism: Gekko gecko (assembly GCA_029375565.1). Classification (NCBI taxonomy): domain Eukaryota; kingdom Metazoa; phylum Chordata; class Lepidosauria; order Squamata; family Gekkonidae; genus Gekko; species Gekko gecko. The sequence continues at coordinate 192,020,789 of JAPDNY010000001.1, forward strand.
CCAAGGGAACTGAAGACTGCTGGAGAGTGAAACACTTTATAGGTGTGCATATACCAATACTAGAAGTTTTTCAGCCAAAATAGGGGAGCTAAAGTTGTTAGTGCTAAGTGACAGTTTAGATATTATGGGTATCTCAGAAACATGATATAATGGGAAAAATCATGGGATACAGTAATCTCTGGATATAAACTCCCTAGGCAAGACAAGGAAGAAAGGGTTAGGGAAGTGTTGCATTGTACATCAACAAAGGCATAGAATGAAATAAGTTAGAAACTGTTACAGGAATGAACTCCCCCCAACAAAAGTGATATGTGTGAAACTGCTGGGCTTTAAAGGTTACCTAAAGGGGGGTGGGTGTTGTTATCTCCCACCTGTTCAAACCAGGGCTATTTTTGAGCAGGAACACACAGGAATGGAGTTCTGGCTGGCTCTCAGGTTGGCCACACCCAGCAGGAACTCATCAGCATAACAGGCCACACCCAACAGCAGAGACTCATTAGGATTGGCTACATTAGGGGTGTGTGGCCTAACATGCAAAGGAGTTTCTGCTACAAAAAAAGCCCTGGGTTTTGACAACAAGGTAAACAGAATAAGAAGCAAAAGGTGGGTGTGGCTGGATGACCACACTTCTGGTAACATGGATTGTGGCCTAATGGCATGTGCTATCAGGGGTGTGTGGCCTAATATACTAAAGAGTTTCTGCTGTTGGGTATGGCCTATTATGCTAATGAATTCCTGCTGGGCTTTTTCTCCAAAAAAAGCCCTGGTTCAAACCCTTGAGGCTGATCTTGAGATGGAGAAGGAAATAAGGGAGATGACTAAAGCAGATAATGTTATGATACTGGGAGGCTTCAACTGCTCTCATATTGACTGGGTAAACCAGTCCTCAAGTCAAGTTGTAGAAATGAGATTTCTAGACTTCATAAATGACTATGCATTATAACAGTTGGTCACACAGCCAATAAGTGGTTTAGTAATCTTGGACTTAGTTCCAAGTGGTACTCGAGACCTGGTGAGAAATATAGATGTTATTGCACCAGTTGGGAACAACAGTCATAATACTATTAAGTTCAACATTCTTCAATAAAGAATGTCACTTCCGGTTCATGGCGACTCGCTAGCAGACATGCCTCCCAGTCGATCCGGGGGCCCGATCTGCACGCTAGCAGTTTTGGGGGGGAGCGATTGCTACCCCCTGGGAGCCCTGGGGTAAAGGTTCCCAGCCATGGGAATTGAGTTGCTCCTCCGCCCCGACCGCTATGTGTCTGTACGGAGCTAGAGCTGCTGGCCAGGACAAGCATCGGAGTTCGAGCAAATAAACAGATTGAAATGAAGTCGTAAGATGAGCAATGAGCAGTGAGTTAAGTAAAAATGAAAAATCAGTGTTTTAAAGAGAAAGCACCCCCTTGGTAGCGGCATGGGAAGTGAGCGGGGGAGGGGCTCCTCCCACACGCAGAGACTTAAAAGCAGAATAGCAAGGGGGGAGCGGAAGAAAAAGCTAAGAATCCAGGTTCAAGAATCTTACCAGTGCAAGCCTAAGCAGCTTAGAGACTTTTGGAGTCTTTAACAACTTTCAGCTAAAGTAAACAACCCGGAAAGATAGCGGGGAGAAGACCTGATAAAGGATTGAAACTGAAAGCAGCAGGCGGCATGAGTCCAAAGGCAGAAGAGAGCATAGAGTTCCCTAAGCTCCTAGCAGACTTTTTACACCCTCTACTGGAGCAGATAACTGACATCAACCAGCAGTTAACAACTCTAAACCAGAATTTTGCAGCACAGCAACTTCAACTTGCAGAAACTACAAAGGAAACAGAGCAGGTTGCTGAGAAAGTTCTGGAACTTGATGCCAACTCAAAAAAAGCAGGAAAAAAGATGCAAATGCTAGAAAAGAAGCAAGCTTCGGAGGAATTTCAATTGTTACAGCTACAAATGGAGAGAGCTCCAGTTTCAAGGGGTTACTGAGGTCCCCAACGAGAATCTTAAGCAACTGCTGAGCGATGCATTAGCCCCAGTGACAGATTTAAAAGCGGAAGACATACTAAATGAAATGGATGTGGCTTATAGAGCCTACTCTACATACATTAAGAAGAATAATCTGCCAGGGGAGATCGTGGTGAGATTCTCAAAGAGGCATCGAAGAAACTTAATTTTAAAGGCGACTACAAATACACCCTTGAAAATTGGAGGCAAGAATATTAAAAGATATTCCATTTGAAATAGGGAGAAAGAGGAAGAAGTATAAGGACTTGGTTCTTTTTCTATAAACAAATAGCATTGCATACAGTTGGTTGGTCCCTGAAGATGTCACCTTCAAAATAAAGGACAAAAAGAAAAAGAAAAGAAAAGAAAAATAAAAAATTGACTCTGTTTTTAAAATACGTGAGTTCCTGAGGCTGCAACTGGGAGATCCAGAAGAGGATGTGAAAGAAGAAGAAGATAGCAAATCTACTGGCGAATTGGACTCTGTGTCTTCCGACGAGGACTCTGATGCGGAAAAGGGGGCGGCTGTTCCCAAACAAAGCTACCAACTGAGAGAACGTAAAGAGAAAGCAAAATGAAGACTGAGACTCTGAAAGCTTATGCAAAGTTTTTGTTTTTAAGATGATCTGGGGAGGGTTGTTGAACTGGGAAAATAGTTAATCTGATGCAGAATCGTGACTATCTGATCATGCTCAATGTTATATAAGCCTTTTTCTATGGCTAACACGTGTACTAAAGGAAGATGACAGAGAAGCTCAATGAACTTTTTGCTTCTGTGTTTCACTGTGGAAACTGTGGGGCATGTACCTATACCACAGCCACTTTTTCAGGAAGAATTGAGTCAAACTGAGGTGATCAGACATGAAATTTTGAGTCGAACTGAGTCAAATTCTAGACCTACTAGGGAAATTAAAAAAGGTCTCCAGATCCTGATGGCATACACCCAAGAGTTCTTAGGGAACTCAAATGTGAAATAGTTGATCTAATAACTTGTATATGTAATCATATGTAACCTATCACTAAATTCAGCTGCTGGACCAATTTTTAAAAAGGGGTCCAGAAGGAAACCAGGAAATTATAGGCTAGTTAGTCTACTGTCTGTCCCAGACAGATTAATAGAAATTAAAGACAGAATTATTAGGCATATAGAGAAACAAAGCCTGCTGAAGGAAAAATCAGTATGGCTTCTGGAAAGGGAAGTCCTGCTTCAATAAATTCAGGATTCACTGGATAAGAGTTCAGGTTCTCTTATGGATTAAAAAATTGTTAAATTACACGAATCAAATAAATGGACAGTTTTCACAATGGAGGAAGTAAGCAGTGAGGTCCTACACTATTTAATTTGTTCATAAATGATCTGGAATTAGGGGTGAGCAGGACTATTTTGAGGCAGGAACGCATAGGAACGGAGTTCTGGTTGGCTCCCAAGTTGGCCACACCCAGCAGGAACTCATTAGCATAATAGACCATACCCAACAGCAGAAACTCATTAGGATTGGCTACATTAGGGCTGTGTAGCCTAACATGCAAAGGAGTTTGGGCTAAAAAAAAAGCCCTGGGTTTTGACAACAAACAAGGTAAACAGAATAAGAAGTAAAAGGTGCGTGTGGCTGGATGACCACACTTCTGGTGACATGGGGGTGTGGCCTAATATGCTAATGAGCTGCACTGTCAGGGGTGTGGCCTAATTTGCTAATGAGTTTCTGCTGATGGGTGTGACCTATTATGCTAATGAGTTCCTGCTGGGCTTTTTCTACAAAAAAAGCCCTGGGGGTGAGTTGTACAATGGCCAAGTTTTCAGATGACACTAAATTATTGAGGATTATAAAAACCAAGGATGACTGTGAAGAGCTCTAGGGGGGTCGCCACAGAATGGGTGAATAACAATGAGGCAAATGAAATTCAGTGTTGGTAAGTGGAACAAAAAATCCCAACTGCAAGAATAGGTGAATAGGGTCTGAACTTGCTGAGACTGAATAAAAACATGAGGTCATAGTTCACAGCTCAGTGAAAGTGTCAATCCATTGTGCTGCAGCAGTGAAAAAAGCAAACTCTGTGTTGGGGATTATTAGGAAAGGGATTGAAAACAAAATGCCCAATATTACGGTGCAGTCTCATTTTATGCAAGCGTGGAGTGAAGGGGGAGCTGGAAAGTATGGGGTTAATACGCCAAGTGCAAACTGGAACAATTACAATGGAAAGGGGAGAGAGGAAAGATAAGAGAAGGAGCCAATTCTGATGAGGACAAAGGAATATTCCAGACGTATGGATTGGGGGGGGGCTCAGGCAAGAGCAGCACCTTGGGTTCCGATGGAAGTTAGCATTTGATTCATGAAGAGACTGAGAAACAGAATAAAGAGAAAGTGAGGAAGAATGATTGCAAGGACTAAAAAGCAATAATAGATGCTTACACAGTCCAAGGAAGATGTGACCAATATAAGAAAATATCAAAAGAAGAAAACATTCATGACAGGAAAAAATGAGGTAAATTTAACACAACTGCTATGGCATGCAGAGAACACGCAAGAAAAACAAATAGAAGCATATTGCAGTAATCAATTCTAGAAATAATAGAATGCTGGGTTAGCATTTTTGCAAGTAACAGTCAAGCATTGGTAAATCATACAGAGGGGAAAAAGGCGTAAGGTCTGAAAATCAAAAGAAAGAGCCAACAATGCAGAACAACCATAGAGGTTATTTGCCCTGGGCTTTTTCCTATTTCCCCATAACATCATGGTGCAGTCATACATCTCCTGGGGGTTTCTTGGCTTTTCTCTCATCTTTCCCAAGTCTGCTTTGCTGTAAAGTTTTGGGAAAGGTCAGAGCAGGCTCATAGCTACAGTGGGGCATTTTGGGCCCTGCCCCCCCCGACTTCCTCCCAAGACCCCATGACTTCCTTTCATCCCAGGCCCCCCGACTCTCTGGTAAGATGTAGGGCCACTGGGAACTCCTCCTACAAGATGACAGGTGGTGGATATCCCTGGGGAAAAGGGGGATACGCCACTTCCCAGGCACGCTTTGGATCTTCAAAGCACAGACCCAGCTCTGAGCTACCACAGGCACATGCCAGGAATGGCAAGCTATGGGACTGTGTGTGCTCGGAGGCAGGGCCAACCTGAGGTTTTTTGGTGCTCTAGGCGGGACTACCTTCTGGCACCCCCTGCCTCCGCCGCCGGGGCTCCCCAGGACAAGGGAGGGCTCCCCTCCTCCTCCTCCTTCCCCCTCTCAGCCACCGCCGGGGCGCGCTGGCAAGCCAGGGGAAGGGGCAGGGGTTTAAACCCCCGTCCCTTCCGTCTGAGTGGCAAGCCAGGGAAGGGGTGGGGGTTAAACCCCTCATCCCTTCCGTCTGAGCACCAGCTTGCCAGCACGTCCCACAGCTGCAGGGCGTGCTGGCAAGCCAGGGGAAGGGGCGGGGTTTTTTGGCAGGGCTTTTGGTGGGGGTTGGGGGCCTTTTGGCACCCCTAAGGGCCAGCCCTGCTCAGAGGAGCAGAGAGGCTCAAGGGGCAGCCCTGGCGACAGGCACACAGGGCCCACAAAGGGGAGGCTTTTGGGTGGCAAATCCTGAGGTCTCCCAGTGTTGCCTCCAGCCAGCTGTTCAAGTGGCAGAGCTAACTGGCTACCACTGGACTGGCATTGGCGCCTCCCTTCTCACAGCCATTGGGGAGTCTCAAAGGTCCAGCAGGTGAGAGGAGGGAGCCCAGCTGACAATCTGCGCACCCAGGCTTTCATCTGGGCACTGGGCACATTTCCCCACTGCCCCTTCCATCCACATCAGCACACTTTCTCTCACACACTTTGCTGGGCTGTCTGGGCTCTCGGGTATCTGGTTGCAGCAACACCCTGCCAGCGCCTCCTTGAGCCCCTACTTTCCCTATCCCCTTCCCGATGCAAGGCCTGGTTGACACATGCTGCTCCAAGTTGCTGGGAGGGAAGGCAGGAAGTAGGGTGAGCCACCATCAGAAAAAAGACAGCCAAGGATGGTAAGAACGGGCAGATAATTAATGTTAATTAAATCACATTTAATTGAATTAGACAGTGCCCCAGTGCCCCCTGAGGAATTCAGATGCACCCCGACGTAGAAAATCCTGGCTACAGGCCTGGGCTAGAGGGAAACCTAGATGCCTGCCATGTGAGTGGGAAAGTTTGGATTTTCCCACTGCCACCCGCACAGCGGCCATGTTCCCTTCCCCTGTCCCCATAGCAGCAATTTCTGGTATTCCGAGGGGGCTATACGGTTTTAATTGGCAAACTTAATATTGTTATATTATTATGTTACAAAAACCTGAATATTGAGTTCTCTGAACTCCCTGCTTTCATTTTTAAAAAGTTAAGTCCATACCCCCTTCCACTATGGATATAAGGAGAAATGTATATCTCTGCAACAAAGGATCAGAGACTTACTTTTTACAGAACGAAAGCTAAGAATTAAGACAACTTGATACACAAGCTATTTCAATAATAACATTCAATGGCTGATTTGAAACAAAATTGAAAATGCCCTGGTGTGGGGAAGGGAGTGGCTACTGCTTGGGGACTAGGACAGTAAAACTTAAGGGAAACCATAGACCTATACAGTGGCATTATAATAGAGAGGCAACATAATAATGTTTTTTTTTATTTTCAATCCCTTTACTAATAATCCTAATAATCTACAACATAGAGTTTGCCTTTTTCAGTGCTGCAAGACACTGGATAGCTTTCCCTCTCAGTAATCAACATATACTTAAAGATGGGATTTTTTGTTCCAATATACATCACTTTTTACTTAACTACACTGAACTTCATCTGCTACATTATTACATTGTTACTCAGTCTATGAAGATCCTCCTGGAACTCTTCACAGTTGGTCTTGGCTTTTACAATCCTGAATAATTTTGTGTCATCTGCAAACCTGGCCACTGTACTGCTCACCCCCAGTTCCAGATCATTTAGGAACACATTAAATAGCATTAGCCCCAATACAGATCCTCGTGAGATGCCACTGCTTACACCCCTCCATTGTGAGAACTGTCCATCTATTCCTACTCTTTGCTTCCTATCACGTAATCATTCCTAATTCATAAGATGACCCAGCCTCTTATCCTATGATTGCTAAACTTACTTAGGAGTCTTTGGTGTGGTACCTTGTTAAAAGATTTTTGAAAGTCCAAGTATATAATGATTCCTTGTATTATCTGCATATGTGTTCACTTTCTCAAAGAACTCTAAAAGACTGTTGAGGCAGGACTTCCCTTTGTAGAAGCCAAGCTGATTTTCCCTCAGCAGGCTTTGTTCCTCTATGTGCCTACTAATTCTATCTTCAATTATAGTTTATACTAATTTGCCTGGGATAGACATTAGACTAACTGGCCAATAAATTCCTGGTTCCCCACTGGACCCCTTTTTAAAAACTGGTGTAACGTTTGCTACTTTCCAGTCTTCTGGTACAATGGATGATTTTAGTCACAAGTAATGTATATGGGTTAGTAGATCGCAGGTACTTTGCATGAAAGAATGGCCTTAAACTGTGTCCAGGGACTTCTACATTCCACTCTGTATCCATTATACTTCAGTTACATGGGACAGCTGGTAGAATTGGCATTTATACCGAGAATTATGTTCTTAAACTTTTTAGTCATTCTTCAGCATTATTCCTTACTGCGTGTTGGGGCCATATTAGGTCTATATCTGCCCTCAGCTAATAGAGTTCAACAAAACTCCCACTGACTCAAACCGACACACAGTTGAGCTGGCTGTTACATAAATTCACCAGTTATTGCAGTGTATACAACAGTAAATAATAACATAGCAATTACTGTAAACAGTAAATCATAACAGCAATTACCTTACTGCAGCCATAACAGTTACTGCTACAGATTATGAAAAAAACAGCACCCAGTACTCATGAATCATACCTCATATCAACTTCAAGAAATGTATAGTAAGAGAACTGCTCATGAAGAATGTCATAAAAATATAAATAGTTCTAGAATAGTCTCCACAAGGTATATGTTTGATCATATAAAGTCCTTCTGAGGAAATACACAAGCATTTCAATATGAAATGAAAGACGATTTACCAGGATGTGTTTGTCAATATGCTACACATATAATATTAATTTGATTTCTTGGATTGTTAAAATGCCTATTTGGTTTTAAACTGAACATACTTCTATTAAATTATATAAATACTTCCAACCCAGTTATTGTTATATTGTATTGCTATTATACTCCACTATACTTCACACTGAAGGAAATAGGGTTTATACCCATAGGTCATTTCAATGGTTAGGTTGTTGATGCATAAATTCATTTACTTAATCCAAATGTTCTGGAATATGCAAGGCATTTTAACTCCTCATACAGTGCCAAAAAAACCCTTAATATGTTGCTATTTTCTTAAGTCAAAGGGTGTCTTTGAGCCCTCATACAACCTGGGTGTGTTGTCAGGCAGAATTCTGGGTTTCTAAAGTCAAACAGCCTTATAGCCATGAATTCTATGCATTAGCTTTCCAAATAACTTTTCTTTAAAACAGACATTTCACCAGCTGCAGCTTTTATGTCAGAGTGCTATAATGAATAGAAAAGCTACACCTAGTGGAATTTTAGTTTCTGGAAAAACTCTTGAAGGAACACGATTTTTCTCAGTGTCTCAAACTAGCAACTTTAGGTAAAGAAATCCAGCCAAAATTAATCAATTTTTTGTTGTTGTTGCTGCTGCTGTTGTTCAGTTGCACAGTTGAGTTCGACTCTTTGCAAGCCCATGGACCACATCACGCCAGGCCCTCGTGTCTTCGGCTGTCCTCCAGAGTTTGCTTAATTTCATGTTTGTTGCATCGACAAAACTGTCTTACGACCTCATCCTTTGCCATCCACTTCTTCTTTGACCTTCAATCTTTCCCAGCATCAGGGTTTTCTCCAGTGAGTGCTCCCTTCTCATTTGAGCTTCATCTTCAGTATCTGGCCTTCCAGGTAACAGTCAGGGTTGATTTCTTTTAGGATTGACAGATTTGATCTCCTTGCAGTCCAAGGGACTCTCAAGAGTCTTCTCCAGTACCATAATTCAAAAGCATCTATTCTTTGGTGCTCGGCCTTCCTTATGGTCCAACTCTCACAGCCATACATTACTACTGGGAATACCATTGCTTTGACTATAGAGATTTTTGTTGGCTGGCTGATGTCTCTACTTTTTATTATGCTGTCTAGGTTTGCCATAGCTTTCCTCCCAAGGAGCAGGCATCTTTTAATTTCATGGCTGCAGTCATTGTCTGCAGTGATCTTGGATCCCAGGAACGTGAAGTCTGTCACTGCTTCCACAACTTCCCCTTCTATTTGCCAAGGAGTGATGGGGCCGGATGCCATGATCTTAGTTTTTTTGATGTAGAGTATCAAGTCAACTTTTGCGCTCTCCTCTTTTATTCTAAGCAAGAGGCTCTTTAGGTCCTCTTTACTTTCTGCCATTAGAGTGGTATAGTCTGCATATCTGAGGTTGTTGATGTTTTTCCCGGCAATCTTAATTCCAGTTTGTGATTCATCCAGGCCAGCATTTTGCATGATGTACTCTGCATATAAATTAAATAAGCAGGGTGACAATATACATTCTTATCGTACTCCGTTTCCTATGCTAAACCAATCAGTTGTTCCATATCCAGTTCTAACTGTCGTTTCTTGACCCTTATACAGGTTTCTCAGGAAACATGTAAGATAGTCTGGTACTCCCATATCTTTAAGGACTTGTCACAGTTTGTTGTGATCCACACAATCAAAGGCTTTAGCGTAGTCAATGAAGCAGAAGTAGATGTTTTTCTGGTACTCCCTTGCTTTCTCCATAATCCATAATCCTTGCAAACTCCATAATGTTGGCAATTTGATCTCTAGTTACTCTACCTCTTCAAAACCCAGCTTGTATTTCTGGCAGTTCTCTACCCACGTACTGTTGAAGCCTAGCTTGTAGGATCTTGAGCATGACCTTGCTAGTGTGTGAAATGAGTGCATTTGTGTGATAGTTTGAACATTCCTTAGCATTACCCTTCTTTGGAACTGGAATGTATACTGACCTTTTCCAATCCTGTGGCCATTGTTGTATTTTCCAAATTTGCTGGCATATTGAGTGTAGCACTTTAACAGTATCATCTTTTAAGACTGTGAATAGCTCAGCTGGGATAACATCACCTCCGCTAGCTTTGTTGTTAGTAATGGTTTCTAAGGCCCATTTGACTTCGCACTCCAGGATATCTGGCTCAAGATCAGTGATCACACCGTTGTGGTTGTCAAAGACATTGAGGGCCTTCTTGTATAATTCTTCTGTGTATTCTTGCCATCTCTTCCTAATCTCTTCTGCTTCCATTAGGTCCCTACTTTTTATGTCCTTTTATTATGGCCAGCTTTGCATGAAACGTTCCCTTGATTTCTCTAATTTTCTTGAAGGGATCTCTAGTCCTTCCCATTCTATTGTTTTCCTCTATTACTTTGCATTGTTCATTCAGGAAGACCTCCTTATCTCTCACTGTTCTCTGGAAATCTGCATTCAGGTGGTTAAATCTTTCCTTTTCACCTTTGCCTTTCACATTCCTTTTTTCCTCTGTTATTTGTAAAACCTCATCAGACAGCCACTTTGCTTTCTTGCATTTCTCTTTCTTTGGGATGGTGCTGATTACTGCCTCCTGTACAATATCATGAACCTCCATCCATAGTTCTTCAGGCACTCTATCAAATCTAGTCCCTTAAACCTATTCTTCACCTCCACTGTATATTCATCAGGGATGTGATCTAGTTCAAACCTGATTGGCCTAGTGCAGGGGTGTTAAACATGTGGCCTGGGGGCTAGATCAGGCCCCCGGAGGGCTTCTATCAGGCCCACACTGGAACTGGCCATCTCCTGCTTCCAGTTCTGTTGCTGCTGCTGCATCATAGCTTACTTCACCAGACTCTCTCAATCGCTTAGCCATTTCATGTTTTCCCCTGGGTCCTAGAGTCAGAACTCTGAGCAAGAGATTTCTGTGATGAATGTCAATAAATCAAAAGTAGGTTTTCAGCTTACAGATACATACTTGAACAGCATACTCAAGATTGCAACAGCACAGACTTTTTAATGCAATAATTCAGAGTAAGAGGTGTCAGTTATCAGATACTGTTAAATAAACAAAATATTGCAAGAGTGCTAATGTTCTAAGCATTTTTTTATTTTAAGTTAAAAAAAACTTTGTGTTCGTGTCCTTTATAAAGTTTATATCTTTGTTACCTGGCATTACATTCTATGACACACATGGCCCGGCCCAACTAGGTCTCATTTATGTCAAATCTGGTCCTCATAACAAATAAGTTCAACACCCCTGGCCTGGTGGTTTTTCCAACTTTCTTCAGTTTGAGTCTGAATTTTGCAATTAGTAGCTCATGATCTGAGTCACAGTCAGCTCCAGGTCTTGTTTTTACTAACTGTATAGAGCTTCTCCATCTTTGACTTCAAATGACATAATCAATCTGATTTCGGTGTTGCCCATCTGGTGTTGCCCATGTGTAGAGTTGCCTCTTAGGTTGCTGGAAGAGGGTGTTCACTATGACCAGTATGTTCTCTTGACAAAACTCTGTTAGCCTTTGCCTGGCTTCATTTTAGGTATCACTAATTTCAATGGAAGAATTAAGTATGTTTATAAACCTCCTTCATTCAAACTGATGTCTTATAAGTGCTTAGCTTTGTTAGATCATGCATGTTTATAATAACATGTTTAAAAACCCTTTTAAAAATGCTTTTCGTCTTCCTGCCATTCTATAGTGATCTAATCAATCATTTGCACTGTCAACAGAACATTTTACAAGGAAACATTACCTAACAAAAAACAGAACTGCTAACTGTGATTCTTGTAGTATTTAAGTGTTTAAAAAATAATAATTTACCTGCTGGTGGCTTTATGAAAGATGGTGGAATTAATGGTACAATAATGGGCACATTCCCATGATCCTTTGACCCTGCTGGTGAGTCTGAGAGTCCATTTCCTGTTGTAAGCCCTGGATAACTTGCATGTACATTGTATGATGAGATAACACTGTCTTCAGGTAATTTTGTTTTTGGCAAAGAATTTTCTGTAAAAGAGGAGAAAAATGATACAGTATATGAAAACCATTTATCAGATACATGTATTTGGGGCCAGTTCACATGACTGCTGGCCTGTGGCTATATATCCTTTGACCAAGACTAGTCAAATGTGGAGACTACCAGGCACTTACCACAAATCCCAAAAGTGCCTTGTGGACTCACAGTGGAGTTCTCATGCAGTCTCAGTACTACGAATATGCAGTCTGGATTACATGCTGCAGGTAAGCCACATGCATCCTAACTATGCAAACCACAATTTCTGTTCCTAAAACAAAAAAAGAAGCAAAACATTCTTCTTGAAGAGTTTCTCTTTTCTTTAAAATAGCCTGAAATACACATGATACATTCATTAAATGCATCATCTTATGGTTAAATAATTACATAAAAGGAACTGAATGATTTGATACATATCTGTTTCTATATAACAAAGTTTCTTTGAGATGAGAAATGAAGCTGGCATCAGAGAGGGAAAGATTATCTGTAGAGACAAAAAGTCTATCTAGTATTATTACAGATGTAGAATAATGCTGAGGATTTTGTTCAGAAAAAAGGGGCCTGCTCCCTTTTAGAAGACCTTGTAGAATTTATCTCATAGGCTAAGTTCAGACTGGCAATTTGCCCCGGTAGGGACCCCGGGCCAACAACGATTGAATCCCGGAGTAAATGGGCCGTTCACACATCTGCCTGGTGTCCCCCACCTGTAGCCAACCATGCTGTTGCGCTTCACTGCCAGATTAAAAAAATACCTGATAAAAGCTGTAGCAAATCCAAAAGCCCGCATGTGTCGCGCGTTTTTCCGCTTCCGGGGAGTCTGAATGCGCAGCCGAAAAGCCGGGAGCAACCCGCGTTGGGCAGGAGGCAGCAGCGGTGTGATTGGCTGTGCTCCACTCCACTGCCCAATGCAGTGCTGGCGTTGCAGGGCAAAAAAAAAAAAATAAGCGCTCATGCGCACATACACCCACAGCCGAATTAATGGGGAAACGGCGAATATAGCATGCCTCCGCGCGCGGCAGTCTGAACGCTCCCGCGCGCCTCCGTCCTGTATCTTCCGGCAGAGGCCCCCGCAGTGTGAATGGGAAAACCTGGTATAGTTTAATCCGGGTTTTTTTTTGCTACGACTGGCTACCAGAGCAAACTGCCAGTCTGTACTCAGCCATAATATTGATATCACAACATTCCATATTATTATCCTTATGTTCCCTTCACCACTGACAATCAATGATGGCTGGTAGGGAAACAAAGAATGCAATGACATCACATCATGAATTAGACATTTTGGAGGGAGGGAGCAGAATAAGTAGTACAGCTATTTTTAGAAGCGACAACACACTGAAGTATAATCAACCTCAAAATGTAAGGAATAATTTAAACATTCTCTGACATGTTGTAAAGTTTCTCTTGCACCTGTTTTTAACTACTGTCAGAGACAGGGGATAGTTAAGACCATGGACAGAATTGTTACTTGACTAATCTAAACATTTTACTACATTACACTGAATCACAATATGCAAAATGCTAAAATAAATATACATCTTATCTACACATTTTAAAATTATAGTTATGTACATATAAATTATAACAATTAATAAAAATCAGTTAAAGTTGACAGCACAACAAACAGTTGTTATTTCAGGAGATAATGATGTGATGTGTACTCTAATGCTGAAAGCCTTATTGTCTCATGATATATAAGAAACTAGGATGCACCTACTCTGGCTAACTATGCTTGTATTAGTTTGACTTTGAAAAAATATTAGACAGTAACATTCCTTTTATTTTTACATGTGGCAGACAGATATCGATGTAACTAATGTAACATGATCCTTGCTTTAGCTTTGTATTTTAGTTTAGTTTCCCTTTTCCCTCTTCCTTGTAGTTGTGTAGTGAAAAGCAATAAAAACGTATTTAAAAAAACAGTTGTTTGAAAAAACCCAAATCTTAAATATTAATATGTTATTCTTTTTCTACTCTCTGCCTTCGAGTTGGGATTCTGCTTATGACAGTTCATTAAAATTGCTTTCACACCTCCTTTCTTTTCTGTACTCTTAAAGTGACCTCTCATTATCAGCATAAAAGTATTCCTTTTTCTCTGTATATTCTGTAAAATGAAAGCTGCCAAGCACTGATGTCCAGCATATTCACCTGTTGCATAAAACAGATAGCATGTGCCATGTATTTTACATGACACAGAAAATTCTTTTCAGTTTAAATTAAGTGAAAAGTATTTAATATGTTAGTTGCTGTAGATTTTCTGGGTTCTGTGGCCGTGGTCTTTCATGGCCAGAGTCCATTAGCTGTTGTAGATTTTCTGGGCTGTATGTTGTAGATTTTCTGGACTGTATGGCCGTGGTCTTGGCACTGTAGTACCTGACGTTTCATCAGCAGCTGTGATTGGCATCCTCAGAAGTATAACACAGAAAGATGGAGTGCTCTCTGTGTCAATGTGAGAAGAAAAATGGTACACAGGTAATTTATATCTACTTGGGAAGGTGGGGTAGGGCTGAGTCATTATCTTGTAGCAGTTTCCCAGGCTGTGACATGCTAATGGAGGAGCTTTCCTGAGGAGGTTCTTTTGCATATGGATTGGCTGTTGAAATTCTACAATGCCAAGGCCATGGTCATATAGCCCGTAAAATCTACAACTACTAATGAAAATTATTTGTTGTTGACAAAGCTTCTCAATTCATTGCTTCTTACACAGATAGTGATCTCATTAAAATTGAGTATCTTTTAAAGATACATACAGGACCAGAGAGACAGGCACAGATCAGGAGTCTCAATGCGTAGATGAGACAATGGTGTAGGGAGGAAGTGTTCAAGTTTGGTAAGCACTGAGATGCTTTTTGGAACAAGAGGGAGCTGTACAAAAGAGACGGTCTCTACTTGTCCCGAGAAGGAACTAGGCTGCTGCTGCTTAAAATCAAAAAGGTGGCAGAGCAGTTTTTAAACGGAATATGGAGGGAAAGCCAACAGGAGATTAAAAGTCTCTGATTCAGAATGGCTCATCAAAGAGATGAAGGGGTAGCTGTGTTATTTTCTACAGGAAAATGGATTAGAATTGTTCACTGTGGCAAACAATATGCACTGCCTGGCAAGGTCTCGAGGCAACAGGAGGAAGGTTGCAGGCCTAACATGCCTGGGAAATTATAGATGTTTATATACAAATGCTGGAAGTGTCTGAGGTAAAATCGGGGAGCTGGAATGCTTGGTGTTGGGGGAAAAATAGACATTGTGGCTATTTCAGAAATTTGGTGGGATGAGAAAAATCAGTGGGATAAGGTGATTCCTGGTTATAAATTATATTAGAAGGATAGGGGGGAAGGGTTGGAGGTGGGGTGGCTCTGTATGTCAGAGAGGGTGTGCAGTCCAGTAAGACTGAGTGAGTAAGAGAATTGGATTCACTTCTGGAAATGCTATGGGTTGAAATAGTGGGCCCAAAAGGAATCTTAATACTGGGAGTTTGTTATCGCCCACCAGATCAAAAGATAGAGGAGGATTATAAAATGATGAATGAATTAAAGATAGCAGCTAGATGAAATAACTGTGTCGTAACAGGTGATTTTAACTACCCACACATTGATTGTTTCAATATGTGTTCAAGTCAGGGAAAAGAGATTGAGATTTTAGACATTCTCAATGACTGTGCTATGAAGCAGATAGTCACAGAACCTACCAGGGGAGAGGCAATCCTGGATTTGGTCCTAAGTAATGCCTAAGACCTAGTGAGAGATGTAAAAATGATTGCACCGCTTGGGAACAGTGACCATAATGTTATTGAGTTCAACATCTGTATAAATAGGGAGTTGCCCAAAAAGACCGACACAACCATTAACTTTAAAATGGGTAACTTCTCTGAAATGAGGGGACATGTGAGGAAGAAACTGAAAGGAAAAAATAGAAAGGGTCAAAACCACTGGGGAAGCTTGGAGACTATTTAAAATGAGAATCCTAAAAGCTCAGAAAAAATATATACTACAGGTTGGAAAGGCACAAATAGGTATAGAAAAAGGCCTTCATGGTTAACAAACAAAGTAATGGAAGCTGTAAAAAGTAAGAAGGATTCCTTTAAGTGCTGGAAAGCTAGTCTCAGTGAGGCTGTGGCAAATAAAATACATGTCTGTGATCAGGCAGGCAAAAAGGGAATATGAGGAGCATATTGCAAAAAACATCAACACCAACAATAAAACTTCCTTCAAATACATTAGAAGCAGGAAACCAGCCAGGGAGGCAGTGGGGCCCTTGCATGACCAAGAGGTAAAAGGAGTACTGAAGGATGATAGGGAAATAGCTGAAAAGCTGAATGCATTTTTTGCTTCCGTCTTCACTGTGGAAGATGAGAAGTGCTTGCCCACTCCAGAACCGCTGATTTTGGGAGGGGTGTTGAAGGACTTGAGTCAGATTGAGGTGACGAGAAAGGAGGTCCTATGACTGATAGACAACTTAAAAACTGATATATCACCAGGCCCGGATGGCATACATCCAGGGGTCTTTTTGTAGAAAAACAGCTGCAGGAGCTCATTAGCATATGGTATGCTAATGAGCTATTAGGCTATTAGCATATGCCACGCCCCCTGACATCACCGGAAGTGATGTCAGAAGGGGAAGCAAAAGGGGGAGAGGCATCTTCAAAAACCTCCCCTTCCCTTCCCCAGCTGGTCTGGGTGGGGGAGCTAAGAGAGAAGGGGTTTAAAATTTAAACTCCTTCTCATGAGAGTTGGGCCACAGAAGGAGGAAAGAGGGAAGGAAAGAGGGAAAGAAAGAGAAGGAAAGAAGGAAGGAAAGAGGAAAAGAAAGAGAAGGAAAGTGGAGGGAAAGAAATAGAGGGAAGAAGGAGGGAAACAGGGAAAGGAGGAAAAAAGAGAAGAGAAGAAGGTGGGAAAGAAAGAGAGAAGAGAAGAAGGAGGGAAAGAGGAAAAAGAGAGAAGGAAAGGAGGGAATGAAAGAAATTTGGCGGCAATTTGGCCCCATTATATCCTATGGGCCATTGAAGTCAATGGTGAAAACATAGGGTATATTCTGGGAGCTGGAGGGGAAGGGATTTGAGGGAGAGGCTCCAAACTCACAGAAGAGCTGATGGAGCATCTCCCCAAGATACCCACCAAGTTTCAAGACCATTGGACCAGGGGGTCCGATTCTATGGGCCTCCAAACAGGTTGCCCCTATTCCCTCCATTGTTCTCTATAGTGAGAAAAAAGTTAGAAATGTGAGAAAAAGTGAGAAATAGAGAACAATGGAGGGAATAGGGGCAACCTGTTTAGGGGCCCATAAGATTGGACCCCCTGATCCAATGTTCTTGAAACTTGGTTGGTATCTTGGGGAGAGGCCCCATCAGGTACCCTGTGAGTTTAGAGCCTCTCCCTCAAATCCCCTCCCCTCCAGCCCCCAGAATATACCCTATGTTTTCACCATTGACTTCAATGGCCCATAGGATATAATGGAGCTGAAATTGACATTCGGCTGCCTGAAAGACTCCCCGGGACGCCGGCTGGGGGCGGGGCTTGGCTCCTGAGCTCCCGGAGCTGCGCTCCAGTGCGCTCCCCCCCCAAAAGACCCCTGCATCCGAGAGTTCTGAAAGAACTCAAATGTGAAATTGTGGATCGCCTGACAAAAATCTGTAATCTTTCATTAAAATCTGTCTCCATTCCTGAGGACTGGAAGGTAGCTAATGTCACTCCCATCTTTCAAAGGATTCCAAAAGAGATCTGGGAAAACACAGGCCAGTCAATACTGGGTAAGTTGATGGAAACTGTCATTAAGGAAAGAATTAGCAGGCACATTGATGAACAAAAACTATTGAGTCAGACTCAGCTATAGCTGAGCTATTCAAAGTCTTAAAAGATGATGCTGTTAAAGTGCTGCACTCAATATGCCAGCAAATTTGGAAAATACAACAATGGCCACAGGATTGGAAAAGGTCAGTATACATTCCAATCCCAAAGAAGGGTAATGCTAGGGAATGTTCAAACTATCGCACAATTGCACTCATTTGACACAAGGTCATGCTCAAGATCCTACAAGCTAGGCTTCAACAGTACATGGGTAGAGAACTGTCAGAAATACAAGCTGGGTTTTGAAGAGGTAGAGGAACTAGAGATCAAATTGCCAACATTCGCTGGATTATGGAGAAAGCAAGAGAGTACCAGAAAAACATCTACTTCTGCTTCATTGACTATGCTAAAGCCTTTGATTGTGTAGATCACAACAAACTATGGCAAGTCCTTAAAGAGATGGGAGTACCAGGCCACCTCACTTGTTTCTTGAGAAACCTGTATAAGGGTCAAGAAGTGACAGAATCGGATATGGAACAATTGATTGGTTTAGCATAGGAAAAGGAGTACGATAAGGATGTATATTGTCACCTTGCTTATTTAATTTATATGCAGAGGCGAGCGCGAAAATTGGCTTGATACTCTACATCAAAAAAACTAAGATCATGGCATCTGGCCCCATCACTCCTTGGCAAATAGAAGGGGAAGCTGTGAAAGTAGAGACAAACCTCACGTTCCTTGGATCCAAGATCACTGCAGACAATGACTGCAGCCATGAAATTAAAAGACACCTGCTCCTTGGGAGGAAAGCTATGGCAAACCTAGACATCAGCCAGCCAACAAAAGTCTGTATGGTCAAAGCAATGGTATTCCCAGTAGCAGGAGTCTTTTCGTAGAAAAACAGCTGCAGGAGCTCATTAGCATATGGTATGCTAACAAGCTATTAGGCTATTAGCATATGCCACACACCCCGACATCACTGGAAGTGATGTCAGAAGGGGAAGCAAAAGGAGGGGAGGCATCTTCAAAAGCATCCCCTTCCCCAGCTGGTCTGGGTGGCGGAGCTAAGAGAGAAGGGGTTTAAAGTTTAAACTCCTTCTCATGAGAGTTGGGCCACAGAAGGAGGACAGAGGGAAGGAAAGAGAGTAGAGAGAAGGAAAGAAGGAAGGAAAGAGGGAAAGAAAGAGAAGGAAAGGGGAGGGAAAGAAAAAGAGGGAAGAAGGAGGGAAAGAGGAAAAGGAGAGAAGGAAAGGAGGGAATGAAAGAAATTTGGCGGCAATTTGGCCCCATTATATCCTATGGGCCATTGAAGTCAATGGTGAAAACATAGGGTATATTCTGGGGGCTGGAGGGGAGGGTTTTTCCCCCCACCACAGAGAACAATGGAGGGAATAGGGGCAACCTGTTTGGGGGCCCATAGAATTGGACCCCCTGGTCCACTGTTCTTGAAACTTGGTGGGTATCTTGGGGAAAGGCTCCATCATCTATCCTGTGAGTTTGGAGCCTCTCCCTCAAACTCCCCCCCTCCAGCCCCCAGAATATACCCTATGTTTTCACCATTGACTTCAATGGCCCATAGGATATAATGGAGCTGAAATTGACATTCGGCTGCCTGAAAGACTCCTGGGAGCTGGCTGGGGGCAGGGCTTGGCTCCTGAGCTCTTGGAGCACGGCTCCGGTGCACCCCCCCCCCAAAAGACCCCTGCCCAGTAGTAATGTATGGCTGTGAGAGGTGGACCATGAGGAAAGCTGAGCACCAAAGAATAGATGCTGTTGAATTATGGTGCTGGAGAAGACTCTTGAGAGTCCCTTGGACTGCAAGGAGATCAAATCAGTCAATCCTAAAAGAAATCAACCCTGACTGTTACCTGGAAGGCCAGATATGAAAGATGAAGCTCAAATACTTTGGCCACCAAATGAGAAGGGAGCACTCATTGGAGAAGACCCTGATGCTGGGAAAGATTGAAGGTCAAAGAAGAAGTGGACAGCAAAGGATGAGATGGTTAGACAGTGTCACCGATGCAACAAACATGAAATTGAGCAAACTTCAGAGGACAGCGGAAGACAAGAGGACCTGGCATGATCTGGTCCATGGGGTCGCGAAGACTCGACTATGCAACTGAACAACAACAACAGCATGGGTTCTGTAAGGGAAGATCTTGTCTCACTAACCTGTTAGTGTTCTTTGAGGGAGTGAACAAACATGTGGACAAGGGGGACACAATAGATGTTGTTTACCCTGACTTACAGAAAGCGTTCGATAAAGTTCCTTATCAAAGGCTCCTAAGTAAACTCAGTAGTCATGGGATAAAAGGACAAGTCCTCTTGTGGATCAAAAACTGGCTAATTAATAGGAAACAGAGGGTGAGTATAAATGGGCAATTTTCTCAGTAGGGGGTGGTAAGCAGTGGGGTACCACAGGGATCAGTACTCGGTCCGATGCGTTTTAACTTGTTTATTAATGATTTGGAGTTGGGAGTAAGCAGTGAAGTGGCTAAATTCGTAGATGTTCAAGATGGCGAAAACCAGGGAGGATTGTGAGGCAGTCCAAAGGGATCTGTTGAGGATGGGCGAGTGGGCATCAACGTGGCAAATGGGGTTCATTGTGGCCAAGTGCAAAGTGATGCACATTGGAGCAAAAAATCCTAACTATAAATACACGTTGATGGGGTACGAAATGGCAGAGACTGACCAAGAGAATTGTAGTAGATAACTCACTGAAAATGTTGAGGCAGTGTACGACTGCAATAAAAAATGCCAACGCTATGCTGGGGATTATTAGGAAGAGAATTGAAAACAAATCAGCCAGTATCATCATGCCCCTGTATAAATCAATGGTGCGACCTCATTTGGAATACTGTATACAGTTCTGGTCACCACACCTCAAAAAGGATATTATAGCATTGGGGAAAGTACAGAAAAGGGCAACTAGAATGATAAAAGGGTTGGAACAGTTTCCTTATAAAGAAAGGCTAAAGCGCTTGGGGCTCTTTAGCATGGAGAAACGACGACTGAGGGGTGACATGATCGAAGTTTACAAGATTATGCATGGGATAGAGCAGGTAGAGAGAGAAGTACTTTTCTCCCTTTCTCACAATACAAGAACTCGTGGCATTGTGAGTTGTGTATATATTATATGCATTACAAGTGGAAACCTGCAAGGATTTGTGGGGGGAAGCATATCCCCTCCCCCACTATTTCCTCTTTCCCTTCACTGAACACCCCCATAGCCTCTCTGCTTTTCCTGCTTCCTTCTCTCCTTCCCACCAAACAGAAAACCTGTTTATCTGTTACTCTGTCTTCAGCTCTTCTTCCCCCACACTGGGTAGCATCTACCTAGAAAAACTACAGCACAGTTGTACAGTGCAAGTCACTGGGCCAAGCCCACTTTTATGGCAGGCAATCCTCTAGGACCTGTAGGGGGGCACCTCACTTTCCTCTGAATCCCCTTCCTCGCGCTATCCCTGCTTTCCCACCTCCTGGCAACCCCCATACCCTCTCCCTTTTCCATGCTTCATTGTCTCCTTCTTAGCCATCCCCAAAACTATATTTTATCTGCCTCCCATCTTCAGATATATGTATAATTTATTTACATCACTTATACCCCACCTTCCTTCACAGTGGAGACCAAAAGAGCTTACATCATTCTCCTCTCCTTTTTATTCTCACCTGTGAGATAGGTTAGGCTGAAATCATTTGACAGGCACAACGTTGCCTACTGAAATTCCATGTCAAACTGGTGATATAGACCTGGGTCTACTGGATTCTACTCTGAAGCTCTAACCACTGCACCACATTGGCTTTAATAAGGTGGCTGCTATTGAACAGTAGCAAGCATCTTGATGAGTCATGAGTCATCTTGATGAGTGATATCAAGCCACCCAGCAGTTGCTTCCAGGCCTGGTCTGATGAGTCCTCCCTCTAAGGCCAAAACAGCCCTGTCCCTTTTATTATTTGGAATTTTTTAAATCCCCAATAATTTTTTTTTAGTTTTCAGATTTTTCAGGTTTGTAGACAGATCTGTTTTGTCCATTCATGGTTCCAAACACCAGATTTAAGTATCTTCAGACTTGGATGACCGCTATTAGAACATACAAGTGGGAACCCACAAGAAACATTTGGGGAGGGATGCTTCCTGCCCTCTCTTCCCTTCTCAAATTATCTTCCCCCTTGTTGTCATCCCTTCCATGTTTGTCAGTCTTCCCCACTTCTCTTTCCCCCCTCTGCTTCTCTGAAAATACCCCCGTTTTTCCCCCTATCTGTCAACCTACCTGCACCTCTTTGAAACCCCCACCCTTTTTCTGTCAAAGTTCCCTCCCCTTCTCTGTCAGCCTACCTCCCCCTCTTTCCCCCCAACCTCCTCTCTCCTTTGCCCCCACCCTTCTCCACCAACATCTCCCTCCCCTTCTCTGTCAGCCTACCTCCTCTCTATTTCTCCCCCTCTTTTGTCAATATTCCCATATCTTTCTTTCTCCCCTCTCATCTTACCAACAGTAACACCTGCTGCATTGGGAATTGCTCCAGGCCCAGACTAGCTCTCCTGTCACCAAGCCAGGTGTGGCTCTGGGCCCAGCCATATCACTGTCATCTCGGAGCTGCCCCATGTCCAAAGTGAATCCCAGATGCCACCCCCAATGTGTCTGGGCCCAGAAAGTCTCCTGAATGTCGATGTGGCTGGGCCTGGAGAGGCTCCCAGATACCAAAGCCACTGCTGTGACTGTGCCCAGAAAGGTTTCCAGAATCTACCACCACCACCTAGGAAGAAAAGCTAAGTATATTGTCTGTGCGTGTGCAGACAGCACTTTCAAATTTAACCCTTCCAATGTGTTTTTTTTTAAAAGTCAGATTTTTCTGCAGCCCCAGAGGATCCCCCAAGTTTGCAGAAACATCTGTTTTGGGTGTGTCCCAAATCCATGTATTTGGATATCTGCAGATGGGGGCCACACTTGAGAAATAGATATATAGATAACTATTTATTATATAACGGGAGAGAGAGAGAGAGAGAGAGAGAGAGAGAGAGAGAGAGAGAGAGATCCAGTTCATAGTGGCTCCAAAATTCAGATTCCCAAATTATCAGCAGCCATACTAATGCAGACAAGGAAAACAAGTACAAATAATTAATCTATTCAAAATAGTGATGGCTAACTGTCAATGACAGTGCTGAAACATGGAATAGTCAGTTGCTTAGAAAACTAAATAGTATGCAGTCCACCTGCTGTTGTGAAGAAAAAAAATACTAGCTGCAGGATGAAAAATAGGAATAGAAGTCCTGGGGCACAGAGGGACTATGAGAGTGGAACACAAAAAAATGGCCAGAATAGTGTAGAAAAGGTAATGAACTGAAAAGGACACCAAAAGGAAAAGTAGGTAGAAAATGAGAATCGAGAAAAAAGGCAGAAGAAAACGGGAAATGAGGCAAGAAATCAAGGAACCTGGAAAAAATTCACTGTGCTTAAGATCAGGAAGAGCTGTATACTATGGAAATAAGAAATGGAATGCTATAAGGATAGCTAACAGGGTACGGTGGCCAAGAACTGCTATAAAGCAAAAACTCTGAACCGATGTGTCATGGAGTTGAAGAATAAAATAGTCAAAAAGAAAGTAATACTGGGACAAAACTATACATAGGGAAATTCTTGTTTTAAAACAAAACCAGATCCAACATGGGAGCTATAACCAATAAAAAACCTGAATGTTTGAAAGTACAAGCATAATTACTTTTGTTTAGGGCTACCAGATCCCCTGGAGGGGTGGGGGTTTGCCTGCTCTAGTGGCCCCTGACCCACCAGCCCGGATCTGGTCGGCAGGGGGAACCCCACCCTCAAAGTACCTGGATTGGGCTGACATGCCTGACGCGATAACATCACCCAGAGGTGACGTCATTGAGCCGGGTACGTTGTCGGGGATGCTCTAGCATTCAGCCTGAAAACTCTATGATAGAGTTTCTCTATCAGAGTTTTCAGGATGAATGCTACAGCTTCCCCTGGTGATGTGCCTAGCATGATGATGTCACTTCCGAGTGACATCCTTGCAGCACGTGCGAATGTCCTGGACCAGGAGCTTGTCCCCCTGCTGCAATGAGGTTAGAGACCTGGCAACCTTACTTTTGTTTGTTTGTTCAATACTGTACAGTGTTCTTCTGGATTCTGTCTGCTGGAAGTCACTGTCATGGAAGCACAAGCATAAGCCTCTAAATTGGAGATGGAATAAAGAACAAAACAAAAATCCTAATGAAAGCCAATTCTGGCTGGTTGTTATTTTTAAATTTTCTTTGCCTAAACAAAAGTATATTAAATGCCATTACCTTTGAGAACAGAAATGTGCTGTCGGCTCTCCCCATCTGCAGGGTAGTTCCTAAATTCAATATCTTCTCCATCTTTTAATTCAACCTTATCATAACCATACCAGCCAAGGAGCTCATTCATGGTGTTTTCAGCAAAGTTCTGAAAGAGAAGAATTGCCTACTTATTTATGCAATCGATAATCATTTGGACCTAAGAAATGAATGCATAAATCAAAATCTATTTGCACTGTACCGTGAAATCCCAGGTTTGTCCCACCTCCTCTACACTAATGTTCATTTATCAAGTCACGTAGATAGAATGCAATGCATTTAAATCTTTGAATGACATGTGTAATTAAAACAGACCTTTGCAAATTTGCAATTTAAAGAAAAATATGAGCAGACAGTGAGTATTTATCTTTTTTTTTTGCACATGAATTGAGAGCCAGTGATATTTTAGCACATATTTCCCCACAAAACTTATATCCTGTACTACCATAAAATATCATAAAATACTGACAGTCATCCAGAAAACAATAGAAGAACAAAGATGTTTCTCAGACACTAGTCAGTCAGTTTCACTATTATACAGCTATTCAAATCTGTACAGGCTACTGTACAAATACCAAAGATAGATATAGTCTAGGAGAAATAAAATAATTACACAGATATTTGTACAAACCCAGCATTGCTTTTAATATTTCCCATACTCAAGTACTGTACTTAATGATAATTTTTAGAAATTTCTATAATAGCCAGTAGCTGGTCACCATACTCGCCATCTGAACTACAGATGACAAGAATGCTGAATCAGCTTGTTTGGTGCTCAAAAGTGTTTCTTTTAGAAGTACACCAAGAAAAAGTATAGTATATTTTATTCCTAAGACTGATTTTTAAGGCCTCATTGTTAGATCCCATGCTACTCGTAGTAAACATCCTGAAATAGGAACCATATGAACAGGGGACATCCATGGTTGCCTCACTGGGACTTAGGGCTAGAAGGAGGTGGACAGGATATAGTCTGGGTCGATTCACATGTTATAAAGTCATTGTGGTAGACACATGCAAGACAGGATTGGGATTCTATTGGCCCTCCCTGTTGTCCAGCCATTGCCCTGCCTGAGCTGGAAGAGGTGTTTTGTGGAGTTTATTATTTGTTTATATATCTCCCAAGTATGGCCCAGACACCGGGGTCACACTTTCCCAGAACAGATTTTTCTGCGGACTTTAGGCCAGTGGTATCGCAGCCTGCGAATCACATTGGGCCTGCTGGCAGCAGCACAGGGCATGAGCCACGCTGAGCCCAGTGGTGGTGACGCTGCTTGGAACCCTGCTGGACTCAGTGGCGTTGCAGCATGGGAGCCACTTTGGGCCTGGCGAGGAAGTGGGGGGAGAATTCGTCCCCTGCAGTTCTCATGGGCCCAGTCACAGCAGAGGATGCTGGCAGCCACTGTGTGCCTGAGACTGGGAGAAGATGATAGCAGCTGCTCTGGGACCAAGCTCTGGGCCCGGGTGGGGCAGTGGTGGCAGATGCTGGCTGCCAGACTCAGTGTTATGTGGTGAAGCCTGGAACCTCACTGGCTTAGCAATGGGGAAAATATGGGATATCCACACACGAGTCTCGTGGGCCTTCCACTTATTCAAAATATTGTTATGCTGCCTTTCTAGCCAAAAATATTAAAACTTTTGAACATTAAAGCAGCATTTAACATACTACAAACAGGGACCCACAAGGAACTTATGGGAGCAGTCATCCCATTCCCATACTTTCCTTATTGCCCTTTCCCCATCCCTTCTCTTTCTTAGGTTTCTCTCTCTTTTTCTCTCCCTCATGCCTACTTTTCTCTCTCTGTTTCTCTCTTTCTCCCCACCCTATAACTCTTCTTTTCTCTCCCTCCCTCCCCCATGCCATTACTTTTTCTTTCTTCCGCTCCCTGCCGTGCCCTGCCCTGCCTCTATTTATTGCTGACAACCCTGCTGCTTTCCCCCTCATGCAGCCACTGGCCATCCTCTCCCTCCAGATGCCCCTTGCATTGGCTGAGCCAGGGGGTTGGCTAAACTGGTCCCAAGACCCCTGCATCTCTGAAGCCCACTCTCCATCTGGTCTCCCCTTCTCCTTCTCCCTTCTCTCCTTCCCACCAAAGAGCCAACCCACCTTTATCTGCCCCCGTCTTCAGCTTTTCCAACCCCATATGAAGCTGCCTTATACTAAACCAGACCATTGATTCATCACAGTTAATCCTGTGTACTCAGATTGGAAGCTGCTCTCCAAGGTCTCAGGGAGAGGCCTTTCACATCACCTGCTGCCTGGTCCTTTTAACTGGAGGTGCTGGGAACAGAACCTGGAACCTTCTGTATGTAAAGCAGAGGCACTTCAACTGAGCCACAGGCCCTCCCCCAGCAGCATCTACCCAGGCAAACTATAGCACAGTTCTGTGGTGCCAGCCACTGGGTCAGGCCCACTTACTTGTTAGGGAATCCTCAAAGACTTATGGGTAACTACCACACTTTCCCCTCCTATTATTTCCCCTTTCTCTCCACTTGGCAACCCCGTATCCCCTCCCCTTTCCCTGCCTCAGTCATTCCTTCTCAGCCATTCCCAAACCTGCCTTTCCATACCTCCCAACTTCAGATATATTTGTAATTTATTTACTTCATTTATACCCTGCCTTCCTCCACAGTGGGCACCAAAGCAGCTTACATCATTCTCCTCTACTTTTTATCCTCACAACAATTCTGTGAGGTCGGCTACACTGAAAGTATCTGTCGGCTACAACATCACCTACTGAGCTTCCACGGCACACTGGTGATCTGAACCTGGGTCTCCCACACCCTACTGTGAAGCTTTAACCACTATACCACACTGACTTTAATAGGCAGCTGCTGTTGAACAGCAGCAAGCAGGCTGACCTAGGTGAATCATGCAGTCAGTTGGTATCAAGTTACCCAGACTTGACCCTGATGAGTTCCTCCTTCAAAGGCCAAAACTGTCCTGGAAAGGGGCCTACCTCCCCCCACTTTTACTGACAAAAACCAAGCCTAGAATGCTGTGGTTGCCTAGTAACCACCACTGAGGGCTTCCATTTTTTTTAAGCTACAGGCATTTCTTTGATAATTTCTGGGGTTTTTTAACCCCTCCAATGTAACCTTTTTTATATTTTCTACAAACCTGGGGCTTTTTCAGGTTTGTAGAAAGATCTGTCTTGTCTGTTCATTGCTCCAATCACTGGATTTAAGTAGCCTCAGATTTGGCTGACTGCTATTAGAGGAATGCCAGTAACAGTTACTGGAGGTATGCCAAATGAAACATGGAAGAAGACAATGATAGAGGGAGACAGACAATCTCCATGGAGGGAATTCCAAAGTTTTGGTCCTATGACCAAGTAGGCCCTTTCTCAGGTTTCTGCCCATCTAGCCTCAGATGGCAGGGGCCCTCAAAGCAGGGCCTCCAAAGATGACCAAACTGCATAGGAATCATATGGGAGAAGGCAGTCCTTAAGGTAGAGCTTTAAGGATCAAAGGAGTCCAAGGGATTCCTTGATAGTCCCTTGGACTGCAAGGAGGGCAAATCAGTGAATCCTAAATGAAATCAACCCTGACTGTTCCCTGGAAGGCCAGATACGTAAGCAGAAGCTCAAATACTTTGGCCACTAAATGAGAAGACACTGATGCTGGGAAAGATTGAAGGTAAAAGAAGAAGGGGACAGCAAAGGATGAGATGGTTAGGTAGTGTTATTGATGCAACGAACATGAAATTGAGCATACTCTAAAGGATGGCAGAAGACAGGAGGGCCTGGTGTGATGTAGCCCATGGGGCCATGAAGAGTCGAACTCAACTGGTTGACTGAACAACAACAACAACCACAACAACAACCAGCACTTTGAATTGAGCCCAGGAGCAAATTGAGAGCCAGCATTGAGGACTCCTAGTATGACTGTCCATGCTGAGGATACCTTGTTGGTAGCAGCTCGGGAATTCAAGATCTCCATGACAACTTTGGGCCTGTCTCACATAATAAAGGGCCCCACACATTATGTCAGGAAGAAAGTAATCTGAAGGTAGTGGAATTTTTAAAAGTCCCCTTGTCATGAACAGATCACTATTTACTGGGGTTTAAAATTACAGGGATGCAAAACTCAGAAGGAAGCCAGAGAAGCAGGACAAAGGCAAGAGCTATCCATATCTAATGACTTTAAGCACATGCTTTTCCTAGTTGTTCTAAAATTATTTTAAATGACTTCTTTCTTTAAGAAGACAATGCATAATAGTAGGAGGTGAAGATGCCATCTGATTAAAGAACTCAGAGAAAGCAACAAATAAAAATGGCAGTTCCAGGACAGCATGAAGTAAGCCTTCCACCAGCAGCAATGCAACGCAAAGATTTGGCAGAAAAATTAATGGTATATTTAAGGTTCAGGAACTGTTAAAACTCAGGGTAAACAAAATATTACTCTACTGCTCCTGACAGTAACAGGCTCCAAATCATTTGATAATTGTCTACATATAAATGGTTCCAGAAGATGGTCCTGGGGGATACTTTCTTTGTTACCTTTGTCATGTAGTTTCAACAGAATTCAATTACATCCCCCATGCTATATAACAGACACGTGAAAATGTTGGAGAATTTGGATTAAGATGCTATAACTATACAAGGCACCCAGATTTTCCTCTGTTGACACAGAATCAGGTAGGTCAGTGGACATCCTGAAGAAACATCTGTAGGCAGTAATGGTCTGAATGAGGACCAATAGACCCAGAGAAGTCTGATGTGCTGTTGGTCAGTCAGTGATGTAGCTAAGGGTACTTTAGATCCATGTCTACAGTTGGAGCCACAATTCTCATACACTACCTTTTATCAACTCCAGTTGGTGTGCCAGTTACAGCCTTTCCTTAAGAAACAGAATTTATCTATGACTAGCAATGCTCTGATCCATCCAGGTTAGATTGCTGCAGTATACTTCCCACAGTGCTGCCTTTTTAAACAGTCTGGAAAATTCAGCTGGAACAAAATGCATCAGCTAGGTTACTGCTGACATGTGTAGGACATACCACACCTTTCTTTAAAGAAAACTACATTAGCTGACATTCCATTTCAGGGTACAAAATCAAAGCCCTAAATGGCCTAGAACTGAAGAATCTCCTACTCCCATTATCAACCTGCCTGTCAGACAAGATTAACATCTAAGGCTCTGCTCTGCATGTCCTCACCTTCCAAAGTGATAACTAGAGTCAAGATTTTTCATAGGTGGTGCCTTGGCTGTGAAATGCCCTGTCCACAGATATTTACCTGGTAACTAGTTTGCTGTCATTTAGGACAGATGAAAATATCTTCCCTGGGCATTTTTTAATTTAAGAAGGCTAGACTCAAAGGTGATATTATATTGGCATAAATAGTTGCTATGCCAGCAGAACAACACTTTCATAGGCAGAAGGAAAATTTTTGCTTATTCCCCAATCTCTGCAGACCCCCACTTTGACCGCGTACCATTTCCGAGGGTCACTTGATCCCCAGGAACATTAGGAAGGCATTCAGTGGGCTACAACAGGAGACAGGAGATTTCCCACTCCAGAAACTTCATTCCACTGTCTATACTTTATATCAAATCCAAGGCGTTTGGATGGGTCACATAAATTGTTTTATTTCTGAATGCATCCATTGATTATTCTACCAAATTTGCTGAAGTTGTCAGTCCTGACCTGGATAGCCCAGGATGTCAGATCTTGGAAGCTAAGCAGGGTCAGCCTTGGCTAATATTTGGAAGAGCAACCTCCAAGGAATACCAGGGGCATGACACAGACACAGGCAATTGCAAACCACCTCTGAAATGTCTTTTGCCTTAAAAACAAGTTCAGCTCGCCACATAGTGGTGCATAACACTAAGAAAGGTAGAGTTTCTAGCTGCCAGACAAACTTAGGATCTCCTGGCTCTTTTACACAGAATGTCATACTATAATTAATTAATTAATTGCTGAAGTTGTCTTATTACTGGATTGACTTTATTTTGATTTTGCTCTTTTTATTATATCTGCTCCTTCATAGTATTATAATTATTTTATATGTAATTATGGTATCTTTGCTGCTATTTTAATCTGGCAATTTCAATTATTGTACTATCATTTTCTGTGTTTTATGCATTTTAGTGAATTGTAGTGTATCTTGATCCTCATTGTAAGCTGTCTCAGGCATTTATACAGAGAAATGACAAATAGGTACTCTAAGGCCCCGGTCATATGGGCCAGAAAACGCGGGGGGGAGGCGTGGCAGTTCACCCCAGAGCAAAATAAGGCATGGTAGCCCGATCACACGGGCCACCGGGTTGCCACGCTCTGGCGCCAAACGCCGATCACACAGCGCTGCTACAGCGCGGCAAAAAAGCAGTGCAGCAGAGCAGCAAGCCACGCTGTAGCAAAGGACGCATGTGCCGTTGGGGGGGCGCTGTCGGTGTCTTGCATATGCGCATGCCTCATTCAGCATTGGTGCACATCCCATAGAAACTTACAACATCCGGAAACCCCGGGACATGGGCCAGTGTTGTAAGCCGCGGGATACTGGTACTCCTGCAATCAGACGCCGGCCTTTGCCCCGGAGTTTCCGGAAACTAGTACTTCGACCCTAGTAGTTTTTTACTCCGCATTTTCCACAGGAAGCCGCAGGTTGGCCACGGGAGTGCTATGCCTCCCAGATGTGCTGGTATGATCGCACACTGAAAGTCCGCAGGGCTACCATGCCTTCAGCAGGGCAAATGCTCTGTGTGAATGGGGCCTATATACCATATACAAACAATAGTAAGTATAAAGTGCTGCATAGCCACATGCAAAACTTTGTATACATCCCTCTCCTTCCCACAATCACTTTCAACTCCCAGAAAGATCATTCCTGGGGGTCAGGATCCATGTGGAGGAAAAGCTGTGAAGCTGGACTGAAGAGGAT
Source organism: Gekko gecko (assembly GCA_029375565.1). Lineage (NCBI taxonomy): Eukaryota > Metazoa > Chordata > Lepidosauria > Squamata > Gekkonidae > Gekko > Gekko gecko. The sequence continues at coordinate 192,051,823 of JAPDNY010000001.1, forward strand.
GAACTGACTCCTTTCCTCTGTGGAACAAAAGAGGGAGGAGGAGCTATTAACACTCCCCTTCATTCCACATTATTTTGTCCACATAGGAAAATCCAGTTGTGAATGTTTGTTACAGCATAATGATACAGCAGTATCCAAGGTTGAATGGATGTAGACAGTGTAATCTACAACATGTCAAGCAGCAGAACTGGCAGAAAATGCATGTTTTACTTAGTAACACAACTATGATACAAAATAAGCAATAGTGATTTTGGAGATATAACCACAGGTGAAAATGCCAGAAATGTGGCAACCATCATGAAAATTTTCAGTGCCAGAGATATCTCTGACCTTTGTACAAATCTCTATAAACTGCAGTAGGCTGCCTAAGCTTTATTCTGAGATATGCAGAAAAAACAGAAAAGTACAGATGCTGACTGCAGAAACAGACTTTTTCAAGTAAAGAAGAATAGTTATTTGTATACCATCAGAAACAAACCCATAAACAGAAAAGACTGGATAATCAAACTAATCTCCACCATCACATACAAGACAGACACACAACAATTAGATAAAAAATATAAATACAGGGATGTAATTAAATGGTACATATTAAAGACTCGAATGTTCCTTTAAATACCTATATGAAGGGAGGAAATACAAGGGAGGAGAGAATGCTTTTATATATGCAATGTAAAGAGGACATAAATCTGGCTGCTACTCTTGTAAAAGCATTATTCGTACAAGAACAATTGTGAAAATTTTGGACCTAAATCTGTTATGATCAAAATTACTGATTCATATTATGATATACTTACAGGTTAAAGAAGTTCTCCAGTAAAACACAAAATATGGTAGATGAGGGGTGGATGGGGGGGGGAGTTTATACATCTTATACAAGTGTTTCACAAGTCTTGACTACAGGAAGAACTTCAAATATGACAGCAGAAGGCCAAGTCAAAGGAAGTACCAACTGACTGAATTCTCTGTAAATAGTTGACTTTGCATATAGAGTGAAAAGAGACAAACAAAAATGTAAAGAAAAATTCCACTTCTTTACAAGAAATGAAATACTATCCAAAATGGCAGATGACAATTTTTGAGCAAATAAGAACATAAGAGAAGCAATGTTGTATCAGGTCAGTGGCCCATTAAGTCCAATACTATGTACCACATAGTGGCCAAAACCCAGGTGCCATCCAGAGGTCAACTAGCAGGGCTAGAACTCCAGAAGTCCCCCAAGCACCAAGAGTACAGAGCATCACTGCACCAGACATAGTGTCCATCTATGTATTGTGGCTAATACTCATGGACCTCTGCTCCATATGTTTATCCAGTCCACTCTTGAAGCTGTCTGTGGCAGTGAATTCCACATTCTAATGGGTGAAGTACTTCCTTTTATCTAAGCCTACAGCTCATTAATTTAACTGAATGCTCATAAGTCCTTGTATTATGAGAAAGGGTAAAAAGTACTTCTTTCTCTATCTTCTCTATCCCATGCATAATTTTGTAAACCTATATCATGTCACCCCTCAGTCGTCATTTCTCCAAGCTAAAGAGCCTCAAATGCTTTAACCCCAAATGCTTTAGGGAAAGTGTTCCATCCCCTTAAACATTTTAGTTGCCATTTTCTGCACCTTTTCCAATGCTATATCTTTTCTGAGGTGCAGTGAACAGAACTATACACAGTATTCCAAGTGAGGCTGCACCATAGATTTATACAGGGGCATTATGATACTGGCTGATTTGTTTTCAGTTCCCTTCCCAGTATAGCATTTGCCTTTTTTATTGCAGTTGCACACTGAGTCAGTATCTTCAGTGAGTTATCTATCACTGGTCTATGTGGTGGCGCACGTCCTGTCCATTGGGAAGCCTGACCACATACATCTTTGAACCCGAGACCTTGATGACTACAGCCGGTAGCCAACGCTGGCCCTTCGCATAATTGCAAGCAAAAACTTTGTCCCCGCAAATAAACACTCTCCCCTGTGCCTGGGCTTCAGACCACTGTTTGGACTGATCTAAGTCCGGGTGGAGCTGGTCAAGTAGAGAAGACAGCTTTCGGCCCATCAAAAGCTCCACTGGACTCCTCCTGGTGGCAGAACAAGGAGTGATGTGTTGTCTCAGGAGGTATGAGGCGATCTTCTGCCCCCAGTCCCCACATGTCAGGCGCTTAAGTGACTCCTTGGCCGACGGTACCATCCTCTCAGCTTGCCTGTTTGAGGCGGGATGGAACGGGGCCGAAGTCAGGTGGCGGATGAGGCTGTCTGTCAGGAATTTTTTAAACTCTCCAGACACAAATTGTGCCCTGTTGTTTGAGACCAAACTGTCAGGGAGCCCATGGGTGCAAACAGTTTCCTCAGGGCATTGATGACTGCAGTTGCCCCGGTAGAGTGCATTTGCACTACCTCCAACCACTTGGAGAAAGCATCCACCACGATTAAGAAAGTCTGGCCTTGAAAGGGCCTGGCGAAGTGTATGTGGAGGCGCGACCAAGGCCTCTGGTTCTTCTCCCAGGGCTGAATGGGAGCCAGAGGTGGTTCTGGCCTCAACTGCTATTAAAATGTGTGCTGCAGTGGGAGGAGAAGAAAAGAGGCTTGGAAATGGCAAAGAAAAGAAGATCAAAAGGCATAGTGGGGGGAATATAAAAGTTGGGGAGAGCAACACCAAAACCATGATGGGTTGCGCCCCCCCAGGTTCATGTAGTGGCAGCCCCACCACCAACTTGACCCCCTCCCAGCATTTTCTGGGGGGGGGTCTGATTTAAAAACATGCTCTCCTTCCTTCAATGCCTTGCCAGTCCTACTAAAAGAAGCCCCTCCCCGCTCACTTTGAAATCGAACAGGACTCCCCCTACACACACACTGAAGTACCAGACCTGCACCATGGAGCCCAGCCCTCAAGAATGCCTCTTGCCTAGCTAAAGCAGTAGGGAAGGGAAGGGAAGGGAAGGAAGGAAGGGAAGGGAAGGAAGGGAAGGGAAGGAAGGGAAGGGAAGGGAAGGAAGGGAAGGAAGGGAAGGGAAGGGAAGGGAAGGGAAGGGAGCAATACCAACAAACACAGCAGCCATTTCTCTCTCTTCTTCCCAGCTCACTCAGAAATCAGACTGGACCTCCCCCACTCATTCTCTCTCACACACACACTGAAGGGAAGGGAGCCTCCCTGCAACACACATTGCAGGCATTTCTCCCCTCCCCCAGCTCTCTTGGAAATTGGACTGGACTCCCCACCCTCTTTCTTTCACACACAAACACACACTGATGCACCAGGCCTGCACCATGGAGCCCCGGGGACACCTCTCACCTGCCCAAAACAGCAGGGAAGGAAAAGGAACCTCCCCCAACATATACTACAGGCATTTCTCTCTCCTCCCTCCATGTCAGATACAGCACAAGGGGCTTCTCTCTGCTCCTGCCCATTCTCTTCTCTTGGTGGTGCACACCCCAAATTCACCCACCTCAGACTCTATCACTAAAAACATGCTACAACACCCCAACACAAGGAGCAGAAGCCACCTTTCATTTTTTTCTCTCTCTCCCCTCCAGCCCTGCCATGCAGAAAAGCCCTTTTCTGAAAACTTTCCTGGCTCATCTGGCCAGCCTCTCCTTCCTCCCTTCTGCCCACCTGCCTGCTCCAGGAAAGCCTATGGGCAAGCATGGGGGTGGGAGGGGACAGGAAGAGAGTGAGAGAGAAAGACGGCAGTCCTCTCAGAACCCAGGCAGAAGCCACAGCAGTACAGTATCCTTGGCAGGTGGAATTCTTTCAGGCCCTGCACTGGGGGGGGGGGAATCACTGTGCTACAATTTGAAAACTGGTTCACTCACATGGTAGTGCAGCTTAGTGGAAACCCTGGTGGCAGTCAAGAGCAATTTTAAAATTTGCACAGCCAATGATATCTCCAATGGTAAACAGAAGCCTGCCACCCACTATCTATAAACACTTGGAAAGGTGTTGGTGTTTGTCAGTTCACCCCAGAGCACCACATGGGTGACCCTTCATCTAGCCTTTGTATCCACAAAATTTCATGGTTTTCTTTATGATCACAGCTTCAATCACAAGCTGCTAACTGCAATTTATCAAGAGTTTGGGAGAAGTAAGCATGCATACAAAATGTTGAGGTGATTCCTACAATTATTTCAATTATAGAAAACTATTATGAACAGAATGGATACCTCCCCCAAGAGTCTGCAATAGACCAATAAGAAAGATTACTGAGATGCACCAAAAATTGATGGATTTTTGGCACATCTCAGTAATCTTCCATATCTTCCAATCATGAGGAGATACAAAAATAAATAAATAAATAAATAAGACACGCGAAGTACTCAGGTTAGTGGGGCTGCAACTGCTTAAGAAGTGGATGGGCGCTGCCAGCTTCAGTCCTGCCTCTATGGACTTTTGGTGTGTGGGGAAGCTAGCTCCTTTGCACTTCAAAAGCTACGGGTGAAGACCTGCTTGAGAGGTCAGAACAAGGAGGGATGGACAAGACAGAGTGTGCAGAGAGAAACAAAAGTAATTGTATTTATCTTGGACAGCTTCTGTACCACTGAGTACAAAATATTACAGAATGTCCTAAAAATAAATAAAAAATATTAAGACCAACCAAACTAGCACAACATAATGAGAACAAAGACCCTTTGTTCTCTCTGCTTTTTAATATCCAACCAATGAAGACTTCTGAAGAGTTGGAAAGGTTGCATACCATGTTGTATTACAATGGCTAGCCTTAACAAAAAATATTCTATATAAAAATGTGGCTTTTTTAAAAAATACAATATTTTAGATTTCTCTCATACATTAACTGAAATCTGAACAATCTTTTCATTGACTCTTTTGATTTCTCTTCAAGATTCACACCACCATGGCCCAGCCCTCTAAATGGTTTCTGTATCTCAGTGTGGCCTTCAGACCAAAAAGTCTGGACACCCCCACATTACACTGTAACTAGAGAGACTCACTGTTTTGAAGCCAGGTTCTTGACTGAAAGGCTGAGACTGAGAACACCAGACTCATTAGCACCCTGAAACAGTAAACTCTTATTTCTCTTCTGCTATCCTATAGTTAATAAAGTGTTAGTAAGCTACTTTCTTTAAGAAGACAACCCGAATGTCTTACCAACGTTGTTGTGAAGATAAAATGATTTAAGGATGCACTGTAAATTACAGTATGTAAGGCAGTTTCACATGTACCTTGAACTGTAGACACTCCAACTGCACAGTCCAGTATTGGTACTGTAATACTCATACACATACACCAACCCATAGCTTTTGAAGAGCCTCAGTGAGTTCACTGACAGTGTTCAGATTCTTAATGTTAAACATATACGTAGGAATATTTCATGACCAAGGCTACAGTCACCAAAGGATCATGCGTATACAACATTCGAAGCATATGTGAAGAATGAAGACAAGTAAAATGAAATCTTCCATCAGTATCACCTTTAGCAGTAAGCTAACTGCACTCATTGCTGAAAACATTTACAGCTCCTCTGAAACATCATTAGTAACTCCTTCCCCTCCCTCCCCTTTTTTGCATATGGTTCAGGAGCCTAGACTCTATGGCTGCAGTCCTAGGAACAGTTTCCTGGAAGTTAGCCCCACTCAATAAAACAGCATTTACTTCTGTGAAGACCTGCTTAAGGTAGAACAATGTAAGCCACTTTGGGTTCCCATTTAGAAAAATGATGGGGTATAAATTAAGTAAATAAATAAATAGTTCCCTTAGATGCAGGAACTCCCACAAGGTTGCACCATAATTTGAGCTGTCACTAATATGATTTGCAGCAAATATACAAGATTATTTGTTTGAAGCTAAACTTTGAAATAAATAAAGTGCAGCCTCTTTTAGGACTACCTGTGATAGCCATCACAATACAGAGAATCATATATATTCAGTGGAAATTTTGATTTATTATTTTTATACAGCAGTCTTTTACCTCACCTTTCAGCAGTTTTCAATATGGCATTGTGGGGGGTGGGGGGGGGAAGAGCCAGTTGTCCTGCAGCTGAAGGAAATACCCCCTGAAATAACTCTTTTGTGGTGGCTAATTTAAAAAGGACAGCAATTCTAAGTAAGTCTACTTAGCAGTCAGTCCCATTTTATTCAATAGAGCTTACTCCCAGGAAAATGTTCTTAGACTTGCAGCCTTTATCTTAAGATCTACTTCTTAAGATGAAATTAAACACATGAGTATTTCTTTGGCAGAACAAACATTTAGAAAGCTTTGCAAACTGGTTTGTCATACTGAAATTTGGTGATGAAATAGATATTGGCCTAACAATTTTGAGTGACACTTGCATGCATGAATGCATAGCTCTAAAAAGTAATGTCAGACTTAGTTCATAGACATGTAACATTTAAGATGTCTATAGTACTTTGATTTTCAGAGGTAGACAGATTTAAACTTTTAGTGTCATCAATTGTATTTATAAATTATATTTCTAACAGAAAAGCTATATAAAGTGTGTTAAGTTTCTGGTACCAGTTAAAGATGTAATTTCTTAAGCAGGTTACCTGTTGATTATGGGTTTTAATGTTATTTTAATATTTTGTATTTTCATGTTTTATATTATTTTTAATAGATTGTTAGCATCTTCAAACACTTTTGATGGCAAGAGTAGAATCAAAATGGATTAAAATAAATACACAAACACCAAAGGAATCCTGTAGTATGGCAAAGTTGAAATGTGGACAAAAGCCCTCAATTATATTTGAAAACAAGTGATAAAAGGTGTCTGCCAAAGATAAAGTATTAGTTGAGTCATGAAATCTATAGTGTACAATATCAAAAAGCTGAGTGATTACGCAGAGAGTAAGTGGGGCCAGGAAGATCACAAGATGGAAACAAATGAATTTACTAGATGAGATTACGAAAGAAGAAACAGACTATCCTGACTGAGGAAAAAAGAGGAAAATTTGAGAAGCTAACATAAGAAGACAGCAAGAGGAAGGCTGGCAGGATAAGGTGGCTCATTCCAAGCAGTTTCTTTTGGTGAGCTGTTAAAGGACACCGTATTTTCAGTTATTTAGTTTAATATTTCTACCACCACAGGAAACATTCTGGGACTTCCACCTCAGGAACCAAAATCACTTTAGCCTCCTCTGAGCATCATAAAACACTGTTAATAAATCTCAAAGTCTCTGTAAGAGTCAATGTGATACCTGCAAACAAAAACTGAAATGTCTGTTCTTTACTAAATAAGCTATTGTGATAGAAAGAGTACCAGTTAGCATAACATTGTTAAGAGCAAGAAGCTTTAAGAATCAAGGAAGTCATTGGTACATATCTCCTGTCAGCCATGAACTAACTGGGTGCATTTAGACTATTATTTAAACCCTATCTCTCTTTGTAATATGGAGACAGCAGTCCCCATAATAACCACCTCCCTTAGGTGCTTGCAGTGATTAGTGTAGTAATGCATATGAATCACTTCCATCTCTCCTTTCCTACAGAGGGCATACACAGGATTCCTAAGTAGGTCTTCCATCCAGACACTGACTAGACTCATGTCTACTTGGTGTCACGCCCCCTGCTGCGCCTGAGCCTTCGGAGGCAGCGGAGGAGCCAAGTGCCAGCAGGGACGAGCTCCTCTCGCCAGAAGCCTCCACACCTGACGACGCGGCAAGCTCCGAGCCCGGCCCAGCAATAGCTGGGGCAGATTGCTGCTCGAGTGACATGCCCCCTGACTCGCCCCCACCGGTGTCTCACTTACGAGAGTGGTGCCGGCAGGACTTGACAGCTCGCAGGCATGAAGCATGCATGCACGCCCAGTGTTTGTTTGTTTGTTTAGCCCAGAGTACTAGTGGGAGCCAGGCCGTGCTCAGAGTGTGCTAATTACCACCTGCTGGGATTGCTATTTAGCCCGTGCTGGCATGGCATCAAACTCATGCCAGCAACTAGTCGCATCCGCGAAGCATTGCGCTGCACCACTCCGATTCCTGTTGACTTGTTCCTGGTTTTACCTCTCCAGCTCCTCGACCTCGGCTCGTCTTGACCTCGCTACTCGGCACCGCGCACCCCCAGACTCTGGACCCTTGGCTTTCGGACTCTTGACTCACGGCTCTTGTACTCTGACCCTCGACTCTCAGACTCCCTGACCACGCTTACGGTTGGTAACTTGGACTTGGCTTCTTGGTTTTCTCGGCTTTCTCGGCTTCTGACCCTGAACTGTCTCTCGGCCACCCCGCTCGACTCTCTCCTTGGACTTGCCTCTTTGCTCCTGGCTGGCTCTGACCTCGGACTCTGCTCTGACCACCCCACGATTGCCTGGTCCCGCACCCCAGCCCGTGACACTTGGCTTCAACAGCACTATTTTATCAAGTGCCTCCACTTGTAAAAAGGATATAATACTGTACTGTTTAAACCAGGGGTGTCAAACATGTGACCTGTGGGCCAGATCAGGCCCCCAGAGGGCTTCTATCAGGCCTGTAGTAGCCATCTCCTGCTTCCAGTTCTGCTGCTGCTGCTGCTGCTGCATCATAGCTTGCTTCACCAGACTTTCTTAATCACTCAGCCATTTCATGTTTTAAACTGGGTCCTGGACTCAGAACTCTGAGCATGAATGTCAGTAAATCAAAAGTAGGTTTGTGGCTTCCAGAGCTAATGTTTTAAGCATGTTTTTATTTTAAGTAAAAAAAAATCTTTGTGTTTGTGTCCTTTATAAAGTTTATATCTCTGCTACCTGGCACTACATTTTATGACACACATGACCCAGCCAAACAAGGTCTCATTTACGTCAGATCCAGCCCTCATAACCAATGAGTTTGACACCCCTGGTTTAAACATTCGTTTATATCACTGTCATTGTAATGTTAACACAATAGTTCCAAACCGCACTAGTTGAGCTTCAAATATGCTTAATAATCTATATCATCAATCATCTTTTTCAGTTCATTCCAATGTGAGTTATGACAGGCTTCTAATAAGGCCCACCAGGCCGTAACAGAGATATTTATAATCCTATATGCCCAGGTGATCCAGAATGCATTAAATTGCTTTCCTGAACAATGTTGAATATCACCTACTAAATAGCTCTCTGTCCATTAGCCTTTTGTGATCATGCACTGAAAGCCCAGAAAGACTTGAGGTAGTAGATATGATTGTAAGGATGGAATATTTGGCTGCTACTGCTGCAACTAGTGTTGAGCATTTATTTTGCATCAAGTGTGTACTAGTATTGTGTGGAACACTGATATTACCATGTCCTTCCACAGAAAATTTAATATGAGCAAAATGGACAAGTCAATAGGAAGGATAAACAGAACTGCCAAATGTCAGGCAGACGAAGTTGGATGTTAGAAGATATACTTTGTAGAATAATCTGGGCTACTGACCCAGCTGAGCTCTGAGAAGGAGCAAGGTGTTTGAGCTGCCAGAGGGGTGAGTGGTATTTTTATTTATTTACTTTCAGCTGAGGTGCTTTAGCTGAGAAGGTACTGTATCAGGGACTGTATTTGGGAGTGTGTGGGTGAGTTGTAACAGACTCCTGACTGCTGGAGTTAGGGTGTGAAACGGTCATTGTTTGCCTGTAATTAAGTGCTTGGGTGAAATTGAATAGCAGACTCCTGGCTGCTGGAGTTGGGGTGTGAAAGGGTCATTGTTTGACTGTCATTAAGTGCCTTGGGTGATTTTGAGTAGCTGCTGGCCACACCCTCTCCTGGGAGACAATTCTATTTAAGGCAGGAAGTTTGCAAGAGGCACGAGCCTCTGGCACGAGCCGAAGGGCGAGAACAAAAGGGTGAGGCTCTTTGCCTGTGGCTCTTAGCCTAGGGGCTCTGTAAGAAGCCCAGGAAGAGCCAGAAAGCCAGGACCTTGGCTCCTTGGTAAGGTAAGGTAAGTAGACTCCTACAACAGGAGCTATATAAATACAAAGTGTTCTAAAAGGGGGGGTTATAGAAAAGTATTTGTTTAAAAACAATTATGAAACCAGAATGCCAGCAGGGGGTTGGGGGCTATCCAGTGTTTTGCATGGAGTGTCACATGTATGACTATCTGCCCACTGGTCAGAAGTCTTGGGTGTGTGCTCGGTGCAAGGAGCTCCTGGTTCTCAGGGAGCGAGTTTGCTCCCTTGAGGCCAAGGTGGCTGACCTGGAGAAGCAGGGACAGTCAGTTAGGTGCACGGGGAAGACTCTCGGGGACTTGTTAGATATGTCCCACTCTGGATCTGGCAGCCCGGCTGCTGCCAGGGAGCATGAGGGTCAAGGGGAAAAGGGGCACCATGCTGAGGATAAGGGGAATGTGCCCTCAGAAGGGACCTCTTCTTCAGCTGGTGAACGGGTATCCTTTCGTACCAAGGAACCGTCCCTGGGAAGGGTGGGAAGGGGGCTCTTGGTAGTTGGTGATTCGATCCTTAGGCAGGTAGACAGCTGGGTGGCGAACCCGTGTACTGACCGTATGGTGACTTGCCTGCCTGGTGCAAAGGTAGCAGACATTACGCGTGTTTTAGATAGGCTGATAGATAGTGCTGGGGAGAAGCCAGTGGTCGTGGTGCACATCGGCACCAACGATGTGGGGAAATGCAGTCGTGAGGTCCTGGAGGAGAAATTTAGGCTGCTGGGCAGGAAACTCAAGGCCAGGACCTCCAAGGTAGCCTTCTCGGAAGTGCTACCTGTTCCACGCGCAGGGCCGGAGAGACAGGCACAGATCAGGAGTCTCAATGCGTGGATGAGATGGTGGTGTAGGGGGGAAGGGTTCAAGTTTGTTAGGCACTGAGATGCTTTTTGGGACAAGAGGGAGCTGTACAAAAGGGACGGTCTCCACTTGTTCCGAGAAGGAACCAGGCTGCTGGCGCTCAAAATCAAAAAGGTGGCAGAGCAGGTTTTAAACTGAATAATGGGGGAAAGCCGACAGGAGATAAAAAGTCTCTGGTTCGGGATGGCTCATCTCAAAGAGATGAAGGGGTAGCTATTACTTTTGTACAAGGAAATGGATTACAATTGTCCACTGAGACTGTGGCTAATGATAGGAACTGCCTGGCAAGGTCTCGAGGCAGCAAGAGGAAGGCTGTGGGCTTAACAAACATGGGAAACTATAAGTGTTTATACACAAATGCTAGAAGTCTCCGAGGTAAAATCGGGGAGTTGGAATGCTTGGTGTTGGGGGGGGGGAAATAGACATTGTGGGTATTTCAGAAACTTGGTGGGATGAGGAAAATCAGTGGGATACGGTGATTCCTGGTTATAAATTATATCGGAAGGATAGAGGGGAAGGGTTGGAGGTGGGGTGGCTCTGTATGTCAGAGAGGGTATACCGTCCAGAAAGATTGAGAAGGTAAGAGAATTGGATTCACTTCTGGAAATGCTATGGATTGAAATAGTGGGTCCAAAAGGAGGCTTAACAGTGGGAGTTTGTTATCGCCCACCAGATCAAAAGATAGAGGAGGATTATAAAATGATGAATGAATTAAAGATAGTGGCTAGACGAAATAACTGTGTTGTAATAGGCGACTTTAACTACCCACACATTGATTGGGTCAATATGAGTTCTAGTCGGGAAAAAGAGATTGCGTTCTTAGACACTCTCAATGACTGTGCTGTGGAACAGATGGTCACAGATCCTACCAGGGGAGAGGCGATCCTGGATTTGGTCCTAAGTAACACCCAAGACCTGGTGAGAGATGTAAAAGTGATTGCACCACTTGGGAACAGTGACCATAATGTCATTGAGTTTAACATTTGTACAGATAGGGAGTTGCCCAAAAAGACTGACGCAACCACTTTTAACTTTAAAAGGGGTAACTTCTCTGGTATGAGGGGACATGTGAGGAAGAAATTGAAAGGAAGAGTGGAGAAGGTCAAAACCATTGGGGAAGCTTGGAGACTATTTAAAAAGACAATCCTAGAAGCTCAGAAAAAATATATACCGCAGGTTAGGAAAGGCACAAATAGGTATAGAAAAAAGCCTGCATGGTTAACAAATAAAGTAATGGAAGCTGTAAAAGGTAAGAAGGATTCCTTTAAGCGGTGGAAAGCTAGTCTTAGTGAGGTTGATAAAAGGGAACACAGACTATGGCAAATAAAATGCAAGTCTGTGATCAGGCAAGCAAAAAGGGAATATGAGGAGCATATCGCAAAAAACATAAAGACCAACAATAAAACTTTCTTCAAATACATTAGAAGTAGGAAGCCAGCCAGGGAGGCAGTGGGGCCCTTGGATGACCAAGGGGTAAAAGGAGTAGTGAAGGATGATAGGGAAATGGCTGAGAAGCTGAATGCATTTTTTGCCTCTGTCTTCACTGTGGAAGAGGAGAAGTGTTTGCCCACTCCAGAAGCACCGATTTCGGGAGGGGGTTTGAAAGACCTGAATCAGATTGTGGTGACAAGAGAGGAAGTCCTCCGACTGATGGACAATTTAAAAACTAATAAATCACCAGGCCCGGATGGCATTCATCCGAGAGTTCTGAAAGAACTCAAATGTGAACTTGTGGATCTCCTGACAAAAATATGTAATCTTTCTTTAAAATCTGCCTCCATTCCTGAGGACTGGAAGGTAGCTAATGTCACTCCCATCTTTAAAAAGGGCTCCAGGGGAGATCCGGGAAATCACAGGCCAGTCAGTCTGACATCGATAACAGGTAAGTTGGTGGAAACTGTTATTAAGGAAAGAATTAGTAGGCACATTGATGAACAAAAACTATTGAGGCAGACTCAGCATGGGTTCTGTAAGGGAAGATCTTGTCTCACTAACCTGTTAGTGTTCTTTGAGGGAGTGAACAAACATGTGGACAAGGGGGACCCAATAGATATTATTTACCTTGACTTCCGGAAAGCTTTTGATACAGTTCCTCATCAAAGGCTCCTAAGTAAGCTCAATAGTCACGGGATAAAAGGACAAGTCCTCTTGTGGATCAAAAACTGGCTTATAAATAGGAAACAGAGAGTGAGTATAAATGGGAAACTTTCTCAGTGGAGGGTGGTAAGCAGTGGGGTACCACAGAGATCAGTACTCGGTCCGATGCTTTTTAACTTGTTTATTAACGATTTGGAATTGGGAGTAAGCAGTGAAGTGGCTAAATTTGCAGATGACACGAAGTTGTTCAGGGTGGTGAAAACCAGGGAGGAGTGTGAGGCACTCCAAAGGGATCTGTTGAGGATAGGTGAGTGGGCGTCAACGTGGCAAATGGGGTTCAATGTGGCCAAGTGCAAAGTGATGCACATTGGAGCCAAAAATCCTAACTATAAATACACGTCGATGGGGTCTGAACTGGCAGAGACGGACCAAGAGAGAGATCTTGGAGTCGTAGTGGATAACTCGCTGAAAATGTCTAGACAATGTGTAGCTGCAATAAAGAAGGCCAACGCTATGCTGGGGATTATTAGGAAGGGAATTGATAACAAATCAGCCAGTATCATCATGCCCCTGTATAAATCATTGGTGCGACCTCATTTGGAATACTGTGTACAGTTCTGGTCACCACATCTCAAAAAGGATATTATAGCATTGGAAAAAGTGCAGAGAAGGGCAACTAGAATGATAAAAGGGTTGGAACACTTTCCCTGTGAAGAAAGGTTAAAATGCTTGGGGCTCTTTAGCTTGGAGAAACGACGGCTGAGAGGTGACATGATCGAGGTTTATAAGATTATCAATGGGATTGAGCAGGTTGAGAAAGAAGTACTTTTCTCCCTTTCTCACAATACAAGAACTCGTGGGCACTCTATGAAATTGCTGAGCAGTCGGGTTAGAACAGATAAAAGGAAATACTTCTTCACCCAAAGAGTGATTAACATATGGAATTCACTGCCACAGGAGGTCGTGGCAGCTGCAAGCATGGACAGTTTCAAGAGGAAATTAGATAAACACAAGTGGAGACCCGCAAGAAACTTGCGGGATGGTCATCCCATTCCTCACACCTTTGCTTCCTCCCCTCTACCTTTACCTATCTCACACTCCTTCTCCCTTCTGGGGGTGGAACCATAGACTCAACCCTCCAAAGCAGCCATTTTATCCAGGGGAACTGATCTCTGTCACCCGGACAACAGTTGTAATGCTGGGTGATCTCCAGCCCTCACCCAGAGGCTGGCAATGGTAGTTCTCATGGAGGAAATGGCTGGTTTGGAGGGTGGAGTCTATGGCATTATACTGGTCTGAAGTTCCTCCCCTCCTCAAACCCCACCATCCCCAGGATCCACCCCTTAAATGTCCAGGAATTTCCCAATCCAGAGTTGGCAACCCTATTTCCTTCCCACCCAACAGCCAACTTAACCTTTATCTGCCTTTATCTGTCTTCAGCTTTTTGTCTCCACCCCCCTCCCCCACAGCTTCTACCAACGAAAATTATAGTCTTTCTCCACAGTGGGGACCAAAGCAGTTTACATTATTCTCACCTCCTTTTTATCTGCACAACAACCCTGTGAGATTGGTTAGGCTGAAAGTATGTGACTGGTCCAAAATCACCCAGTCAGCTTCCACCGCAATATGGAGATCTGAACCTGGGTCTTGCAGACCCTACTCTGAGGCTCTAACTGCTGCACCACTGCTGGCTTTCATAGGGTGGCTGCTGAACAGCAGCAAGCAGCCAGGCTAAGTTGAGTCATGCAAATTAGGTGGTATCAAGTCACCCAGAGGGTGCTGCCTAGGGATGCCAGCCTCCAGGGGGGATCTGGGGATCCCCTGGAATTACTGCTCAGCTCCAGACTACTGAGATAACTTCCCCTGGAGAAAATGGATGCTTTGGAGGGTGGACTCTAGGGCATTGTACCCCACTGAGGTCCCTGTCCTCCCCAAGCTCCATCCCCAGATCTCCAGGAGTTTCCAGACCTGGAGCTGGCAACCCCACTACCCCCATCCCCTGCCAGTGCCCGTGGGGGACCTGGCAACCCTAGACTGCTGCCAGGTCTAGGGTTGGCAACCTCCAAGTGGGGCCTGCTGGAGAGTGAACTCCAGAGATCTGTGAACAACGGAGATCTGTCTCCCTGGAGAAAATGGCTTCTTTGGAGGGTGGATTCTGTGGCATGATGCCCAGCTGAGGCCTCTCCCTTCCCCAAATCCTGCCCTCCTTGCACTCCACCCCAAAACCTCTAGGAATCCCCCAGCCTGGCCCCAAGGCTCCCTCCCTCCCCCTCCCTCCAAGGCTGAAAGAGGCCTGGAAAGAAAGGGCCCTTCCCCCACCCTTTTACTGACAGAGCCAGTCAGAAGCCTCTCCCGCCCCCCCACCCCCAACGTTCTAATCTCTCACCGTTGCTGCCTGGAGTCAGGTCCCTGCAGAGGCCAATTCAAAAGGTTTTGGGGGTAATTCAACCGTCCCTGCAGGGATTTTCTCACTTTTCAGATTTTTCTACAAACCCAGGAAGTCTACTGACTATGTAGGAAAAGCTGTTGGGGGAGAGTGAGGCCCCTGTTGGAGGGAATAGGTATCCGCACAGAAAAAAAAAGTCTGGGAATTAGAATAAGGATATGGAGCAGAGGTCCACCAGTGGCCATTAGCCACGGGGTTTAGATGGGAACTCTCAGTCTGGGGCAGGTGATGCACTCTATTCTTGGTGCTGGAGGGGGCAGCAGTGGGAGGGCTTCTGGTGCCCTGGCCCCACTGCTGGACCTCCTGATGGCACCTGGTATATTTTGGCCGTTGTGTGACAGAGTGTTGGACTGGATGGGCCGTTGGCCTGATTTAACATTGGCTTCTCTTATGCTCTTATGTTCTTATGTAAAGGAAATGATACACAGGAAGAGAGGAGGCTCCTCTGCTTACTTATAGGGAAAGCATGGTGGGGGAGCATGTAAGACAGGAGAAACAGGAAGCAACAAAGGACATGGCAGCTGATTAACTTAGGCTGTGGTCAGAAGTGCCTTTAGATCCAACTTAGCTGCAAATGCTTGATGGATCTAAAGTGCACAATCAGACAGCAACATCTGGAAAAGGTCCTGCAGTCGTTGGCACCCCGTGCTGCCCCACCACAGAAACGGAGTTGAAACACTGAGGAAAGTCCAGTCCTAACATTTGCCGATGGGCCACGGAAGGGTTTTCCCTAGTTTGATCACTCAAGTGCATGGTCTCTGACTTGGCAACATTTTTTCCCTGCTTAGCAATATGTGCATAACCACATAATCATCCCCATCTCCAGGTGAGCTGTGATAATGAGCAGGAAATGGAGTGATCTATGTTAGGCAACCATGGCTCAGTGTGAACCACAGGAATTACAATGCCCCATGGAAGGATCAGCGAGCTGTGACAGCAGTGACTTAATTTCTGGAAGTTGAAAAGCACATATGCAAAAAACTGCACCGTCGTTTATGTGCATGCACAAAATCAGGCAAAAAACCCAAACAAACCCACCTGTCCATGCTGATCATGCAGCAATGGGCTGAGCCTGCAGTGAAACAGGACTTGTGATCGAGCTACTCTGTGCCAAAAACCAACGGATGAAATAGGAGCACTTTCCAATTGTGCCAAATGGCACATCTGACCGCAGCCTCACACACAGTAGAGGGAACAAGGTGGTATGAAAGGATAGCTCCTTTCCATGTCTCCAGGACAATGTGAGGAGCCCAGTCAGCATGGCAGGTGCTGCAGCAGCTTCTCATCAGCACAATATGAGAAAGAATCCATAGCTAAAGAAAGGGGGGGGGCCTTAATATCCAAAGGCCGAAACCAGAGATTGATAACAGAGTGACTAGAAGTAAATGAAGGAACTTGCAAAGAGAGTAAATTTTAGGGAGGCTGTTGAGGAAGGTCCTCCTAGCAGCTGTTGAATACCAGGGGCTGAGTTTGTTTCTCTTCTACTTGCTCACTCAGCCTGGGCACAGCCAGAGGCATAGGACCTTGGGTGTGAGCAAAAGAGCTCTTGGCCCTTGATTCTTAGCCAGTAACTCACAGCCTGAGGCTTGTGTTAGGCAGCTCAGTGGACCTGGACCAGACCAGTGTTTCCTCTATTTGTTTTGTTTAAATATTGTTTAAATTGGCTGTAATAATTTTATGTTGGAATTTTCTAGTCCCAAAGGGACTTTTGAGGAGAAAAGTGGCACAAAAATGCTCCAATCAATCAATAATCCATAACAACATAAGAGAAACCAAGACTGGAGTGAAGAGACATGGGTGGCATGAACATAAAGGCATAAGCAGAAGATCTTTTCTCATTAGAGAATTTTTAAAAATTAAAGAGAACCAAGTTCAGAACTAAAAGAAACCAAAGTTCAGCCATTGCAAGTCTTGAATACAAACTTTAGAACATCTGAGGTAATAAAAGAAAAGTTTACATCTGAGAATGTTCCAGGTGTATTTCCTTGTCACTCAGCTATCACTGCCTGCCCAATTCTTTATTAGGGATATAAAACTCTAGGGAAGCTTCAGTTCTGTCATCTCTCTTTTCAGAAATCAATATCTGAAAAGGCAATCGACATTAGAAAAATAATGAACCAAGAACCAAGTTCTTTTAGCCTATCATGATTGGGGGAGTATCAGGAAAACAGCCATCCAAGGAGACAGAGGAGTAACTAGAAAAAGAGAAAAGTGTCACGGCAAGCCAGTGTGTCATAAGACAATAGAAATAAGTCAAGAAGCATGATATGAAGTGTCAAAGATCAAGGCAAAAAGATTAAGGATTATGAGCTCTGAGAGCAAACAAAGAAAAATATTTGGAGAGTCTAGTAAGAATAATAGCAGTTGAGTGGAATAGGTGAAAACTAGACTGCATAGGGAAAAATAAATAACACTGAGGACAGAAGTAACAAGTGGCTAAAAAATTAAGGAGACAGTGAAGGAAAGAGGATGGTACATGGATGAAGCAGAACATCAAAGGAGGCTATTTTTAAAGTTACGATAGATTTGAGCATTCAAAAGCAGAGAGAGAAAATGGATTGAGAAAACCTTGAGAAAAGCTGAGATTCAGCTGCAAAACACAATACAGTCAGGAATTTCTGTAAATGCACTGTTGAGGGATAACACACAGAATACCCAAATAATAGCTACAACTGCCATTTCTGAAAAGGACAGAAAATGATAACTTTGTTATTCTGGCTCTTAAATTTCTTCATACTTTTGACAGGTAGAAAGCACTACATTTTTCCTGTGTTTTCATGCTGCTGATTTCAGTCCTATGATTCCAAAGGTTCAGATAAAAACAAATAGCTAAAGTGAGGAAATCTTTAAACTTACGTTTCCCAGAATACCTGGACTGACAAAGCAGGTGATTGCTTGTGTGCTATCAATTATTTTTGTCAAATATTTCGTTCTACTGATCAATCTCAGCAGCTCCTAATGGGGTAGTGCTCAAAAAATCTATTTTTATTTTTTTTTTGCATTATGTTCAGCCATAAAGAGACAAGATTACCATTTTACTGTGGGTTATTCCATTGCATCTTCTATTGGATCATGTAATACACAGAGGTAGATCCAGTCAGTCTGGCATAGCCTATGACATTTCTTCTGTATGTAAAAAGACATGGTATGTGAAAGGAGACTAGAAGATGTCTAATTGTTGAAAAATTTTCTGCTGTCATTTTATGCTTTAATGTCATAAAATAAAAAAGCAACAATTATACATCTTCAAGTCTCCTTTCACATACCATCTCTTTTTTTATGACACTGACACATAAAATGACAGTAGCAAGCTTTTCATTTACATCATTCTATATATAGAATTCATTTTACGATAACATCATAATGCATAGAATTTAGGATTTGACCTTGCACAATAGACTGTAGACTTTCCTCATTTGTTAAAGATACATATCACACGTGTGTGTTTCTCTGCATTTCTGGACAGCCTTTTCTCTGCTAGAAATCAAGGGATGAAAAGAGGCAAGTAACAAACACAAAATACATAACTCTGATAAGACTAATTTTATCGTAGTTATGTTAGTGAATGCTTACTTCAAATTTTAAAAGAAGTGGAAGGGATATTTTTTAATTTCCTTGCATGAACAACCCACCAAGTATGCAAGCACATTCATTCAACTAATAAAAGAAATTAAAATTGTATATCCATAATATGATCTCATCATCTGAGTTTCTTGACATCATGTTGGATTTTAAGATTGCAGGTCAGTACTGTCAATGAATAAATACAGCCTTCTATAAACATGCCTAGTACCTAGAACCATATTAGTTTTCAAATAGATGCATCCACCTAAATACCCACCAAGGGGAGAGAAAGATACTTTTCATACAGAGGAATTACAGTTGTCACTTAATTTCAGAAAATCTCTGCAAAATGTAAAGTATTGCATATTGCATAAATTTTCTTTAACATTTCTATGCACTTCTGTACTATTCGGAAGATGAGGTTGTTTCCCATAGAATAATTGAAAATGTGTCCAACGTTTTTCTGCAGTCAGGGCCATTGTTTCTAATTTTCACATTACAACAATCATGTTTTAAATATGCAAAAATACTCTAAAAATAATGTAAGCATTTTTCAATGACTTTGCCATTAAACCACAACTGATGGAGGCATCAGGCAAGAAGCCCATTTTAGTTATAAATTCCTTATGAAGATAAGTAGATAGGTAGGTTGATAGAAAGACATACAGTAAAAGGTAATTTCACCGACTACTCTGTGAAATTATAAAACAGACAAACCACTAGATTTGCAATTGACAAGTAGACATGCACATAAATTCAGCACAGTTGTTTAGGAAAATGTCTAGCACAATCTGCAATATGCAAGCATATTAATTCTCATTCTAATGTACTTTATGTACTTTTCAAAGCATTTTGTCACATTCCTAGCTGGCTGAAGTTAAATTTGTGTGTGACCATCGTTTATTTAATGTGAATCAAATCTACTGAAATTAATAAGACTTCTTTGGAGTAAACAGGATTGTGATTTCAGAATTTTAATTTTTAGATGGAATTATACATAGAACTGGAAAGTTTTTCTACCTGAATGTACTGGCTGGATGATAAAAGATGAATTTGCTGTCAAAATTAGCTAGCATATCCTGAAAATGACTTGATTCCAGCCTCAGATATGGGCATTATACTATAATATAATATATGCTGACCAAGCTGTAATGTTCTCCTTATTACAAACCAACAAGACATTGTCAATTTTAAGACTATCCTTTTATTTTTCTATTGAGCACAAATGTCAGAAGAAAGAAAATAGCATGGTCATAGTGAAACATAACATTATGTCAGAATTTTTCTGTTTTTCATTGAAATTCAATATGGACAAAAATGCAATTATGTACTTTTTAGATACAGTGCTGTAGCAAGTTAAAAGTTGTTACAACTGTTATGTACATTAGGCTGCTGATAAAAATGAAACCTAATATATGGCGTGGTAAAACAGCAAACAACATTGGTTTCCCATCATCCTAAAAGTGAGTGGCAAGTCACATTACTGATATGGCATAGGAGAAACTAGTGGTTCAGTTTCCCCATCATTATTGAACAAATATGTGACTCTATCAAGCAACAAATCTTTAAGGAAATCTTTGTGATGTGGTGATTTTATTATTCATTCATAATGCCTTGCATTGCTGTACTTAAAATAGACACTTGTACCCAGTGGCTTTTTATTACTGGAAGGAGGGTGGGGAGAGGGAATCACATACGTGCCAGCCTTTTTCTTACTCATAGCAAATGGAAGCAATTCAATCCAACACAGGCTGAAATCTGAGTAGGTCACTGTACACCATGATAAAATTCCCTAATCCCTGAGCCAAAGTTCCCTGAGGGGGCCCTCCTACTAGTCCTTCACTTTCCAAGCTGACTTTTCCATTCCCCTCTCACACCTTCTCTCTCTTATTCCCCTCCCCTCCATCTCTTTCATTTCCCCCTACCTTACAGCCTTGATATCTGATCTGCTGCTAGAACTCAGGTTACAGTTTTTACAGCTTAGGCTGTCTATTGCTGTATACATTCCTTTCTTTCTGCTCTGTCGTGATTACTTACCAGAGCTTATTTTACACTGGTCCAGATGAAAGCAGTTCAGATGAAGGAAATCAGTCAGGCTGTTTGCACAGTTCAGATAGGTACCTACACAAGGGCACATTGTGTTCTCTATGACATTTTTTGTTGCATATATTTAATACAGTGTAACTAGTTTGTTATGTTGCTATATTCTTCTGCTCTGTGGGCAGAAGGAAATATATATCTTCTCAGTAAATGAAGTATTACTAGAAGGGCAAGAACCCTTCCACGAGTCCATATTTGGCAGCCAGGTCAAATAAATATGAACAATTGCTTAAATCTTTAGTTAGATTGTTACATTGTTATGGGAAACCCATAAAAATGTGATCTCCAGGCTTAATAAGGTAACTTGCTCTGGTATGTGGTCCAGGCTGCCTGAGAGCTCCTTTTGTTATTCACCTTGCAATCCCCCCACCAAGAAAAAAATCCTTATAAATATTGTCTCCAAAAGTACATGAATCCACAACCCTGAATTCAATTACACATACAGCCAATTTATTTATTTATCTTAAAGCTGTTAAACCACTAGCAGAGTTTAATGAAAGAGGAAACTTCTCTGCATTAACACTAATGCTTAACACCATAAATATGGAGTTTTTAAGTATAAATTTTCCTCCTTTCATACACATACTGTTGTTTTTGTTTCTTCCTTGCCATTTCAGACAAACATCTGTTATACTGCAGAAGAACAACTATCTCCCAAACCGCCAAGTGTGCCTGCAGCCAAAGTAAACAAAACAAACCCAGAGGATCCAGCACAGTCAGCCTTTATATCCAGCCAGGATAACATTTCACATGTTTTGATTAAAATTAGCTAATTTGTAATCCTAGAACCTATGAAATTTAAAAACTGCAGTCCACATAGATCACATAAAGCAGTGTCTTAAACGGACAATGCACAATGGGGCAGAGCTCCTTGCCCATAGTCCCCCACCCTTTCCCTTTCCAAAAAAATTTGAACCCAAACAGGATCTGTCTGAGCAATTGCTGTTAATCTGGAGAGCTTCATCTCAAAATAGGAAGTGTCATAAAGCTGCTTGTTGTGGAATGTAGAGGGTCTGGAGGCTGAATAAATGTTATTGATATTTAGGGCAGTTTGCTCTTACACATAGCATCACCTTTGTTCAAATTTCCAGCCATCTGCAGATAGACATGTCCTCCATAAGCATGAAAAGAAGGAACACAAATTTAACAAATGCAGAATACTTACCTCAAACAAGGTTAGGGTTTAAGAAAAACTACATGTTCTCCTTTAGTGTTATTTGGTAAGAACAATGAACATAATAGTCTTGTTACTGCTATTTCTATACACCCATGCATTCCATGATATGCACACAAAGCCCACATCTTGGACATTTCAGAGTGACCGCTGTAATCAGACCCACTGTGAATGATCCATTTGGTGAATGTCATTTCATCCCTTATCAAAATCAGTTTTCATTATTTTGAAGCAAAGCAAGTTCACCTCAGCCCTGCAACACGTGTGAGGCACAGGAGGGAAAAGCCAGTGGATACTCATAAAATAAACACAGTCAATCAAGTAGGTATGCAGAATAATAAAAATAGGCAACAGAGGACCATTTCAGCTCAGTCTATGACAAGAGGATAAAAGAAATCCTGGGCTTTTTTTTTGTACAAAGGCTGCTATGCTAACATCTGGAGAGCCAGCCCACAGTACTAGATCTGGAACCCAGCTGGACTGGCACTGTTTCCTGTCAGGATGTTGGCTTCCTCTCCTACACCTCCAACCCCAACAAGCAAACCTGTATTATATTCTACACATACAAAATACATGCACACTTCTAGAGCAGTTCTCTTTCAACATAACATTTTGCTGGTTTGATTAGCTGTGAAGTGAAGCATGGAAAACAGATGAAGGGAGCAAAACAGGAAAGAAAAAGACAAGACAAGAGAGCCTCTGTAAAGAATGATGTGCAGTTCAGACCATAACATTTCACTTTGACAATTTAATTACACAGTTGCAGTTGGCTACTGGAAGCGGGGGGGGGGGAGTGCGTAAAGGACTTCCCTTCTTAACTTTAACGGTTTCAGGGTTATTTGGTAAAATTTCGCCATAGAAAAGTCATTGCTGAAACTCCTAGGGAGAAAAATAACCAAGAGTTTTCTTTTAAAAATAATCATAAATCAAAGCTGCTTAGTGGTCTGGCTTTACAGCCTGTGAACTGGTCTCGGCTTTCAGTTCAGGAGGAGGAGCTCAGAACCATTTAGTGCATCCTAGTTGGTTTACATTTTTGTTTTAAGACAAGAGGTTCTTGCTTTACGTAGGGGGTGGAAAGAATGAGTTGCGGGGGGGTTGTTTGCAAAGACTCCCACCCCCATCTCTGTTTTTTTCTTCTATGGCATCAGAGAAAAAGAGAGAGGCGCGCGCACATACCTTCATCTCTTCATTGATTTCCCTTTTCACGGGGTGAGCCGGTTTCCTGCTTCTTTTATTTTCTGGAGGTCTCCCTTCTTTCTCCATTTCTGCCATTTTTTTGTGTGTATCTACTTTGGTGGAGATGAAATGGCTGCTGGTGTTATTTGGGGAGAGATGGGGGGTGGATGTTGTGGAGAGGGAGGGAGGATGGGGGGTGGAGGCTTTCAGAGTTGGGCGAAGGCGTCAGCGAGTGTCAAAGGAGAAAGCGGTTCTGGGAGGACTGGGGATGCGGGCGGGCTGGACTGTGGGTTGCCCTGGCGAGTCAGCCATCTTCTGTCTCCCTGTCTGTCTGCATAAGGGAGTGCAAAATACTGGCGGTGTGTGTGTGTGTGAGGGAGAGGGGAGGGAGTGGGTGGGTGGGGGAGAGAAAGAGAAAGAGAGAAGCCAGACCAGCTCCTTTGGGGGGGGGAGGCCGGCCCCCTACCCAGGCAGCGGGCGGGGCTTCCACTGTCACTAAATCCCCCGCCTCTTCTTTTTCTCTTACTGCTGCTCAGGCTCAAATTCAATGATTGGTTGGGGGGGAGACTTCTTATGCTCCACTTGTCATCCTCCTCCCTCGCGGGGACTGTTGTCCGTGGCAGAAAACACACCGAAGTCTCCCCACCCCCAGCTTTCCCCCCTCTCACACCCAGGCACGCGCGCACACACACTTACGCACAACTACCCTCCGTTACATGCCCACCGCCAGCCTAATGGCAAGTCAGAGAGAGGCGGAGTTATTAAGACACCCCCAATTCCCCCTTCCCTCACCGTACACACAGGCGTTGCACTACTGGCTTCAAAACGTGCGAAAGAAAGAAAGAAAGAAAGAAAGAAAGAAAGAAAGAAAGAAAGAAAGAAAGAAAGAAAGAAAGAAAGAAAGAAAGAAAGAAAGAAAGAAAGAAAGAAAGAAAAAGAGCCAATGGATGGCTGTTTTTCTGGGAGCCTGCTGAGAAACTGGGGGGGGGGATAGTGGAGAGGCCTGGAGCAAGCGGCCAGGATGGATGGATGGATGGATGTAGGATAATGGGCGCGAGAGAGACTGGCGGGCGGGCTCTCCTCACCCGCACCGTTCTCCCTTCAGGCACAAAACAGCGCAAAGCAAGGCTGACTGTCCACGCCGCTCGAAGGGAAACGCACATAACAGCCACATTGAAAGCGTTCCAGCTGGGGCGGAGTTTGACGTATGCATGGGTGGGCGGTGGTTTGGAGGAGGAGGCTGACCCATTGAAGCCGGGGTAGTGTTAGGGAAGAAGAGGCTGCCCTGGGGCGGGGGGGGGGCTTTTGTGTTTGTTTTGATTTGGTTTTGGCGGGAGGAAGGCACGCACATATTGGAACCCCTCGACTTCTTCAGCCTTAGCGCAACTCGTCCCCTGACTGGAAAGCCTTTGCTTGCCTCAGGAAGTGGAGGGGAACGTTTCCCATCGTCGAATTTGAGCCATCAAGTCTTTGTCTTGGACCTTGCTTTCACGACAAGCAGTAATTCTGGGGCGTGTGTGAGAAAGTAAGAAAGGTGCCTCAGAACGCGTGCGGGGTGGCCTTTGCCTGACTGGCCAAGGAACCACGCGCGGGCCTCCATATATTCGCGATACATTAAAAAATGGGATTGCACTATCCTGTGCCTTGAACCTTTGTCTCTGCGACTACCGAGATTTGTTTTTGGAAAGCTCCGAAAGAAATCCAGCCTTGTCTCCACTTCCATCTCACCTCTACCAACTGACCGCAAATAACTCGCGTTTGCGCTTGGGGACCCGCGGAGACTCCAAATATCACAAGCGGCCATTCCCATTGCCCACGCTTTCCACCCTCTTCTGTCTTCTCCCGCCTCTCCTTGCCCATTCGATTATATATTAATTCTGCTAAATTCTCTCTGAGAGACTGTCCTTTTTATTAAAAAAAACACACACAAAGTAACGTGGATTACTTTTATTTCCTTCTTTTATCTGCCTGGAGGAAATGGGAATGAACGGTGTGATAAGATTTACTGGAGAAAAACTGATTTAGGGTACATAGTGAAGGAGGATACACTGATTATTCCCGCTTCTTGCTTTGCTACTCTCTGGGGTTCATAATTACCTGGTACAGTACAATATGGGGGTGTCCATTGTTCCATTAGTCAAAATTGTAATTGTAAAGGAATTTGTCATCATGATGGCAGCCGAGCTTAAAATTATACACTTTAAAAAAATTAAGATAGAATGAGTTCTGTGTGGGTACAAGGAGGCTCTATATAAAAAATTCTGTTTAGCCTGTCAAAGCTAAGTTCATTTTGTACATTACAATATCTGATTTGCATTTTTGTTTCTTAGGTGTAGATAATTGACATTTATGATCTGAAGAGAGATCCTTTTTCCTAGTTAGAAAGTGCCACATTTTACATTGTTAAGACAGGAACAAAGAACATGGAGATTTTTCCTTTGGCTCTGCAGTAAAAGGAAAAATTACTATTTTGATATTTAAAAGACATTTCTGGCAGAAGTCTTCAACTCTCTTACTCCAGAGAGTCTCCAAAGTCCAATTAAATTCTGCGAGATTTACTCCAGAAGTAAATTGGGGCAAATGATTTGAGAATTTCAGACTAACACCCTACTGATCTCAAAAACAAGCTATTAAGTCCTATAGATTCAAACATAACCTATTTCCAAGTTTGCCTTCTGACACACACCTAGTTATTATGTAGCACTTTTAATTTGCAAAATGTTTTGCAGTCATTTGAATAATAACAGTTATGCTGAAGTTTAAAGTGTTCAAAGCACTTCTCATAATCCTTGTGATAACCCTGTACGGCAGGTCAATATGTAGATGGTAAGGTGGGCTGAGAGTGAATGATAGTGTTTATTTATTTAATATCAGTTGGAAGGGTCCATCAAGGTCATCTAATCCAACCCCCTGCCAACACAGGAACTACAGCTATAGTATCCCTAACAAGTAGGTATCCAATCAATACTTTAAAACCTCCAATGAATAAGAATCTACCACTTCATGAGATTGTTCCAGCCTTGAACACAGCTCACCATCAGAAATATCTTCCTCAAATGCAGATGAAGCCTCCTTTTCTGTGGTTTTGTATTCAGTTTATATTCAGTATGCCCCTGGAAGAGTATTATGCTCAGGAAGTAAGAACATAGGAGAAGCCAATGTTGGATCAGTCCATCCAGTCCAACACTCTCACACAGTAGTCAAAAATACTAGGTGCCATCAGGAGGTCCATTAGTGGGGCCAGGGCACTAGAAGCCCACCCACTGTTGGCCCCCTAAGCACCAAGAATACAGTGCATCACTTGCCCCAGACTGTGGCTTGTGGCTAATAGCCACTGATGGATCTCTGCTCGATATGCTTATCTAATTCTCTCTTCCTGGAGGTCCCTGGTCTGAGAGAGGTCCGGCTGTCCTCAAACAGGGCCAGGATTTTTTCAGACCTGGCCCCCACCTGGTGGAACTCTCTGCTAGAAGAAATCTGTGCCCTGCAGGAGTTATTCTTCTGCAGGGCATGGAAAGCAGAGATGTTCCACCAGGCCTTCGATGGACAGTGATATGGATAGCATAACATCTGTCACTCTCTTACTTCCTCATCCCTCATAACCTTTTCCCCCAAGGGAGGCTGGGGAGCTGATTTTTTTTCCTCCACCATCTAGTATATGTATATTGTTTTTATCTATTGATCTTCTTTTAGGTTTTAATTTACAGAATTTCTTTATATTACTTTGTTGTAAATCACCCTGAGCTGTACTGTAGGCAAGGTTGACCTAGTAAATCTAATTTAATAAATAATAATAAATAAATTAGTTTTTGTCCTGTCATCTAACACAACTGAAAACATATCTACCCCATCTTCCATGTGGCGTCCCTTAAGGTATTGGAAGGTGGTATCACCTTGTAAGTGTCTCTTCTCCATCATAGTAGTAGATTAAGGTCACCTGCTGAGTTCATGGTATTAGGGAGATTTAGATCATGCACATGTCTATGGAATGCCAGTTTCTATGATCTGTGATACACTGTGAGTTCATGTGGTCCCCATTCAGCACAACATTAGGAAATTGCCTGGAAGAAGCTAAGTATTCTGAATGTTGGGATGGACACTACTGTACTAGCTGCCAGCAGACAATCTCAGACCACATTGTCAGCTAGGTGCACTATCCTAAGTATGATCAGTTGCTCCTGTTGGCTGCCTTTCCTTTTCAACTCTTCTCACAGTAGCCACCACAATAGATGTTGTGTGGTGCATCAAAATGGGGATGTTCTACCTGTGGCAAATGCAGCCTAGGAAGTCACTGTGAACCAAAGAATACAAACACACGTACATACAGTGATTGTGAGAAACTGGCCTTTACTTTCAATAAGATCTTGATAGTTAAGCCTTATTGCTAAAGACAAACCATCAGTTCCCAGTTCCAGCTCAATCCTTGCACCCACATTTCATGATCAGCTACTCCCAAGTAACTGTGCCTCAGATTTCAATCTTAGTTTTGACAAATGGTTATAGTAACGAGAAAGAAACCCAGTTGGACATAGGGCTATCTATTACCAATGTAGTTGGAGCAGAAAGATGATTCCTTTTGCCAGAATTTAAAAAATAGCAGTCTTTTTAAATAGCAGTCATGCAAATGTATCTCAATGAAAGCCACATTTATTTTAATGGAATACATTTCCTAGTGAGTTGCTTAGAACCAGAGTCTAGGCTTGAAATCCAAGTGTCTTAAAATCAGTTAACTGTTTGTGATTGGCTCTAATGTTTCAATTAAACAGAACTTTTCCTGCACCAACAAACCAGCTTCAAAACTCAAATTCACAAAATACAAACTGAAAAGGTTTATGACCTTATCCTAATCAGAGATGGGACTTCCTTTGCTGTAGTTCTGTAATACAGTGTTTAACATGCTAAGATTTACTAAGTGGCTTAGCCATCACATCACAGTGTTTGTTGGGTTGTAGTCCTGTGATGGCATATTACACAGATACACTGTATATTACTTTGTCCTGAAGATATGTTGAAATATGTTGTTACCACCTATTGGTGCCACACCAGTATAAACTACTACATTGACTTGAACTAGACAGCATCTAGGGCTTGCCATGTGTGGAGCAGGAATTAGGCAGCTCCTATAGCCCCTCCAAAATGTTATGCCACAAAACTCACTGGCATATCTCAGATCAGTTTCAAAGAGACCCAGGCAAGGGGGGGGAAGCCAACTGTCTTTCACATACCTCCCACCCCTAAGCAGTGATTAAACATAGAATGACAGTAACTACATACATCCAGCAACTATATAAAACCCATAACACAGATGATATTTATTTTATTTATTATCTAAATAGTAACTACATACTTCCAGTGACTATATAAACCCAGTCAGGACACCCATAATGCAGATGATATTTATTTAATTTAATATCTAAACCATTTTTATGCTATCTTTCCACCAGATCAGGGTCCCACCATGATAGGTCATATGGCATGGGACTATATTTCCAACTCTGCTACTCACAGGTGTGGCAGCATCTGTGATTAGTGGATGTTGATAGGGTAACGGTGTACTCTGCAAGATATGCCGTAGGATACTAACTAGCAGCAATGGAACCATGCTGGTATTAGCATGCTGGATGAATGCATGCCACTCAAATATATCAGTAATAAACAAGGTATTTGCAATGCCTTTGAACATTTTAGGGGACAAAAGCCATAAATGCATTTATCATATGATGTAGATACTTCAACTATATCATACCACCTTGTCCAGTTAAAAGTAGGAACTTGTATAAAATGTTAGGTTTAAATAGCATTATATCAAACTGTACCAGATGTACTGGTTTGTGACTCAATATGCTTATGGCTCTTTTCTGTGGTGTGTGTGTGTGTGAAGAGTATAACAAATCAACAACAAAAGAATAACAGTCTATTGTTTTAAATATTCTGTATATTTATATGCTGTTTCAAAAACTGGAGATTATACAAGCAGTAAGATGTATCTAAGTATATGAAATAATACATTTGTAGTGCTTCTACCTTTTGTAGAAGTCTTGTCAAGGCAAGAAGTGATCATTTAACCAGATTCAGAGTTATTTGTGCCATGATAGGAGAGGCTGTACCTGATCAGTTTTGCTCTTCCCTACATCTCTTAAACATACATACTCTGGATCTAAGAACACTCCTTTCCCTACTTTAAGTTCCTTTTCAACGGCAGCCTCTTTCTACTTATCCTCTGTATGGAATGCCTCTTACCCTGATTTTAACAGCCACATAGCCTGCTCTGGAAGCAGCCGTTGAACATTTGTCATGAAAAAGCCATCACATAGAGGCTGTTTAAAATTACATTTATATATTGGTTGCTCCACATGACAAGCTGTTTTAGGACACAATAGGTAATCATCAGTTATTGCATAATTTTCTCCATATAATCAGTAGTCACCAAGAGGGATTTTTGTTCTCATAGTCAAGTGGAGACAAACCACATGATGGCAGGTGGCCCATGTAGAATAACCTTCTGTGTGGAGATCACCGTGAAGATGCAGTTTCTAGTGTCCTTCATATTATGCCATTTTGTGTGAAACCATATATGAATATTATGCCCTATATATTTTTTTAAGTTCCTTTGTTTTGTTCCTTTTTAACAGGAACAGGGATTGCTTCTCTCTTTGCCTAATGGCAGTGGTTTGTAATTAGAGTGTTGTTATTGCTATTGTTACTGTTATTATTATGAAGTACTTAATAGTTTGTTTTCCAAAAGTGGAACATGCAAGCTTTTATATATACTGTTAATATCCTGTTTCTGTTAATAACGAATCATTCAGAAATGCATAAAGCTTCAAGATCTGATCTTAGATTCACATGAAAGCTTTTAAGCTGCATTGATTTGACATGATCAGTATCATTTAGAATGCATAACAATTCACATGCATAAAACAGAAAACAGTGCACAAAAACTGGAAGTGTAAATAGGCTGGGGAGGTGTTAATAACTTTTCTTTAAATATTCATTTTTAAAAAGTCATCCCAAGAGAGCAATGCACAAGCCACTAATAGTAGAGTTCTGCACTGTAATGTTCATTTGGATGCATCCAGTGACTCCTGTATGGCTACTATGCTAGTATGAGAAAGACTGCATATGTATTTGCAAATTCATGAATGCCTAATAGTCCAAATCCTGATTAATTTAATTTTGTTTAGTTCTGTTGAAATCAATGAGACAAATTAATTGCCCCTTGTTGGAAGCCTGAGATTGGCACAGCTATTTCCCTGGCCCCAAATGGGCTCTAAGCTTGTGCTTCTCAAACAAAAGCCTCCCGTGCTTTTGAACTAACTCCTTTTGAAACTGAGGAGACTTTCAAAAGCAGGTGGTGTTGATCAGAGAAAAAGAATTCTTCACCCATGCCCAAGGAGCTCTTTGGATCCTGGCTCATTTATCCTATTGGCTATTTCAGTGGTATGGGACCATTGTGGAGAGACTGGTGATTACTGGAACTGGCCTAACCAGATCTACTTAGAAGTCCCATTTTATTCCAAGAGGCCTACTTCAGGGAAAGTTTTCTTCAAATTGTAGCCTCCATCTTTAGATTGGAGCCCTTTTATGGTTCTGCATTAACAGGAAAGGGTTAATACCTAGATGCTGTTAGCATAAATCCATTTTAAAAAAACATTCAGCATAATGGTCTGATTATAAATACATTACTTGGAAACAAGTCTCGTTGATTAGCATATTTACATTTTAAGTTGTTTTATTTAAATGGCATATCCTTTCAAGTAATGTTTTTAGCACCATACTGTTACACTGAACTATTTGTACCACTTGCTATGGATCATACTAATCTCAAGGGGCCTATTCCAAAATAAATAGATTGAATATTGTAACAGTGTTCCCCTTTAATATGGACTAATAGAGGGTGCAGTCACACAGACCTTTTGATTGGGGTTCGCCGCTGTTCCCTCGCGCATGTAAATTTCATGTTCACATGTGCCAATCCACCTCCCACGCCAAAGCGGGTTCACTCCTGCAATGCTCCTGGGTTTTCCTGCCCCCTGGAAAATCAGGTATTTTCCTGCCACTTGCGCTTTGAATGCGCAATTTCGCCCATCTGGACAGCCATCTTTCGCAATGAATGCAATTAGGGCCGTCTGACTGCTCTTTGTGCTTTTTTTTTAAAAAAAAGCTTCCGGTTTGAGTGCTTGCATAAACATGCCCTTATAAATCCATTATTAAACGTTATTTTATGTTCCCTGGAGGTGGGAACGAGAGGTGGGGGCTCCGGTAGCCTGGATGCGGGTCGGCAAGGAGGATTGGGATGAGATAGGTCTCTCTTCTCTCCTTCTGGGGGGGTTGAGCCTTTTTTCGTTGGGCAATGGCGGTGGCAGCAGTGACCCCCCACACACAGTGGTGGCAGGAGCAGCAGCCGCCCAAGCCTGCCCCGTGGCCGGGAGGATCGCCTTGGAGGGATGGCGTGGTGGCAGGCAAGCGGGTGCTGGAAGAAAGGGGCTGGCTGCATCTAGTCAGCCCATCCCGAAGAAAAATGTTCCTGATTTAATCAAAGCGGGAACAAAGCGCAATTAACTTGCTGGTGTGACCACACCCTAAGTCTGCAACCCTATTCACTCTTATCTGAAATTAAGTCCCAATGACCAAAAAGGGAATTACTTCCAGCTAAACACTGGTAAGGCTGATCCATGGCATGTAGTGTCTTGCCATCTAACAGAGATGAAAAGGCACAGAAAAAATGGCTGCTGGGATAGATTGTATTCTTTAGCTTTCCAGTGCAAAAGTAGACATTTTTGAGGAGCACTACAAATATGTTCCCTTTTGAAATGAGTGAAATGCTTCTGAAAACAAGGTTTTTACTCTCCCAATTTTAGCAGAAGTTTTAAACTGGATTGTAGTGTCTTACAGCTTTTTAAATGTAACTGTTAATACATTTTAGTGTGCTATTTGTTTGGCAATCAATTCACTATGTGAGTTGACTTGAGTGATAAGGGAATGGGATATAAATTATCTTAATAAAAGTTAATTATAAAATGAACATAGCCAGGTACATCAACAAGCCTCCTGCTTTTGCTGTTCATAAAAATACAAAAACAAGATGGTTGCAAAGTACCTGAGAAGTATCAATATAAGACTGAGAGCTACATTCTACTTTTGTACAGGTCTGATTTGCTTAATGTTGAAGTGAGTAAGAATAAGCAGAGGGCTGAAAGATCCAAAACTGGTCATCTTAGAACTAAGGTCATCCCATTCTTTAAAGATGTTTGCTGCTTCCGGATGGAGGTGTGAAACAATGCCCTTGCCCTGGTGGTGGCAGCAGCAAGTGGTGTTAGAATGGGTGGGAATGATATCCACACATCACTTTCAGGTGCTTCTTGCTGTGCTGTCATTCCACCCTCATCCCATTCCACCCCCATCATGCCTGCATATTGCACAGGGTTCTCCACAGTAACATCTGTCTGTCTGTCTGTTTGTCTGTCTGTCTGTCATTCCCCACATACCCATTATAGTGCTACAGTGCAGTTTAATAAAGAAACAAAAAAAAAAGTTGAAAAGGAGGAAATGTAGAACTCCACTCTTTTGAAGGCAAAGCTTACCTCCACCCTCTTCATAGCAGCAGCTACTTAACAGCATCCACATGAAGAACTCCACTTGTATCTTGTACCACACTTTTCCTTAATTGCAGATAAAATTAGGTTTATATTTTCTGTGGAGTAAAGGGTAAAAACCAGAAGCTAGAAGAATCATGCACAGACTGGGTATGATGTGGTCTGGACACTCCCTTTTACTGGGGGGGGGGCTTTCTGCAGTTCATACAGGGGAAAGTTCCCATGTGGAAGCAGCCTTTGTCTTTTTCTTCAACAGAGAAGCAACTATGCAAGAGTATACAAACAAGGCTTCTGATTCATTCCTTCTCTGCAGCCTCTACTGCCTGAAGGGCTCTGAAGTTGCCTTACTACAGGCTGGAGGAGCAGGGCAGAAGAAGTCACCGCTACATTCTCTCTTGCCCTTATAGCTCTATTGAAAACATACATGAACTCTGGCTTGCAGACTATCAACACTTCTTTTATTGGGGGCTAATCCAGAGACAGGGGGGCTGCGGTAGCTCAGTGGTTAAGATGCTGAACTGCAGACTGGAATGTCGGTAGTTCAGCGGTTTGAGACCCGAGTGCCGCAGGAAGGAGTGAGCTCCCATCTCTGGTCCCAGCTCCAGCCAACCTAGCAGTTCAAAAGCAAAAAATTGCAAGTAGATTAATAGGTACCGCTTCTGTGGGAAGGTAACAGCATTCTGTGTGCCTTGGCATCTAGTCATGCCGGCCACATGACCATGGAAACGTCTTTGGACAGTGCTGGCTCTTCGGCTTGGAAATGGAGACGAGCACCGTACCCCTGGAGTTGGATTCGAATGGCTTTTGACAAGTTCCCCTGCCTGTTTCTAACTTCCCAGAACAATAATAGATTCTACCTGAAGCTGTGCATTCATTTTCATAGACAAAAGAGAAAAAGCAGAATATTGCCATCTACAACTATCATCAAGTTTACTGGAAGAAGCCAATAGTCTTTTCCTCTGAACAGAATTCTACAAGAAAGCCCAGCAGGAGTTCATTAGCATAATAGGTCACACCCAACAGCAGAAACTCATTTGCATATTAGGCCACACACCTGACAGCGCAGCTCCCTCCCAGGATTGGCTTCCCCAGGCACCCCGCAGTTGTGGGGTGCCTGGGGAAACTGAGGAGGGGAGGCAGTTTAAACTGAGGAGGGGAGCCAGTAGATCTTCATCAGCTGCCCCTCCCCCTCAGTGGCTGCTTTTGCCCTTAAAGAAAAAGGAAGATCTTGATTTCTAATCAGGATGCTTCATACATAAGCTGGTTATTAGTGTTTGTGTTTAGGGTTTCTCATTTTCTCTCATCATCATCTAGTGTATGGGAATGAATCACTATTAAATTAAAAGCTCTTGCTGCCAGGTAAAATTTATGGGCAAAATGGATATTGCTTATGAGCCACCAGCTGGCACTTTCAGCCTAAAGTGATAGATAAGTGAGACTTAGGGCTTAGGGGCAGGGCCGGCTCGCCCGCTAGGCAAGCTAGACACTCACCTAGGGCACGCTGGGCCTCAGGGGCACCAAAGTGCCCCGGCTGGGGTGCTCCTGCGCCCCGCAGATTGCCCGCCCTCCCCCCTCAGCATGGCGGCGGCCACCGGGGACTCACTGCCGCCGCCTGCCGCCCTCAGTAAAAGGCCACCCAGCCAGCCAGCCAGGGTGCAGGAGACGGCAGTGGTGCAGCTTGCCCGCCCTCCCCCTCCTCCCTCAGGTGGTGGAGGAGAAGGCAGTGCCCAGCCCCGTACTACTACGCACCCCCCAGATCCTTCCAGGAAGGATGGGAGAAAAGAGCAGGGAGGGTGACTGTAACAGTGCCTCATCAGTTCCCTTCCTGCCTGCACTGGAGGAGAAGGAGGGGGCACTGCTGAGGCTCACGTGGCCCCAGCCAGCTGGAGAATGTGCCCGCCTTGCCTTCGCTTGGAAGTGAAATGAGGGGGCTGGTCTGTCGGCACCTCCCTACCTGCTTGCTGGCAGACTTGTCTCCACTCCAGCTTTGCCGCCCGTGGGCCGGGCTCCCCCCTACCTGCCGCCACCACCAGCATGTCCTAGGAGTCGAGCAGACGTGAGGAGGAGAGGAGTGGCGGCAGTGGCAGCCTGAAGTGGCACTGGAGCCATAGCAAGCCCTTGCTGGGTGGCTGCTTAGGCAGGGGCAGCAAAGGGCTGGGGGGCAAGGAGCAGAAATGGAAGAAGTGCGAGGTTGAGCCGATCGAGCACCTGGAGTCCTTGTAAGGGCGGCCGGCTCCTTGGGAGGAGGGGTCTTTTCTGGAGCGGGGGGTTGGGGAGGCAGGTAGATGGCTGCTGGATTCCCAGGACTGGTAGCTGTGCAGCAGTCATGCTCTTTACCCCAGCAGCATCGGGCTTGCAGAGGCACTGAGTACTCACAGTGTCACTGAGAGGATAGAATGGAGAAGGGGAGAGAGATGTACATCACCCCTGAACTCCTTGGCGGAAGAGGAGGCGGCCAGCCGCCACTGGAGAATGGCCAGCTGGCTGGCCAGGGAGCAGGAGGTGGTGGCGGCACAGCTCGCCTGCCCTCCCCCTCCCCCCTCGGGGGGAGGAGGAGGCAGCAGCCAACATGGCTGGCCGGGGCACAGGAGGTGGCAGCGGTGGCAGAGCAGCTCGCCACTAGGGCACAGAAGCACCTCGAGCCAGCCCTGCTTAGGGGCTAGTGTCGAACCCTGCCCACTTAGCAACATAAACCTCTTTAACCCGATTGGTTTTGGGAGGGATACCTCATCATAAGCCTCCTGTATTTTGAGGAGTTCCTCATGCCTTCACAATGCTAATGTCAGCTGGGAATGCCAACTCTTCTCAGCTAGTTGGGTCCTAGAAATTGTCCACATACCATGGTCCTTATGAGCCAGGGATTCACGTTCCCCAGGAGGTGGCAGGGGATCTCCCACTTTTCAGGACTTCTGTTCACCACCAGCCCCCAAACAGCAACATTGCGTGGTGACATCCCTGATGCAATGACATCATGCGGAAGTGACATGATCATGTTGGGGACGGGGGACGTAGTGAAGTGATGCTCTGCTTTTTGGGCAAAACTCTATGCTTTGAGAGCAATTTTACCATAGAGTTTTGCCCAAAAAAGCAGAGTGTCACTGTGCAACATTCCCAGCATGATGATATCACTTCCACATCGTGTCTTCATGTCAGGAACATTGTGCGATATCCCTGTTCCCTCCAGGAATGCCCCCAAATCTGCCTGCTGTATGAAGTAGGACCTGGAAACCCTTGAACCAGGTGCTGGCTTTAGTCTTTCAACCAGCCTTTAAGGTGAGAGGGGGGAGTTGCTGCCCCTCAGTTTCTTCTCACATATCTTGTTTGGCTCCAATAGGCTTCTTTATAATCATGACAAAAACCAGTTGACTTGGGAGCTGGCCACTGTCCATTCTCCACCCCCATTAAGAACATAAGAACATAAGAGAAGCTAGTGGGTGGGGAAGGAAGCAAGGAGGGAGGAAGCGCCCCCCTGATGCACTCGGGGCCTGTCCTGAGGCGCAGGAGGCCTGCAGGGTGGGGAGGAGGTGGACGGCGATGCCTGAAGGGCCCAACGGCAGGGCAGCTCAGGTAGGCATGTATGGTGCATAGAGGGGGCTGGAGCAGACCCACTGCTGCTTCCTCCTCCAAGACAGGCCTGCTCAGACCAGATGACTCTTCCACGCCACCCTTGGTGAGTCTTCTTGGTGCTGCTGCCTCAGGGAGCAAGGGGATGGGGTGCATGTGGCTGGGGGGTCCTGGTCCCCTGGGGGTGAAGGAGAGACAGGGGAAGTGGGGGGGGGGAGAAAAAGCAGAAAGGCCGCACTCAGAAGAGCCTTGTAGCCCCCTCCCCCTCACACCTTATGCCCCCAGCTTAGCACCCAGCTTGAGCACTGGAGAGGCACGTGGCGGCAAGGGAGGGGAGACACAAGGTGAGGGGGGGCGCCACAAGGCAGCCTCGCCTGTGGGGGATGCTAGTTTTGCCTAGGGTGCTGAAAAACCTCAGGCTGGCCCTGCTAATAGCCACTGATGGATCTCTGCTCCATATATTTATCCAGTTCCCTCTTGAAGCCACCATGCTTGTAGCCTCCACCACCTCCTGTGTATCAGGTAGCCCTGCCATAAGATGGATGGAAGGGAAGGAGGGAGGGATGGACTGGCATTTCTCACTTACAAAGAGCTGTATAAAAAAAAGGACATAGTCATATATGAGGAAGATATAAGAACAACACTTAAAGAAAATGATAAAATTATGTTAAGGGAGGAAATAACACTACAGGAGATAAGGGATGTAATTAAAGAATTGAAAAAGGGCGAATCCCCAGGCCTAGACGGTTTCACAAGTGAATTCTATAAGGAGATGGCAGACATATTGGCCCCAGAGCTCCAAGAGGTATTTAATGGAATACTGAAAGGGATAAAAGCCTCGGATTCGTGGACGCAATCAGAAATAGTGGTAATCCCTAAACCACATAAAGACCCAGAGGAAGTGGGCTCATATAGACCTATTAGTTTACTAAATCAGGATTATAAAATCTTTGCAAAAATATTGGCAAATAGATTAAAGAAGACCATACCTAACATAATAAAAGAGGACCAATATGGATTTGTAAAAGACAGGAATATAGCCCACCCCATAAGGAATATTATAAATGTATTACAACATGGCCACAAAAAAAAGCTGGGCCTCTTGAAATTAGATGTCTACAAAGCATTCGATATACTCTCCCAGGATTTTATGTGGCAGGTAATGACTAAATACGAGATGGGGGAGCCATATATAAAAGTGATCCAAGAAATGTACAGAGAAGGGACAGCAGTGGTGAGAGTTAAGAAAGAACACTCACAACCCCTCAAGATTCAAAGAGGAGTCCGGCAAGGATGCCCGCTCTCGCCCCTCCTATTTATACTAGCAATAGAACAGCTAGCCGAAAGAATAAGAAATTCTGCAAGGGTGGAAGGATACAGGGTAAGGAAGGAAGAAATGAAAATCAATTTATTTGCCGACGACATCATAATCGCTATGACAAACCCCAAAGAGGCAGTAAAAGAAATAAAAGTTATATTAGAGGACTTCGAAAAATGTTCAGGACTGAAGGTGAACATGGCTAAATCAGAAATTATGTATCTTAATGTGACTAAAGAAGAAAGGGAACAAATACATGGGATTACTAATATTGGAATGGGCACCAAAAAATTCAGATATTTAGGTATTGTACCAAAGCT
Organism: Gekko gecko; assembly: GCA_029375565.1. Classification (NCBI taxonomy): domain Eukaryota; kingdom Metazoa; phylum Chordata; class Lepidosauria; order Squamata; family Gekkonidae; genus Gekko; species Gekko gecko. Next base: position 192,089,847 of record JAPDNY010000001.1, read on the forward strand.
GAAAAAAAGGGGGGAAAGGGAAGGGGAAACTCAACCCAAAATCACACTGCGAACCAAGGGGGCCAAGCTGACTAATATAATATAAACATAGAAATTTATTTAAGTGTACACTAGTTAAAATAACTTCTGATTAAAATTTTTCAGTTTCAGACGTATAAAAACATACAAATACTCATACAAAGGATGGGTCAACACTATACAACTGAAGACCAAACGCGTTTCGGCCCCAAAGGGCCTTCCTCAGTAGTCACTAATACATATATATCATAGACACACATTCATAGACATATATACATATATCAACCCAGGTGTTGTAGCCTGAAATAATAAGGGGGGGGGAAGACAAATTATTCTATATTCTCGAATTATATGCCCAATTTTTAAATAAAATTTGTTCCTTACAAAAGTAGTTTTACCTTATATGGTTATACAGCTATTACAGAGATTAGTACTGGGCCATAGGTATGTCTGTTGTAGTCTCACCAGTACTTCTACACTAAAGGAAAAATAATAAAGTTATGAATTTGCTCTAATTACATCCATTAGTATCTTAAATTTAATAAAATTTAAACACAAAATAAATTGGTCAACCCACCTGGTAATCAGAATTTTGTAGTTATGAATGTGTGCCACTCCATCAGAGTAAAGATACTGTTACACGCTGCTACAATGGCCACCATATATATACCACTAGGGGTGATGCAATCACCAACTGACATTGCACACTGCCCATGAATAGACATACAGGAGGGGAGGGAATATGAAGTCAAGGGAATTACAGAGCACCTGGTTGTGATGGAGGGAAGGGGGGGAATGAAAAAGGGTGGGAGAACAGAATATAATTTTTCTTTTTTGCAAAAACAGATAAGAGTTATCACAAACAGCAAGTCCAGTCCACCTCTTCATTTAATCCAAATGGAGCCCATGTCTGTAGTTGATGAATCCAGAACAGCTCTCTTCTCAGGAGTACTTTGCACATGTTCAAAGTAGTCTTCTGCACACTCTCTATAATCCAGAATTTTAATTGTCTATCCGTGTACCCCTTGTCCAGAAAATGATTCACTAAGGGAGCAGAGCGCTTTTGCAATCTAATACAACTCCGGTGTTCACCTATTCTGACTTTTACAGGTCTAGATGTTTGCCCCAAATACAAAAGACCACATGGGCACTGGATAGCGTAGACCACCCCCTCACTCTGACAGTTACCAAATGTATTAATCGAGAAGGTTCTTGTTTTTGCAGTATTCTGAAAAGACTTCTTGCTGTCAGCACAATAACACTGGGTACAGTTTCCACAAGCAAAAAAACCTCTTGGAATGTTCCTCCCACTCAAACACCTGGTGTCCTTCTCTTTCGGCAAACTGCTTCTAACCAGTATATCTCTAAAGTTCCTAGCCCTCCTAGCTGTAAATAAGGGAGGGTTCTGGCATCTGGGTATATTTGATAGAAGGTGCCAATATTTGTTGACAATGGTTTTCACTGGTTTGAATGCACTATTATAGGTAAGAGGTATAATGATTCTATCTGTTGTTTCTTTGTGGGGCTTGGGTGTGAGTAAGGATGTTCTGGATGTATTGCAGGCTCAGTAGTATGCCCTTCTCAGATTCCTATCTGTATATCCCCTGTGAGAAAGTTGACTCATAAGAATGCTTGCCTGTCTCTTGAAGTCCTTATCCTCACTGCAATTTCTTCTCAGTCTTAGCAACTGTGAATATGGTAAGTTTTTTTTTATGTGGGCTGGATGAAAGCTGTCCATGGCTAAATACGAATTTGCATCTGTGGGTTTCCTGTATACTTCAGTTTCTAATTTATTACCTGACCTCCTAATTTCAACATCCAGGAAATGTACCTTATATTCATCATAGACTAATTCAAATTTGATTGTGTTATGTATTTGATTTATATACTGGCCAAACTCAATCAAAGATCTTGTTGTCCCTTTCCAAATCAGGAAGATATCGTCCAGAATTTTTTTGTAAAAAAAGGACCTCCAGTCCTTCTTGGGCATATGAAACTTTTATCATTCTTTTTTGCCGCACAAGGCCTCCATGGCGCAGCCCCTGCATGCCCTACTTCACAAGGACGCAAAGTGGGAGTGGGGCCCACGGCAGAAACAAGCGTTTGGGGCTGTAAAGGACCTGCTGTCATCAGACGCTGTGTTAACTCATTTCGACAAGGACAAGCTCCTCATCCTGGCAGTCGACGCATCCCCTTACGGGGTGGGCGCAGTGTTAAGCCATCTTATGCCAGACGGCACTGAGGCACCCATCGCATTCTACTCACGGTCCCTCACCACAGCAGAGAAAAATTATGCCCAAATTGACAGGGAGGGCCTCGCCCAAATAGCTGGAGTTAAAAAATTCCACAACTTTGTGTATGGGCAACGGTTCCTCTTTGTGATGGACCACAAACCTTTACTGGGCATATTTTCGTCGGACCAACAGACACCTAACATACTATCTCCAAGGATGTTGCGATGGGCAGTATTTCTGTCTGCATATGATTTTGAACTGGAGCACCGATTGGGGAAGGCTATTGGGCATGCGGACGCCCTTAGCCACTGCCCGGCTCCGCTAAAGGACTTGGACAGTGACCAGGACTCGGACATTCTTGCCGTGGAAGAGCTTCTTGAGGCACCAGTGACTTCTGTAGACATTGCCGCTGCGTCGGCAAAAGACCCGATAATTGCCCGCGTCCTCAATTGGGTGTGGAGGGGGTGGCCAGCGAGAAAAACGAAGCCGGAGTTTCGGCCTTTCGTTTCCCGCCAAAATGAATTGTCTGAGTCCAAAGGGTGTCTGCTTTGGGGTAATCAGGTGGTGGTTCTCTCACAGCTGTGGGAAACGGTCTTAGAGGCATTGCATGCTGGGCACCCTGGAATGGTGCATATGAACTCTCTCTCGAGGGTATGTGTGGTGGCCGAAGTTGGATGAGGACATTGAGGTGTGGGTAAAAAACTGTATGTCTTGCCAGCAGTCACGCCCGGAACCACCTCATGCTCCAGTCCAGCCCTGGGAGAAGTCAAGGAGGCCATGGTCCCGCCTCCACATTGATTTTACGGGTCCCTACCATGGGCAAATGTTTTTGATTTGTGTTGATTCTTTTTCTAAATGGTTAGAGATTGTTAACATGAAGTCGACTGGGTCCGGGGCTGTTATCAATGCCCTACAAAAGCTTTTCACTACCCACGGGCTGCCGGACTGTTTGGTTTCGGACAACGGGCCTCAGTTCATGTCCGCAGAATTCGAAGGGTTTCTGTCGAATAACTTAATACGCCATGTGACTTCTGCACCGTTCCACCCGGCCTCCAACGGACAGGTGGAGCGCATGGTGAGAACGGCAAAGGAGTCACTTGGGTGCCTGATGTGTGGGGACTGGGGCCAGAAGATCACCTTCTTTCTTCTGTGCCAGCACATCACGCCCTGCTCTGCGACGGGGAGGAGCCCTGCAGAGTTACTGATGGGGAGGAAGCTGGCCTTTCTCCTAGACCGCCTGCACCCTGACTTAGACCAGTCAAGGCAGCGGTCTGAGGTTCCAGCCCAGGGGAGAGTTTTTCAGTGTGGGGACAAAGTTTTCGCCTGGAACTACGGGGAAGGTCATCGGTTGCTACCAGCCATAGTCACCAAGGTTGCAGGGTCCAGGCTGTACGTGGTCCGGCTTCCCAGTGGATGGGAGATTTGCCGCCACGTAGACCAGCTCAGGGAGTGCTGGGCAGACTCAAGTGCTGAGTCGGTGCCCGAACCTGAGCTGGTCCCTGAGCAGGAGGGGTCTCCCGCCGAGGAGGTGAGTGCTGCGGATCAGGATTCAGAGTCTGGGCAGACCCCAACTCCAGAGCCTGAAACCCCTGTATTGGTGTCCCCTGGCTCTCCTGCGAGACAAGTCACCAGAGTCCCTGAAGAGTGTGCCGCTCCAACTCCAATGGAGCAGAGACCGCTGCGCCAGTCGAGCAGAAGTCGTTGTGCCCCCTCCTACCTGAAAGATTGTTTGGCAGGGTAATGCTCCATCTTAGGGGGGAGGAATTTGTTGTGTATTAAACTGTAAATCAAGCCTATCTTTTCTCATGTTAAGCTTGCTTCTGAATGTGGCTCCTCAGATGGCGCATTGTCATTGGTCGGTTTCTGCGAAACCTTGTAAATACCCAATCACTATGTGAGAATGTATCAGAGAGGGAACGGTCCTGATTGGCCTTTATCCCTGCATTGTTATTGGTTCTTACTTGACAATGGGTGTGGCTTTGACATCCCGGGAGAGTTTAAAAGAAGGAGCTGTGCTCCACTGTTTTGTGGGTGTTTACTGGTGTGTTCTGAACTGGTGTTGCCGTTACAAATAAAGCTGAATCACTTGCTGAAATCACTTCGTTGTTAAGTTGTCCATACAGCCGCCCCTTCCCTGGCTTTTCTGGGCACGCCACTGCTGCAGCGTGCTCAGAAAAGCCGGCGCTGGGGCTGGGAGGGAAGGGGCGGATGTTTGAACAGCTGCCCCTTCCCTGGCTTTTCTGGGCACGCTGCTGCTGCGGTGTGCTCAGAAAAGCCGGCACTGGGGCTGGGAGGGAAGGGGTGGGCGTTTGAACGGCCGCCCCTTCCCCGGCTTTCCTGGGCACGCCCCAGGTGCCGCGGGCCCAGGAAAGCCAGCGCCCCCCCCATTTCCAGGCTCCACCAGGAGGTTGGCATTCCCTGGTGACAAGACAGGAAGTCCTACAACTGATGGACAATTTAAAAACTAATAAATCACCAGGCCCAGATGGCATTCATCCGAGAGTTCTGAAAGAACTCAAATGTGAACTTGTGGATCTCCTTACAAAAATATGTAATCTTTCTTTAAAATCTGCCTCCATTCCTGAGGACTGGAAGGTAGCTAATGTCACTCCCATCTTTAAAAAGGGCTCCAGGGGAGATCTGGGAAATTACAGGCCAGTCAGTCTGATACTGATACCGGGTAAGTTGGTGGAAACTGTTATTAAGGAAAAGAATTAGTAGGCACATTGATGAACAAAACCTATTGAGGCAGACTCAGCATGGGTTCTGTAAGGGAAGATCTTGTCTCACTAACCTATTAGTGTTTTTTGAGGGAGTGAACAAACATGTGGACAAGGGGGACCCAATAGATGTTGCTTACCTTGATTTCCAGAAAGCTTTTGATAAAGTTCCTCACCAAAGGCTCCTAAGTAAGCTCAATAGTCATGGGATAAAAGGACAAGTCCTCTTCTGGACCAAAAATTGGCTTATAAATAGGAAACAGAGAGTGAGTATAAATGGGAAAGTTTCTCAGTGGAGGATGGTAAGCAGTGGGGTACCACAGGGATCAGTACTCGGTCCGATGCTTTTTAACTTGTTTATTAACGATTTGGAATTGGGAGCAAGCAGTGAAGTGGCTAAATTTGCAGATGACATGAAGTTGTTCAGGGTGGTGAAAACCAGGGAGGATTGTGAGGCACTCCAAAGAGAACTGTTGAGGATGGGTGAGTGGGCGTCAACGTGGCAAATGGGGTTCAATGTGGCCAAGTGCAAAGTGATGCACATTGGGGCCAAAAATCCTAAATATAAATACACGTTGATGGGGTCTGAACTGGCAGAGACGGACCAAGAGAGAGATCTTGGAGTCGTAGTATATAACTCAATGAAAATGTCTAGACAGTGTGTAACTGCAATAAAGAAGGCCAACGCTCTGCTGGGGATTATTAGGAAGGGAATTGAAAACAAATCAGCCAGTATCATCATGCCCCTATATAAATCATTGGTGCGACCTCATTTGGAATACTGTGTACAGTTCTGGTTGCCACCCCTCAAAAAGAATATTATAGCATTGGAAAAAATGCAGAGAAGGGCAACTAGAATGATAAAAAGGTTGGAACACTTTCTCTATGAAGAAAAGTTAAAATGCTTGGGGCTCTTTAGCTTGGAGAAACGACGGCTGAGGGGTGACATGATCGAGGTTTATAAGATTATGCATGGGATAGAGCTGGTTGAGAAAGAAGCACTTTTCTCCCTTTCTCACAGTACAAGAACTCGTGGACACTCAATGAAATTGCTGAGCAGTCAGGTTAGAAAAGATAAAAGGAAGTCCTTCTTCACCCAAAGAGTGATTAACACATGGAATTCACTGCCACAGGAGGTGGTGGCAGCTACAAGCATGGACAGTTTCAAGAGAGAATTAGATAAACATATGGAGCAGAAGTCCATCAGTGGCTATTAGCTCTCAGTCTGGGGCAGATGATGCACTCTATTCTTGGTTCTGGGGGGGCAGCAGTGGGAGGGTGTAAAGTACTGGGTTTCATGCCTCATGACTCGGACGACGACGTAAGAGAAGACACGTTTATTTGTACTTCACACAAGACAAAGACAAGCAGTAACGGCCGGAGGCCAACTATATACAGTAAGGGGGGGGACGCCCCACATTCCTATTGGCGGGTTTGAATTGCCCGCCAATGCTGCCATTGGTTCTTTACTGGCGAGCTCAGGAGCCTAGTCCCTATTGTTCTCAGAGAGCGGAACTTGGCTGCATTTCGCCAGCTCGGACTCCTGATCTTAGGACACAACACCCCTAACCCCATAGATTGTCTCCTATCAGGTGATGTAGTCTTTTAGGTAGGCTGGTGGCCTCCGTTCTCTTAATGATCTTCGGGGGGCTGGCACCGGACTGGCGGGGCCCCCTTCGGGTGGTCCTCCTGCACTAGAAGCTTGGATTTCCAGCGGCAGTGACGGTGGCGGCGGCAGCGGCGGCGGCGGCTCGGCTTGCTCTGAGACCCCCTCCGGGCTCCGTGGTCTTTCAGGCACTTGCTCCGCTGGTGGTGCCTGCAGCCGATCGGATGCTGGAGCGGCCGCGGTGTATTCCGGTAGCGGGGCCTGGATCCCTGTGCCGGGGTCTTGCCGCCTCCGGAGCTGGTCCACGTGCTTACGGAGGACCCAGTCCCCGTCTGCCAGGACCTCATATGAAACTGGCCCGGTGGGTTTGAGAATGCGACCGGCCAGCCACTGAGGCCCCGCCCCGTAATTCCTAAAGTAGACAGGTTCCCCCGGGAGGAAGCTCCTGGGCGCCTCCCGGGTTTCGACCAGCTTTCTCTCTGGGGCTCGGTCCGGGTGGAGCCTGTCTAACAGGGTCGTGGGGTGGTGGCCCATCAATAGTTCTGCTGGGCAATGCCTGGAGATGGGGTTCGGGGTGGTGCGCTGTGCAAGGAGGAAGCGGGCCAGCCGGAACTCCCCCTCCCCCTCGGTTATGCGGCTCAGGGCTTCTTTGGCAGTGCAGACTGTCCTCTCTGCCTGTCTGTTTGTTGCCGGGTGGAAGGGCGCAGATTGTATATGCTTGATTAAGTTCCTTGCGAGGAACACTTGGAACTCAGCAGATGTGAACGTGGCCCCGTTGTCCGACACAATCATGTCTGGCAAGTCGTGCGTAGCGAATATTTTGCGCAGGGCCCTTATTGCCGCTTTAGCAGAGGTGGTAGACACTGGACTTATTTCTACCCACTTAGAGTAGGAGTCTACTGTCACCAAGAACTGGAGCCCCTGGAACGGCCCGGCAAAGTCTACGTGTAAGCGTGACCACGGCTTGTGAGTGGACTCCCAGCTTTGGGTTGGCACGCTTGGGGGATTGGGGCGGATCTCCTGACACCGTGTGCACCCCTGGACCCAGGTCTCAATTTCCGAGTCTATCCCGGGCCACCCACGTAGCTCCTTGCGTTTCTAGAACCCCTTGTCTCATGGGCCCCGGGATGACCACCTTGTCCCCCCATAGTAAGCACCCTTTCAAGGCGGATAACTCTTCCCTCCTGGCTTTGTATGCTGTGAACTCTGGCCCGGCCGGTTCCGCCGGCCATCCCCTCACCACCCAGTTTAGGACCCGGGAGATAATAGGATCTCGGGACGAGCGGGCGGCCACGTCTGCAGCCTGCAGGGGGGTTGGGAAGCTCCTCCATTCACAATACCGCGGGAGCTGGGGCCAGGTCCTCTCCCATTTGCGGCAGCAGCAGGCGGCTAAGGTCGTCGGCATGACCCAGCACCTTGCCCGGCCGATGCTCCAACCGGTACTGATAGCCCACTAAGAACAAGGACCAGCGCAACACCCGGGGCGACAGTACCTGCGGCGTTTGTTTGTCTGCCGCGAACAGTCCCAGGAGCGGCTTGTGATCGGTTACTAGCGTGAAGGGCCGCCCATACACGAAGTTATGGAATTTTTTTACCCCCGCCACCAGGGCCAAGCCCTCCCAGTCTATTTGTGCATAGTTACGCTCCGCGGGGGACAGCGTGTGGGAGTAGTAAGCCACCGGAACTTCCCTCCCATCCGGTAGTTTGTGGCCCAAGACCGCCCCGACCCCATACGGCGATGCATCGCATGCTAGGATTACCGGTAGCTTTTCGTCAAAGTGGGCGAGTACAGCATTCAAGATCAATATTGTCTTAACCCCCCGGAATGCTGCCTCCTCCCTCGCTCCCCATGCCCAAGGCGTCATCTTATCCAGCAGTCTGTGTAGGGGTTCCGCCACGGCAGCTTTGTGTGGGAGAAAGGCGTGGTAAAAGTTCAGGAGGCCTAAGAACGCCTGGAGCTCCGCCTTGGACTTCGGTGCGGGGGCCTCCATGATGGCCTTCACCTTGTCCCTCGCCGGATGCAGGCCCTTTGTGTCGACCCGGTACCCCAAGAACTCCACCTCCGGCACCCCGAGGAGGCACTTTTCCCATTTCACCTTTAGCCCCGCGGCTTGGAAGTGACCCAGGACCGTTCGGAGGCGGGTGGCGAAACTCTCCGGGGTGGCCGCGGCGATGAGGACGTCATCGAAGAATGGCGTCACACCAGGGATCCCTTTTAACAAATCATCCATTAGGTTCTGGAAGATCCCTGGGGCCACACTGACCCCGAACTGCAGCCGCTTCACCCTGAAGGCCCCCGGTGGGTTACTATGGTTTGTGCCTCGGCAGTGGCCTCATCCACAGGGAGTTGCTGGTACACCTGCACGAGATCCAGCTTTCCAAATATGCGCGCCCCCGCCAGTGTGGCTGACTACGGGTACGGGGTATGCATGCGCCTGAAGTGCCTGGTTAATAGTGCACTTGTAATCCGCGCAGATGCGGATTTCCCCGTTCGGCTTCATGGGTGTCACAATTGGGGTCTCCCAATGTGCATAAGGGACGGGCTCTAGGACTCCCTGGGCCACCAACCGGTCCAGTTCTGCCTCTATTTTAGGGCAGAGGGCCAGGGGCACGGTGCGGAAGCGCCGCCGGATGGGAGTCACTGTCGGGTCTAAGTGAAGCGACACCGGGGCCCCTTTATAACACCCCAGCTCCCCATCAAAGACCTCGGGGAATTCCTTGCACACCGCCCCCCAGTCCCGCGTCCCGCACTTATTCACTTCCCCAATCGTAATGCCTAGGGCCTCGAACCACGCTCACCCCAGGAGACTCACAAGGTTTCCCTCTACCACCACCAAGTCCAAGTTCCCCTCAAAGTCTCGGTATTGCACTCAGAAAGTGCCGACTCCCCGAATGGGGACAGGGTTCTTTTGAAAGTCCACCAAGCTAAGCGGCGATGGACGTAGAGGGGGTCCCCCGGACGGGCAAAGTTTTTTCAAAGTGTCCATGGAAATTATGGACGCAGCCGATCCCGAGTCCACCTCCATGCAGCAGGGGGACCCCTCGATCCGCACGTTTACTTGGATCTTCAGGGTGGAGGAGAGATTGGGGTTGGGGAGGCGAAGTACCTGTAGCAGTTGATCTGTAAGATGGTACAGCTCGGCGACCTCTTCCGTCGTCTTGTGGGCGGTGGACAGTGTGCGGTGTGGTGGGGCTGCCGACCTCGAGTTCCGGGGGCCCTTGGACCGGCAGACCCGTGCGAGGTGTCCCTGCTTTCCACACCCGTGACAGACAGCGTCCCGGAACTTACAGGTCTTCCTCCCATGGCCTTCCCTGCAGCTGGCGCACACGGTCCGGTTGCCGGAAGGCTTGGCTGGCTCTCTGTCGGCCTGCTGGGCCTGCGTCGGCCGGCAGTGTTGGGGTCTGAGGGAGTAGACCTCTTCGGTGTCTGAGTTCCCGAGCTGGGACCCCTCCTGACCGCATGGGCAGCCGCGGCCGGGCATTCCCCTTCAGCGGCCTCTTGTGCCATTGCGGTGTCGATGGCCTCATCCAGGGTGAGCCGCCGGTTGCCAATCAACTTACGCCGCAGCTTGGAGTCCGCCAGGCCCCACACGAGTTGCGTCAGCAAGTTGTCTTCCACCTTCGGGAACCCGCAGTCCACCGTGAGTGCCCTCAGCATGGCCAGGAAGGCAGCAGCGGATTCCCCTTGGGCCTGGACGCGCCTCTGGAACTCCATCCTCTTGGCCAGGAAGGTAGGCCGGGGGCTGAAGTACGCATTGAGGACGTTCAGGATCTCCGCAAATGAGCTTTCCAGGGCCGTGCGGGGCACCAAGAGGCTCTTGGCGAGGCGGACCGTTTGGGTGCCGCACGAGCTCAGCAGGAGCGACCGTTTTTTCTCAGGGTCGCGAATCTCGTTGAGGTCCATGTAGCTTATGAGCTGGTTGACCCAGGCGTCCCAGATTTCTGGCTGTGACGGATCGAAGCGCTCGAGTATTACATGTGTGGCGGCCATAGCTCCGTCTGGGAAGGCGTACGCCAGTGCGAGCGGTGCGGTGCTGCTCTCGGGGTCAGCGATGCGATGCTCGGCGAGCGGTGCGGTGCTGCTCTCAGGGTCAGCGATGCGGTGCTCGGGGGTGGCCTTGTTGTCCTCTTCGTCGCTCATGGAGTCAGGGAAGGTGTTGAAATCCCACCTTCGTCGCCACTGTAAAGTACTGGGTTCCGTGCCTCATGACTCGGACGATGACGTAAGAGAAGACGCGTTTATTCGTACTTCACACAAGACAAAGACATGCAGTAACGGCCGGAGGCCAACTATATACAGTAAGGGGGGGTGCGCCCCACATTCCTATTGGCGGGTTTGAATCGCCCGCCAATGCTGCCATTGGTTCTTTACTGGCGAGCTCAGGAGCCTAGTCCCTATTGTTCTCAGAGAGCGGAGCTTGGCTGCATTTTGCCAGCTCGGACTCCTGATCTTAGGACACAACAGAGGGCTTCTAGTGTCCTGGCCCCACTGCTGGACCTCCTGATGACACCTGGTATTTTTGGCCACTGTGTGACGGAGTGTCGGACTAGATGGGCCATTGGCCTGATTCAACATTGGCTTCTCTTATGTTCTTATGTTCTTATCCCGCCCCCCAACCACACCCCTGAGTGTTATTAAAACTATTAATTTTCAAAAATATAAATGAAAAGACACAGACCAGTTAGAAAATAATAGGCAACAAGAGTTCAATTTTGCTAGTAACCTCACATAGCATTTCTCACAGGAATCTTGCTGGTTTTTAGAGGTGACATGAAGTCCAGTTTCTGTTTATGGGATTTTTGGTACCATTGGTACTTCTAAGTTGAGAGGTTGAAGCACTATGTATCTTCCTTCTAAATCTACAGTCCAGGTCTTGTTTTGGTGTTGTATTTGCATCTTCACGGTTGGTAGCCATTTGCATCTGATGTTTGCTTCTGCTAGTTGTGTGGCTTAAGTAACTTATGATTCTGTTGTGTTTCTGCAGATAGATCAGGGAACACCAAGATATTTTTATTGTTATATTGGAGGCCACCATTTCCTCTAGAAAGTTCCAAGATCTTCTTCTTTGTGTGCATATTCAAAAGTTCTGTTATTATATCTCTTGTTCCCCTTGCACGATTTTCAAAAGGAGAGCCAATTCTGTACTGTTTGGGTACATAAGGAGCAATTCCTTCTTTCAGCTGAAGAACTGATGAAAGCCATGTGTCCCAAAAAAAAGATAATTCAGTTGCCCCCTGTTCTTACTCCTCAAAGCCTCTAAATTTCAGATTTTGGTCTCTTATTTTATCCAACATCAAAAAAATTTCTTTTGCCCTTTTCTCATGAGATTGGACTGTGGACCCCATCCTGATTAGCTAACCCAATCTCCATTGCCCACTCAGCTGTGCATGCTACTTCTTACGGAGCCATTTGCAGAAATTCCAGCTGGTCGGTGATTGGTTTTGAAATTTCATGGATATCCTCCAAAATATCCTTCTTTAAAGATTTAAGAGCTTCGTGAAAATCCTTAGTGGTTAGTAAATCCTGGGAAGGTAAATCCAAAGGAGATCTTAGCCCTATTGGATTTCAGATGAGACGCATGAGGATTTTTTTGGTGGAGCACCATAGCTTAGAAAGTTTTGTAGGACTTTGGAACTCATTGGCTTTATTTTTTGATCCTTTGACTTTGCCCATGCTCTAAAAAAAAGATTTAGCAGGTAGTCTGTGTCAATTCAGGTGCAATTGGGGTTATCGGGAGAGGAGCTCAGTCTCTATGTGTAGCCTCTCTATAGGCTCTCAGAGTTCAAGAAACAGAGGGTGATTTCCCACTAAAGCTGACTCGGGGTAGCGCCGCCATTTGGCCCGATACTATTAGTCAATTTCACACCCGAAGCCGCGGGGCTGCATTTTGACCCGCGGCTTCGCCCGATTTCCCCAGCAGTTTCGTAATCCTGTTTTTTGAGGATTACGAAACTGCGGGGGAAATCAGGCGAAGCCGCGGGTCAAAATGCAGCCCCGCGGCTTCGGGTGTGAAATTGACTAATAGTATCGGGCCAAATGGCGGCGCTACCCCGAGTCAGCTTTAGTGGGAAATCACCCACAGAGACACAGTTCTCTGCTGCAAGCTCTCCCCACTGTCCAGTGGAGCAGCATTTTATTTACTACCCATTTCCCCCGCCCTTGCATATATGAGATCATAGTAGAACAAACAAGATATCTCTCTACCAGCAAAGCTCACCCTCCCTAACTCCCCCAAACCATCCCATCTGCTTGCCATTAGCCAAGCTTCTGTTAACTTTGATATGTGATGTTGTTTCTCAGTACCTGTGTGTGAGAACCACCTTCTTATCACTGTGAGGACAGGCTGACCTTCCAGGGTATGCCACATAGAAGGAGTCCATGTCTACATCTATGCATTCGTCTCCATTCGAGCTGGCACTATGCCCACCCTCCCAGCAGGGTTCCAGTTAAACTTTATACCTTCCTGATAGAATAGTCTTGCCGCTTGTGTTCCTGCTGAATAGCATTGTCAACTTTCAAGTGGGGCCTGAAGATCTCCCACTATTACAATTGATCTCCAGACAACAGAGATCAATTCCCCTGAAGAAATTGACTGCTTTGAAGTGTGGACTCTATGGCATTGTAACCTGCTGAGGTTCCTCCCCTCTTCAAACCCCACCCTCTCCAGCTTCCACCCCCCACCCTCCAAATCTCCAACCCAGAGCTGGCAGCCTTAGTGATGAGGATGTGTTCCTTCGAGTATGGGTGTGGCCACTTGACTGATGACAGTAAAATGATGCCATATGGCTTGTTGAAGACTATTGCTCAGCAGTAAGTTCTGTGGAAATCAGCAGGTTACTGAAAGCTATCAATTTCTGAGCAACAGGATTGAGTGACTGAATCATGGAATCAGCTCCAGTGGTAAAATATACAAAGGGGGTTGTTGTGCAAAAAGCCTCCATGATTTCTGAACCTTTGAAGTAAGGTAAAGGTAAAGGTTCCCTTGCTCGAAAGCCAGTTGAATCCGACTCTAGGGTTGTGGTGCTCATCTCCATTTCAAAGCCGAAGAGCCAGCGCTGTCCGAAGATGTTTCCGTGGTCATGTGACCGGCATGACTAAACACCAAGGCACATGGAACGCTGTTACCTTCCCACCAAAGTGGTACCTATTTATCTACTTGCAATTTCTTGCTTTCGAACTGCTAGGTTGGCAGGAGCTGAAACTAGAGATGGGAGCTCACTCTGTCATGTGGCGTCTCAGGTCTCGAATTGCTGAACTACTGACCTTCCACAGCCTGCAATTCAGCATCTTAACCACTTGAGCCACCGCAGCTCCATTGAAGTATGTATAGTTAAAAGGCCATAGTTGCCACTAGCTTATCCAGTAGAGTTGCCAGGTCCCCTTGTCATGCTAGTGGGGGGATTTGGGGGTGTTCCAGGACGTCCCTGACATGATGACATCACCTGGAATCATCATGTTGGGGATGTTGTATGGTGACACTCTGGTTTGGGGGCAAAACTCTATGGTAAAGCCAGCTTCAAACCATAGAGTTTTACCCTCAAACCAGAGTATCACCGCGTGACATCCCCAATATGATGACATCACTTTTGGGTGATGTTATCACATTGGGGATGTTACACAACGACATCGCTGTTTGGGGGTGGGGTTTCCCCCACTGGCCAGCTGGCTGGCAGCAGGCAGAAGTCCTCAAAACCAGGGGAATCCTCATCGGGACCTGGGGACTGGCAAGCCTATTATCCAGCAGTATGCCTGGGCCCAAAAGCATCCCAATATTACACATTGTTCAATTGCAGAGCCACTTTCATAATAGATCGAAACTTTTAGGACAGGAGCTTTATTTACTATGGCACTTAGAATACCATTTACATTAGGTAAATGTTAAAGAGCAATAGAAGCAATAGTTCAGTGCCACAGCATTACAAGTTTTATCTATTTAATTTTGTCCTTCTGGGATTTCAATGTAGGGATTAAAATACAGAAATTTCAAGGCCTATATTCACAACTTTTGTACTGATATGAAGCCTATTTAGAATTTCTTTTCAACCTGGAGTTGAAAAGTATTCATGAAAAACCAGATCATGATGCATAAACACATAAACATCATGAGCATGAACCAAAACCACACCACACTATTGCTCAATCCAGTTTACCAAGGTAGGATTGAAATACATAATAGGAAAGGACAAGCCCTTTGTATGGGGATCACGTTGCTTCTCTTTATCAGTCAGTCAATCAGTGCATAGCCCACCCTGAGCCTTGTGGTGCAGGGGCAGGCGGGCTAGAAGCCTAATTTAAAAAAATAAATAAATGGTGATCATGAGAAAAGTCAGACCATTCTGACAGTCTGTGCATGGCAGGCTCACTGTATGAATCTTAACACCACACACGCACACCACATGTTGTCTCTGTATCATAACTAGTTGAAAAGCTGCAGTAGTGAAATTGTCAAAACCCAGTCTATATTGACTTTGGCAACGGGTACTGGACAATTAGTTCTCCATAGGATAACTTGTTTGTTCCAAGTGTCATAGGATAACTTGTTTGTTCCACTGAGTATCACATGCTGTGTAGTCACAAGAACACTAATTGTAGTAGCAGGAGTATTAACTACAATTTACCATTAGGTTTACTTAAAACTTATAGCTTTATATCACTTTTACTGGAACAAATTGTATTGTGGAAGTGTAAACAATCTGTCCAAAGTTATACTGGAAATCCCTTTTTAGTGTTGCAATTCCAGTGTGGTATCAGAAAGCTAGGTAGGCCTTTTCCTTTAACTATCTGTAGCCCAATAGTAAAAATAGCAAGAAGGGTATGTGGTTGTGTAGCTCTTTCACTGTAGATGGAGAAAGGGAATTGTTTGCCTTCCAAAATTTGACTTGTGGCTTGTAACATCTGCTATGGCTGGCAGCAGTGGTGGGCACTGATGTCTGCTGATATGCATTTGCCCAAAACACAGTACTCCAAACTGAATTGTGTCTCCAGTCACCCTAGAACTGTGTTCTTCTTGCTGTGTGATAATCACCTTCTCTGTAATGGTTTCATTCTCTCTTGGAGAGACTTTTAAAAATAGCTCTTTATTTTACATTGCCTTCCTCATTATTTACTCTTAATACTAAGCAGCATCAAGATGATTCCACTGCGAGTGACATATATCTTCTGATATGATAGAATTGTAAGAGTAATCAACTAAGGGATACAAGGAGAAATAGCAGTATGTTCTATTCGACCCAACTACAAATATTGGATGTGAATTCCATTATTTTCTCCCTGAGGTTTCTAGAGACAGAGTGATACTAATACTAAACATCTCAGAGACTGGACAAAGAACATTTATTTTTATTTATTTATAGAATTTTTATTTATTTATAGAATTCGTTTACCAAGGTGGCTAACAATTTAAAAGATACATGAAAAAATTCAGTTTTAAAACCATTAATTGACTTCCCCTCCCCAACACGCATTATTAAAACAATTAAAAGCAAAGTTAAAAAACAGAGTTAAAATACATACAAAATATAAAAAACATTGTTTAAGAAAGAGGGAATCATTAAGGGAATACCAACCCCCCCCAAGTCTTCACTCACTGATGGAAGACAGCAACAGATGGGGACAGATGAATTTTCCTGGGAAGAGAGTTCCAGAGCTTTGGTGCATTGACTGAGAAGGCCCTCTTCTGGGTTTCCACTCGCCTAATCTCAGAAGGCAGGGCCACTGAACATGTAGTGCTTGGGCCTGTTCATAAGTGATTAGGTGGTCCTTCAGCCAGGGCTCTTTTTGTAGCAGGAACTCCTTTGCATATTAGGCGACACACACCTAATGTAGCCAATCCTCCAAGAGCTTACAGTAGCCCCTTGTAAGAAGAGCTCTGTAAGCTCTTGGAGGATTGGCTATGCTAAGGGTGTGTCGCCTAATATGCAAAGGAGTTCCTGCTACAAAAAGAGCCCTGCCTTCAGCTATGTTAGTCCCAAACCATACAGGGCTTTGAAGGTCAACACCAGCACCTTGAATTGTGATTGGAAACAAATTAGGAGCCAGAGTAGATGGGCCAAGACTGGAGTGATGTGATCCCTATGACCCACTCCAGTCAACATCCTGGCTGCAGTATTCTGTACCAATTGAAGTTTCTGAACATGAAATAAGATTATGGAGGTATACTGTAATAAAAATGATTTAGAGGCTGTTTTTATTTCAAGGCAAATTTGGTGTATTTTTAGCATTTGTACTTATTTTATTTCTTGGGATATTATAACTCAAGCTGGGTATAATTTATTAATATATAACATAATTCTATCATGACTCTATAAGAGATGACAAATGGTTGCATAGTTTACCAATAATAAAATCTGACTCTAGTCTGGAGCATCATACCCATTCTTGGCTAAGATTTGTTTATTGATTTCCCCCCTCCCCCAATTTGCATTTTAGGAACACTTGTCAACCAGTGAAGTATAAGCACAATCAGCAAGTTTTACACACATTTTATTTGAATAAATTATGCTGCTGGGATGGAGGAGAAAATAGGAAACTTACAGTACAATTCTACGGTTATTTTTCTGGGACTAAGCCCCACTGACTATGATTCTGAGTTGACCTGCTTTAGAATGCTCTGTTAAGCAAGCACCTGATTCACTTATTTAAATCAGTGGTAGCAAAAAGTGCCCAACTTTGCTCATTATTCTGATTTTGTATTCAGAATCCTACTCAAGTCTATTAAATGGGCCTTACTTAGGGATGCCAGGTCTGGGTTGGAAAATACCTGGAGACTCTGGGAGCTGTAAAAGCAGGAGATTTCCAGGCCCCACCTGGAGGCTAGATTGTCAGTGATCCTTTCTTTCGGGAGCCGCTTCTACCCCGCACCTCTCTCGAGATGAGTGATGAGGAAGAGAAAACGGTCCCGATCCCAACGACCATGTCAGACGACGGGGTCCCGGTGACATCAACGCTGGTGACTACGGCATCCGTGTCCGGAGAGAACCCGGTCTCCACTGCCTCCACACCATGGGGAGTGGAATATGACCTCGGGGGGTTCTATGGAGAGCTGTATGGAGGAGCATATTCAGGTGTGAATACTCGACCGAGGAAGAGGCGCGACTGGGCCAAGCTGTTAGCTGAGATCCAGGAGACCTGGTTCCTCACTCCTCGGGCATCGATCCACGAGAGCCGATACGAAAGACCCAGCTACCGACCGAGTGGAGTGGAGGGAGGAGACGAAACTCACCCAGGGCCCAGAGAGTCGGAAGGAGCTGGAAGAAGTGGGAGATGGAGCGGGGACTGCAGCCAAGAGAGACTCTTGCAATTGATAGAAGAGTCCCTGCAGAGGATCCCGAGAATGATCTCAGACGGGATCCAAGAGGAGATGGATAGGAGACAACTACTCCTACCACCCGGGGGGCCAGGGCAGCCTCCCCAAGGAGCCCCAGCCATGCCACCCAGGGGTGTGCCAGGGCAACCTGGGGCACCTCCGGACCAACCCGCGGGGCCCCTGGTGGGGGGGCCACCAGCACCAGGGCCTCCTGTACCTATACTGAGACCGCTGGGAGGCCCCGGGGGCTGGGGAAGGATGGTGCCAAATCCGGCTGAGCTGTTGGATGCCACGTTCAAGGCACCCCAGAGAAATTCTCCTTTTTCCTGGTGAGGGCTGAGAAATTCGTAGACAACTGGGGACACCTCTTCTCCAATGAGGAATGCATCGTGGACGCGATCGCATCGCACCTGCGGGACGCTGCAGCAGATTGGTATGTGGCCCTCCACCAAGAGGATGGAAGAGAACTATGAGAGGTCGACGCTTTTATGTGAGCGATGAAAGACCACTTTGAGGACTCGAACACGAACCAAACCACCCGCGCCTTCATCCGCACGTTCCGTCAAGGCAAGAAAACAGTGCGTGAGTATACTGAAGAATTCCGCAGGCATACCGTGAAAATCAGGGGCTGGCCTGACGGCGTCCTGGCTGAACACTATCAGTTAGGACTGAACCCAGAGATTCGAGGAACTGTGATGAGGGGTTGAGACCCGGGGTCCCTACTGGTGTGGATGAAGGAGGTGGCTGATACCGAGACCTGCTTGTGCACGATCAGGCTGGACAACACGGTGGCCATGGGGAAATCCATTCCGAAGGGCCCACCATCGACGAAGGGGAAACCGACGCAGCAGAAGGACAGGACCAGAGAGGAACGAATGAAGCAAGGTCTCTGCCTTAAGTGCGGGGAGCCCGGCCATTTCGTGGCAAATTGCTCAGGAGGCACCCCCTCCCCGAGTCCCTTCAAAGGGGGGAGGGAAAAGGTCGATACCTCAAGCCCAAACCCACGGCCCGGCCAAAAGGGGCAAGAGCCATGCAGGCAACCCCTTTGGAAGACGAGTCGGAGTCATCAGAAGGGGAACCGGCCATGGTGGCAGGAAACGGGAAGGACCTGCTGTAAACAGCGCTGAGCAGCAGGTCCTGGATTCCCAGGCGCTAAGACCGGTGAGCAAAACCCCTTCCCTCTTCTTTGTGACTGTGATGTTAATGGACCCCGACCTACAGACGCATGTAAGAGTATGGGGTTTGGTAGACTCGGGGTGCGGGTGAGACATTATAAATCCTTCCCTGGTGACAGGGTTGGGGACTAAAGTCGTAAAGTTGGCTGAGCCATTGATCTTTACCCAAATGAACAGCTCCACGATGAAAAAGCCATGCAAGTACAAGACTGTGCCATTACGCATGGGAGTGGGGAGGCACTGGGAGATAAGGACCTTTGTAGTCACCTCGGCAGCCCGATTCCCACTGGTCCTGGGTAGCCCTTGGTTTTACGACCACGACCCAAACATACTTTGGGAGGAGGGGTGATCAACTTCATTTCCCCTCGCTGCGAGGCCCACCTCTGGAAAGACACTTGGGGCTCCCCCCCAGGGAGCACCCATAGTGCTGGTTGGGTTGGCAGAGGCAGAACGGAACACTATCCCTCGGAAGTATTGGGACTTGACGGCCGTGTTTGAGGAAGAGGAGGCGGATGAATTACCCCCCCATAGAAACTCCGACTGTGCCATAGAGCTACTGCCCAACCAAAAGCTGCCCAAAGGGAAACTGTACTCTATGAGCCCAGCCGAGAAAGCGGAGTTAAGGAAATTCATTGATAAAAATTTGGCCAGGGGGTTCATCCGACCGGCATCATCGCCCTGTGCCGCCCCCGTGTTATTCTGGAAAAAAAAGGATGGGGGGTTGAGACTGTGTACGGATTACCGAGGGCTCAATGCGGTTTCTGCAACCAATGCTTACCCGTTACCCCTAATCAAAGAGTTGCTTGCCGCCGTGGTGGGAGGGAGAATCTTCTCCAAGCTGGATTTGAGAGATGCGTACTTCAGGGTGCGCATCAGGGAGGGGGATGAGTACAAAACAGCATTCAACACCACACTGGGACAGTTTGAATACTTGGTGATGCCGTTCGGCTTACAAGGGGCCCCGGGGGTCTTCATGAACTTAATCAATGAAGTGCTGCATAAATATTTGTTCAAGGGGTCCTTGTTTACCTTGATGATATCTTGCTGTACTCCCCTGATAAACAATCCCACGTCAAATTGGTGCGTGAGGTACTTCAGACGTTGCACAAGCACAAACTGTTCGCCAAGTTATCTAAGTGTGAATTTCATCGGTCAGAAATCTCGTTTCTTGGCTACTGGATTTCTCAAACAGGGATTGAAATGGATCCAGCTACGGTATAAGATGTGGTGGGGTGGGAGGCCCCCCAAGACCCGGAGACAATTACAAGCATTCCTCGGATTCGCGACCTTTTACAGATCCTTCTTAGCGAACTGTGCGCAAGTGGCCCTTCCCCTCACTGATCTCCTAAAGACTAAAGAGAAGGGCCTGGAGGGTACTAGACCGGGGGCTAAGCTGGAGTGGACTATTGAGTGTCAAAATGCTTTTAACCAGCTCAAAAACCTGTTTACGTCAGAACCAATCTTAGCCCACCCAAATGAACTGAAAAAATTTGTGGTATATGTTGACGCCTCGGATGTCGCTATGGGAGGGGCCATTTTGCAGAAGGGGGATGATGGGAAGCTCCACCCCCTAGCTTACGTGTCAAAAAAATTTAATGACACTGAGAGAAACTGGTCAGTGTGGGAGAAAGCAGGATCGATAAAATTAGCCCTCTCGACATGGCGGCACTGGCTTGAAGGTGCTAGGGTGCTGTTGGAGGTGTGGACTGATCACAGAAACCTGGAGTTGCTACGGTCCCCAAGAAATCTTAATGCAAAACAACTCCGATGGGCTGACTTTTTCTCTAAATTTAACTTCACGTTGCACCATTTCCCGGGAAAGGCGAACTCCCTGGCTGATGCGCTGTCCTGCCTACCCCAACACGACAGCAAGAGGGAGGAGGTTCGGGACTCCATGTTCACGCCTTCCCAGCTAGGCGGGGTGGTGACAACACATAGCCAAACCAGGCATCAGCCCACCCCCCTGACTCCTTCCTGTTCGTTCTGCTCTCCCTGAGGGGGGAGGTTATGGAATGGGCGCACAAGACTAAACTCACAGGACACATGGGTTTTGTAAAGTCACTGCAGTTGCTGCAAAGACAATTTTGGTGGCCAGGGATGAGAAAAGATCTCTCTCTATTTGTGCAAGCCTGTCAGACTTGCCTCATGAGCAAGCCTCGCCTGGGGAAGCCGCTGGGCTTGCTCCAACCTCTACCGACCCCCATCCGACCTTGGGAAGTTATTTCTATGGACTTTATAATGGACTTGCCACCCAGTGGTGGGAAGACAGTGATATGGGTGGTGGTGGATCTGTTTTCTAAACAAGCACATTTTGTCCCATTTGATCCCATCGGCAAAAAAGCTTGCTAGGGCTTTCTTGCAGCACGTCATGAGACTTCATACTCTACCTACTAAGGTGGTCTCCAACAGAGGGTCGGGGAGAACTGATGGCACTGTTAGGGGTGGAGAGGGGGGTTAGCAGTGCATCTCACCCAGAAACGGACGGACAGACTGAACAAGTCAACCAGACTCTGGAGCAATATCTGAGGTGTTTTACCAATTTCCTACAAGACGACTGGGAGTCGCTCCTACCTTTGGTGGAATTCTGTTACAATAACATGTGTTAGGCGTCTACAGGGGTCTCTCCGTTCATGGCGGTGCATGGCTATGAGGCCCCTCCCCTCCCGTTTTCTGTCGCAGCCTACATTGCTGGCTGGGGAAGCGGGGGACTGGTGCAAGTGACTCCAAGCCACTTGGCCGCTGTTAGCACGAACTTCGGAGGATGCTAAATCTGTGTACAAGGCTCAAGCAGATAAAAAGGGAGACAAAGGGTGGGACCCCAAACTGGGGGACTTTGTATATGTGTCCACCCAAAACATCAAGGGTCTTCAACCTAGTAGGAAACTGGGGTGGAAATATGTAGGACCTTATGAAATTAAACATGTGCTCAATGCTGTAACTGTTGAACTGATTTTGCCCAAATCGTTGAAAGCCATTCATCCTGTGTTTCACCTCAGGTTATTAAGACGTTCGCCTGGGAAGAACCAATGGAGACTGCAATGCCCAATGCCTCCCCCCCTTATGGTTGGGGGGGGCCTGTACTACGAAGTTGCTGAAATTTTGGACTCAAAGATATTGCGGAATCGATTGTATTACCTTGTTGAATGGGTGGATTTTGGTCCTGAGCAAAGGGAATGGGTGAGGGAGGAACATGTTCACGCCCTGCGTTTGATCCACAGGTTCCAGAAATTATACCCTCACAAACCCGGGAGGGGTCAAGAATCAGAGGGGCAGAATGTCAGGTAATCCTGACATGAGATGGATGGAAGGGAAGGAGGGAGGGCTGGTCTGCAACTTTTCATGTTCTGGAATGTAGGGAGGTAAGCAGGTTGCCTAGGAAACCCAGATTTACAGCCTGGGCAATCTGCTATCTCACCAAATGTCCTTGGGTCCCACAAACTCTTTTCTCTGTTTTCCTTTTCTTGGGACAGCTCTGGGCGTTTGGTTTTATTTACAAGTTTTGCACCTTTGCTGTGTGCATGCTTGGCGACTATTGGTAGATAGATGGGGGGGGCATTTCAAAGCTAGTATAACTGTGGGTGCCTATGTTGATCTGCTCATCACTGACAATGGAGTGTTACCATGTCTCTTAGAACTGCTTTCAATAAACACTATCTTCTTTATGAAGCCTGGTGTTTGACTGACTTTCTGGAGAACTTGACACAACCATAGCCTTACTCCCCCCAAAATAGCCTTAGGATTGCACTGTTTCATTTATTTATTTTTTCCATTTATATCCTGTCCATCCTGCGAGCAGGCTCAGGATGGCTAACATCATGTTACAATAAATACAATTAAAATTTAAAACACAGTATAAACATTAAAATTCGTGTTTACAGGTTAACAACAGAAATCAGCTGGCTATGAGAGATTCTGGCCCATTGGTATAGATCAGGTGTGGCCAAACTGAGGCTCAGGAGCCATATGTGGCTGTTTCACATATATTGTGTGGCTCCCGGCAGGGCGGCTGGGGAAGCAAATGGGAGGCATGCCTCCTCGATTGGACTTCTCTTCCCCAACCAGTGTTCCCCTCCCTGAGTAGGCTTGAGGTGGGGGGAGAAAGAAAGCAACTTCAACTTTAAATGCATTCTCAAAGCCTCCTCCCACCAGCCAGCTTGGAGAAGGCACTTGTCTCTTTAAATCCCTTCTCCAAGCCAAGCCTGTGGGCATGGGGGAGGGGGTTGAAGGATACATTTCAAGTTAAAGTTGCTTTCTTTCCACCTCTCCCTCTCTCTCTCCCCCATCTATTGGCTTTCTTTCCACTTTCTCTCTCTCTCTCTCTTTTTCCCTCCCCTCCCCATCTAAAGTTAAATGTGTTCTCCAAGCCCTGCCCCACCACTATGCTAGCTTACTCCCCCCCAATAGCCTTAGGATTGCACTGTTTCATTTATTTATTTTTTGTATTTATATCCCACCCATCCTATGAGTGGGCTCAGGGTGCCTAACATCATGTACAATTAAAATACAATTAAAATTTAAAACATAGTATAAACATTAAAATTTGTGGTTACAGGTTAAGAACAGAAATCAGCTGGCTATGAGATATTCTGGCCCATTGGTATAGATATATAATGGCCAGTTACCAGTGGGTGGATGACAGCAACCTCAGGGTGGCCATACATGGATGCCCGTTGCCTCAGCCAATGGCCTGTCGGAACAGCTCCATCTGAGGAACTGAAGAATACTACTGTTAGGTAGTATATAGATAATAAGGACCAAAATGGGCCTGAAGGAAATAATTGATCTCCATTCTTCTGTAAAAGGCAAGCTGCAAGTATTCAGTGTGCTGGTTCCTATCAGGGCAGCATAGAAAAAGGAGAGGAGAATTTAACCCTTCAATTCCTGCTCTGTTCCATGAATAAAAAAGGTGACAAACTTCCCTGAACTTTTAATGACACCTCTAAAGTGCAAAAAAAGGGCCCTTAAGAGTTAAGTTTTTAAAATCTTGATGATAGCATGGGGGAGGAGTTAATTAGCAAAATCATACAGGATTGAAAGCTTAAACCCTCTCCCTTCCTGACATGCCCTCTAATCCAAATTCAGTCCCAGTGCACAAGCAATTTGCTTTTTAGAGATGAAAGGAAATCAGTGATCTTTATCACAGGGTTGCCAACTCCAGCTTTGGAAATTCCTTGAGATTTGAGGGTGGGACACAGGCTGCTAGCCTGGTGCTTCTTTGTCATTGAACATTTTGACTCTTCATGAGTCTATCATCTGTCGATCCTGCTGGGTAGGAGAGAACTTGGGTGACTGGTTGTCCAGGATCTGGCCCTACCAGGCAGGGGACTGGCTGGCGGATTCCAGCATTGGTGTTTGTTGTCCCCTGAGCCTCTTGGTCTTCCCTTCAAATGGTCTCTGGAGCCTTCTGGTCATTATCTGAGGACTCTGCTTCCAAGTCCAGAGGGGTTCATGACAAGTGCCTGAGGTGGCTCACAACTATGAATTAAAAGCATACACAAACAAGAGTACAAGCTGAAACAGTAATACAAAGACCAGCTAAAGAAATGGAATAAATTAAATATATATAATCAGCAGTACATAATGTATCTGCAGGCTTCGTGCAGCTGATGGAGTGAACAAAATTTATGCTAGATTTTGATTGTTTTGAAGGTGTCACTGGACTTGTTTAATTTTGCTGCAACAGTCTAACACAACTACCATCAGAATCACCAAAAGCAAATGTCATTGATTTTTTAATGGAGACGGAAGACCATCATCCTCAAGTGCCAAATCATTCCTCTAGCCTTACAGGTAAGTGAGGAAAAGCTTAGAAAACGCATGCATGTGATATTTGCGGTGACTGTTGCTGAAGAAACCCTGAAATCCGATGGCTTGAGAATTCCAACAGGGAGGGAAGGGGCTGGGGCTCAATGTTAGAGCATCTGCTTGGCATAAAGAAGGTGCCAGGTTCAATTCCCCACAGTGGGCCTGGGTAGAAGTCGGATCTACATGGATCCTCATGAATTCATATGATTTTTTCATTGAAATGAAATGAAACCACCATCATATTGTAGGCCATGTGTTAGTCTACAGGGGGGACCACAAAAATCACGCACCCACGAATTCGTGTCGCAACAGCGGTGCAAAAACATGATTCCAAAGCACGGATCCTCATGAATTCATATGATTTTTACGCTGAAATGAAATAAAACCAACATCATACTGTAGACCATGTCTTAGACTATAGGCAGCGCTCCAAAAATCATTCCCCCACAAATTCGTGGCACCACAAAACTGCAAAAACATGGTTCCAAAGCATGGATCCTCATGGATCCTCGAGTTTTTTGCATTAGGACGCCCCAAACACACCATCAAATCACAAAACATGTCCATGGCAACAGCCTGTACTACAAAAATCATGGATCCACGGCTTCGTGGCAACACCATTCTGCAAAAACAAGGTTCTAGAGGACGGATCCTCATGGATCCTTGGGGTTTTTGCAATCGGTCACCTCAAACACAACATCAAGTCACATGACATGTCCATGGCAACAGGCTGTACTACAAAAATCATGGATCCACGGCTTCGTGGCAACACCATTCTGCAAAAACATCGTTCTGAAGCACGGATCCTCACGGATCCTCGGGGTTTTTACATTAGGACGCCCCAAACACACCATCAAATCACAAAACATGTCCATGGCAACAGCCTGTATTATGAAATTCATGGATCCACGGCTTCGTGGCAACACCATTCTGCAAAAACATCGTTCTGAAGCACGGATCCTCACGGATCCTCGGGGTTTTGCAATGGGTCACCCCAAACACAACATCAAGTCACATGACATGTCCATGGCAACAGCCTGTACTACAAAAATCATGGATCCACGGCTTCCTGGCAACACCATCGTGCAAAAACATCGTTCTGAAGCACGGATCCTCACGGATCCTCGAGGTTTTTGCATTAGGACGCCCCAAACACACCATCAAATCACAAAACATGTCCACGGCAACAGCCTGTACTACAAAAATCATGGATCCACGGCTTCGTGGCAACACTATCAACAAAAACACTGTTTGAGACCGTGGATCCTCACGGATCCTCGGGGTTTTTGCATTAGGACACCCCAAACACACCATCAAATCACAAAACATGTCCATGGCAACAGCCTGTACTACAAAAATCATGGATCCACGGCTTCGTGGCAACACCATTCTGCAAAAACAAGGTTCTAGAGCACGGATCCTCATGGATCCTTGGGTTTTTTGCAATGGGTCACCTCAAACACAACATCAAGTCACATGACATGTCCATGGCAAAAGCCTGTACTACAAAAATCATCGATCCACAGCTTCGTGGCAACACCATTCTGCAAAAACACGGTTCTAGAGCACGGATCCTCATGGATCCTTGGGGTTTTTGCAATGGGTCACCCCTGTACTACAAAAATCATGGATCCACGGCTTCGTGGCAACACCATCAACAAAAACACTGTTTGAGACCGCGGATCCTCACGGATCCTCGGGGTTTTGCATTAGAACGCCCCAAACACACCATCAAATCACAAAACATGTCCACGGCAACAGCCTGTACTACAAAAATCATGGATCCACGGCTTCGTGGCAACACCATTCTGCAAAAACATCGTTCTGAAGCACGGATCCTCACGGATCCTCGGTGTTTTTACATTAGGACGCCCCAAACACACCATCAAATCACAAAACATGTCCACGGCAACAGCCTGTACTACAAAAATCATGGATCCACGGCATCGTGGCAACACCATTCTGCAAAAACATCGTTCTGAAGCACGGATCCTCACGGATCCTCGGTGTTTTTACATTAGGACGCCCCAAACACACCATCAAATCACAAAACATGTCCACGGCAACAGCCTGTACTACAAAAATCATGGATCCACGGCTTCGTGGCAACACCATTCTGCAAAAACATCGTTCTGAAGCACGGATCCTCACGGATCCTCGGGGTTTTTACATTAGGACGCCCCAAACACACCATCAAATCACAAAACATGTCCACGGCAACAGCCCGTACTACAAAAATCATGGATCCACGGCTTCGTGGCAACACCATTCTGCAAAAACATCGTTCAGAAGTACGGATCCTCACGGATCCTCGGGGTTTTTACATTAGGACGCCCCAAACACACCATCAAATCACAAAACATGTCCACGGCAACAGCCTGTACTACAAAAATCATGGATCCACGGCTTCGTGGCAACACCATTCTGCAAAAACATCGTTCTGAAGCACGGATCCTCACGGATCCTCGGGGTTTTTACATTAGGACTCCCCAAACACACCATCAAATCACAAAACATGTCCACGGCAACAGCCTGTACTACAAAAATCATGGATCCACGGCTTCGTGGCAACACCATTCTGCAAAAACATCGTTCTGAAGCACGGATCCTCACGGATCCTCGGGGTTTTTACATTAGGACGCCCCAAACACACCATCAAATCACAAAACATGTCCACGGCAACAGCCTGTACTACAAAAATCATGGATCCACGGCTTCGTGGCAACACCATTCTGCAAAAACATCGTTCTGAAGTACGGATCCTCACGGATCCTCGGTGTTTTTACATTAGGACGCCCCAAACACACCATCAAATCACAAAACATGTCCACGGCAACAGCCTGTACTACAAAAATCATGGATCCACGGCTTCGTGGCAACACCATTCTGCAAAAACATCGTTCTGAAGCACGGATCCTCACGGATCCTCGGGGTTTTTACATTAGGACGCCCCAAACACACCATCAAATCACAAAACATGTCCACGGCAACAGCCTGTACTACAAAAATCATGGATCCACAGCTTCGTGGCAACACCATTCTGCAAAAACACGGTTCTAGAGCACGGATCCTCATGGATCCTCGGGGTTTTTACATTAGGATGCCCCAAACACACCATCAAATCACATAACATCTCCACGGCAACAGCTTGTACCACAAAAATCATGGACCCACAGCTTCGAGGCAACACCATCAACAAAAACATCGTTCTGAAGCACGGGTCCTCACGGATCCTCGGGGGTTTTGCATTAGGACGCCCCAAACACACCATCAAATCACATAACATGTCCATGGCAACAGCCTGTACTACAAAAATCATCGATCCACAGCTTCGTGGCAACACCATTCTGCAAAAACACGGTTCTAGAGCACGGATCCTCATGGATCCTTGGGGTTTTTGCAATGGGTCACCCCTGTACTACAAAAATCATGGATCCACGGCTTCGTGGCAACACCATCAACAAAAACACTGTTTGAGACCGCGGATCCTCACGGATCCTCGGGGTTTTTGCATTAGAACGCCCCAAACACACCATCAAATCACAAAACATGTCCACGGCAACAGCCTGTACTACAAAAATCATGGATCCACGGCTTCGTGGCAACACTATTCTGCAAAAACATCGTTCTGAAGCACGGATCCTCACGGATCCTCGGTGTTTTTACATTAGGACGCCCCAAACACACCATCAAATCACATAACATCTCCACGGCAACAGCCTGTACTACAAAAATCATGGATCCACGGCTTCGTGGCAACACCATTCTGCAAAAACATCGTTCTGAAGCACGGATCCTCACGGATCCTCGGGGTTTTTACATTAGGACGCCCCAAACACACCATCAAATCACAAAACATGTCCACGGCAACAGCCTGTACTACAAAAATCATGGATCCACGGCTTCGTGGCAACACCATTCTGCAAAAACATCGTTCAGAAGTACGGATCCTCACGGATCCTCGGGGTTTTTACATTAGGACGCCCCAAACACACCATCAAATCACAAAACATGTCCACGGCAACAGCCTGTACTACAAAAATCATGGATCCACGGCTTCGTGGCAACACCATTCTGCAAAAACATCGTTCTGAAGCACGGATCCTCACGGATCCTCGGGGTTTTTACATTAGGACTCCCCAAACACACCATCAAATCACAAAACATGTCCACGGCAACAGCCTGTACTACAAAAATCATGGATCCACGGCTTCGTGGCAACACCATTCTGCAAAAACATCGTTCTGAAGCACGGATCCTCACGGATCCTCGGGGTTTTTACATTAGGACGCCCCAAACACACCATCAAATCACAAAACATGAACACGGCAACAGCCTGTACTACAAAAATCATGGATCCACGGCTTCGTGGCAACACCATTCTGCAAAAACATCGTTCTGAAGCACGGATCCTCACGGATCCTCGGGGTTTTTACATTAGGACGCCCCAAACACACCATCAAATCACAAAACATGTCCACGGCAACAGCCTATACTACAAAAATCATGGATCCACGGCTTCGTGGCAACACCATTCTGCAAAAACATCGTTCTGAAGCACGGATCCTCACGGATCCTCGGGGTTTTTACATTAGGACGCCCCAAACACACCATCAAATCACAAAACATGTCCACGGCAACAGCCTGTACTACAAAAATCATGGATCCACGGCTTCGTGGCAACACCATTCTGCAAAAACATCGTTCTGAAGCACGGATCCTCACGGATCCTCGGGGTTTTTGCATTAGGACTCCCCAAACACACCATCAAATCACAAAACATGTCCACGGCAACAGCCTGTACTACAAAAATCATGGATCCACGGCTTCGTGGCAACACCATTCTGCAAAAACATCGTTCTGAAGCACGGATCCTCACGGATCCTCGGGGTTTTACATTAGGACGCCCCAAACACACCATCAAATCACAAAACATGTCCACGGCAACAGCCTGTACTACAAAAATCATGGATCCACGGCTTCGTGGCAACACCATTCTGCAAAAACATCGTTCTGAAGTACGGATCCTCACGGATCCTCGGTGTTTTTACATTAGGACGCCCCAAACACACCATCAAATCACAAAACATGTCCACGGCAACAGCCTGTACTACAAAAATCATGGATCCACGGCTTCGTGGCAACACCATTCTGCAAAAACATCGTTCTGAAGCACGGATCCTCACGGATCCTCGGGGTTTTTACATTAGGACGCCCCAAACACACCATCAAATCACAAAACATGTCCACGGCAACAGCCTGTACTACAAAAATCATGGATCCACGGCTTCGTGGCAACACCATTCTGCAAAAACATCGTTCTGAAGCACGGATCCTCACGGATCCTCGGGGTTTTTACATTAGGATGCCCCAAACACACCATCAAATCACATAACATCTCCACGGCAACAGCTTGTACCACAAAAATCATGGACCCACAGCTTCGAGGCAACACCATCAACAAAAACATCGTTCTGAAGCACGGATCCTCACGGATCCTCGGGGGTTTTGCATTAGGACACCCCAAACACACCATCAAATCACAAAACATGTCCATGGCAACAGCCTGTACTACAAAAATCATCGATCCACAGCTTCGTGGCAACACCATTCTGCAAAAACACGGTTCTAGAGCACGGATCCTCATGGATCCTTGGGGTTTTTGCAATGGGTCACCCCTGTACTACAAAAATCATGGATCCACGGCTTCGTGGCAACACCATCAACAAAAACACTGTTTGAGACCGCGGATCCTCACGGATCCTCGGGGTTTTTGCATTAGAACGCCCCAAACACACCATCAAATCACAAAACATGTCCACGGCAACAGCCTGTACTACAAAAATCATGGATCCACGGCTTCGTGGCAACACTATTCTGCAAAAACATCGTTCTGAAGCACGGATCCTCACGGATCCTCGGTGTTTTTACATTAGGACGCCCCAAACACACCATCAAATCACATAACATCTCCACGGCAACAGCCTGTACTACAAAAATCATGGATCCACGGCTTCGTGGCAACACCATTCTGCAAAAACATCGTTCTGAAGCACGGATCCTCACGGATCCTCGGGGTTTTTACATTAGGACGCCCCAAACACACCATCAAATCACAAAACATGTCCACGGCAACAGCCTGTACTACAAAAATCATGGATCCACGGCTTCGTGGCAACACCATTCTGCAAAAACATCGTTCTGAAGCACGGATCCTCACGGATCCTCGGGGTTTTTACATTAGAATGCCCCAAACACACCATCAAATCACATAACATCTCCACGGCAACAGCTTGTACCACAAAAATCATGGACCCACAGCTTCGAGGCAACACCATCAACAAAAACATCGTTCTGAAGCACGGATCCTCACGGATCCTCGGGGGTTTTGCATTAGGATGCCCCAAACACACCATCAAATCACAAAACATGTCCATGGCAACAGCCTGTACTACAAAAATCATGGATCCACGGCTTCGTGGCAACACCATTCTGCAAAAACAAGGTTCTAGAGCACGGATCCTCATGGATCCTTGGGGTTTTGCAATGAGTCACCCCAAACACAACATCAAGTCACATGACATGTCCATGGCAACAGCATGTACTACAAAAATCATGGATCCATGGCTTCGTGGCAACACCATTCTGCAAAAACGTCGTTCTGAAGCACGGATCCTCACGGATCCTCGAGGTTTTTGCATTAGCACGCCCCAAACACACCATCAGATCACAAAAAATGTCCACGGCAACAGCCTGTACTACAAAAATCATGGATCCACGGCTTCGTGGCAACACCATTCTGCAAAAACATCGTTCTGAAGCACGGATCCTCACGGATCCTCGGGGTTTTACATTAGGATGCCCCAAACACACCATCAAATCACATAACATCTCCACGGCAACAACCTGTACTACAAAAATCATGGATCCACGGCTTCGTGGCAACACCATTCTGCAAAAACAAGGTTCTAGAGCACGGATCCTCATGGATCCTCGGGGTTTTTGCATTAGGACGCCCCAAACACACCATCAAATCACAAAACATGTCCACGGCAACAGCCTGTACTACAAAAATCATGGATCCACGGCTTCGTGGCAACACCATTCTGCAAAAACATCGTTCTGAAGCACGGATCCTCACGGATCCTCGGGGTTTTTACATTAGGATGCCCCAAACACACCATCAAATCACATAACATCTCCACGGCAACAGCCTGTACTACAAAAATCATAGATCCACGGCTTCGTGGCAGCACCATTCTGCAAAAACAAGGTTCTAGAGCACGGATCCTCATGGATCCTCGGGGTTTTGCATTAGGATCGCCCCAAACACACCATCAAATCACATAACATGTCCACGGCAACAGCCTGTACTACAAAAATCATGGATCCACGGCTTCGTGGCAACACCATTCTGCAAAAACATCGGTTCTAGAAGCACGGATCCTCATGGATCCTACGGGGTTTTTGCAGTGGGACGCCCCAAACACACCATCAAGTCACATAACATGTCCATGGCAACAGCCTGCACTACGAAAATCATGGATCCACGGCTTCGTGGCAACACCATTCTGCAAAAACATCAGTTCTAGAGCACGGATCCTCACGGATCCTTGGAGTTTTTGCAATAGGGTCACCTCAAACACACCATCAAGTCACAAAACATGTCCATGGCAACAGCCTGTACTACAAAAATCATGGATCCACGGCTTCGTGGCAACACCATTCGTGCAAAAACATCGTTCTGAAGCACGGATCCTCACGGATCCTCGGGGTTTTTGCATTAGGACGCCCCAAACACACCATCAAATCACAAAACATGTCCAAGGCAACAGCCTGTACTACAAAAATCATGGATCCACGGCTTCGTGGCAACACCATTATGCAAAAACACTGTTCTGAGAGCACGGATCCTCACGGATCCTCGGGGTTTTTGCATTAGGACACCCCAAACACACCATCAAATCACATAACATGTCCATGGCAACAGCCTGTACTACAAAAATCATGGATCCACGGCTTCGTGGCAACACCATTCTGCAAAAACAAGGTTCTAGAGCACGGATCCTCATGGATCCTCGGGGTTTTGCATTAGAGTCACCCCAAACACACCATCAAATCACAAAACATGTCCACGGCAACAGCCTGTACTACAAAAATCATGGATCCACGGCTTCGTGGCAACACCATTCGTGCAAAAACATCGTTCTGAAGCACGGATCCTCACGGATCCTCGGGGTTTTTGCATTAGGACGCCCCAAACACACCATCAAATCACAAAACATGTCCACGGCAACAGCCTGTACTACAAAAATCATGGATCCACGGCTTCGTGGCAACACCATTCTGCAAAAACAAGGTTCTGAGAGCACGGATCCTCACGGATCCTCGGGGTCTTTGCATTAGGATGCCCCAAACACACCATCAAATCACATAACATCTCCACGGCAACAGCCTGTACTACAAAAATCATGGATCCACGGCTTCGTGGCAAAACCATTCTGCAAAAACAAGGTTCTAGAGCACGGATCCTCATGGATCCTCGGGGTTTTTACATTAGGATGCCCCAAACACACCATCAAATCACATAACATCTCCACGGCAACAGCCTGTACTACAAAAATCATGGATCCACGGCTTCGTGGCAACACCATTCTGCAAAAACAAGGTTCTGAGAGCACGGATCCTCACGGATCCTCGGGGTTTTGCATTAGGATGCCCCAAACACACCATCAAATCACATAACATCTCCACGGCAACAGCCTGTACTACAAAAATCATGGATCCACGGCTTCGTGGCAACACCATTCTGCAAAAACAAGGTTCTAGAGCACGGATCCTCATGGATCCTTGGGGTTTTGCAATGAGTCACCCCAAACACAACATCAAGTCACAAGACATGTCCATGGCAACAGCATGTACTACAAAAATCATGGATCCACGGCTTCGTGGCAACACCATTCTGCAAAAACATCGTTCTGAAGCACGGATCCTCACGGATCCTCAGGGTTTTTGCATTAGCACGCCCCAAACACACCATCAAATCACAAAACATGTCCACGGCAACAGCCTGTACTACAAAAATCATGGATCCACGGCTTCGTGGCAACACCATTGTGCAAGAACACGGTTCTAGAGCACGGATCCTCATGGATCCTCAGGGTTCTTGCATTAGGACGCCCCAAACACACCATCAAATGACATGACATGTCAAAGGCAACAGCCAGTACTACAAAAATCATGGATCCACGGCTACGTGGCAACACCATTGTGCAAGAACACGGTTCTAGAGCACGGATCCTCATGGATCTTTGGGGTTTTTGCAATGGGTCACCCCAAATACAACATCAAGTCACATAACATGTCCAAAGCAACAGCATGTACTACAAAAATCATGGATCCACGGCTTCGTGGCAACACCATTCTACCAAAACACGGTTCTAGAGCACGGATCCTCACGGATCCTCGGGTTCTTTGCATTAGGATGCCCCAAACACACCATCAAATCACATAACATCTCCACGGCAACAGCTTGTACCACAAAAATCATGGACCCACAGCTTCGAGGCAACACCATCAACAAAAACATCGTTCTGAAGCACGGATCCTCACGGATCCTCGAGGTTTTTGCATTAGGATACCCCAAACACACCATCAAATCACAAAACATGTCCATGGCAACAGCCTGTAGTACAAAAATCATGGATCCACGGCTTCTTTTCAACACCATTGTGCAAAAACACGGTTCTAGAGCACGGATCCTCACGGATCCTCAGGGTTTTTGCAGTGTGTTACCCCAAACACACCATCAAGTCATATAACATGTCCATGGCAACAGCTTCCACCACAAAAGTCATGGATCCACGGCTTTGTGGCAACACCATTCTGCAAAAACACGGTTCTAGAGCACGGATCCTCACGGATCCTCGGGGTTTTGCATTAGGATGCCCCAAACACACCATCAAATCACATAACATGTCCATAGCAACAGCGTGTACCACAAAAATCATTGATCCACAGCTTCGTGGCAACACCATTCTGCAAAAACATCGTTCTGAAGCATGGAACCTCATGGATCCTCAGGGTTTTTGCATTAGGACACCCCAAACATACCATCAAATCACAAAACATGTCCAAGGCAACAGCTTGCATCACTGAAGTCCTGGATCCACGGCTTCGTGGCAACACCATCAACAAAAACATCGTTCTGAAGCACGGATCCTCCTGGATCCTCGGGGTTTTGCAGTGGGTTACCCCAAACACGCCATCAAGTCATATAACATATCCATGGCAACAGCTTGCACCACAAAAGTCAAGGATCCACGGCTTTGTGGCAACACCATTCTGCAAAAACACGGTTCTAGAGCACGGATCCTCACGGATCCTCAGGGATTTTGCATTAGGACGCCCCAAACACACCATCAAATCACAAAACATGTCCATGGCAACAGCGTGAACCACAAAAATCATTGATCCACAGCTTCGTGGCAACACCATTCTGCAAAAACATCGTTCTGAAGCACGGATCCTCACGGATCCTCAAGGTTATTTGCATTAGCACGCCCCAAACACACCATCAGATCACAAAACATGTCCACGGCAACAGCCTGTACTACAAAAATCATGGATCCACAGCTTCGTGGCAACACCATTCTGCAAAAACATCGTTCTGAAGCACGGATCCTCACGGATCCTCAAGGTTATTTGCATTTGCACGCCCCAAACACACCATCAGATCACAAAACATGTCCACGGCAACAGCCTGTACTACAAAAATCACTGGATCCACGGCTTCGTGGGCTCAACACCATTCATGCAAAAACATCGTTTCTGAAGCACGGATCCTCACGGATCCTCAAGGTTTTTGCATTTGCACGCCCCAAACACACCATCAGATCACAAAACATGTCCACGGCAACAGCCTGTACTACAAAAATCACGGATCCATGGCTTCGTGGCAACACCATTCTGCAAAAACATCGTTCAGAAGCACGGATCCTCACGGATCCTCGGGGATTTTGCATTAGGACGCCCCAAACACACCATCAAATCACAAAACATGTCCAAGGCAACAGCCTATACTACAAAAATCATGGATCCATGGCTTCGTGGCAACACCATTCTAAAAAAACATCTGTTCAGAAGCACGGATCCTCATGGATCCTCAGGGATTTTGCATTAGGACTCCCCAAACACACCATCAAATCACAAAACATGTCAAAGGCAACAGCCTATACTACAAAAATCATGGATGCACGGCTTCGTGGCAACACCATAAAAAAAACAACACTGTTCGAGAGCACGGATCCTCAGGGATTTTGCATTAGGATGCCCCAAACACACCATCAAATCACAAAACATGTCCATGGCAACAGCTTGCACCACAAAAGTCCTGGATCCATGGCTTCGTGTCAACACCATCAACAAAATCATCATTCTGAAGCATGGATCCTCATGGATCCTCGGGGTTTTTGCAGTGGGTTACCCCAAACACACCATCAAGTCACATAACATGTCCCTGACAACAGCTTGCACCACGAAAGTCCTGGATCCACGGCTTTGTGGCAACACAATTCTGCAAAAACACGGTTCTAGAGCACGGATCCTCATGGATGCTGGGAGTTTTTGCATTAGGACGCCCCAAACACACCAACAAATCACAAAACATTTCCATGGCAACAGCTTGTACCACAAAAGTCCTGGACCCACAGCTTCGTGGCAACACCGTTCTGCAAAAACACGGTTCTACAGCACGGATCCTCACGGATCCTCGGGGATTTTGCATTAGGATGCCCCAAACACACCATCAAATCACAAAACATGTCCATGGCAACAGCCTGTACTACAAAAGTCATGGATCCATGGCTTCGTGGCAACACCATTCTGCAAAAACACGGTTCTACAGCACGGATCCTCACGGATCCTCGGGGATTTTGCATTAGGACGCCCCAAACACACCATCAAATCACAAAACATGTCCATGGCAACAGCCTGTACTACAAAAATCATGGATCCATGGCTTCGTGGCAACACCGTTCTGCAAAAACATCGTTCAGAAGCACGGATCCTCACGGATCCTCGGGGTTTTTGCATTAGGACACCCCAAACACACCATCAAATCACAAAACATGTCCATGGCAACAGCCTGTACTACAAAAATCATGGATCCACGGCTTCGTGGCAACACCATCAACAAAATCATCATTCTGAAGCACGGATCCTCATGGATCCTCGGGGTTTTGCAGTGGGTTACCCCAAACACACCACCAAGTCACATAGCATGTCCCTGACAACAGCTTGCACCACAAAAGTCATGAATCCACGGCTTTGTGGCAACACCATTCTGCAAAAACACGGTTCTAGAGCACGGATCCTCATGGATCCTCCAGTTTTTTGCATTAGGACTCCCCAAACACACCATCAAATCACAAAACATGTCCATGCCAACAATCTGTACTACAAAAAACATGGATCCACAGCTTCGTGGCAACACCATCAACAAAAACTTGGTTCTGAAGCACGGATCCTTACAGTTTTTGCATTAGGACACCCAAAAAACACCATCATATCACATAACATGCCCATGGCAATAGCTTGTACCACCAAAGTCATGGATCCACGGCTTCGTGGCAACACAATCAACAAAAATATCATTCTGAAGCATGGATCCTCGGGGTTTCTGCAATGGGTCACCCAAACACAACATCAAGTCACATAGCATGTCCATGGCAACAGCCTGTACTACAAAAATCATGGAGCCACGGCTTCGTGGCAACACCATCAACAAAAACATCGTTCTGAAGCACGGATCCTCACGGATCCTCGGGGTTAGGGTTAGGGTTTTCTTTCTCCCTTTGCCTTCCTTGCTGCCGTGTGGGGACTGAGAGAAAGTGGGTTGTTTTGTAGCCTGATAGAGAGTGGTTCTGTGTAAGTCTGTGAGGGACTGTTTGTGCTTTGGGGGCTGTTGGTGGCTGAGTGTGTTGCTGTAAGTGGATTACTGTGAGTAGATTGCAGGCCCCGCCCCCTATTGTGCTGGGCTCTGCTCTGCTGAGCAACAAGGGGCCCCTTGGAATAAAGGGCTGCTCTTGCCCTGTGGCTCTTAGCCTGTGGGTCGTAGCCTGTGGGTCATACTTGGAGGCCTTGTAAGTGCTTGAGTAAAGCGCTGCTTCTGAGTTCAGGAGGTAGACGTTCTGGTGAGATAGACATTTTGTCAGTCTCAAAGTTTTCAGGGTACATCACAAAAGAAGAGTTTACATCAGAGTTTGAGGGAAGTTCCTGAAGCTGTAGAAGAAAGCATAGCTCCTGGGATAATGGATAGCGAGGAATCTACTCCAGTGACCTGCCTGGGCTGTGCCATGATTATTTTTCTGCCACGCCAAGAAATGAATTATACATGCTGCAAGTGCAAGCTTGTAAAAATGCTTGAGGAGAAGGTGGGAGAACTCGAGGTGCAAATCTGTGCACTGAAGAACACCAAGGAGGTGGAAAGCTTTTCAGACATGACAGAAGAAGAGCCCCTGAAAGAACAGCAAGAGGAAGGAAGTAACAAGGACCACATGGGTGAGTGGAAGAAAGTAACTTTGAGGAGTAAGATACTCAGAAAACAATCACAACCAGTGGAGCAGCAAAATCGATACCAGCCACTTCTGTTGATGGAAGACCGGAACGGCACACTTCGTGATCGAATGGATGCGACTGGCACACAAGCACATAGGCAGAGAGGGAACCAAACCATCCCACAGAGGAAGAGACGAGTAGTGGTGGTTGGTGACTCCCTACTGAGAGGGACGGAAGAAGGTGTCTGCAGACCGGACAAGGAATCTCGAGAGGTTTGTTGCCTTCCTGGAGCATCCATCCGAGATGTGACAGAGAGAATTCCAAGACTGATCAAGACCTCTGATCCCTACCCACTCCTTCTGATCCACGTGGGAACAAACGATACGGCCCGAAGAAACCTTGAATGGATCTCCAAAGACTATGAGGCTCTGGGCAAGAAGGTGAAAGATCTGGGGGCTCAGGTGGTGTTCTCCTCCATTTTACCTGTTGAGGGCCACTGTAAAGTACTGGGTTTCAGGCCTCATGACTCGGACGACGACATAAGAGAAGACGCGTTTATTCGTACTTCACACAAGACAAGAACAACAGTAACGGCCGGAGGCCAACTATATACAGTTAGGGGGACGGCCCCATATTCCTATTGGCGGGTTTGAATCGCCCGCCAATGCTGCCATTGGTTCTCTACTGGCTAGCTCAGGAACCTAGTCCCTATTGTTCTCAGAAAGCGAAGCTTGGCTGTATTTCGCCAGCTCTGCCTTCTGATCCCAGGACACAACACCCCTCCCCCCATAATTCGTCTCCTCTCAGGTGACATAGTCCTTTAAGTATGCTGGTGACCTCCGTTCCCTTAGTGATTGTCGGGGGGCCGGTACCGGACTGGCGGGGCCCCCATCGGGTGGTCCTTCCGCACAAGGAGCTTGACTCTCCGGTAGTAGCTGTGGTGGTGACGGTGGCGGCGGCAACGGCGGCGGCGGCGGCGGTTCAGCTGTCTCTGGGACCCCATCCGGACTTCGTGGTCTTTCAGGCGCTGGCTCCGCTGGCGGTGCCTGCAGCCGATCGGATGCTGGGGCGGTCGCGGCGTTTCCCGGTAACGGGGCCTGGATCCCTGTGTCGGGGTCTTGCCGCCTCCAGATCTGGTCCACGTGTTTCCGGAGGACCCTGTCCCCATCTGCTAGGACCTCGTATGACACTGGCCCGGTGGGTTTTAGGATGCGCCCGGCCAACCACTGAGGCCCCGCCCCGTAATTCCGGAAGTAGACAGGTTCCCCCGGGAGGAAGCTTCGGGGCGCCTCCCGGGTTTCGACCAGCTTTCCCTCTGGGGCTCGGTCCGGGTGGAGCCTGTCTAACAAAGTCGTGGGGCGGCGGCCCATCAATAGTTCTGCGGGGCAATGCCCGGAGATGGGGTTTGGGGTGGTGCGGTGTGTTAGGAGGAAGCGGGCCAGCCGGAATTCCCAATCCCCCTCCGTTACGCGGCTCAGGGCTTCTTTGGCGGTGCGTACCATTCTCTCCGCCTGTCCATTTGTTGCCGGGTGGAAGGGCGCTGATCGTATGTGCCTGATTAGGTTCCTTGCGAGGAACACTTGAAACTCAGCAGATGTGAACGCTGCCCCATTGTCCGACACGATTGTGTCTGGCAACCCGTGTGTAGCGAATATTTTCCGCAGGGCCCTTATTGCCGCTTTGGCAGAGGTGGTAGACATTGGGCTTATTTCCACCCACTTCGAGTAGGAGTCTACCGTCACCATGAACTGGAGCACCATGAAACGGCCCGGCAAAATCCACGTGTAGGCGTGACCACGGCTTGTGGGTAGACTCCCAGCTTTGGGTTGGCGCTCTCGGAGGACTGGGGCGGACTTCCTGACACCGTGCGCACCCTCGGACCCAGGTTTCAATTTCTGCGTCCATCCCGGGCCACCACACGTAGCTCCTTGCCAGAGCTTTCATTCGTACAATGCCCGGGTGGGCCTCGTGCAGCGTTTCTAGAACCCCTTGTCTCATGGGCCCCGGGATGACCACCCTGTCCCCCCATAATAAGCACCCTTTCAAGGCGGATAACTCTTCCCGCCTGGCTTTGTATGCCGTGAACTCTGGCCCTGTCTGCTCCGCTGGCCATCCCCTCACCACCCAGTTTAGGACCCGGGAGAGAATGGGATCTCGGGACGTGCGGCCGGCCACGTCTGCAGCCTGAAGGGGGGGGTTGGCAGCTCCTCCATTAACAATACTGCGGGAGCTGGGGCCGGATCTTCCCCTGTATGCGGCTGCGGCAGGCGGCTCAAGGCGTCGGCATGACCCAGCGCCTTGCCCGACCGATGCTCCAACCGGTACTGGTAGCCCGCTAAAAACAAGGACCAGCGCAACACCCGGGGTGACAATACCTGCGGCGTTTGTTTGTCCGCCGCGAACAGTCCCAGGAGCGGCTTATGATCGGTTACGAGCGTGAAGGGTCGCCCGTACACGAAGTTGTGAAACTTTTTAACCCCCGCCACCAGTGCCAAGCCCTCCCGGTCGATTTGCGCATAGTTCCGCTCCGCGGGGGACAGCGTGCGGGAGTAGTAAGCCACCGGGACTTCCCTCCCATCTGGTAGCTTGTGGGCCAAGACCGCCCCGACCCCATACGGTGATGCGTCGCATGCAAGGATCACCGGGAGCTTTTCATCAAAGTGGGCGAGTACAGCGTTAGAAATCAAGAGTACTTTAACCCCCCAAAACGCCGCCTCCTCCCTCGCTCCCCATGCCCAAGGTGTCGCCTTATCCAGCAGCCTGTGCAGGGGTTCGGCCACGGCGGCTTTGTGTGGGAGAAAGGCGTGGTAAAAGTTCAGGAGGCCTAAGAACGCCTGGAGCTCTGCCTTGGACTTCGGGGCGGGGGCCTCCACGATGGCCTTCACCTTGTCCCTCGCCGGATGCAGGCCTGTTGCGTCGACCCGGTACCCCAAGAACTCCACCTCCGGCACCCCCAGGAGGCACTTTTCCCGCTTCACTTTCAGCCCCGCGGCTTGGAAGCGTCCCAGTACTGTTCGGAGGCGGGCGGCGAAGCTTTCGGGGGTGGTCGCGGCGATAAGGACGTCGTCGAAGAACGGCGTCACTCCAGGGATCCCTTTTAACAAATCGTCCATGAGATTTTGGAAGATCCCGGGGGCCACACTGACCCCGAACTGCAGCCGCTTCACCCTGAAGGCCCCCCAGTGGGACACTATGGTTTGCGCCTCGGCAGTAGCCTCATCCACCGGGAGTTGCTGGTACGCCTGTGCGAGATCCAGCTTCCCAAATATGCACGCCCCCGCCAGTGTGGCTAAGACGTGGCTGACCATGGGTACGGGGTACGCGTGCGCCTGAAGTGCCTGGTTAATGGTGCACTTATAATCCGCGCAGATGCGGATTTCCCCGTTTGGCTTTACGGGTGTCACAATCGGGGTTTCCCATCGCGCGTTCGGGACGGGCTCTAGGACTCCCTGGGCCACTAACCAGTCCAGTTCGGCCTCTATTTTAGGGCGGAGGGCCAGGGGCACGGTGCGGAAGCGCCGTCGGATGGGCGTCACTGTGGGGTCTAAGTGGAGCGACACCGGGGGCCCTTTATAACACCTCAGTTTCCCGTCAAAGACCTCGGGGAATTCCTTGCACACCGCCCCCCAGTCATGCATCCCGCACTTATTCACTCCCCCAATCGTGATGCCTAGGGCCTCGAACCACGCCCGCCCCAGGAGACTCACGAGATTTCCCTCCACCACCACCAAGTCCAAGTTCCCCTCAAAGTCTCGGTACTGCACTCGGAAAGTGCCGACTCCCCGGATGGGGACAGGGTTCTTTTGGAAGTCCACCAAGCTTAATGGCGATGGACGTAGAGGGGGTCCCCCTGCCGGGCAAAGTTTCTTTAAAGTGTCCATGGAAATAATGGACGCCGCCGATCCCGAGTCCACCTCCATGCAACGGGGGGACCCCTCGATCCGCACGGTTACTTGGATCTTCGGGGTAGAGGAGAGATTGGGGTTGGGGAGGCGAAGTACCTGCAGCGGTTGGTCGGTGAGATGATACAACTCGGCGACCTCTTCCGTCGTCTCGTAGGCGGTGGACAATGCGCAGTGTTGTGGAGCGGACGATCTCGAACTCCGGAGGCCCTTGGACCGGCAGACCCGTGCGAGGTGTCCCTGCTTTCCACACCCGTGACAGACAGCATCCCGGAACTTGCAGGATTTCCTTCCGTGGCCTTCCCCGCAGCTGGCACAGACGGTCCGGTTGCCGGAAGGCTTGGCTGGCTCCCTGTTAGCCTGCTGGAGCGGTGCCGGCCGGCGGTGTTGGGGTCTGAGGGCAAAGACCTCTTCGGTATCTGTGTTCCCGGGGCTGGGACTCCTCCCGACCACATGGGCGGCCGCGGCCGGGCGTTCCCCTTCAGCGGCCTCGTGTGCTGTTGCGGCGTCGATGGCCTCGTCCAGGGAGAGCCTCCGGTAGCCAACCAACTTGCGCCGCAGCTTGGAGTCCGCCAGGCCCCACACGAACTGCGTCAGCAAGTTGTCTTCCACCTTCGGAAACACGCAGTCCACCGCGAGCGCCCTCAGCGCGGCCAGGAAGGTGGCAACGGATTCCCCTTGGGCCTGGACTCGCCTCTGGAACTCCATCCTCTTGGCCAGGAAGGTCGGCCGGGGGCTGAAGTACGCGTTGAGGACGTCCAGGATCTCCCCAAACGAGCTTTCCAAGGCCGTGCGGGGCACCAAGAGGCTCTTGGCGAGGCGGACGGTTTGGGTGCCGCACACGTTCAGCAGGAGCGATCGTTTCTTGTCTGGGTGTCAGATCTCATTGAGCTCCAAATAACTGATGAGCTGGTCGACCCATGCATCCCAGGTTTCTGGCTGCGACGGATCGAAGCGCTCGAGTGTTACATGAGAGGCGGCCATGGCTCTGTCTGGGAAGGCGTGCGCCGGGGCGAGCGGTGCGGTGCTGCTCTCGGGGTCAGCGATGCGATGCTCGGCGAGCGGTGCGGTGCTGCTCTCGGGGTCAGCGATGCGATGCTCGGCGG
Source organism: Gekko gecko (assembly GCA_029375565.1). NCBI lineage: Eukaryota > Metazoa > Chordata > Lepidosauria > Squamata > Gekkonidae > Gekko > Gekko gecko. The sequence goes on from JAPDNY010000001.1 coordinate 192,133,276, forward strand.
TGTCCTTTTCGTCGCTCATGGAGTCACGGAAGGCGTTGGAATCCCACCTTCGTCGCCACTGTAAAGTACTGGGTTTCAGGCCTCATGACTCGGACAACGACATAAGAGAAGACGCGTTTATTCGTACTTCACACAAGACAAGAACAACAGTAACGGCCGGAGGCCAACTATATACAGTTAGTTGGGACGGCCCCATATTCCTATTGGCGGGTTTGAATCGCCCGCCAATGCTGCCATTGGTTCTCTACTGGCTAGCTCAGGAACCTAGTCCCTATTGTTCTCAGAGAGCGAAGCTTGGCTGTATTTCGCCAGCTCTGCCTTCTGATCCCAGGACACAACAGGCCATGGAGCTGGAAGGGAGAACAGGTTACTGGAAGTGAATGGCTGGTTACGTAGATGGTGCCATCGAGAGGGCTTCGGCTTCCTGGACCATGGTATGTACCTCCGACACGAAGGACTGTTGGCGACGGATGGGGTGCACCTGACAAAGAATGGAAGGAATGTCTTCGCTGGAAGACTTGCGAACCTGATCAGGAGGACTTTAAACTAAAGACATCGGGGGTGGGAAGAAAAAGCGGCATCCCCAACACTAAGTTCAGGAAGGGGAATGACCAGAGAATAAATGAACGAGAGAGAGGTGAGTTTAGTAATCTTCAGGTAAATTTGAAGGGACCTACGGTAGGAAGGGATGTCTGTAATCTGAGGTGTCTTTATACTAATGCACAGAGTATGGGAAATAAACAGGAGGAACTTGAACTCCAAATATTGGAAGATAGGTATGATCTGATAGGTGTCACTGAGACTTGGTGGGATGACTCTCATATATGGAGCACAGTGATTGAAGGATATACCTTGTTCAAACGGAACAGAATAAACAAGAAAGGGGGTGGGGTGGCACTATATGTCAAGAATGAATATGCTTGCACTGAAATTCAGGATTTTGAGAGTTGCCCTGTTGAAAGTGTGTGGGTAAGGATAGAGGGGGGAAAGAAGGGGATATTGTTGTGGGAGTATACTACAGACCTCCAAATCAACCGGAGGAACAGGATAATGCATTTGTACAGCAGCTTGCTAAACTTTCACAGAGACAGGATGTAGTGGTTATGGGAGATTTTAACTATCCAGATATTTGCTGGGAATCTAACTCTGCTAGACATGGGACATCCCGCAGATTCTTGAATAGCCTTGAGGACAACTTCATCTCTCAGAAGGTGGAGGTGGGAACCAGAGGATCTGCTATCCTAGATTTAATTCTGACTAACAGGGAAGAACTGGTTGATGAAGTGAAGGTGGTGGGTTCCTTGGGGAATAGTGACCATGTCAGCTTGGAATTTGACATAGAGAAGACTGTGAAACCAGGACGTAGCAGAACTCATATCCTGGACTTCAGGAAAGCTGATTTCAATAAACTCAGAGATCTAATAGGAAGGATCCCATGGCTGGAAATGCTGAAGGGAAAATCTGCACAGGAAGGATGGGTGATGCTGAAAAATGAAGTGCTTAAGGCACAATCTCAAACTGTTACGGTAAGAAAAAAAGGTGGGAGACGGGTAATGAAGCCAAGGTGGCTGAACAAGGAACTCTCTGAGGAGCTGAAACTAAAAAGGGAAATGTACAGGAAATGGAAGGAGGGTCAGATTACTGAGGGTGAATACAAGACATGAGCACAAATCTGTAGGAATGGTGTCAGAAAGGCTAAGGCACAGATGGAGCTGAGGCTTGCAAGGGATGCAAAAAATAACAAGAAAAATTTCTATGCCTATGTTTGGAACAAAAAGAGGAACAGGGATGGAGTAAGCTCATTGCTAGGGGAAGATGGTCAAGCCTTAACAAGGGATGAAGACAAAGCGGAATTACTCAACTCTCACTTTGCGTCGGTCTTTAACCGTAAAGTGAGCTGTATACAAACTGGAGAATGCAGGGCATATGAAGGAAAGGGGAACTGCCAGTTCAGAATAAGTAAGGAAATGGTTAGAGAACATCTAGCTGCCTTAAAAACTTTCAAATCTCCAGGGCCGGATGGCTTGCATCCGAGGGTGCTAAAAGAAATTGCAGATGTTATTTCAGAGCCTCTGGCTATAATCTTTTAGAGGTCCTGGAGTATGGGTGTTGTGCCGGAAGACTGGAGAAGAGCGAATGTTGTTCCAATCTTCAAGAAGGGGAAAAAGACGGACCCGGGAAATTATAGGCCTGTCCGTTTGACATCAATATCTGGGAAAATTCTGGAGCAGATTAATAAAACGCTCTGTCTGTGAACACCTTGAACAAAATGAGTTAATTGGTAATAGCCAGCATGGGTTTATGAAGAATAAGTCATGCCAGACTAACCTTATCTCCTTTTTTGACAGAGTTACTAAAATGGTTGACTCTGGCAATGCCGTGAATATAGTGTATCTAGATTTCAGTAAAGCATTTGACAAAGTTTCTCATGATATCCTTGAGGAAAAGCTAGTTAAGTGTGGGCTGGATGGCGCAACCGTTGGGTGGATTCATGGTTGGTTGAAAAATCATACCCAACGAGTGCTCGTAAATGGCTCTGCGTCTACGTGGAGGGAAGTCTCGAGTGGAGTAGCACAGGGCTCGGTCCTGGGCCCGGTGTTATTCAATGTTTTTATAAATGACCTGGATGAAGACATAGAGGGGATGCTTATCAAATTTGCAGATGACACGAAGCTGGGTGGGATTGCTAATTCTGAAAAAGACAGAGTCAGGATTCAGAAGGATCTTGACAGGCTGGAACAGTGGGCTGAGACAAATAAAATGAATTTCAATAGAGATAAGTGCAACGTCCTACACTTAGGTACAAAAAATCAAAGGCACAGATATAGAATGGGAGGGACTTGACTTGACAGCAGCACATGTGAAAGGGATCTAGGTGTTATGGTTGATCACAAGCTAAACATGAGCCTGCAGTGTGATGCGGCTGTGAAGAAAGCTAATGCAATCTTAGGATGCATTAGCAGAAGCATGGTGTCCAGATCACGGGAGGTGGTAGTTCCGCTGTATTCTGCTATGGTCAGGCCCCATAGACCAGCTCAGGGAGCGTTGGGCAGACTCCAGCGCCGAGTCAGTGCCCGAACCTGAGTTGGTCCCCGAGCAGGAGAGGCCTCCCACTGAGGAGGTGAGTGCTGCAGAAGGAGACTCGGAGTCTGGGCAGACCCCAACTCCAGAGCCTGTGATCCCTGTTTGTGTTCCCACTGTCTCTCCTGCGAGAGAGGTTACCAGGGCTCCAGAAGAGTGTGCCGCTCCAAGTCCAACGGAGCAGAGACCGCTGCGCCGGTCGAACCGAAGCCAAGGTGCCCCCCCACCTGAAAGATTATGTTTGGCAGAGTAATGCTCCATCTTAGGGGGAGGAATTTGTTATGTACTGAATGTGAATCACTCCTATCTATTCACATGTTAAGCTTGAGTCTGAATGTGGCTCCTCATTGTCGCATTGTCATTGGTCGGTTTCTGCAAAACCTGTGTAATTACCCAATCACTGAGTGATATTGTTGCAAAGAGGGAACGGTCCTGATTGGCCTTTATCCCTGTATCCTGATTGGCTTTTATCCCAGCGTTACTATTGGTTCTTATCTGACTATGGGTGTGGCTTTGACAGCCCGGGAGAGTTTAAAAGGAGCTGTGCTTCCCTTGTTGTGCGTGTTCAGTCGTGTGTTCCTGACTTACAGTTGCTGTTTAATAAAGCTGAAATCACTTGAAGCTGAATCCTTTGTTGAGTCTCATACTTAACAGAGCCGCTTTTCCTTTTTGCCCTTGCCCTTCCAAGCATGCTTAGAATGTACATTCATATGCATTTCATTCATATAGTCCCAATTCAACTTATAACAAATGACACATCCCACATTTCTTCCCACCAGGGATGCAAACTGGCTTATCTTATTCATCTCAGCCATTTTATCCTCAAAACAACTCTACAAAGTCGATTAGGCTGAGAGTGTTTTACAGCTCAAGGTAAACAACAAATCTTCCATGGCAGAATGGGGATCAAAACCTTTGTCTCACAGATAGTGGTGCAATCCTCTGTCTCTCTGTAATACTGCAATGAATCTTTTATAGTAATATATTGCTACAGCAGGAGCTGTGGTGGCTCAAGTGGTTAAGACGCTGAACTGCAGGCTGTGGAAGGTCAGTAGTTCAGCAGTTCGAGACCCGGGTGCCGCATGACAGGGTGAGCTCCTGTCTCTAGTTCCAGCTCCTGCCAACCTAGCAGTTCGAAAGCAAGAAATTGCAAGTAGATAAATAGGTACCACTTTGGTGGGAAGGTAACAGCGTTCCGTGCACCTTGGTGTTTAGTCATGCCGGCCACATGACCACGGAAACGTCTTCGGACAGCGCTGGCTCTTCGGCTTTGAAACGGAGATGAGCACCGCAACCCTAGAGTCGGATTCGACTGGCTTTCGAGCAAGGGAAACCTTTACCTTTACCTTATTGCTACAGCAGAAATTTATTTTAAACAAGTTTCAAGAAGAGAAGCCATGGTTTCTGGGGTAGGAATGGAAAAGGTGTTACTTTAAAGGCATGACTTTTCATGGCATGACAGTGCAATGCTCTCCTAGGAAACTTCATACATTAAAGGTTTAGAAAACAGTAGAGCAAACCAGAAGACACTGGAAGGTAGACAATTGATCCATTATTGAGGTATCCAGAGCAGGGCAAAACCTCCTATGTAGGAAGGAAAATGTTAAATAGTGGGTCCCATGGAGGGGCAGACCCCAAGTCTAGTGATCAGCTCTACTTTATTAGTGATTTCAGCAAGAACAAGACTGAACTCCAGGGCCACAGCCCTGTTTAAATAGCATGCAATTGCCACACCAAAACACACCCCGCTCTCAACGATAGGCTATTTACATAGCATCACTTCTTGATTGGCTATTTCCAGAGTCCTGGTGGGCTATTGTTCTTGGGCTCTTCAGGCAGAACAGTCCTGGAATGTTTCAGTCCCAATAAAAGGTAAAGGTTCGCTTGCTCGAAAGCCAGTCGAATTCGACTCTAGGGTTGCGGTGCTCATCTCCGTTTCAAAGCTGAAGAGCCAGCGCTATCCGAAGACATTTCTGTGGTCATGTGGCCGGCATGACTAAACACCAAGGTGCACGGAACGCTGTTACCTTCCCACTGAAGTGGTACCTATTTATCTACTTGCAATTTCTTGCTTTTGAACTGCTAGGTTGGCAGGAGCTGGAACTAGAGACGGGAGAACTCACTCCATCATGCGACACTCCCGGGTCTCGAACTGCTGAACTACTGAGCTTCCACAGCCTGCAGTTCAGCGTCTTAACCACTTGAGCCACCGCAGCTCAGTCCCAATACACAACAGAAAATAAAGGAGAAACGTTTAGACTCCTTTTTTGGTTTGATATGGCTAAGAAAGTTAACAGCAAGCAACTGAATTAGGCAGAAATCAGAAACCTCTTAGAAAATGGGCAAGAAAGAAATGAAAGGGACAACAGCAAGCCTGGGAATTGTTGATGATGGGGATTTCTTCTGATTAACCAGATCTTGTTTCCAGTGGTACTGGTAAGTTTCAGAAAATACTCAGGAATACAGCATCACATTAAAAACCAGCCGCAACCAACAATAAGACAACCGAGGAAAAGCCATATTCTAGCATCGCAAAAAAATACAAGTATGCAATCAGTCCCAGGGGCAAAACAAGACTGTGAAACAGAAGGTTGCCACAGGAAATTGCAGCAGGACAGCAGCTGTGAAGTCCTTGTGGGAAAATCACCACAGGGGCAAATTTGGATTGGTAACACAATGAAAGGGGAGGATGAGCTTCAGCCTTCTCCCAGGCCCCCTTTTTAAACCAAAAGAGCCATGGGAAGCACAACGCACCCAACTGGGTGGGCTAAGCATTTACTGATAGGATGGGCTAAGCGTTTCTGCCAAAGTTATGGTACGATGTTGGTATCACAAAATGGTGTGTTTTGTGCTGCAATCCATGGACCTGGCTGTGAGATGCAACTTGATGTTGAGTTTTGGTGGGGCCCATCATAAATATAATGAGATCTGCACTTTAGGTTCCTGATTTTGTACTATGGTACTGCTGAGATTTTCAAGGCATAACTTCTGTGCTGCAAACTGTGGCCACTAATGTGATGAGTTAGTAGATGGTGAGTTTGTGGTGACCACACAATAAATCTAAAAAAAAACATGGTTTGGGACAACATCTTGAGGATCTGTGCCTCAGGTCCATGTTTTTGCTCCATGGTATCACCATGAGGCTGTGGATCCATAATTTCTGTGATGCAGGCAATTAAGGATTTTTAGCAAGTTTTTAAGCCTGTTTTAACTTTTTATATAATGAATGTATTGTATTTCATTTAAATACATAAGCTAGTTCCCGGCTCATGCTTGTCAGCCCGGGTTGTGTGGAGTGTTCCAAAGGCAATTTGGCATTTTGATAGGGTAGTTTTTTTTAAGTCCGTCCCATTGATAGAGTAGTCAGTGGCACCCAGGTGACAGTACTCTCCAGTGGACGATGACATCGCTGCCTCCGACGACATCCGTTCCTGATTGTGTGACCCTTTCGCCTGACGTCTCCAGGGTCCCAAGGGGGGGAAATGTTGCCCTGCAAGGCTTTTTAGCCTCTTTTTGGACTGCAATAAAATAATAAACTGTGCCAGTGCGTGTGTAAGGAACTGAACCACATGGTAACCTTCCCAGATGCCAGCAGAGACTGCACCCAGGCAAGAGACGTTTCTCCTGACCAGCCCAGCAGCTCCAGTGCCCAGCAGAGGTTACCAGCCTGTTTCTCATGAAGGAAATAAGAAATAGTGTTACCCTGAAGCTGTGGATCCATGAATTCTCTGGTGTAAGTAGTGGCCATGGACATGATATAGGATTTAATGGTAAGTTTGGGGTGTCCCAGCACAAAACCTCCAAGCATCCATGAGGATCTGTGCTCCAGAAAATTGTTTTTGCAGAATGGTATCGCCACGAAGCCGTGGATCCGTGATCTTCGTGGTGCAATCTGCTCTCATGGTCATGATATGTGATTAGATGGTGTGTTTGGAATGACCCAATGCAAAACACCCAAGCATCTATGAGGATCTGTGCTTCGGAACCAAGTTTTTGCTGCATGGTTTTGCCAAGAAGCTGTGGATCTGTGATTTCTGTGGTTCATACTGTGCCCATGGACTTGATGTGTGATTTGATGGTGAGTTCATGATGACCCAGTGCAAAAACACTGGGGATCCATGAGGATCCGTGCTTCAGAAACATGTTGTAGCTTCATGGTGTTGCCACAAAGCCGTGGATCCATGACTTTTGTGGTGCAAGCTGTTGCCATGGATATTTTATGTGATTTGATGGTGTGTTTATGGTGACCCAATGCAGAAACCCTGAAGATCTATGAGGATCCATGCTTCAAAACCATGTTTTTGTTTATAGTGTTCCCACAATGAAGGAACCACACGGGACACGGTCTGAGGGGTGAAAGCACTGGCCTGCCCTGGAAATAGCCGGCAGCTTTATTTTAAACACTCTGTTCTCAGCATCAGAGAGGGCTGCCCCTCGCAACACACAAAGGGAGACCACATGCTCAAACAGAATGCCGGGGATGTTTGCACAGCATAATTAACAGTGATAATGTTGTTCCTGGCATTGAAGAGACCTGCATTGACAAGATTAGCAGAAGGTCAGGACCAGTACACCAAGTTACTGATTTCGCGACAGAGGCAGAATATAAAGAGATTAAGATTGGTGTGCCAAGATCGTTAATCTCCTACACCACAAAACCGTGGATCCATGGCTTTTGTGGTGCACGCTGTTGCAATGGACATTTTATGTGAGTTGATGGTGTGTTTATGGTAACCCAACACAGAAACGCTGAAGATCCATAAGGATCCATGCTTCAGAACCATGTTTTTGTTGATGGTGCTACTACGAAGCTGTGGATCCATTATTTTTGCAGTACAGGCTGTTGCCATTGACATGTTATGTGATTTCATGGTGTGTTTGGGGTGTTCTAATGCAAAAAACCCGAGGATCCATGAGGATCCGAGCTTCAGAACCAAGTTTTTGTTGATGGTGTTGCCACGAAGCTGTGGATCTATGACATTTCTGGTGCAAGTTGTTGCCATGGACATGTTATGTGATTCCTTGGTGTGTTTGGGGGGTCCTAATGCAAAAATCCTGAGGATCCATGAGGATCCGTGCTCTAGAAACGTGTTTTTACAGAATGGTGCTGCCACGAAGTCTTGGATCCATGACTTTTGTGGTGCAAGCTGTTGCCATGGACATGTCATGTGATTTGATGGTGTGTTTGCGGTGTCCTAATGCAAAAACCCTGAGGATCCATGCTCTAGAACCGTGTTTTTGAAGAATAGTGTTGCCATAAAGCCGTGGATCCATGATCTTTGTAGTACAGGGTGTTGCCATGGAAAGGTTTTGTCATTTGATGGTGTGTTTGGGGTGTCCTAATCCAAAAACCCCGAGGATCCATGAGGATCCGTGCTTCAGAACGATGTTTTTGTTGATGGTGTTGCCACGAAGCCGTGGATCCATGATTTTTGTAGTACAGGCTGTTGCCTTTGACATGTCATGTTATTTGATGGTGTGTTTCGGGCGTCCTAAAGCAAGAACCCCGAGGATCCGTGAGGATCCGTGCTTCAGAACGATGTTTATGTTGATGGTGTTGCCACGAAACCGTGGATCCATGATTTCTGCAGTACAGGCTGTTGCCATGGACATGTTTTGTGATCTGATGGTGTGTTTGGGGCGTCCTAATGCAAAAAACCCGAGGATCCATGAAGATCCGTGCTCTAGAAGCATGTTTTTGCAGAATGGTGTTGCCACGAAGCCGTGAATCCATGATTTTTGTAGTATAGGCTGTTGCCATGGACATGTTTTGTGATTTGATGGTGTGTTTGGGGCGTCCTAATGCAAGAACCCCGAGGATCCGTGAGGATCCGTGCTCTCGAACAGTGTTTTTGTTGATGGTGTTGCCACGAAGCCGTGGATCCATGACTTTTGTAGTACTGGCTCTTGCCTTTGACATGCTTTCTGATTTGATGGTGTTTTTGGGGTGTCCTAATGCAAGAACCCCGAGGATCCATGAGGATCCGTGCTTTGGAAACATGTTTTTGCAGTTTTGTGGGGCCACGAATTCGTGGGGGCATGATTTTTGTAGTACTGGCTGTTGCCTTTGACATGTCATGTGATTTGATGGTGTGTTTGGGGCGTCCTAATGCAAGAACCCCGAGGATCCATGAGGATCCGTGCTCTAGAACCGTGTTTTTGAAGAATGGTGTTGCCACGAAGCCGTGGATCCATGATTTTTGTAGTACAGGCTGTTGCCATGGACATGTTTTGTGATCTGATGGTGTGTTTGGGGCGTCCTAATGCAAAAAAACCCGAGGATCTATGAGGATTCGTGCTTTGGATACATGTTTTTGCAGTTTTGTGGTGCCACGAATTCGTGGGGGCATGATTTTTGTGGTACAAGGTGTTGCCATGGACATGTTATGTGATTTGATGGTGTGTTTGGAGCGTCCTAATGCAAGTACCCTGAGGATCCATGAGGATCCGTGCTCTAGAACTGTGTTTTTGCAGAATGGTGTTGCCACGAAGCTGTGGATCCATGATTTTTGTGGTACAAGCTGTTGCCATGGAAATGTTATGTGATTTGATAGTGTGTTTGCGGCGTCCTAAAGCAAAAACCCTGAGGAACCGTGAGGATCCGTGCTCTAGAACCGTGTTTTTGCAGAATAGTGTTGCCACAAAGCCGTGGATCCATGACTTTTGTGGTGCAAGCTGTTGCCATGGACATGTTATATGACTTGATGGCGTGTTTGGGGTAACCCACTGCAACACCCCCGAAGATCCAGGTGGATCCGTGCTGTAGAACCGTGTTTTTGCACAATGGTGTTGAAACGAAGCCGTGGATCCATGATTTTTGTACTACAGGCTGTTGCCATGGACATGTTTTGTGATTTGATGGTGTGTTTGGGGCGTCCTAATGCAAGAACCCCGAGGATCCGTGAGGATCCGTGCTCTAGAACCGTGTTTTTGCAGAATGGTGTTGCCACAAAGCCGTGGATCCATGACTTTTGTGGTGCAAGCTGTTGTCAGGGACATGCTATGTGACTTGGTGGTGTGTTTGGGGTAACCCACTGCAAAACCCCGAGGATCCATGAGGATCCGTGCTTCAGAATGATGATTTTGTTGATGGTGTTGCCACGAAGCCGTGGATCCATGATTTTTGTAGTACAGGCTGTTGCCATGGACATGTTTTGTGATTTGATGGTGTGTTTGGGGTGTCCTAATGCAAAACCCCGAGGATCCGTGAGGATCCGTGCTTCTGAACGATGTTTTTGCAGAACGGTGTTGCCACGAAGCCATGGATCCATGATTTTTGTAGTACAGGCTGTTGCCATGGACATGTTTTGTGATTTGATGGTGTGTTTGAGGCATCCTAATGCAAAAACTCCAAGGATCCATGAGGATCTGTGCTCTAGAACTGTGTTTTTGCGGAATTGTGTTGCCACAAAGCCGTGGATCCATGACTTTCGTGGTGCAAACTGTTGCCATGGACATGTTATGTGACTTGATGGTCTGTTTGGGTTAACCCACTGCAAAAACCCCGTAGATCCATGAGGATCCGTGCTCTAGAACCGTGTTTTTGTACAATGGTGTTGAAACGTGGCCGTTGATCCATGATATTTGTAGTATAGGCTGTTCCCATGGACATGTTTTGTGATTTGATGGTGTGTTTGGGGCGTCCTACTGCAAAAACTCCGAGGATCCGTGAGGATCCGTGCTTCAGAACAGTGTTTTTGCAGAATGGCGTTGCCACAAAGCCGTGGATAAATGATTTTTGTAGTACAGGCTGTTGCCTTTGACATGTTTTGTGATTTGATGGTGTGTTTGGGGCGTCCTAATGCAAGAACCCCGAGGATCCGTGAGGATCCGTGCTCTAGAACCGTGTTTTTGCAGAATGGTGTTGCCACAAAGCCGTGGATCCATGACTTTTGTGGTGCAAGCTGTTGTCAGGGACATGCTATGTGACTTGGTGGTGTGTTTGGGGTAACCCACTGCAAAAACCCCGAGGATCCATGAGGATCCGTGCTTCAGAATGATGATTTTGTTGATGGTGTTGCCACGAAGCCGTGGATCCATGATTTTTGTAGTACAGGCTGTTGCCATGGACATGTTTTGTGATTTGTTGGTGTGTTTGGGGTGTCCTAATGCAAAAACCCCGAGGATCCGTGAGGATCCGTGCTTCTGAACGATGTTTTTGCAGAACGGTGTTGCCACGAAGCCATGGATCCATGATTTTTGTAGTACAGGCTGTTGCCATGGACATGGTTTGTGATTTGATGGTGTGTTTGAGGCATCCTAATGCAAAAACTCCAAGGATCCATGAGGATCTGTGCTCTAGAACTGTGTTTTTGCGGAATTGTGTTGCCACAAAGCCGTGGATCCATGACTTTCGTGGTGCAAACTGTTGCCATGGACATGTTATGTGACTTGATGGTCTGTTTGGGTTAACCCACTGCAAAAACCCCGTAGATCCATGAGGAACCGTGCTCTAGAACCGTGTTTTTGTACAATGGTGTTGAAACGTGGCCGTTGATCCATGATATTTCTAGTATAGGCTGTTCCCATGGACATGTTTTGTGATTTGATGGTGTGTTTGGGGCGTCCTACTGCAAAAACTCCGAGGATCCGTGAGGATCCGTGCTTCAGAACAGTGTTTTTGCAGAATGGCGTTGCCACAAAGCCGTGGATAAATGATTTTTGTAGTACAGGCTGTTGCCTTTGACATGTTTTGTGATTTGATGGTGTGTTTGGGGCGTCCTAATGCAAAAACCCCAAGGATCCGTGAGGATCCGCGCTCTCAAACAGTGTTTTTGTTGATGGTGTTGCCACGAAGCCGTGGATCCATGATTTTTGTAGTACAGGCTGTTGCCGTGGACATGTTTTGTGATCTGATGGTGTGTTTGGGGCGTGCTAATGCAAAAACCTTGAGGATCCGTGAGGATCCATGCTTCAGAACGATGTTTTTGCAGAATGGTGTTGCCACGAAGCCATGGATCCATGATTTTTGTAGTACAGGCTGTTTCCGTGGACATGTTTTGTGATCTGATGGTGTGTTTGGGGCGTGCTAATGCAAAAACCTTGAGGATCCGTGAGGATCCGTGCTTCAGAACGATGTTTTTGCAGAATGGTGTTGCCACGAAGCCGTGGATCCATGATTTTTGTAGTACAGGCTGTTGCCGTGGACATGTTTTGTGATCTGATGGTGTGTTTGGGGCGTGCTAATGCAAAAACCTTGAGGATCCGTGAGGATCCGTGCTTCAGAACGATGTTTTTGCAGAATGGTGTTGCCACGAAGCCGTGGATCCATGATTTTTGTAGTACAGGCTGTTGCCGTGGACATGTTTTGTGATCTGATGGTGTGTTTGGGGCGTGCTAATGCAAAAACCTTGAGGATCCGTGAGGATCCGTGCTTCAGAACGATGTTTTTGCAGAATGGTGTTGCCACGAAGCCATGGATCCATGATTTTTGTAGTACAGGCTGTTGCCATGGACATGTCATGTGACTTGATGTTGTGTTTGGGGTGACTCATTGCAAAAACCCGAAGGATCCATGAGGATCCGTGCTCTAGAACCTTGTTTTTGCAGAATGGTGTTGCCACGAAGCCGTGGATCCATGATTTTTGTAGTACAGGCTGTTGCCGTGGAGATGTTATGTGATTTGATGGTGTGTTTGGGGCATCCTAATGTAAAAACCCCGAGGATCCGTGAGGATCCGTGCTTCAGAACGATGTTTTTGCAGAATGGTGTTGCCACGAAGCCGTGGATCCATGATTTTTGTAGTACAGGCTGTTGCCGTGGACATGTTTTGTGATCTGATGGTGTGTTTGGGGCGTGCTCATGCAAAAACCTTGAGGATCCGTGAGGATCCGTGCTTCAGAACGACGTTTTTGCAGAATGGTGTTGCCACGAAGCCATGGATCCATGATTTTTGTAGTACATGCTGTTGCCATGGACATGTCATGTGACTTGATGTTGTGTTTGGGGTGACTCATTGCAAAAACCCCAAGGATCCATGAGGATCCGTGCTCTAGAACCTTGTTTTTGCAGAATGGTGTTGCCACAAAGCCGTGGATCCATGATTTTTGTAGTACAGGCTGTTGCCATGGACATGTTTTGTGATTTGATGGTGTGTTTGGGGCATCCTAATGCAAAAACCCCGAGGATCCGTGAGGATCCGTGCTTCAGAACGATGCTTTTGTTGATGGTGTTGCCTCGAAGCTGTGGGTCCATGATTTTTGTGGTACAAGCTGTTGCCGTGGAGATGTTATGTGATTTGATGGTGTGTTTGGGGCATCCTAATGCAAAGAACCCGAGGATCCGTGAGGATCCGTGCTCTAGAACCGTGTTTTGGTAGAATGGTGTTGCCACGAAGCCGTGGATCCATGATTTTTGTAGTACATGCTGTTGCCTTGGACATGTTATGTGACTTGATGTTGTATTTGGGGTGACCCATTGCAAAAACACCAAAGATCCATGAGGATACGTGCTCTAGAACCGTGTTCTTGCACAATGGTATTGCCACGTAGCCGTGGATCCATGTTTTTTGTAGTACTGGCTGTTGCCTTTGACATGTCATGTCATTTGATGGTGTGTTTGGGGCGTCCTAATGCAAGAACCCTGAGGATCCATGAGGATCCGTGCTCTAGAACCGTGTTCTTGCACAATGGTGTTGCCACGAAGCCGTGGATCCATGATATTTGTAGTACAGGATGTTGCCTTTGACATGTTTTGTGATTTGATGGTGTTTTTGGGGCGTCCGAATGCAAAAACCCCGAGGATCCGTGAGGATCCGTGCTTCAGAACGATGTTTTTGCAGAATGGTGTTGCCACGAAGCCGTGGATCCATGATTTTTGTAGTACGGGCTGTTGCCGTGGACATGTTTTGTGATTTGATGGTGTGTTTGGGGCGTCCTAATGTAAAAACCCCGAGGATCCGTGAGGATCCGTGCTTCAGAACGATGTTTTTGCAGAATGGTGTTGCCACGAAGCCGTGGATCCATGATTTTTGTAGTACAGGCTGTTGCCGTGGACATGTTTTGTGATCTGATGGTGTGTTTGGGGCGTGCTAATGCAAAAACCTTGAGGATCCGTGAGGATCCGTGCTTCAGAACGATGTTTTTGCAGAATGGTGTTGCCACGAAGCCGTGGATCCATGATTTTTGTAGTACAGGCTGTTGCCGTGGACATGTTTTGTGATCTGATGGTGTGTTTGGGGCGTGCTAATGCAAAAACCCCGAGGATCCGTGAGGATCCGCGGTCTCAAACAGTGTTTTTGTTGATAGTGTTGCCACGAAGCCGTGGATCCATGATTTTTGTAGTACAGGCTGTTGCCGTGGACATGTTTTGTGATCTGATGGTGTGTTTGGGGTGTGCTAATGCAAAAACCTTGAGGATCCGTGAGGATCCGTGCTTCAGAACGATGTTTTTGCAGAATGGTGTTGCCACGAAGCCGTGGATCCATGATTTTTGTGGTACATGCTGTTGCCATGGACATGTCATGTGACTTGATGTTGTGTTTGAGGTGACCCATTGCAAAAACCCCAAGGATCCGTGAGGATCCGTGCTCTAGAACCTTGTTTTTGCATAAAGGTGTTGCCACGAAGCCGTGGATCCATGATTTTTGTAGTACAGGCTGTTGCCATGGACATGTTTTGTGATTTGATGGTGTGTTTGGGGCGTCCTAATGCAAAAAACTCGAGGATCCATGAGGATCCGTGCTTTGGAACCATGTTTTTGCAGTTTTGTGGTGCCACGAATTCGTGGGGGCATGATTTTTGGAGCGCTGCCTATAGTCTAAGACATGGTCTACAGTATGATGTTGGTTTTATTTCATTTCAGCGTAAAAATCATATGAATTCATGAGGATCCCTGCTTTGGAATCATGTTTTTGCACCGCTGTAGCGCCACGAATCCGTGGGTGCGTGATTTTTGTGGTCCGCCTGTAGACTAACACATGGCCTACAATATGATGGTGGTTTCATTTCATTTCAGTGAAAAAATCATATGAATTCATGAGGATCCATGTAGATCCGACTGTTACCTTTTTCCCCCCACAGTTAAAGGATCTGGCAATCGGTGATGTGAACGACCTCTGCCTGACACACTGGAGAGCCGCCCTCAATCTGAGCAGACAATACTGACTTTGATGGGCCAAGGGCCTGATTCAGTATAGCACCTTCAGATGTGAGTCACACTCACTTTTCTTCAGGAGTAAACAGGCGTTTCGCTCTTCATTGTCTACTTATTGGCTGTTGGGCCATTCCCTGCCTACTAGATCGACCAATCACTCAGCTGTTCCTCTTCCACATTTCCGCCACTTTCATTCAGCAAATGCTCTATGGTAAAGAATCGGAGGGAAGCGGCTGTTTCCACGATGCCTTCTTATTTTTACGACATTTAAGATGGCTGCGCCCACGGCTCCATGAGAGCTTCTGGCAAGCTCAGTGTGGGAAACGTTAGTGTAGGGTTTGTTGGTTGAAATGAGGAGTTTTCAGTTAGTGACTTTAATACGTGAGCAACAGAGATGTGGGAACAAGCAATGGAATTGACAGCGGTTCCTTCTTGTTCGGAAGAATAAGGCTGCGTGAGCGAGAAGCGCCGTGTGTGAGGCGCCTCTCTTGGGTAGTGGGAAGGAGCTGATCCCCGGAGAGTTGAGATGTGGCGCGCCAATTAATATTTCCAGAGGAGGACAGCAGTGGAAAAAGGGCGGCTCTGTGGGTTCTATTTTGTCTTTCGTGGAAAAGGCAGTTTGGTGATAGTCAGGTCTCCCTTGAGGAAGCAGTTGCCGCTGAGCTTTTGGCTTGTCCTAAGTGTTTAAGGGAGAGACGAAGATGCGCCTTGTGTGTCTGCCGCCTTTTGCTAGATGCTGCTCTCGGGCCTTTTTACAGTTCTGGGTGGGAGGAGAAAAGGGGAGACAGCGGCGCTTACTTTTTCCCAGCTCAACAACATCTGCTTCCCACTGGAGCAAGGTGGTTTCCGATGCTGAGAAGATTGTGGGCTATCCGACCTCCTTTATGAGCCTTCGCTGCCTTCTGAGCGACGAGTTTAGCAACATTGCCATGCAGGTGCGCAAGTTAGTGGGGACCAGGCACCCGTTGCTCAACACTGCCAGGTAAGTGCCCATTGGAATCTGCTGTAGGCAGCCCAGAAATATTTCTTGTGAAATGATTCTTATTTTCCATATTCCACTACTGACTACTGGAAAGAACTTCCAAACTTTTACAAGCAGGCTGTATCTCAGCCCCCCCCCCCCATGCATGCCAGGCTGAAAGGAAAGTACTTATTTTGGAGCTGTGAAGGTTTTGTACTGTTCCTGTCCCAAACCCTGAAGCTCCCTTGTATTCCCAAAATATTGTTTCTTCTACTTCAGTGTTCTCTACCCTGATAGGCAGTGGCTTTTTAACAGGAAATGCTATGGGTTGTATCTAAGACTTTCTATATGCAGATCAGGTGCTGTGCCAAGTATGGCTCTTCAGTTGTATTCAGGGCTGCAGAATTTAGTAAGCAGGGATTAATTTATTTGTTATTGCATTGGATTTACTAGGCCACCCTTCCCTACAAGCAGGGCTCAGGGTGGTTTACAACAAAATAATATATAATCTCAGATTAAAAGTAGATTAAAACAAACCAATAAATGCCAATACATAAAACAGCATAGTCAAAATGGCAAAAATACAGCATATATAAAATGGCAGAAAAGATTCCAACTCCCCACCCTCCCTTGGGGGGAGGGGTTACGAAGGATAGGGATTTGTGTGAGAGTGCCAAAGGCTACCCCTGTGGCTGTCCTCAACCGAAGGCCCAGCAGAACATCTTTGCCTTGCATGCCCTGCAGAATGGTAACAACTCCCACAGGGCACGGATGTCTTCCGGTGGAATGTTCCACCAGGCGGGGGCCAGGTCTGAAAAAGCCCTGGCCCTGGTCGAAGACAGCCAGGCTTCTCTCGGGCTGGGGATCACCAGGAAGTTCTTATTTCCTGAGCATAACGTAATGAACTGTGTCAAGTTGCACTGTAACTTGAGTATGTTTTGTAATGTACAACTTTTTTTCAGGACTGACTTTATGAGAACGCAGTTTTTCCCCGTTTCTTTCTCCTTGCAACTGAAGCTGTGTGTGGATAACACTGAGTAGTTGATCCCTGTGATGCCGTGTGATTTCCAGGAGCAGGATTAATTATTTTTAAAAGTTGGCTGTATGTGTATCTTGCATAAGATACTGGATGACTGTGTGTGAAGAGGCAGTCTACCTGACGTAATGGAGAACAGACAAAAAGGCTACTGGATTAGCATTCAATTCACTTTTTTAAAGTGTTATCTGTTAGAGAAAAGCCGGATTTGAACTGTGGGAATAAAGAGTAGTGAGACTTTATTTTAAGTTGTATCTGCACATAGTGTTGTGAAGATATATTTGCAGTAGAGCTGTCACTCACTCATAGAAATCTTTTCTGATTAAACATTTAAGCTTAATATGTGTATGTATGAAGCAGTAGTTCTGAGGAAAAAAACAATCTTTGATTTTAGATGGTGCAGAGTATGGCACAACACAATGATATCATGCCATATGTTGTGTTAAATTAGTTGTTATGAGGAAGAGAGGAGAAGAGACATAGACCAGTCTTTTGAAACAAATAAATGTGGTTCTGTACTAAGGATTTCGTATGGAGGAACATCAGATTCATAAATATTGGATGTCACTGATCTGTAAGAGATAAAATTTTAACTTGTAAGTTTTGTACTTGGTGTGAGGTGGATTTCATTGGTAAAAATGTCAGTTATACTATATTTCATCATTCGAACTTCAGTTGCAGTCTGAAATGGCACAGGTCATACAAAGTGAAAAGTTGACCCTTCTAAAGAATGTTGGAGACAAAAGCATGGTTTTCATAGTCTTAGGTATTCAGAACACTTGTGGTGCATGCCCTGGTAATAGCTAGCTTAGATTATGTGTTCTGTGTCGGGCTGCCCTTGAAGACTGTCCAGAAGCTACAGTGGGTGCAAAATGCTGTGACCAGAATATTGACTGCTGTGGGTCATAAAGGCCATATCACTCCAGTCTTGTTCCATCTACACTGGCTTCCTATTTGCTTCCAGGCTCAATTCAATGTGCTGATACTGATTTTAAAGCCTGTACTGCTTGGGGCCAGTGTATGTTAAGGACCCCCTACTCCTGCGTATGAACATACATATGAAACTGCCTTCTACTGAATCAGATCCTTGGTCCATCAAAGTCAGCATTGTCTACTCAGACTGGCAGTGGTTCTCCAGTGTCTCAGGCAGAGGTCTTTCACATCACTTGCTGCCTGGTCTTTTAACTGGAGCTACCAGGGATTGAACCTGGGACCTTCTGCATGCCAAGCAGGTGCTCTACCACTGAGCCACATAGCATGATCCTATCTAACTGCTGTCATCTTCAGAGGGTCTGCTTCAAGCGCTCACTCTGTCTGAAGCTAGACAGGTGGCAACCTGAGGAAGAGCCCCTTGGTTGTGGTGTTGAAAGTTTGGAACTCCTTCCCCAGGGAGAGTCATCTGTTTTCCTCTGTCACTGGTCTTCTGCTGGCAGGTAAAGACTTTTTTGTTTTGTTCTTATTAGCCCTCCTTCTAGTTTATGTGTCTGTGTCTGTATGTTTTATTTAATTTAAATATTTTATATATATATTTGTAAGTTTAATTCTGTTTTAATGCTTGGAATGTTTAGTGTTCACTGCTCTGGGTAACCTTGAGTTGGATGGTAATAAGGCACAGAAATGTTTTAAATAACAGGAATACTACTGTTTTATTTACTTCACTTATTTACAGTCCTTTTAGCTGGAAATGCTTGGGGTTGAAACTGGGATCTTCTGCATGCCAAACAGATGCTCTGCTATTGAGCCTTTGTACTAGCTGTTAAGGCTTCAAGGCTAGTGTACTTTTCTGTTGACTGGCTTAGGATTGCTGCCATGGTAACTAATATAAATCATGCTTAGGTAAAGTTGAGGAGCTGCGGTGGCTCAAGTAGTTAAGACACTGAACTGCAGGCTGTGGAAGGTCAGTAGTTCAGCAGTTCGAGACCCGGGTGCCGCATGATGGGGTGAGCTCCTTTCTCTAGTTCCAGCTCCTGCCAACCTAGCAGTTCGAAAGCAAGAAATTGCAAGTAGATAAATAGGTACCACTTCGGTGGGAAGGTAACAGCGTTCCGTGCGCCATGTTTAGTCATGCTGGCCACATGACCACGGAAATGTCTTTGGACAGCGCTGGCTCTTCGGCTTGGAAACGGAGATGAGCACCGCAACCCTAGAGTCAGATTCAACTGGTTTTCAAGCAAGGGAACCTTTACCTTTACCTTTAGGTAAAGTTACAAATGAAACTTACAATGATGTTTGGGTTTTTTCTTTGTTAACCTAGATTGAACACAAAGGTAGGTGAAGTGGTCATCTGAGTCCTCTGCATGGATCTAGACATTAGTAAAACATACTGGCTTGAGGTGGAGGACTGAAAAAGCATGCTTGTGAGGCTTTGGATCTTGGAAGGTTGTTGTGGAGCTGATAAAGGCTGTCTGCTTATTCCATCCATCCACAACGACCTTCCAATGATTTTTTAAATCCATTTCATTAAACTTATAGCCCACCCTCCCCACATTGTAGGCTCAGGGTGGGTAACAACATATATGTATCTGCAGTTAATGCAGATTTACAACATATTACAAAACTCAGTTTAAAATCCATAAAATCACCATCCTTATATCATTAAAAACGTCTGCATTAAACAACAGCAGATAATGTGGTCCCAGTCTGGCTTCCAGGATCTGTGGTCACTGGGGGAGAAAGCCTAATCAAGTGGATGCCTGCTGCCTCAACTAAAGGCCTGGTGGAAGAGCTCCATTTTGCAGGCCCTGTGGAACTGTAATAAGGACCCACAGGGCCCTGATCTCATATGGTCGCTCATTCCACCAGGGACTACCAGGAGGTATTGATTGGTAGAATGTAATGTTCTATGAGACTCATATGGGGAGAGGCGGTCTTGGAGATATGCAGGCCTCTGGCCGTATAGGGCTTTAAAGATAAGCACCAACACCTTGAAATGGATCCGGAATTCAATAGGCGGCCAGTGCAGGTCATGGAACATTGGTCGGATACGTGTCCACACAGGCAACAACATCAGCACCCATGTTGCTGTGTTCTGCATTAGCTGCAATTTCCAGGGCAGAGTCAAGAGAAGCCCAACGTAGAGAGGATTACAATAGTCTAATCTGGAAGTGACCATTGCATGGATCACTGCAGCCAGTTCATGGGAGGTGAGGTATGGGGCCAACTGCCTAACCTGCCTCATATGAAAAAAGGCAGTCTTGGCTGTGGCACTGACCTGGGTTTCCATAGTCAGTGAGGCTTCCAGGAACACCCCAGGGGCTCTTCACCTTTGGCATCAGCACCAACAGAGCCTCATCAAAGGTTGGCAGCCCGATCCCAGAGCCCCATGACCCAGGTGCAGGACCTCCATCTTTGTTGGATTCAATTTCAGTCTGCTCTGTTGTAGCCATCCAGCTACAACTTGTAATGCCCCATCCAGATGTTCAGGAGTGCAGTCTGGGTGGCTGTCCATCAGTAGACACCGCATACTGGTGACAACCCAGCACATACCTCCAAATAATCTGGGTAACAGGCCGCATATAGATGCTGAATAGCATCGGGGAGTGGATCGCTCCCTCTGGCACCCCACATCTAAGTGCATGTCACTGGGACAACTCCCCTCCCAGTGCCACCCTCTTTCCCCAATCTTGGAGAAAGGAGGCCAGTCACACCAAAGACATCTTAGATGCAATGCAGTTTGATTTGTCGATAATATTATACAGGTTTTATGCCCTCATCTACCTTATCTACTTTGTTGTGCATTTCTGCAGGACGGGTGTGCGTGTGTGTGACAAATAAGATGATTACTGGACTAGATACGGACATTTGTTTGGATATTTTCATCTGCTGTAGAAAGTGTTAGTTGTTACATGACAAAAGGCCATTAAATGAGCATACTGGTCCGCTAAGCATACTGGTCCAAATGCACAGTGGTCCACTAAGCATACAGAGCTTTTGGATCATTCTGTAACTTTCTTCCACATAACTGATTGTTGTGCTAACCTGTCAAACTGGGGTGGGGTGGGGGGAGGCTCTGGGATGTGGAACTGGGTAAGTGTAAGACAGTTGAAGGAGATGAAGTGTGTGAGGAAGTGGCAGCTCTGATCTGTGGTTGTGGGATTATTCTTTCTGGGACGATGGTGTTTTGTCACTTTAGTCTATGGGTCTGTGAGTTGCCACAGACAGTCTGTGTGAAAAAGCAACTGTTTTCCCTTAACACTTTTATTGGGGGAGAAGGCGGAGGACTTGTAGAAGGTCTGTCAGAGAAGGTGCTGTCAGGAATATTCCTTGGTGCTTTCCTTTTGCAGGAGAAGTGCAGATGAAAGGCTGGGAAACCACAGTCCCCTTCCCTAAATAGATAGCAACTTGTTTCCTTTCAGTCTCATGGCTGACAAGCAGAGTCTGGGCATGTTCCTGTATTCTGCCCTGTTGCTTCCATAGTTCTAAGGCATCAGGAATACCACATATATGCACAGTCCTGTTCCTCAGTGATTTTTTAAAATGGGGGAGGTGTTGATTATATATCTTCCTGTCTACCTGGCTCCCTCTAGTCATAAAGAAATCTCCCTTTTCTTTGTGCTGTTCTTATGATCAGGACAGGGGTCAAGAACATTGACTGTCTCAGACGGTCTAATAGCAATCATCATGTGCTTGAGATCCAGCTAAAATTTTATAATAGTTTGATGGGCATAATGTCTTGTCAAAAGTTTTTTCCCCGTATTCATAGCTGTATTGTTGATAGCACTTGGCTATGTCGAGGAATATTGATCATTCTGATTTGGCTTCCTGTGTTCACTGCTCTACAGTTAATTCTGTAGACTTGGGCAAATCACGAAAGGTTATATTACAGTTTTATATCAGTATACGGGACAGCTCAGAGGTAACTGGCTTGATTTATTAACAGTTTTTTAGCTTCTGGCTCACACATTTTTGTCTTAGCTCAGGAAGGATGGCTCCAGAGGCAAACCAATTTATGCAGGAGCCAAATTGCTCACTCATAACTTTAGTGCCAGTAGCTCACAAGGTAGAATTTTTGCTCACAAGACTTCACAGCTTAGAGGGAACATTGGACATAGCTCTTCTTTGTAAATATAGTTATGAAAATGTTTTCCATGGGGGCAAGCTTGAAATTTAAAGCATATAGGATATATTTGGTATGCTGTGAGTCACCCTCAATTCTGCAGAGGTTTTCTTATGTTTAATGTTACGTTTTTAAAGAATCTTTTGACATAATACTTTTCTAATTAGATTAATTTGGGGAAATAAGAATTGTTTTAGCTAAAACAACCAAATTAATCAAGCATTACTAGATTACTAGTAGATTTAGGGCAGTATTACTAGATTATCTAGTCTTCTTTAAAGGTTAGCAGAAAGTCTTAGTTAATTGGGAAGAATTTTGCAGTCTGCTATTCAGCAAACATGTATGTTGGATCCAGTGCTTTTGTTAACAGAGTAATTTCATGGAACGTAGTATTCCTTTTTCTTTTACTGTTGCATGCACTCCCCAAAGCCACCCCCTGGGTATGCTGAAGAACCATGTGGTATGTGTTGTGGGGAAATGTAACAAGAAGCATGAATTGGCAGAAATCTCTCCCATAAACATTTTTGTAAAAGCTTGCATGTATGTGTGGTATATTTCTGGTGATTCTTCCCGTTGTTTTGCTGTATCTGTCCCCCCCCGAGTCTGAGTCCACTGAAGTTCCTGGTATAATAAAGTTGGACTGGGATCTGGGATTACCTAGATTTGACTCCTCACTCTGCCATGGAAGCTTGTTAGGTGATCCTGGCTTAGTCCCACACATGTAACCTAACCTATCTCATAGGAACATTATGATGATAAAATGATGGAGAGGAGAATTAAAAAGCTGCTTTGTGTCCCCATTGACAAGAAAAGTAATATATGTGAAGCAAAAAATAACTATTTTTTGGAGGGGTCATCTTTTAGGGGACTTAGGGCTGGAATGGAAAGATGCAAAAAAACAGTTTGATCCAACCTACGATGACAAATATCTGGAACTGTTTATCATCTTGATGATGATGTTTTCGTGTATCACTTACAGTGGAGCAAGTTAAAGCATGAGGTGTGGTCTTCAGGTTTTGTTTACTTAGGTAGGCAGTTTAGAGGGTTTTAAGCTTACCATTCTGTTCTCCAGATTCCTTCAGGTGTGTGGCCTTGTTGGTCTGAAGCAATAGAACAAAGCTGAGTCCGGGAGTACCTTTAAGACCAACAGAGTTTTATTCTGGGTATAAGCTGCATGAATGCATGTGAAAACTTATACCCCAAATAAAACTTTTTCGGTACTAAAGGTGCCACTGGTCTGTTCTCTGGATTGTCCTGCAAAACTTTTTTTGAATGAAATATGATATACACACGCCCACACACACACCTTGATCATACTGCTTGAATTGATCCTTCTAATAAGTAAATAGGTACTACGACACTAGGATAATGAGAACAACACAACAGGGCCATCTATAAATGACATGGGGTTTTTACAACTGGGGCTGGGTGGTATGAATGGGGCCATTATGCATAAGAATGTATGAGTTGATAAATTAACCAAACAGAAAAGACACAAACAAAATGGTCTGCTGAGTACTGAAGGTGCTCCGTGAGACATGGAATCATGAGATCAACTGAGAGTCAGTTAAAGAAAAAAAATCACCTTGTTCAAATTCTTGAGAGCTCATGGAAACCTTGAGTGGGGGTGAGGATTTTCAGACTGTTCCTCTTCCAGTGAGTCTCTGTCAGGTCATCATTTGTCTTTCACTTATAGAGAAATCACTGAGACCACATGAATAAATAAAAGGGAAACTAGAGGCATTGAAATGACATCCTGTGTAGAACTGCTTGAGAAGGATTATCACACCGTTTTGCCAAAACCATCCTTCTGATCTAGAAAATGTTTGTGTAACATATGTCTGTATGTAGGCAGTTGCTGTTGCAGGCTTTTTTTAAGTAACTTTAATAGTATTTACTGCATTCCCCTTATGCTGGTAGCAGATCATAAATTTATACAACATAGTACTTTTACATTGATTTTGGAACTGGAATTTAACAGTATCATCCTAATCCTTCTAAATCAATTGATGTCAATAGGCTTTGAAGGGTGTAACTCTGCATGGGATTGAACTGTTTGAGGATCAGTGTGGTAGACTCAGACCCAGTCTGGTGAGATCTCTCCTTACATCTATATACTAATAGCCAAGTGTCCCCAGTGCGTGCGGATACTTAATTCCACAGATCAGGGACACATGGAGGGAAAAGTGATTATCCTGCACACGTGGACCACTCCCCACATGTGCAGAAAAATGTAAAAACTGTAAAAAAAATATAGGGGGAGGTTAAAAATGCCCAAAAAGTAAATCAGCCTTCACTGCAAGTAACGGACTTACCGAGGCAGAGGAGGAGGAGCGTTCTCTCCCCCTCCCTCCCCCTCCTGTAGTTCCGATTGCATTGAGTCATCCCGCATGGCCACACCCCTCCACCAAACGTTCAAGCCTTCCAGCAGCCGGCAACAGGATCTACCTCCAGATTTTTAAAGTGACTGAACAACAACAATAAAAGCAAACTGCTGCAGCTTTCATCTCCCTTCACTCTGCTCAGGCGGCTCCTTCTGCTTTCCATGAAACTGCAAGAAGAAAGTGCACACTTACCTCAAAAAAAAAGGGGGGGGGAAAGCCAGCAGAAAATAAACATGTTTTTGATTCTGCCCTTTAGAGCAGGCGAGAGCAGTTTCCAGTGCCTCCGCTCTTCCCTGTTTCCCCGCTTCCTCCCAGCCAATTAGTTTTATGGTTTACTGTTACAGGGAAAATAAAAAACAGAGTGGGTGGGGAGGAAAACCTTTTCTCCTTCAGAGACTACAGGAGTGTGAGTCTGTGTGGGCTTGGTCATTTCTTCCCCTGCACTGAAATGCCAATAAGGAGGGATGGCAACATTTTGTTGCGGGTCCCCTTTTGTCCTTATTCTAATTGCCAAAATGTGCGGATACCTATTCCCACCAACAGGGGACTCACTCTCCCCCAACAGCTTTTCCTGCATAGTCAGTAGAAAAATCCAAAAAGTGAAAAAATCCCTTCAGGAACGGTTGAATTCCCCAAAAAACCTTTTGAAATGGCCTCTGCAGGGACCTAACTCCAGGCATCAATGGTGAGAGATTAGAATGTTCGGGGTGGTGGGTGGTGGGGAGGCTTCTGACTGGCTCTATCGGTGAAAGGGTGGGGAAAGGGCCCTTTCCAGGCCTATTCTGGCCTTTCAGGAAGGGGGGAAGGGAGCCTTGGGGCCAGGCCTCACAAGAGTTGCCAGTGCCAGGCTGGGGGATTTCTAGAGGTTTTGTGGTGGACTCTAAGGAGGGCTGGGTTTGGGAAGGCAGAGCTGGGTATAATGCCACAGAGTCCATCCTCCAAAGCAGCCATTTTCTGCAGGGAGACAGACCTCTGCTGTCTAGAGTCCAGTTGTAATTCTGGGGGGTCTCCAGGGCACATTTGGAGGTTGGCAACTCTAGGCCTGGCAGTAGTCTAGGGTTGCCAGGCCCCTCCTCATTTGCATGACTCACCTAGCCTCGGCTGCTTGCTACCATTAATCAGCAGCCGCCCTATGAAAGCCAGTGAGGTGCAGCAGTTAGAGTTTCAAAGTAGGGTCTGCAAGACCCAGGTTCAGATCCCCATCTTGCAGTAGAAGCTGAGTGCGTGATTTTGGACCAGTCACATATTTCAGCCTAACCAATCTCACAGGGTTTTTGTGCAGATAAAAAGGAGGAGGGAATAATGAAAGCTGCTTTGGCCCTCACTGTGGAGAAAGACTGTAATTTTCCTAGGTAAAGGCTGGGGGGTGGAAATGGAAAGCAGAAGACAGGCAGATAAAGGTAGGTTGGGCTGTTGGTTGGGAAGGAAATAGGGTTGCCAACTCCAGGTTGGGAAATCCCTGGACATTTGAGGGGTGAAGCCTGGAGAGGATGGGATTTGAGGAGGGGAGAAACTTTGGACTGGTGTAATGCCATAGACTCCACTCTCCAGCCATTTCCTCCATGAGAACCACCATTGCCAGCCTCTGGGTGAGGACTGGAGATCACCCAGAATTACAACTGTTGTCCAGGAGACAGAGATCAGTTCCCCTGTATAAAATGGCTGTTTTGGAGGGTTGAGTCTATGGCATCATATCCTGCTGAGGCTGCTTGCCTCCCCAAGCCTTACTGTCCCAAGGCTCCACCCCCAAATCTCCAGGAATTTCCCAACCTGGAGCTGGCAGCCCTAAGGTGAATTGATCTCTGTAGCTGGGAGATCCGTTGTGATTCCCAGAGCGCTGCCACTGCTGCTGTGTGGGGAGAGGAAGCAGATGGGTGGCTGAGAGCACTGCCACCACTACTGCTGCTGCTGCTCTGCGGAGTGGGGGAGGAAGCGGGTAGGAGGCTGGGGGAGGAAGCGGGTAGGAGGCTGGGAGAGTGGTGAGGGCAGAAAGGAGGAATGACGGGGTGGGGGGCAGAAAGAGAGAGAAAGAGTGATGAAGTGGGGAGGCAGAAAAACAAAGAGAAAGATGACAGGTCAGAAAGAGAGAGGAAGTCACATGCATGGAGCAGAGAGGTAGGGGGTGAGCAGAGGAAGCAAAGGTGTGACAAATGAGATAACCATCCCGCAAGTTTCTTGCGGGTCTCCATTTGTATAATTCCATTTTCAAGTGGCAAAGTTCCATGCACTCCCAAATCAGTTGGCTCTGTGATGTATCAATCACAAGGTGTCTCTATCCACTGGCTGTATTGCCTGAGTTCTCTCCCAATCATGCAGCCTAGGTCACTCTTCTCTGATTGGGCCAGCGTTTCAAGGTCATTTGCATATGGAAGCTGATTGGACTTCACTCCATTCCGTACCTCAAACTCCCCCCCACGAGACAGTTGGAACTGTTAGTTGTATATGCGATCTCGTGTATTCTGAGGTAAAATATGTCCTCACCCATAACACATCATTTCCCCTTCAAAAGAAACAAACCCAATAACACAACCATGTCACAACATAAAAAAGACAGATCACACCACAAGACAAATACCACAAGGCAAAAAATGATAGGAAGAAGTGCCAGCAGTCACCCCATTACTGCCACAGATACATACCTGAGAGCACTTCAGAGGTCCCAGGTTCATGTTATAAAAGCTGCCTGGGGGATTATGGACCATTCACAGATTTTCTACCTTAACATACCTCACAGGATTGTTGTGCGGATCATACGTGGGAGAGAAGAATGATGTCAGCTGCTTTGGTTCCCACTGTAGGGAAAGACTGCCCTTTCCCTAGGCAGAGGCTGTGGGCAGGGGGGTGGGGGGAGATGTAAACCTGAAGACAGGCAGGCAGATAAAGATAGGCTGATGGTTGCCTGGAAAGCCTGCCAGGGTTGCCAGCTCTGGTTAGAAACTTCCAGGCTATTTTAGGGATGAAGCCTGCCGAGGGTGGGGTCTGAGAAGAAGGAAGAGAGGGACCTCAGACAGATACAATGCCATAGACCCTACCCTCCAAACAAGCTGTTACCAATCTCCAGGTGACAGCTGGAGAGCTCTTAAAGCTCTGGTGCTAATTCAAAGTGCTGGAGATGTGTTGCATTCTGGCAGGGGACGCTGTGAGTGTAGAAAATGAATTATTGACAGAGTAGTGTTTTGGAAAATCTTTAGGAACAGTTTGGTCCATTTACCATGGGGCACCTGTCCAGAGCCTCTGGCATTTTCTCACTCTGCTGGCATCAAACCCAATCTCAGGCAAAACAGATATGGAGACTTTTCTGTCCTCCTTTGCATCATACTGTGTTTGTTGGCAACCCTAGGCCTGCCAGCACTCTCAGGGTGACTTCATGCCTCTTGACTGGCATTACTTCACTAGCCCTGACTGCTTGCTCCTGTTCAGCAGGAGCCTCCTTATGGAAGCTGCCTGGGTAATTTTGGACCAGCCACAGACTTTCTGCCTAACCTACCTTGCAGGGTTGCTATACAGATCACAAAGCGGATGAGAAGAATGAAGTAAGCTGCTTTGCTCCCCACTAACAAGAAAGACAGAACTTTGCCTAGGAAGAGGCTGCTGAGAGGGGAGGAGATAAAGTTGCCAAATTTAGGTATGGAATTCATGGAGATTTGAGGGGTGGAGCCTGGAGAGGGTGAGGTTTGAGGAGGGGTGGGACCTCAGACAGGTACAGTGCCATAGACTCCACCCTCCAAACCAGCCCTTTCCTCCTGGGGAATCATTGTTGCCAATCTCCAGGTGAGGGCTGGAGATAACTCAGAATTACAGTTGTTCTCCAGGAGGGAGGGGGGAGATGGAAAACTGAAGTTAAAGGGGCAGATAAAGGTAGGTCGATGGTTGGCTGGGAAGGAGATAGGGCTGCCTGGAGATTTGAGGGGTGAGGGTTTGAGGAGAGGGTGGGGTTTGAAGAGGAGTGGGACCTCAGACAGGTACAATGCCATAGACTCCACCTTCCAAACCAGCCATTTCCTCCTAGGGATCCATTGTTGCCAATCTCCAGGGGAAGGCTGGATATCTCTCAGAATTACAACTGCTCTTCAGATGGCAGAGATCAGTTCCCCTGAAGAAAATGGTAAGCTCTGTGTCATTATACCCTGCTGAGGTCACCACAGCAAATTGACGCTGAGTGCTCAAGACCAGGGCACCTGCCCAGAGCCTCTTTCTAGAGCTCGTTGTATGTATTTCCACAATGAGCCTTATTCCTAGTCTAAGCATAAATCTCAGTCAGCCGTGAAGCTCCTTGTATATTCTTCGCTAGTTGCTAGACATGTTGAACTCCTGGAAAGAAGGTCATGCTTAGGTAGTATATAGTATAGCAGGTTGCAGCTCTCCTTTTCTAGTACTGGATATATCTGTAGTTTTGCTTGAATAAAATGTATACTTCTAAATATTTTACAAATATTGTAAGATAGTACAATTTAATGATACTTACCGTGCTGTTAAGGCAGTAAAAAAATTAGGTATGATAAGGAAATCAACATCACAGATATTTCAGTTTCCTCCTAATTCTTAAGGTAGTATACATGGCATCTCCTCCATTATAAACAATCAGAAACCTGGTGAGGTGGACTAGTGTCATGGTTTTTGTCTTCATTTTATGCGTGTTTTTAAAAAAAGGAGACAAAACTCAGTTTGGTAACTTACCTCATTGGGTTGTTATGTACAAAATGGAGGAGATAACCATGTATGCCCCCCTAAGATCCTTGGAGGAAGTGTGTTAATGCAAACTGTTTTGTTGCTGGTACACAAGCAGTTAATATTTTCAGGGGTCTTTTGGCACTGCTATCAATTTTCACTGTAGTGAAATAAAAAAGGACACAGTGATATGGTTTCAGTGGCTTCAGGGAGTATTTATCAATTATTTGTGAAACAGGCAATTGTTTAACAATTTCTGATGAGTCAGTTGCCAGTGTGCCAACCAAGAGTACCAGGTTTCCCATCATTAGAAAAGCTAACGACCACAAGTCCAGCACAGATTTAGATAAGGTAGAAACATTGATTGAAGTACATTTTACAGTTTTATTGTGTTCCTTTTGTGTATTATATGTACTTAAAATACTGCTTAATCCCTAGAAACCATTAAGTTGTTTGTTGTATCTCTGCGAATCACAGCTGTGTGAAGATCACCATGTTTTAAATGGGATAGCTTGCATAAGCAGTTGTCCCAGGTAAAGGTAAAGGTAAAGGTTCCCTTGCTCGAAAGCCAGTCGAATCCGACTCTAGGGTTGCGGTGCTCATCTCCGTTTCAAAGCCGAAGAGCCAGCACTGTCCGAAGACATTTCTGTGGTCATGTGGCCGGCATGACTAAACACCAAGGGGCACGGAACGCTGTTACCTTCCCACTGAAGTGGTACCTATTTATCTACTTGCAATTTCTTGCTTTCGAACTGCTAGGTTGGCAGGAGCTGGAACTAGAGATGGGAGCTCACCCCGTCATGCGGCACTCACGGGTCTTGAACTGCTGAACTACTGACCTTCCACAGCCTGCAGTTCAGCGTCTTAACCACTTGAGCCACCGCAGGTAGTGTAGTCCCAGGTATACTAGCCCAAATTTAAACTTGGTACTTAGATAACAGAATGCTTCCATCCTTAGATGACAAGTCTCATTTTGCCTTGTATTCTACTACCACTCTAAAGATTTTTCTACAATCATATGAACTGCAGATTGGATGAGATCCATGTAAGTGAGAAGTCAGGTATTGCTTTGTGACATGGTTGTGACTTGGACTGTGTGGTTTGTTCTATGTGGAGCAACTAACAAACTAGCAAACATTTGGAACTGCCCCTCTGAACTCATAGTTTCATGACGAAGGTCAGAATTCTGTGCAGTCAACCACCAGCCAAAGTAATCTGATATATATAATTGCCCTAACACGTTGGCACTTTCTGGCTCTCCCATTGGCTGTGCACTCCATCAGCCATTGGCCAGTCATCCGCCACTCGAGTACTCGTGTGTGATGAGTCCGCTCCTCTTCCCTTCCCACTGCCAGCTTGGCCACTTTCCTGACAGAATAAGCTGCCAAAACGGCTGTCTCTCCTGCTTAGCTCCTCCATGGCTGGCTACTGAAGTGGGCCAGTGGCCATTAAACCATTCTCTTCAACTTCCTGTGGTGTGGCTAACTTCCCCCTAGGGTTGCCAATCTCCAGGTGGGAACTGGAGATCTCCCACTGTTACAATTGATTTCCAGATGACAGAGATCAGTCTCCCTGGAGAAAATTGCTGCTTTGGAGGGTAAACCCTATGGCATTATACCCTGCCGAGTCCTTTCCCTCCCCAAATGCTGCTGTCCACAGGATCCACCCAGCAAATCTCCAGGCCTTTCCCCTCAGTGCCTGTTGCTAGGCAACCAAGTTTGGTTCTGTCAGTAAAAGGCGGGGGGAGGAGGCCCTTTCCATGGCTATTTTGGCCTTTGGGAGAAAACTTATCGGGGCCAGTCCTGACTAAGGTTGCCAACTCCAGGTTGGGAAATTCCCGAAGATTTTGTGGTGGAGTCTATGGAAGCCAGAGTTTAGGGAGGGGAGAGGCCTCAGCTGAACAGAATGCCATAGAGGCCACCTTCCAAAGCAGTTATTTTCTCCAGGGGGAGACAGAGATTCTGGAGTTCAGTTGTGATACCACAGCCAGCATGGCATAGCAGTTAGCGCTTCAGAGCAGGGTCTGCCAGACTCAGGTTCTTGCTGTGGAAACTGAGTGAGTGATTTTGGACCAGTCACAGATTTTCAGCCTAACCTACCTCACAGGATTGTTGTGCAGATCAAAAGGGGGAGAGGAGAATGATGTAAGCTGCTTTGGTCTCCACTGTGGAGAAAGACTGTACCTTTCCTCCTGGGGCACTATTGTTGCCAATCTCCGGGTGAGGACAGGAGATCACTCAGAATTAAAACTGCTCTCCAAGAGGGAAGGGGAGGAGATGGAAAGCTGAAGTCAGAGGGGCAGATAAAGGTAGGTTGATGGCTGGCTTGGGAAGGAGATAGGGTTGCCAACTCCAGGTTGGGATGTTCCTGGAGATTTGAGGGGTAGAGCCTGGAGAGGGTGGAGTTTGAGGAGGGGTGGGACCTCAGACAGGTACAGTGCCATAGACTCCCCTCCAAACCAGCCATTTCCTCCTGGGGAACCATTGTTGCCAATCTCCAGGTGAGGGGTGGAGCTCACTCAGAATTACAACTGTTCCTGAGGTGGCAGAGATCAGTTCCCCAGGATAAAACGATGGACTATATGTCATTGTATCCTGCTGAGGTTGCCAAAGCAAATTGACGCTGAGTGCCCAAGGCCAGGGCACTCACCCAGAGCCTCTTTCTAGAACTCGTATTTATTTCCACAATGGGTCTTATTCCTAGTTATGTATAATTCTGTTTCTAAGACTGAAGTTTTAAAACTTTAAATAAGAAACTGGGAATGGAAATAAGGTATAGTGTGGTAAAAAGGTTAAGTAGGTGATGGATGAGGAATCACAAGACTGATAAGGAGCTAGGCAGAATTCTAAATCAGAGGCATAGCCCACCTGCAATTAGGTCACTCTCCTTCCTTCCTTCTTCCTTCCTTCATTGTGCCCAGCATCTTTCTTTTCTTCCATTCTAGGTCTCTGAAAATACCAGGTGGCAGATTACTTAGTGATGATAGCTCACTGAATGGTAAAAACCAGAGGCATGGCATAACCACCAAAACACTTCAGGGTCCTGTTAGCTTTAGTGGAAGCAGTAGGCATTCAGAAAATTTATCTCTGGTTGGATTGAACTCTTTAAATTTGCTAAAATAAAAAGTTAAAATGTCGGAAAAATGTCACTTATTACTAAAAACATGTACATGTCTATTTTTTTTCAAGAAACTCATAAAACGTTAAATGTATTTTACGTAAATAAAAAAATAATATATATTAGATTTTGCATTTCCCAGTAAATCTGGTAAAATTAATTACCAACAGAAAATATAAAAATTAATGTTTCTTGGAGAGCTTCAAAATGTTTCTGTGACTGTTTGCATGGTGACTGGATCAATAGGAACACCAGCTCCCAGTGGATGTTTACATTCCATTAAAATTTATCAAATATCCTAAATTGAAATGTTCACTGTTTTCCTTAACATAGTTTCTCCCTCCCCAAAAGCCCTGTGACTGGTTTCTATGTTTTTGTTGAAAGGAATGGATGGTGGGAAGGAAACATGAAGAAATGTAAATACTGCCTGAAAAAGAGATACTGTGGTGAAGGTTACATGTATCACAACCAAAGTGTCAGAGCTTGTTGTCCTGGCAACAGATGAAGAGGGCATGAGTTCCAACAACTCAGGGAGAGAAAGAAAGCAATTGATTTCAGTATATTATAAATGAAGAAGTGAGTGTATAGAGACCACAAGAAAGCTGCATGAGATATTTGGATATGTTTTAGTTCTTGTTGAGAGAGCGGTGAAGAAATACATTTTTTCGTTGGAAATTTGAAATGAGCAAAACCTTCACTCTGAGTTTTAAAAGGTTTTTCCCCCCTCTGGGCAGAGAACAGGCAGAAGGGGAGGAAGTCAGTTCAATTGCTTTTCAGGCTTACCTCTTCATACAAATGCTAATGGGTCTAGACAATGGGATGGTCAAACTCCACCCCCCTCCCTCAAGCAGGAAACAGAGATTTGGAGGAATAAAATATTAGAGAGACCTGAGGAAAGAAATTTCTGGAAACTTCAGGAAAAGCCTCTCTGACCTGGCCTGACCATGTCAGTGGAAGGAGAAAAGATAAAACTCATTGGCAGCAAGGAGAAGGTCTCTTTGGTGCTGAGTCCATCAGAGCAGACAGAACTCTTAACTGATGTCTGGAGGAGACAGCTAGTGGCCATGTGGTGGCCTAGACAGCTGAAGAATGCTTCAAGATAATGGTAAACTGTAGAGATCTGTAACTTCCTAAATTTATGGCACCTATCCTGTATTTTTACACCTGATTGAGCATGTACAGAGAGAGGGACAGAGGATTTTGTTTTACCCATTTCTTTTGAATCCCTTGCTCAGTCTGGTGCTCTGCTAAAAGTATGCTTGTGAACATTTTCTTTTAAATAATACTTTATAACTTTGGGTGCTGGTAGTGGTTTTCTGTACCACATTAGGATTGCCAGGTCCCTACCTTTTGGCGGCGGGGGGCTCCAGTCTTCTCTCTTGGGTCTTCTTGCATGTGCGCAAAATGCACACGCTGCAATGACATCACTCAGAAGTTATGTCATCGCGCTAGGCACATCTCTGGGGGAATGCTCGAGTGTTCAACCAAAAACTCTGTGGTCACTGTAGAGTTTTTGTCTGAATGCTAGAGCATCCCCCACTCCCCCTGCAACACGCCCAACACAGTGACATCACCTCCGGGCACATTGGGTGCTGTGGGGCTCCTCTTTTTGGGCTGGTGGGTGGATCAGAGGATCCAAAATCAGGGAAACCCCTGCCCCCATTGGGGGAAGTGGCAACCCTGTACCACATAGACCTCCACCATCTTAGACACGCTATTTTAAAAGGGAGTGCCAGGAGGAAGGCAGGCAGTTGGTAAGTATCTGTTCCTCCAGGGGCGCAGAAGGCAGTTAACCTGTGGTGACCAGGTACTGGACAGTGGGAAACAGAGGCAAGGCCTCAGAATTTGGAAGGGAAGTTGGGAGTCCTGACCTTCCCTGTGGGCAATCCCTACAAAGGTCAGGTGGTGGTGGTGGGCTACCCAAGAGAAAAAGAAAAGCCTCTCCAAGTGATGGGAAAACTTTGGAGAGCAGGGTAGCATAGCAGTATATTATAAATGAAGAAGTAAATCTGTAGAGACTACAGGAAAGCTGCATGAGATATTTGGATGTCTGTTTTAGTTCCTGTTGAGGTAGCCATTATAATATTTATGCTTTGATTCGTGTTTTGATAACCATTGTAAGACTGGGAAATACAATAGTACCTTTCTATTTGGATGAACAAGGGAATACTGGGGCTTTGTTCTGTCTTGTGAATAATTACAGTAGGTTTTCCAGATATGAGAGAGACTGAGTCTGATTCTTGCTTATGTGAAGGCCTCTCTACATGAATAAAAATCAGAAATAGTTTAGAAAAGCATAAACATTAGTACAAGAAACTGTTGGACTAAATGTAGGCAATAACCTTTCTTTTATCCATGTACAAATTGATGAACTTCAGGAGTCAGTAAGACAAACCATGTTGGGATCCTTTTAGTTTTTATAGTACTTTTCTTTATCTGTGATGTACATTCCATTGGAGTGTAGATTATGGAGCATCCTGAAGAAATTTACTCTTTCCCTTTTGGTTTCCACTACTTTGTCATTCTTGTTTAGAAATCAAATGTGTCCATGTTGTACTTACAGGATGACTTAATATTTATGTAAGGGGATGTTAATAAGGATTACTTGAAACGAAGAGTAAAGAGGGTCAAATATCTTAATCAAATTTGCCTTCTAAATCTATAATAGTATCTATGGACCTTATGAAATCTTTCCTTTTTACACCATTTGAGACTTCGAAAGCCAGTTCAAACATAGTGGCTCCCATGTGATCACAAAAGCATTTATGATATTAGTGCTCCATACAGGAAGGAATAACAGGTTTAGCTCATGTGACCATATATGTGAAATGTCTGAAGGTGATGATCATGCAGCCATATAATAGCCAGTGCATATGCGTGGGCCAGTGCTATGGTTTAGGATAATGTGTTTTTGAAGCTTGCTCTGGACAGGAAGAAATGTGTGTGGAAACAGAGCATTCCAAAAGGACTTAGTTTTGGATGATAACAAAAGATAGAGAGAATGAGGTGGAAGGCCGACTGTTGATGTCAAACCTTTTAAAAGATACTGTGGCTGCAGTCACACGCAGTAAATAATCCACTTTCAATCCACTTTCCAACTGGATTTTGCCAGTTCACACAGTAAAAATCCAGTTTGAAAGTGGATTGAAAGTGTATAATTTAGTGTGTGTGACTGCAGCCTGTGTGGCTGAGTTCAGACTGGCAATTTGCCCCGGTAGGGACCCGAGCCAGCGATGATTCAATTCCGGAGTAAATTGGGCGTTCACACAGGCACATCTGCCTGGCGTCCCCCACCCGTAGCCAACCCGTGCTGTTGCGCTTCACCGCCGGATTAAAAAGATACCTCATAAAACTGGTAGCAAATCCGAAAGCCTGCGTGTGTCGCGCGTTTCTCCGCTTTTGGGAAGTCTGAACGCGCAGCTGAAAAGCCGGGAGCAACCCGTGTTGGGCAGAAGGCAGCAGCGATATGATTGGCCATGCTCCACTCTACTGCCCAATGTGGTGCCAGCGCTGCGGGGTCCTCCCCCAATTGCTGTTAGCCTGATTGCGCATTATTATGAATAATAACGAGGGGAATATGATTGATTATTAATAGGCAATCGGCTGCGAGAGCGAAGTGTATACAGAGGTCAGCCCTGCTGGGAGGTGTTGGTAACGGACCAGGAGACTTTTGTAGTTGAAAAATAAAGTCTTTTACTGAAGTTCTGCACAAGCAAACAATACACAAGCTCACACACAATTACTCAAGATTTAGGAAATACAGAGAGAGGCAAAGCACATTTGCATTAGCAGGTAAATCGTTGGTAGGTTATATTTACCAGTCCCGTCGTGTAGAGTGTTCCTCAGGAAAAATGGAGGGGAAGGAAACTAAGAAAATGTAGGACCACGTGGCCTGACTGGCAGGTAAACGCATGGGAACTCTGGCTGCAGACCAGAGTTTAAAGATGGAGGCAGGGGTTGGGGATAGCAAGCTGGACATAAGAGGGTCAAAGATTCGATAGGGGTCGGAGAGCAGAGAGAGAGAGAGAGAGCCTGTGGTCAGGCATCTCCTTATAAGCAGGAGGGTGGGGGCCGGTTCCAGCCTCTCGTTCCACCTCCTGGTAAGTCTGTCCCTGAAAATACCCTATTGGTTGGAAGGTGTAGGGGAGGTGTGTGGAGGTGTGCCTGAGGGGTGGTCAATACTGAGAGCTAGAAACTTGCTCATGTCTGACACCTGGTAGCAGCTAGGATGAGTCACCAGGCTGATTCCATTGTCTTCTTGATGGCATTAGCCAGGCTGCTGATGGCCATCAATTAGTTACCAGGCAACAATGAATAGACTCTGCCAGGTCTATGTGAGGTCTTGCAGGTGAGGGGGGAGGGAAAGAGGCTGCCTGCCTGATGTAGAAGGAACTCTCAGTGGCGGTTTTGGAATTCCTAGTCCTTGTATTGTATTAAGGCATGGTGCTGTGTTTAGTGTATACTGGGTCTGTTCCATTTTCCTTCATGAGGAACAGGCTGGTAACCTATGCTGGGCACTGGAGCTGCTGGGGAGGTCAGGAGAATGTCTCTTGCCTGGGTGCAGTCTCTTCTGGCATCTTGGTGGGGTTACCATGTGGTTCAGTCCCTTATGCATACACTGGCACAGTTTATTATTTTATTACAGTCCATAAAGAGGCTCAAAAGCCTTGCAGGGCAACAGCATGAATGCATGAGCACTCATGCGCACGAGCACTCGAGCACTCATGCACATACACCCATACACCCACAGCCGAATTAAAGGGGAAATGCCGAATACAGCGTGCCCCCTGGCGCCGCAGTCTGAACACTCCTGCCCGGCTCCACCCCGTATTTTCTGGCAGCAGCCCGGGCTGTGTGAATGGGAAAACCC
This sequence comes from Gekko gecko, assembly GCA_029375565.1. NCBI lineage: Eukaryota > Metazoa > Chordata > Lepidosauria > Squamata > Gekkonidae > Gekko > Gekko gecko. The sequence continues at coordinate 192,170,542 of JAPDNY010000001.1, forward strand.
GGAACAGTTTATTCCGGGGCTTTTTTGCCATGACTGGCTACCGGAGCAAACTGCCAGTCTGAACTCAGCCTGTGTATCTTTTGCTAATTTCTGAATAAAGTCTGCTTTTTACAACTCATTTCATAGATCTTTTATTGCTTTTCTATATCAAACTGAAAGAATTTGAATACTTTTGTACTTCTCTGGATTGTAGAAGTTACTTAACAAAGGGTAGCATATCAAAAGATATAAATATACTCTCTCGTTTTTGAGGTAAATTCTTTATTTTGCATTTAAGATTTTGAATTAATATCTTCCACATGGCATGTGGTAAGTGAACAGTTTTAGGAAGCTTTGCCAAAGAGCATGAACATAGAGACTGTACTGTTTCAGAAGTGTTAATGAAAAATAATTATTTAATCATATGTTCCTACAATACTAGATTCTGTTCCTAGTATACCTGAATTATTGAATTCCTCAGATGTTCAGTACTGTAGTACAGAAGCTTCTATTGACATATGGGCAAAGAAACAAATATGACTACTCTTTTTACCATCTGTTTATAATGCTATATAAAGAAAACCATGCTGGTTGCTGTGGAAACTAGCATTTCCGAAATGGCAAGTTACTGAAATTCTCCACCTTTTAAAATATTGAATTCTTCTGTCAGAAGTGAGTCACATACACACAAAATGTATGAGAAAGTATTTTATATTGATTGTTAAATGTAAATTGTGTGTTGTACTTAAATTTCATCACTGACACCAACTTTGCCGTTCATTCTTCAGTTATTGTTTATCTGATATAAATGTAGTGCTAATTGGGCTTAAGGATTCCACAATGCAGCAAAAAAACCCTACCATGTAGGTTTTGGAAATTGAAATGGTTATTTATAGAACTTTATTTTGGCATTGTGTACTTCATTACTTTCTTGTAGGCACCTTCATTAAAATGCAGCTTGCTTGTTCCTTCTTGTAGCATGTTCAGTCTGCATTCTTTGGATACAAGTAAAAAGGTAAAGGTAAAGGTTCCCTTGCTCGAAAGCCAGTCGAATCCGACTCTAGGGTTGCGGTGCTCATCTCCGTTTCAAAGCTGAAGAGCCAGCGCTGTCCGAAGACGTTTCCGTGGTACAAGTAAGAAGCATAAAACTTTTGAGAAGTATTCCTCAATGCCAAATGCTAGTGGTCTTCAGCTTTTCCAGATCCAGGACCCATCTTTTTTTTTTTTGTAAAACTCTCTTAATTAAAAGAGAGAATTTTATTCTTTTTATAAGAAACGGGAAGGGTAGACAGATGGAGAAAGAAAAAGATGGAGTGAAATTTTCCCTGTTAGTGAGGGTTAGTTTAGGTTAATAACCAATACCAATTTTGGCATCTATCATGGTTAGAAGATCTTCTTTTTAACTATTGCAAAGTCCAAAGTCACTCTGTTAATGCAGTTAGTAAAGTCCATTGGGGTTAGTAATTAAACAGCTCCTTCCAGATGTTACACGAACAGTCCTCAAAGTATCTTCTTTTTAAATCTCTTCCAGTTATGGATTGAGTCCATTTTAACTTTGAAGTCTTCCGTTCCATCACCACTTTCCCCTGGGCTGCTGTCTTCTTCACTTGTCCCAGTTTTGAATACTGCATCTTCCTCCCTGCTGGCGTGTCTCTTCAGAAGTTTCTGTATTTTGAAGATGAAATCCTTCTTCTTTCTTTTCTTTTTCCTTAAACTTCTGGCCTTCAAGCTTCCAGGGCTCCATAAACTCTTCAGATGAAATTAGATCTCCAGTTTGTTGCCTGCTATGCTCAACATCCCCTTCTACTGGCAGAATATTCTCTTTTATAAAAGCGGAATAGGCTTTGGGAGCCTCATCCACCTCTTCTTTTAATTTTATCGCTTCACTGCCAGTTAGGGGTGCCAAGACATTTGTCAAGGTAAATCCGAGATCTTCTTTCTCTTCTTCTTTAACGCCCTGGAAACCTAGAATCAGATTCGATTTCTGTTCGATCTCCATCATCTTTCTAGTTGTTTCCGATATCTGTTTCTGTCGACTGATGAGAACACTATCCATTTTAAACAGAGTTTCGTTGATTTTCTGCAATTGTTCCAGCAGGGGGCACAGCATCTCCTTTTCCTGTTGATTGACAGCAAGCTCTTGGGGGGGGCTGTCTGGACCGGAAGTCCCTCCTCTCTTCTCTTCTGGTGTCTGCAGGACTTTTTCCATTATCGACATTTTGTTTTTTTGTTTACTTTTAAAAAGTTCGTGCCGCATCCCCCAGGAAGCTAAGATGATTGCAGTCTTCCATGCAACCCCAACGGTACTTTCACCAACACTTTTTTTCTCTCAGCCCCCCTTCGCGCTCCCTTTGTAGATCTTGCTTCTCAAAGGGGGTGGGAACTCCTCCCTCCTCCCAACGCTTATACGCATGCAGGGGGCTCCGATTTACGCTTCAAAATAGATCTTCAACTCACGATTCGATGCTACTTCTTCTTTTTATTTTAAACCATAGCGCTGTCTTCACTCCTGGAAATCGGTGGCGCCGCTAAGTCCCATTACGGGCACGCCGCAGCGGGGCCGATTGGGGCGGGGAGAAAGCCTCAATTTCCCGGCTGTCTGCTGGCAAAGAGGCTACTCCCCAAGCGCCCCCGGTTTGGAGCCTTTACCTAAGGCTCACTAGGGTCTTTCGCACATGCGAAGACCCCCCCTAACTGCGCGTGGGCTAACCGCCTCCGGGAGCGTCCCGAGAAGCGGCCACCATTCGCGACGCCGAAACCGAAAGCCTTCACTTTTGAGAAGTATTCCTCAATGCCAAGTGCTAGTGGTCTTCAGCTTTTCCAGATCCAGGACCCATCTTTTGACTCCCAGGTGGCAGCATGGGACCAACTGAGCTTCAAGTATATGACATCACAGTCATGTGACCTTACTGGCAGGGTACAGGGCAAGAGCACGTATGTCATTGGAGAACTGACAGGTGAGAGTGAAGGGGGAAGGGGATCTCTGAACCTGCTTGTGTTAAAACCTTATCTCACTGTCCCAATGCTCTTTTCAGCATACATACAAAGAGAAGCAGGAGGTGTGATACCCTTGCTCTCCATACAAGTAGCAAGATCCTCCAAAAACTGCAAATAGTGCTTTTGTATAGACTTTTGTCTAGGCTGTGATCCTCTGCATCATGGTCCATAAACTGAAGACTTCTTTAGTAGATAACCTTCAGGTACATTAAAATTATACTTATTTTATTCTTACACATGTTTTAAAAATCAAAGGAACTATCTGAAGGCTGATGCATACTTGATATGTCAGCAGAGTCTGCCACATGTCTTGTGTTTAGAATGTTTAAAGTCAGGGAACTCTGTTTGGAAATATGGCAGTTATGTGCTGAGGAACTGTAGCTATCATGTGTCCATGTTCATATACAGATATGTGTTCTATTTTGGATACCATAGAGTTTAGTGAGAAACATTTGGGTAATAAATAAAAATGTCATATAAAATATGAATTGATTCCTATTCTCAGTATCACTTTTCCATTCTTTCTTTAACTGGCTGTTTGATCAAGCCAACTGCAAGCCTTACCATATTGTAGTATTTCATAATGATGGATGCAGGGGACATTAGTAAGGTAAAGGTAAAGGTTCCCTTGCTCAAAAGCCAGTCGAATCTGACTCTAGGGTTGTGGTGCTCATCTCTGTTTCAAAGCCGAAGAGCCAGAGCTGTCCAAAGACATTTCCGTGGTCATGTGGCTGGCATGACTAAACACCAAGGCACACAGAACTCTGTTACCTTCCCACCAAAGTGATACCTATTTATCTACTTGCAATTTCTTGCTTTCGAACTGCTAGGTTGGCAGGAGCTGGAACTAGAGACGGGAGCTCACTCCGTCATGCGGCACTTTCGGGTCTCGAACTGCTGAACTACTGACCTTCCACAGCCTGCAGTTCAGCGTCTTAACCACTTGAGCCACCGCAGTTCCTTAGGGGACATTAGTAAAGAACTTTTAAAAACATAGCAGAATACTTAAATAACATATTGGAGTGATTATTAATGAGTAACTGATAATTGCAGGTGGGTACAGATTGGACAAGGTGACTGCAATCCAGAGCTCTACGTGTGTAGAGTAATTCTTTATTCATGACAGTGAAATGCACTTACCATCTTCCTACCCATTTGATCCCAGAATTTCTGATGTAGGTTGATGTTGAGTTCAGAGGGAGAATGTAAGATCAAATGGAAGGAAGCAGAGTTGGAGGCACTACCTCCAGGTAAAGGAGAAAGAACAAGGAACAGTTGGAATTTGGGAGGATGTTTCCCTCAAGATTGCCCACTTTTCACCTGGTGGCCAAACTCTTGACTGTTAATGGTCTTCAGATGTTTGATGAAGAATTCCCCCTTTCTCTCCACTGATCTCAGTGAACTTTCGGAAGGGGAAGTTCTCTGACTTTTCTTAGTTTATCCCACCTGAAAAGAACAAGTTGAATATTTGATGCAATATGATCTATCTGCCACTATGCTAAAAAAAATCCCAACACTCTACTTGCCAACTTTAGCTCTTGTGCAGGCAGACACATTTTAAGCTGTGGCCAGCTTCCGTTCCCTCAGCTTGTCTCATAAGGGTGTATGTACTAATATTTTGCCTGGGGAAAAGTGGTACTTGTTGCAACAAACTCTTAGAAAAATCACCGAAAGGAACTTTAGGTGGACTTGCTAATGGAGAGGAGTTTACTTCCATGTGTAATACCTGGTTTTCAAACAGCTGTGTCTGTTTAGTGCTCTACCTCTGTTTCCACAGTAAACCTTTAATTAGCAGGAGATAAAAGTAAGTGCTTATATACAGGCAGAGATTTGAGTGCATCTAGAAAAATTGTGGAATATAAACACTTTTTAATAGCACTTTTTAATAAGTTATATTTTTTACTTAATTTGTGCATTGCCTTTCCCCCCCAGTGAGTACCCAAAGCAACCACATTGTTCTTCTCTCCTCCATCTCATCCTAGGAACCCATATGAGAGTGTGTGACTGGCTCATGGCCACCTAGCAAGCTTTCGTAGCCAACTGAACTTGGGTCTCCCAAATCCTAACTCGACACTCCAGTTATTACACCAATCTGGGTCTCTCTTTCCATATATGATTGTTTGCTTGAAAATACATGCACCTTGCAGGCTGGTCCTATGCAGTTTTACTTTGAAATAAGGCAAGAATCGTATCTCCTGGATTGACTTCTGTTCCACAGACTCAAGTGGTACTCCGATTTAATGAAAGAGAATGGAAAATGCTTGCTTATATGGGACTTCAGCATGCATGTTACCCTTTTGTATGGTTTTGACTATTACACCTAAATCATGTTAAACTATATGTAATATATAAAGTATTTTGTAAACAGTTCATTTCACTTCAAGCATTAACGCTACCTTGTATTTATGTAGTTTCGGGCTTGACTTGCTTATCAAACACAAGTTTTTACTTGACTATTTCTTATCAGACTATTGCTTATCAGACACAAGTTTTTACTTGACTATTTCTAGCTGTTCTCCACTTTGCTGCCTGCTATAAAATATAATGCAGTTGTCATCATAGTTTCTGTATTGTCTTGATAAACAAATAGACTATTTAAAACATTTAGTCAACTTTTCAGAATAATCACTGAGCTATTTTTATCAAGTCCACAAGCTCTAAACATTCATCGTTTTCACTTTTTTATATTCTAGAAGAAAGATATCTGTGAATAGTGCAGCTATAGTAGTGAAATTATGGATTTCTGTGTTATCTGCAGAGAAAATTGAATGGCTGGGCATTACAAATTAAGTGCATGAAGCTTTAATAAGAATGCTCATGTTTGCTTGATTTATTCTTTAAAACAGATGGACAGTAGTAGGAGGTGTAAATTGTTTCAGCATATTATTAGCCAGTGTTACTGCTTATGTGGGTGGTGTGAGTCTGATATTAATGTACTTGCTTCAGAGCTAGACTCCCTTCCCCTTCCCCTCATGGATCAACATGAATTTTTAAAAGAAGAGCTCTATTTAAATATGTGAATATGTCAGGTTCTTAAAACTAGGATTTGTCACATGAATAGCATCTAGAATAATTGTATTTCCCCCACAGTCTTTTCATTAAAAGTTGGATTTGCTATGGGTTGCTGTACCAGTCTTAATTTCATTTCCCTTCAGGGTACAGTGTGTGCACAGCCTATAACAGGTGACACCGTAATCTTGGTAGTTTTATATTTATGTTTATACTTGTGAATGTGTTGTCCAGACTGAAAGAATTGATTCTGACAATAGTGAGTTTATGTGTTCCCAATTTTACTTGAGCTGCTTCCAGTTAACTTTTTCTCCCTAGAGGCAACTGTCTTCTGCTACATACCTATCAAGACTAATTGCACCATCTGTAAGGCTTTTATGTATCTGTGACTTGGGGTTGAATATCTCTGGGGATATGGATTCAGGTAGAATGTGAATGTGACCCCTGAAGCCATGTCAAGTGACTGCAGTTACTTCTAGTTACTGAAGGATGGTCACCTTAGGCTTTATTTGTTTCAAGTCTCACGCGATTTACTGTAGTGAAGACGGAGTATATGTCACAAATGTATTTATGTTTATGACTCCGAGTGGAAAGGAACTTCAACTTTTACTTTCCTGATAACCTACCTAAGCAGTAAATAATCTTATGGAAGAGTGGGCAATATGGGTCATTTGTGGATATTATAACATTTGTCAGTTACTGTGTGTCTTGACTCTTACACTCTGCCCAGGGACTTTCCTTTATCTAGAATTGCTACTAATTAGCAGCTGCTACCATTTGACTAGAATACTTCATAGGATAGGTTTCCTTCTGTATCTCTTCAGTGTTCTATTCTTATCCACTGTCTATCAGATGGTAATAATTGTAACTTACACTTCCATTCATCCAAAGTAAGGATGGCTGCGGAAACTGAACTTGCCTTCTAAGTTTATAATGTTGAACCTCCTGTTAAAATGTTGACTTTATTTGAAATTAGCTATACAATTTGTAAAATCCTCATGCTTAGTTGCTTAATGTGTCATGACAAAAGATTTTTTTCCTGTTTCCTTCTATGTAGGTCCCCACTATTTGCTTGATACCCCATAGAATGTCATTGTTTCGCCAAAACAGGATTTAAGTGAAATATCAGCATTTGTTTCATAGTTGTAATCACCTATAAAAATTCAGTTTATCCCTTTTTAAAAATTTATTTTGAACAATTTCTATTCTGCCCTCGCCTGCAAGTGGGCTTAAGTTGAGTTACAACCATTAAAACAATAGATATAAAGACTTTAAAAGTCCCATTTAAAATCTAATACCAATTTAAATACTAAAACATTTAAAACATGATGGCAACCCAGATAATTTCATATGCTCCCTGTGCAAGTACCAGGGAGCAATAATTTGAGCAGATGGGCCAAATCGCTGTCAGGAGCATAGGAGTGCCATTATGCCTAGCATAGGCAAGTTCGAGCAGAGGAGGCCTATATAATTGGACATCTGCCACCTCGCCCCCGCCTGGCGGAACAGTTTTGCAGACCCTGCAGAATTGTAATAGATCCCGCAGGGCCCTGATCTCAAGTGGGAGCATGTTCCACCAGGCCGGGGCCAGAGCTGAAATGACATTGGCCGTGGTCAAAGTTAGATGGATGACTTTTGGAATGGGGATTGCCAGAAGATGATGTTCAGATCAGCATAAAGCTCTTCGGGGGACATATGGGGAAAGGCGGTCCCACAGATATGTTGGTCCCTGACCGAGTAGGGCCTTAAAGGTTAATACCGTAATGTTGAACCTGCTCTAGTCTTCAACTGGTAGCCAGTGCAGCTGGTGAAGCACTAGCTGAATGTGCGTCTGCTGAGGTGTTGCAATCAGGAGGTGCACTACTGCGTTTTGTACTCGAAGTTTCCAGGTGAGATTCAAGGACAGCCCTCTATACAGCTGGTCTAGCCTGGAAGTGACCATTGCATGGATCACTGTAGCCAAGTCATGAGAGGAGAGATAGGGAACCAGTTGCCTGACCATCCAAAGATGGTAAAAAGCTGACCTGGATAGGGATGTGACCTCCAAAAAGCAGTCCCTTTCGACCTCCAAAAAGCAGTGACTTGAGAGCATGGGATCTGCATGGACAAAAAAGCCATGCAGAATGCGGGAGGCTGTAGTAAGGAAGGAGAATAGGGCGAAAATACCCCCTGTTCTTTATCTAGAGCAAGATTTAAGTCCAGTACCACCTTAAAAACTAATAGGATTCCCATGGTACAAGCTTTCAAGAGTCAAAGTTCCTTCAGTCAGATATTTTGACTCAGTTTGGTGTAGTGATTAAGAGTGGCGGACTCTAATCTGGACAAACAGGTTTATTCCCCACTTCTCTACTTGCAGCCAGCTGGGTGACCTTGGGTCAGTCACAGTTCTCTCAGAGCTCTCTTGTAAGCCACTTTGAGACTCCGAGTAAAGGATGGGGTGTAAATCCAACTCTTCTTCCCCTTGTCCTCAGAAGTCTTGCTGGTCTTTAAGGTGGTACTGGACTCCAGTCTTGCTCTTCTACTGCAGACAAATACAGCTACCCATCTAAATTGTTTTATATAGCAGTATCTCTAACTGTTTCCATTAATGGCAGCTGCATAATGAAAATGTACTAGTGATTTATAGGTGACTAACAAGATTTGAGGTTAAAATTTTTTTTTATTTTTTGCAGAGGTTTTGTTTATGATAGCAGAAACAACCTGCAGATGCGAGGTCTGGTGGTTTTACTTATTTCTAAGGCAGCTGGGCCCAGCAACACAGCAGACAGCTCTCTTCAGCAAGATATGATCAGTGGGATATATTTGAGGTAAGTCTTTTGCTAATTTTAATTTTAAAGAAAGATAACTCTGTATTCTTTCTTTTATTTATTAGATTTTTTAGTTGCTGCTTACCCGAAGGGTCTTGTGGCATATTACAATATTAAAACCAATAAGGTAAAACATAACAAATATAAAATATTATCACTAAAATATTAAAATGGTGATATTAAACATAATATTGAATCATTCAAATATTAAATTATTAAAATATGTGACTATCACCGTACCGCTAATAAAAACAGCCCAAACATGCGGTTGCCCTCCAAAGGCCAATCTAAACAATTCAGCCTTGCATGCCCTACAGAAACTAAACAAGTCCAGCAGGGCATGGGAGTCATCCAAGAGTGCATTCCACAGGGTAGGGACCACAACTGAGAAGGCCCTTTTCCTGATGACAGCTACCTGAGCCTTCCTGGGGTCAAGCACCTACAAGGAGCCCCTAGACAATGACCCAGTGGAGTGCGGAGGTTTGTAATGAGAGAGATGATCCCATAGGTATGAGGGTCCCAGACCACTGAAGGCTTTGATGGTTAATGCCAACACCTTGAATTGGATCTGGAGACTAATTGATAGCCAGTGCAGCTGCCACAGAATTAGAGTAAGACCATGATGTTCTGGTCAGCAACCTGGAAGCGGCATTCTCAACCATCCCCCGTTTCCAGTGTTTTCAAGGTTAACCCTATGTAGAATGAATTGAAGTAGTCCAGTCTGAAGGAGACTGTTGCATGGATCAGTTACTCTGCATTTTATGTCATGTGTGGCTTTATGAAAGTATTCAATAACACTTTATACTGTAGAATTAGACAGATTTTGTGGAAGCAGTAGGTCCCTGAAATCTCTTTCATGGGAGAAACATAATGATGAGTGTTAGAATAAAGACTTCATATATTTAGCACTATGCTTGTGTATATATCGACTGTTTATTATTATCAAATATCAGGGACATGCAGACCTGCACCCACCATGCATTCATTTTACATAGTATTAATAATCTAGTTTACAGTATAAGCACGTGAGCACCAAAATCACATCCTTAACAGACTTATGGATCTAAATTTCTATTTTAAATCTAATCTGTGTAGATTAGAGTCTAGTGTGAAGCATTAGAATAAAATTAGAGTCCAGTGTTAAATTAGAGACCAACACAGCTGACCAACTGGATCTATCTGCGTAGATGTAGTTTGTTGCCATTTTAAGCTCTTTCTTAGGTATGTTAATGTGCAAATATCAAGAACAATGTTAATACTTCCCAATAGATGTGACATATATGAAGCAGAAATAAATGTCTCACTTTACCTTCTGAAAATCACTTAGCAGCTACCCTATGCGAAGGTCTCCCTTGCACCCAACATAGTATTTTACAAATATTAAAAAACCTGGCAGGGATTTTGCCTTAATAATAGAAAATAGCTGACACAAACATTCCAAAATGCATCTGATTAAGCTGGTTGTGTCCCAGAGGCAGCAGCAGTTGCGTGGCTCAGAAGGGATTTTTATCCCTTCCCTGCTGCTGATTATAGCAGCACACCTGGTGATAGGGGTGATGGCTTAGAGGCAGCTTGCCATCTCCTTTAACTGTTTAGCGTCATTGCATGTACATAGCAAGACCCATCTGCTACATGGTTATATTTTGCCAAGAGTGCAGGAAGCAAGCATGTTGATAAGGTAAAATACCATTGAAGGACAGAGAAAAATATCTAAAATAGTTTCAAATGTTAGACTCAGTGTCATGAACTAAATTCTGAATTCTTTTCAAGGTATTTAAAGGTAATTAAAAATAGTTCATTTTCCTCTTTGTGCTATGATACAGTTGATGCCTTGTTCTTAATGCAATATGCCTGATCTGTCATTTTCTGATCAGTAATGTCCCATGATATCTTTCACTTTTCTCCTCTAAAATGGACTCTCTGTTAATATTTGGAAGAGAGAACAACAATCCATGGCTACTTGAGCCAAAATATCAGGAGTTTAAATAAGATAACATTATAGATAGGTTTATAATCTTGGGCATGGCAGAGTTTTTCTTTATTAATTCAGCCAGTTGTATGACATAGACAAGTTTCTAAGAAAAGGTTTTTGTAGAGACCCTTGGGAGATACTTTCAGCTTCCTTAAGGTCTGTCTGGTCACTTGGATTGTGAAACAGGAAGAATGTCTTTTCATAGAATACTTCCAAGTGTATGTCTTTACCATAGTAAATCTGGTAGGCTTGCCAGCCCCCAGGTCCAGGTGAGAGATCTTCCAATTTCAGGGGCTTCTGCATGCCACAGACCAGCTGGCCAGTGGGGAAACCCCACCTCAAACAGGGACATCACCATGCAATGTGCCCAATGTGATGACATCACCCAGAAGTGATGTCATTGCTTTGGAGATGTTGTGCAGGGAGGTGCTAGTATTTGGGCAAACCCTATGGTTTGAGGGTCAAAAACCATAGATTTTCTCTCAAGTGCCAGAGCGTCCCCTGCATGATGTCCCCATCCACCCCTGGAATGCCCCCCAAATCTTTCTGCCTGAGTGATGAGCAGACTTGGCAACCGTAAAATCTGGTAATCCAAATTATTGGCTTTTTGGCACATTTTATGATGGGGCTAATCGTGAAATTCATTCAGAAATAATACAAGTAATAACGGTTCAAACCTAACACACCTGTCTGTGTACGTATGAGAGTGTGACAAGGATTTACTAATATAAATCATTCCACTGTGTAAAATTTTTCCTTGTGTACACATGTTTACACAGCTTTGAACTTTATCCATCCCTTTATTGTATCATAAGACTAATGTTACTGTACATCATGAATATCAAAACAGTTAACAAAAATACACTCAAGAAATATTGTCTCAGATATAAAATTGGTTTCTTAATTATAAGAGGCAAAATTTCTATGAATATGTTGCAATAATAAATGTCTCTTTACTCAAATACAACAAGTTTTTATCTCATTGTCTTCCCTATCATGTATTTGGCTCTTGGAATACTAAATTATTTTCATCTGTTTTGTATATGTATTCAGTTCATATTTGATCTGAGAAATTATTTTTAAACATATGCCACATTTGTATATCATTGTTGCTTGTGCATTGCTAGATCTATTAGTATTACTTTTAACCTTACAGTGTGTGTATATATGTAAAAAAGTTACGTAGAAATATTTCAGGGAAACATTTGGACAGATGAACATATTCACAGGTTTGGTGGTGTCTATACATAATTGGCAATGTATATTAATAGGAATCTGTTTACCTTGGTTCTGTTTATCTTGTAAAGCCATTGCAAATAAACTTTTAGCTGAGTTTTCAAGGTTTGAGCCTTAAAATGGGTAAAATAATAAGTACAAGAATTTACCTACTGCCTTGATTTACATCACTTTTCTTGTATTGTCTTCAAGACTGTAATATTCTCACAATCTCAGAAGTCAGGTAGCCAATTCTTCTGTGCTTTTTAAAAGTTATATAGCTATCAAGATTCTATGTGGCCTTTATAATTGCCTGGTGGTCATTAATTCCAGCCAGTCCCCTCTTGATTTACTGCAAGTAGTGTTTTGGATCTCATTTATTTCAATTCAGAATTTGTTGTGCGTAGGCTTTAACTAAGCTTCATTTTTCAGTGGTAGCTCTATTAGGACAGTTGTTTACCTGTTGTGTATTTTTCATTGTGTAAGCTTTGTTATTATGTCCAGGCAAGTTTTTTTGTTAATTTAAGAGACTAAAAGCATAGTGATTTCCTATGTGAACAAAGAGAAGGATGGAAGGCAGATTTCCACTAGGTGGATATGCTTGCATGTTTGTTGAGGAATAAAATGGTCATGTGAATGAGGCTGGGTTGACCTGACTAATGTATTTTAGAGTTTTTATCCTAATTTCCTCTCCTGTGGGGACCCAAAGTGGCTTACAAAAATACAGAACTGTTTAAACAAATTTAAGTCAAGTACAGTATAAGAATAAAATATAAAACATCCTAGGTTAATGCCCACTGGCATAGCCTCTTAAGGCCAAGGCCACAGTCTAAAAGTGCTTTTGCATTTTATTGCACTTCATCTTATGGCGCAGGATCCAAATACCTGCAGTTGGCAGAGAGAGAGACACTAATTTTTATAATTTAATTGTCTTGGGTTATTGTGAAGATATTGTAGGAAATGTCCCTATTCCAGTGTTAATATATTTGTTAATATAGTTAATAATTTGTTAATTAGTTAATATATTCCAATGTTAATATATTTGTTTGGATGGTTTTAAACTGGTTTTATCTATGTTTACAATTGTCTATTTATATTTTATCTTTTGTAAGCCACCCAGAGCCTGACTTGGCGGGGAGGGTGGGGTATAAATTCAACTAATAAATAATACATTCAACTAATAAATAATAATAAATAAATATTTAAATAATGAATACTGAGCATTTATATAGCACTTTCCTCACCTAGATAGTTGTTGTTTTGGGTGATAGTTGCACTTAATTCAGATTCGTTAGAAGTAAGTCCTGGTGATATCATAGGAAGCCAAATTTAATAAGTGTTATGAGAATAACAATTTCTCATTTCATTGGGCATGGCAAAAGTTGTTTCAAAATGACTTTTTTACATGGGGAACCTTCTGTTTGAATCTATATTGACATGGCATTTACCACAACAGGGAGAATTTTCAGAGGAATACCTTGATGTGATAAATGCCAGACTATGGAAGGGTTCACATAAAAGGACATGAAAGCCATATTAATATGGCAGTCAGTCTTAAATGCCACTGAAATGAATGGGACTTGCACACTTAAGGCCATATAGCCAAGTTTATTCTAAGATGAGCACCACTGATTGCAGTAGGTCTTATTCAGAAACAAGGTCATATAGCATAGCAGTCAGCCCCCTTACTTTCAGTGAAATTAAGGTTTGTAGTTTTCTCTGAATTGTGCTTTTTAAAAATGAAAAGGTAACACATACAAATTTGCAGTTAAATAAGTGTGGTGTACAATGAAAGCCAAGGCTGACAGTACACTAGTTCTGCAGCCTCAGTTTTTTTTTAAAAAAAAATATATATATGGTTCATCTTTACTTAGTTCAGTGTTATACTTGGATTGTTCTGTCTTTGTACATATCAGTACCTATACTTGCAGTAAATTCCTGTTATCTTTTTAGCGCCCTCTGTTAGATAATAATGAAAAAAAATAGATCTAAGGGACCTTTGATCTCCCATTTCTGTAACATAAAATGCAACTTAATTTCTTCCCTGACCATAATGGTTTTAACCTTGTATGCTAATTTGAATATGCTTGTGGAGGTAGAATTTTAAATGAGATACAAATGAAGGAAAAATTGCTAATGCTGGCACTGTATATCTAATGAGTACTGTGTAATAAACCATAACCTCTTCAACAGTTCTGTGAAAAACATTGTGATTATTTTGAATGGATAGTCCTTTGTGTATGGCTCATTACCACCTGGCATAATATGTACTGATATGCGGCTTTTAATAAATCTGACTTGCCTACTTAGGGTTACTGTATAGGAAATGGCCATAAAAGACATTAGACTGAGAGACAATCTACATAGCATGTTTGAGACCAGTTCAAGTTGGGATTGCAGTCCAGAAATCCTTGCAGTAATGGGGACACAGAGACCCTATCTACAGAACCGATGGTCAGCTCAATTGCTTCTGACAGTATAACCTATATTTTTTGGAGAAAGAGGGCGCTTCCCAACCAGGTGACAGGTACTATTGGTTGTAGGTGACTATGGTACTTGTTCAGCCGTCTTTCCTATATTCCATCACAGCTCCTGGGTACAGGGATTTCCCACCACCTTTCCAAAAGTAATTTTTTTTCTCTGCCAGGTGAGCTCAAAACTGTGATCTGTTTATGAGTATCTGTTTTAATACATGGATCTCTCTATATTAGGACAAGTGTGCTCCAAAACAATCACAGCCATATTTCAGAGATGGTGTCTATTTTGCATGTGTATATATATTTCTACTCTACAAATAATTAAGGTTTTTGATTTTTTTGTGATTGAAAAGTCACCTTTAATAATTTTTACTTAAGAATTACATAAAACAAGCAAGTTCCACTGTTTGTATGTATGGATATTTTTGGTTAGATATTAACTGATTATATTGAAGTAAGCTCTGCTAAAATCAGTGGGAATAACAATTAAGCAATGTAGGTAAAAGTCTAGATGAAAGTCATATTCAGATTTATGATTAACAAAGCTGTTTTAAACATACATACTAGGGTTCCCTTTTCTGAGGAGAAAATCTCTCTTGTCCTGCACAAGAAGGGAGCAATTGCCACTGATTCCTGTTGCCTCTGTTTCCTGGGGTTGCATAATACTCAAGTGACTTTTGGAGGAGAGGATGCAGCTGGAAGAGTAAGGCAAGAAAGATGCATTCTGTGAGTGGCACTTCACTTGTGGTTCTCTGGATTGAACACAATGTCTGTTGTTGCCCTACTATGCACCTAGTGTGCTCTTATGGGCTCATAAGTTATAAGAACCTAGACTTTGCTAGTTATGTGCAATAGGGGCTGAACTGTAAGGTGACTCCAAGTGATGCCAGTTATAGCACACATCCAGAAGAAGGAAGCCTTCCTGTGAAATGCTGTGTGCTTATGGTTCCTGTGTGTCACCAACCCTCATACCTGCAATAAGATGGACCAGTTCCCTAGCCATGTATAGCACTAAGAAGCCAGGCTGATGCCAGGCCAGGCCAGGAAATAGGGGACCCAAACTGCATACAGAGTCTCCTTCCCCACACGTAGGCAACTTGTTCTCTCCCAACCTAATACATCACCTAGTTGAAACTGCAGCCAGAAGACAACAAAACAATGGCTCTGGCCAGCACAAGACATAATCCCATCAGGTGCCATTGTCCAGACTAGTTTGTCATTAGGTCTAACATTGCTCACTCTCCAGACCTTCGACCCCAGCACCAGTCCAGACTAGTTTGTCATTAGGTCTAACATTGCTCACTCTCCAGACCTTCGACCCCAGCACCAGTCAGCATATTTTTTGGGAACGGACTAACCAGAGAGGTGGCCAAGTTTAGCCCATCCCTCAACCTCCTAATAAAAGACAGTGCTCAGTACCAGCGCTCTCTCTCTCTCTTGCTTACCTGCACTCTTGCTCTTTTACCTGACCCCCCCCCACCCTAAGCTTCTGACTCATGGATGCGCAGCCAGAGTCCCCTCATGCCCCTGTCCACTCAGGACACGATCCTCCCCTAGCACCCCACAGCCCTCCTTCTTTTCCTGAGGTTCGCTCCATCTAACTACGGAACAGGTAACGTATTGCCAATCAACAAAACACCCTGCTAATGCGAATGTGTTCTTTTCTTCTATCTATATTTCCTAGATACTATACAATTGTGTGTGCTTGTGTTGTTGTATGCTTGAAATATATTCAGTAAACAGAATCACTTTATACTGATGTCAGTCTCAGCATCTATTTGGTGTGTCTGGAAGAAACTAACCCCTGTATACATAGATGCTTGCCCACTTACTTGCCTATTGCCTTGTGTAAGATCATAATTCCCCATTTTGAGTAACAATTTAAGGCAATTTGGCTGTATCTAGATGTGCTAGATCTCTTTTAATACAGTGCTGGATTCTGGAGAAAGCAAGGGAGTACCAGAAAAACATCTACTTCTGCTTCATTGGCTATGCTAAAGCCTTTGATAGTATGAGTCACAACAAACTATGGCAAGAGATGGGAGTACCAGACCACCTCACATGTCTCCTGAGAAACCTGCATAAGGGTCAAGAAGCGACAGTTAGAACCAGACAGTTGGAACAACTGATTAGTTTAGCATAGGAAAAGGAGTACAACAAGGATGTATATTGTCACCCTGTTTATTTAATTTATATGCAGAGTACATCATGCAAAATGCCATCCTGGATGAATCACAAACCAGAATTAAGATTGCTGGGAAAGACATCAGCAGCTTCAGATATGCAGATGATACCACTCTAATGGCTTGAAACTCAACATCAAAAAAACTAAGATCATGGCATCTAGCCCCATTGCTCCTTGGCAAATAGAAGGGGAAGTCATGGAAGCAGTGACAACCTTCACGTTCCTGGGATCCAAGATCACTGCAGACAGTGACTGCAGCCATGAAATTAAAAGACACTTGCTCCTTGGGAGGAAAGCTATGGCAAACCTAGACAGCATAATAAAAAGTAGAGACATCACCCTGCCAACAAAAGTCCGTACAGTCCAAAGCTAGAGACTTCTTCAGGTACAGTTTTGTCACTTTTCTAGTTTGGAGCAGCTGTATACTCAAGTGCAGTCCTCCTTTAGTGATTTTCACTTGTTATATGGAGTGGGTGGTAGGGATCATATAATTCCAGTCTTGTTCCATCTATTCTGGTTTCCAGTTTGCTTCCAGACTTAATTCAGGGTGGGTGGCATCGACCTTTAAAGCCCTGTGCAGGCTGAGACCAACATACCTTGAAGACTGCCTTACCCCATATGAACCTACCCACTCACTCCAGTCATCCTTGGAGGCCCTGATTTGGTTGTCCCCACCATCTGAAGCTAGATGTTGTGGCATCAAAACTTTGGAACTCCCTCCACAGAGGGAGACAGATGAAACTCCACAGAGGGAGACAGATGAAACTCCCTATCTGTGCCTTTCATCAGCTGGTGAAAACTTTTGTTTCATCTGGCATACCTCCAATAACTGTTATTGCACTTCTTTCTAGTGTTCATGTTTTAATTGAATTTTATTATGTTAACTGTATTTGTTACGTTTGCTGCCTTGTGGACCCTGATTGGGTAAAAATGCAGCATTAAATGTTTTAAATAAATATTAATTGATTATTAATGTCAGTTATGCTGCCATTGTGGCTGGTGGAGGGGGAGGTGGTTGATTTGTGTCTCCTTCCAGGTTTGGTATGTTTGGTTTCGATTTTCAGTATTCCTTTTGACCTTGGTGTCTGCTGCACTGCTTTCCCTTGGAATGTGAACCCGTTAGTTTTAGGTGAAGAAGAAGAAGAGAAGAGATTGGATTTATACCCTGCCCTTCACTACCCAAAAGTGTCTCAGAGCGGCTTACAAACTCCTTTCCCTTCCCCTCCCCACAACAGACACCCTGTGAGGTAGGTGGGGCTGAGAGAACTTCTGACAGAAACTGCTCTTTTTCAAGGACAGCTGTGCTAGAGCTTGTGACTGACCCAAGGTCACATCAGCAGGTGCAAGTGGAGGAGTGGGAATCAAACCCGATTGTCTCAGATTAGAGTCCACGCACTTAACCACTACACCAAACTGGCACAAAAGGTGCACAAAGGCTTCTTCCCTGAGTGGCTTTGAGCCATCAGGTGACCCTGCTTTGAACCAGGTATAATTGACCCTTTCCCTCTTTTTGAATTAGTTCTGACACTGAGCGTGTATGGATGACTTGCCTATACTGGAACAATAAACTGAATCATCTTTGAAAATGTGTTATTGATTACTGATTGCCGCAAATCTCTGACAATTGGTTACAGTATGACAATGCAGAATTATTTATATTTGTACCCTGATTTTGTTGTGCACTCTTAGACCAGTCCTTACCCTAATCCTGTATAGGAAAACATTCTTCTGTTAGCCTTACTTGAGATGTACCAAAGTATCTATATACTGATAGTGAAGTCAGCTAGATCTGAGGATATTTAAATCAGGTGACTGAAGCTTTGAACAGGCAAGACAGATCTTTCTACAAACCTGAACAACACCCCAGGTTTACAAAAAAACTGAAATCAAAATAAAAGGAGTACCTGTAGCTTTAACAAAGGGATTTCCCCAGCAGCCATTTCTAGGCAACCATAGCACTCCAAAGTTTGGTTTCTGCAAGTAAAAAGGCAAGGGGAGGGGACAGGGTCCTTTCCAGGGCTGTTTTGGCATTTGAGGGAAGACTCATCGGGGCCACGCCTGGCTAGGGTTGCCAGCTCCAGGATGGGAAATTCCTGGCAATTTTGAGGTGGAGCCTGGGGAGGGTGGGGTTTGGGGAAGAGAGATGCCTCAGTCAGATATAATGCCATAGAGTGCCCCCCCAGCAGCCATTTTCTCCAGGGGAACAGATCTTTGTCATCTGGTGATCAGTTGTAATTTTGGGAGATCTCCAGGTCCCATCTGGAGGCTGGTAACCCAAGGCCTGAGAGCAACAACTGGCTGACTTGATACTACCAAATCTGTACAACTCAACTAGGCTTTGCTGCTTTTCAACAAAAGCCACCCCAGTGTAGTAATTAAAGCTTCAGAGTAGGGTCTGGGAGGCCCAGGTTGGAATCCCCATCTTCCTTTGGAAGCTCACTGGGTGCTTTTAGGTTAGTTACATACTTACCTCCTGCGTTAAGTCTCATACTTAACATCAAGTCTCTAAAAGTGAGCAATGTTCTGCCTGCTGCATTTCAAGAAAGTCTGTTTCTTGCTACCTCAGTTTTATACATGTAGTAATAGATCCTTCTCCACAGTAGAAAACTGTCTGTTGTGGTAAAACTGCCCTCTTAAGGTACTTCTGCTGTGCTATGGACATGCTGATTTTACCCAGCTGCCCCAAGTTATAATTAGACCTCAGTGACTAGCTCACCTGTCTAGTCTTGTTCTATCTCAAACAGAATTTCTTTTTTTAAAAAAACAACAACAACCTTTTCTATTTATCAGCAGATACAAATAAACATTTATGATTTTTAATTCTTCTGGTAAAGCAGAAATTTCTCCAAGTAGTTTAATTCGTTTACTGATCATGGGTACTTTCCTAGGTACCTGCTCCAGTTTACCCTGAACTCAAAGACAAGCCTTGAGAATCTATACTATTATATCAATTCAGATCCATGTAGGAGTCTCTGCTTTTTTCTTGTGGATTGGTCTGTGTGGGCCAAGTTAGTCTTCTGTGTGGATGTGGATTGACTACACGACTAAATTCATTACAGGAAAAAATTACCTTTACTTAGAATCAAAGCTGCTAATTGTACACAGGAAAAAGGATAATGAGCCAAGTTCAGATTCAGAGCAGTTTAGAACACTGCTCTCCCATACATTTTTTCATAAGAACCCTGTGAGGCTGAGAGTATGCAATAGGCCCAAAGTCATCCAGTGAGCTTCCCTGACAGAAAGAAGGATTCAAGCCTGGGTATCCCAGGATCCTAGTTCAAGACTCTATTGACTATGCCACACTGGCTAATGTTATTTTAGACAATAGATTTAGATAATTCAGACTATTTCTTCCTCAGTATTATATTTCTGTATGATATATTTGTATTGGTTGCCACTTAAAGCCATTTTCTTTGATTATGAGTGAGCACAGAAATAATTTGTTAATTATTATTGTTTGCTTAGATCAAAGTACAGGAGTTCATTGCGTGGTCCATGTGGCATCATTGTTTGAAAGCTCTATAAATGAACACAACTCTGTATTCAAACCCTGCATTTATTTCAGAGAATTGCACTCATGGTGTATGAATTAGATTTCCCCTCATCCAGTGATCTGAACTAAGCTTGGCACCTTTAGTGTTTTATTATGCATGGGTTGTTTAGTAAGAAACCATTCCTCAGTGATCTCTCACGCTAGGTAATTATTAGTGCATTCCAAGATTTATGTAAAACATATTTTTTCCATTTGGTTAAATGAATTGATGCTGTTTAAAAACCAGCTATTCTGATGTTTTCTGTGAAAAATTTGAACCTTCAGAAGAGGCCTGGGGCTATTTCATAAATTCCAACGAGGAGACTTGATTTGTCATTTTAAGTGAAAAATTAAGTGTGCTGTATCAGAGGGTATCCTGAAAGTATTCTTTGAACTGAATAACTGAACTGAACAATATCTGAACTGAACAAAGTTCTAATGTTAATGGCTAATTTAAAAAAAAAATTGAGAGCAAACAGCAAATGGACTTAAGGAAAAAATGGTATGGAAGGCTAGGAAAGTACGACACTGATGTATTTGTGTAACCTTTCCATCTACAAAAGTCAGAGAGGCTTTTTCTTTCCTTCATTAAAAGCTTATTAAAGGGAGAAAGAGGATGGTAGTGGTTTTGCTTCAATGGCTGGAAGGAGTTGGAGTCACAGTGGCGAGCTTGATCTCTTCAAGATATTAATGTGTGCCTTCAGCTGGGGGAAATGAGCCGTCATTTGAGTTAGCTGCAGTATTGTGTGCCCGTCACTAGGGATCCCCATATGTCCTGGGATCTGCAGCGGTCAGAAATGGCAGACCTCAGTTGCTGAGAGCAGAGGCCTCTCATTGATATTCATGGCAGGTATCTCTGCTCAGTCTGCCCAGAGCAAGTCTTTTTAATGTTGATCAGCTGTCCATCTGATAAACTGAATTGATATGGACATTTTCCTCCAAGAGCTGCCCTGAAAATGACAGTGGGAACATCAGGATGTCTTGTTAGCCTCCTTTCCATTGCCTGCTTCCCTCCCAAAATGTGTTAACCCTTCTTTAGACCTAAGGTTTTGATTGTACAAATCCTGTGCCACAGTATGCTGATAGTTACTGATTTCTGCCTATTTCTAATAATGAGGTGGTTAAATTCCATACCAACAAAAGCTTTGCATCCCCACCCCATCTTTTGCTGTAACTTACCTAGGTATGATATGTAATTGTGATTTACGGCATGTTGATAGAATCATCATCTCTTTAAAAAGAAAATTCTGGACTAATCTGGTCAAACTACTATCTTATCATTTTACTAGGTGGGCAGCAGTGTTGGTCTGAAGCAGTAGAACAAAGCTTGAGTCCAGTGGTACCTTTAAGACCAAAAGTTTATTCAAGGAATGAGCTTATGTGCACACAAAAGCTCATACCTTGAATAAAACTTTGTTGGTCTTAAGGTGTCACTGGACTCAAACTTTAGCATTTTACTGTTAGCACAGGGGGAAAATAGGGAGATTCCATCTTCAGGTTTTGTTTTCAACACTTACTTCATGCTTCTAAAAATTCCAAGAGGTCACATGAAAGAAGGGCATTTATGCAAGCTAAGGTTTACATATTTAAAGCAGCTTTTGTCCTGCCTTTCCATCAAATGCTGTACAAGGTTCTTTGCATCAACATGCAAAACTATATTTGAGGTCGGTTTTAGCAGCGCTCTTATTCAACATAATATACCACTGTTCAATTAACAGGTTTTCAAACCAATTTACATAAAAAAATACCTCAGAGCACTAAAAATACATGTTTTTCATGAATGCTGAAGTTGGACCCAGGCATAATAGAGGGAAGCCTGAGTATTATTTCCCTAGTAATGGAAGTTGAAAGGGAGGGGTTTAATAATGTTGTTAAACAACAAAACCCTAAAAAGGAGCAGAAGGCATAATTCTCCATCCCAAATGCCCTTTGCAATTTTTTTTACCTTACAGCGTAAATTCAACTTGCAAAGCAATTAGACAGATCTCCCCCATAACAGAAGTTCTGTAGTCTTACTACTGAGAAGACCTTTTCTGTCTCCAATGGAAGACAGCACAGTCCGGGGCCTCTCAAACAATCTGAATAAATTAATGGGTTTTTGTAGAAAAAGGCAGCCCTTGAAGTAATGTGGCTTCTGACACTGAAGGCTTTAAAGGTCAGTAACAGCACTTTTAATTGGGTCTGGAAGCCTAGTGGGAACCAGTGAAGATAATACAATACTGGAGCAATATACTCTGAAGTGAGTCCAAATTAAAACCTTTGCTGTTGCATTCTGAGGTGCTCACGTTAGCTATTCAGCACTGAATTTGTGCTGAAAAGTTTCCCACTCTGCTGTGGATTTAGTACTTTCCAATAATAGGCCATCAAAGTATGCTGTTCTTTTGCGACTTCAAAATGAAATTAACTCTTCATGGTCTTTGTTTTAAAGCCAACGAAGTCTGGCAGAGGTTACAGAGTTGATCCACACGGCTTTCTTGGTACATCGTGGGATAGTAAACATCAGTGAACTGACATCCTTGGATGGCCCATTGAAGGATATGCAGTTTGGGAATAAAATGGCCATCCTGAGTGGTGATTTTCTTCTAGCAAATGCTTGTACAGGCCTAGCTCAGCTGCAGAATACAAAGGTAATATGGTTGTTATTACTTTAGAAGAATGTGTGGGCAACACTTGTTTTGTATTTCAGGAGACTGCTGTCTCTTACTTGAACTAATTTTGTTAGTAATCCAGGGTTTTGAGTCATTAGAGGTCGCATAAAATTGTGCTGCCCAGCTGTTTGAAATTTTACCAGATACAAAATGCCAGTTGCTTCATATAAACTGAGTGTATAAAATGTGTGTTATAAAATGTTCTGTGTTACCACATTTACTACTGAAGAACTCACTGGTAGTATTAACTTGCAAACTTATACCGATTTAAATCAGAAGTGGTAAACTGAATATTGTTTAAATACCTGATAAAATTGTAAACATTTTTCTTTCAAATTAACAAGCTGAAGGTACACCAAAGGAGAATTAATATGGAAATCCTATCCCATTCATCTCCCACATTTCTCACTCCAGAACAGATTGCTTTCCATTCTCCTGCCATTTTTGTCCTGTAATTGATGTTGTTCTGCTATTATTATTATTATTATTATTATTATTATTATTATTATTATTATTATTATTATTATTATTATTATTATTATTTCTATACCACCCATAGCTGAAGCTTTCTGAGCAGTTTACAGAAAACATAAACAATGAGATGCAATGGGGACTTCTGGTCTTGGTGATCGCCATGGCAGTCATCTTCTCCTGGGGCTCCGGGAGAAGCCTGCCAGCGCCTGCGGCTGGGTGGGGGTGCGATCGTCCGCGCCACCCCAGGAGTCCTTCGGTTGGACTCCAAGCCATGGGGTGCTAGAGAACCCCCCTGGTGAGACTAGCCGGAGAAGGGGGGCTCCTCCAAGCCCCGATGGGCCCCGCTGTAGAGTGTCCAGAATGGGAACAAGATCAGCACATTGGAGCAAGCGTACGGTGATCAAGTGATTATGAGCGCAGAGAGACAATCACTAAAAATTTGAGTCAGAGTATAAACGAGAACCACCCACAAATACTGTGCTCCCCTAAAAGGAAATGAGGGGGAGGGGACTTCCCACCACTAAGGACTGCTTCCAAGTGATTTTAAAGTCCGAAAAGGGGGGGGGGCAGTAAAAAGCAGATGAATGGAAATAAAGAGACTGTGAGAGCTTACCGTTTTGATTAAAAACTTCCAGAGGCTTTGACAAACTTACAAAAAGTAAACAATCCTCAAACGTGGCGCCGCTGAAAGACTCTAAGGATAAACTAGTGAAAGTTAAGCCTTCTTCAGGAAGTTCCAGCCCTTCAAGTTCTGTGCCTAGACAGGACTCAACTGCGGAACTCCAAAGGTTGCTGTCGGAGGCTCTGTGTCGTCTGCTGGAGAAAATTACAGCTATTGATAATAAGCTAGACGCACAACAAGCGCAAACAGTGTTAAACACACAGAAAATCGAAAAAGTGGAGCAGGAGATTAAAGAGATTGGTTCCAGCTCGAAAAAGGTGAATAAAAAACTGCAGGCGCTTGAAAAGAAGTGTCAAATCGAAGAGTCTCGTGTGTTACAGGGCGAGCTTCAAAGGATCAAGGAGGAGAGGGGGGGAGAATCTGAGACAGATTGTGGGTGACTTGTTGGCTCCCTTGGCAGAGGCGACGTCGGATCAACTTCAAAGTGAAATAGATACTGTCTTTAGATCATATTCTGAATTTATCAGAAAGGATAATCTGCCAGGGGAAGTTACAGTAAGATTCTCCTGAAGAAAAGTGAGAGCTCAGCTGCTGAAAGTGACCATCAGAGTTACCTTGAAGTTGAAAGACAAGGAGATTAAAGTATTGAAGGACCTTCCATTGAGATAAGAAGGAAGAGGGAGGAAATAAAGAGACTTGGTGTTATTTTTACAAAGCCACAAAGTCGCCTACAGATGGTTGGTACCCGAGGAACTAATCTTCAGATATGCAAATAGCAAAGAAAGGATAGACTCTGTGGGAAAGGCTTTTGAATTTTTGCATCAGCATAGTTGGCCATCAGGAGAGGGAGAAGGAGCCCCTGATGGCACCAAGGAGAGTGAAGAAGAAGGAGAATATCGGAATGTTTTATTAGCTAGATGATCATTTTTAGCGAAAGTCAATTTGCATTCAAGAGGCAGGATATTATTTTAAAAGTTTTATATGATCACTGATTCTTGGGTTTTTAGAGGTTTTTCTTTTCTTTCACCCATAGAGTGTAGAGTGTGTATTGTAGTTTCTTTCTTTTTTCTGTATGTAGATTTTAGAAAAAGCAATTAAAAAAATCCCCTTTGGGGGGCCAAAACAACAACGATGAGATGCAATGGATAAATAAATACAATGAGATACAATAGATAAAAACACTACACACTAAGAAGAGGAGGAGGAGATTGGATTTATATCCCGCCCTTCTCTCAGAGTCTCAGAGCGGTTTACAAACTCCTTTCCCTTCCCCTCCCCACAACAAACACCCCGTGAGGTAGGTGAGGCTGAGGGAGCTCTGACAGAAACTGCTCTTTTCAAGAACACCTCTGACACAACTGTAGCTTGCCCAAGGTCATCCAGCAGCTGCGAGTGGAGGAGTGAGGAATTGAACCCAGTTCTCCCAGATTAGAGTCCGCGCACTTAACCACTACACCAAACTGGTTCTCTAAGATATCTAAGATATTATAAAAACATTAAAGAACAATAGACCTGACCCAAAAAGGAAAAAACCTACCAGGCACCTCTGCATAACCAGGGAGGTCTTTATAGGCCTCCACAAATTGGGCTGTCTTAACCTGGTGCCAAAAAGATGATACATTTGGCACCAGGCGGGCTGCAGTAGGGAGGTTGTTCCAAAGATGGGGGGTCACCACCAAAAAGGCCCTTCCCCTAGTTGCCATTCTCCAGGCCTCTTGAGGGGTTGGCACTCAGAGGTTGAGCACAGTGTCCGGGTAGATTGAGGTTGAGGTTGGGAGAGGTGCTCCAACAGGTGTTGTGGTCCCAAGTTTTGTAGAGCTTTATGGATTAGAATTTGGACTGGAGACATACAGGCAGCCAATATTCTGTCCCTCCTGGAGCACTTTCTGAATTGTTCTTGTGGAGATTTCCTCCCTTTGGTTAATTTACAAAGTCACATCTTCTGCATACTTCCATTCAGATTGAGGCTTGTCAGTTAGATTAGGACTGGGGATTCAAAATCCCACTCTGCTGTGATGTTTGCTGTGTGACCTTGGGCCAGTTGCATACTCCAAGCCTAACCTACTTCACAGAGATGTGGAAGGATGAAATGGGAAGAGGAGGACTGTGAGCACAGCTTTGAGCTCCTTGGAGGATGGAGGATAAAAATGCAATATGTATTTATAGGTGGTTTGTATTAGTACATTTCTCATCTTCTCCACAGAACTTACAGCTGCTTTACACAGTGTCACTTGCTGTACATAAGTGTAAAATGCTCCTTGGGCATCTGTCACATGAAAAATGTCAGTGTGTGAAGCATACAATTGCTGACAGGACTGGCAGCAGTTCTAATGAGCTGAGTAGCAAGTTTTTGCAGCCATCATGACCAGAGGAAATCCTGTCTGGTTTCAACTTGTTCATACGTTACAGTGCTTCAAGTGACCATAGGGTCCATAGGTAGAAAGAGGTGCTATGTACAGGAAAGTATTCTGTGTCTATACATTCTAATGTGCACAGGGACAAGGCATTAAGTGTAACTGGTCCTTATATAAAACTCAGCATTAAAATCAAAGAGATTTTAGCCATAAATAATGTTCATTTTTATTTAGATTTATGGAAAACTTGGATAAAATGATTTTGGTCCTCTGTCTTTAAAGTAAAGAGATGTAATTACTTAAGGATTGCCATGTATCACATGTGTAGAAAATTGAAGCACTGGAGCCTAAGAGAACTGCATGCTTTCTCAAGCGATTAAGAGGCATGTCTGAAAGTTTTGCCAAAACATGTTAACAGTTTCCCCATTTTTGACACCTGAATGCTTTAACATTTTCTGTATACCTTAAGTAGAATACAACTATGGAAGCTAATTTATTTATCAACTCATTTTCTCATACGCCTTTATCTTAACAGTTGGAATATAAACTGTAAAAATTTCTTGACAGCTACACTGACAACATGGTATTTTATTGTCTGTAAAGGTATAGATTTTTAGATTTGCCTGTGCATTTTTCAACAAGAAAAAAGGTCTGGAGCGTCTTTCCCATTTCTTTCTTTTGTGAAAAGATGTTGTAGTGAAAGTAGTATTCTTTGTTCAACTCGATGGAGATCTTTTTTATATATATAAAACTCTCCTAAAAAGGAGATAATTTTATTGCTTTTTTATACAGAAAAGGGGAAGGGTATACAGAGGGATAAAGAAAAGAGGTGAATGAATTCTCTGTTAAAGTGTTAGTCTTTTTGTTAGTACAAATAAAGTTTTTGGCTTCTACCGTGGTTGAAGGATCTTCTTTTCATCTTACCGAAAGTCCAAAATAGATTAGTAAAGTCCTTTGGGGTTAGTTATTAAACTGCTCCGTTCTGTCGCCTCACAAACACGTGTTATATCTTGGGGTGTCTTCTTTTTAAGTCTCTCAGATTGTACGATGGGCCCTCCTTTGCTTTTTCATCTTCCGATCTTGCACCTCCCTCTTCCGGGCCACTGTCTTCTTCGCTACTTAACACTGTCCATTTAGCGAGTTCTGCATCTTCCTCTGAACTGGCGTGTCTCTTCAAGAATTCTTGAAAACGGAGTCAATCTTCTCTCTCTTATCATTAAATTTAAACACCAATCCCTCGGGAATCCACCATTTGTAGCTGATTTGATGCCTTTGTAGAAACAAGGTATGCTTTTCTTTTCATACGAATTTCATATGGAACATCCTTTAAAATCCTGATATTCTGCTCACCAATCTTCAAGGGCGTTGCTGAAGTCACTCTTAAAATTTGATCTCTAGTACGCTGCTTGGTAAACTTGACAACCACTTCTGCTGGCAAATTATTTTTCTTTGTAAAGTTGGAGTAGGCTCATTTAATTTTTGCGCTTCTCTGCCAGTTAGTGGTGCCAAGGCATTCGCCAAAATGCTTCTGAGATCTTCTTTCTCTTCTTCCTTTCTCTTCTTCCTGAAAACGGAGAGTTTAGTTTGATTTTTCCATCTGATTTTTCCATCTAAAGCATTAAAGCATTAAAATTCTTTTTTCTTGCATGTCTTGGTGTTTTTCTATTTTGTTGACCTTTTTCTTTTTTTGTTGACCTCCATCTTCTTAGCTGTATCTGTTAACTGCTTCTGCTGACTACTGAGCACACTTTCCATGTTACAAAGTGTTTCGCTGATTTTCTGCATTTGGTCCAGCAGAGGGCGCAGTGACTCACTTTTCTGTTGATTGACAGCTGGCTCCAGGGGGAGGTTACCAGAACCGAAAATCCCTCCCATCTTCTTTGCCGCCTTGTCTGGGACCTTCTTCTGACCCGACATTTTTATTGTTTATTTTTACAAAGTCCGTGCCGCGCCACTCAGGAGACAAGTTAATTTCCTCAGCTTCAATAAAATCCCCAAAGGTATCTTTGCCAATCCGCTTTTTCGCTTCGCCCCCTTCTTTCCTTCTTTACAAGACCCGATTTCTGGGGGGGGGATTCCTCCCTCCTCCCATGCGCTTATACGCTTATGAGGGGGAGCGCATTTATACCGCTTTCAAGCAGATCTCCAACTCACGGTTTGCTGCCAATTCTTCCTTTTTAAATTCATCTTCTGCTGCTTCACTCCTGGAAGTCGGTGGCGTTGCTAGGTACCATACGGGCACAACACAGCGGGGCCACTGGGGCAGGGAGAAAGCCTCAAAGAGCCGGCAAAGAGGCTGCTCCCCAAGTGCCCCCTGGTTTGGAGCTCACTAGGGTCCTTCGCTTGTGCAAAGACACCCCCCCCCCGACCGTGCGTGGGCTGATCACCTCCAGGAGCATCCTGAGAGGCGACCACCATTCGCTCCGCCAAAACTGAAAGTCCCAACTCGATGGAGATCTGACTGGGTGAAGGCCATAGTGCTACAGTGATCAGGTAAAAATGCATGTGGATCAAACTCTCCCTTTTTCCCTGCTGTTCCCTCATTAAACACAATGAACATGTTACAGTTTAGGACTAACTTGAGTTGTCTGTGAGGTACAAATGCAGGGTCATGACTTAACCAGGATTAGCTTCCCACCAGTTGGAATTCTTAAACGGGTTTAATTCTGGCCTAAGATTCCGGTTTGTGGAAGGAAAACCAACTCCAGCTAAATCTTGTAACTGCATTTATTTATTTAGAATATGTGCATTCTTCTCCTCCAGACACCTGCTTAGGATAACTTATGGGGTAAAAATACAATAAAACAACCTCCGTAAAAATCAGAGTCATCAGCCTAAAATGATATATCCATTAAAAAAACCCTCAGATGAGAAGTGGACAGTAATATAGTTTAAAGAATCAACAGTTGCATAAAAAGCAGTATTCTGCCTGGTGAGCCTCAAAAGGGGAGACATTCCAAAGGCCATGTGCCCCAAGTAGAAAAGCCCTGTTCCTGCTTTTCAACCACCTCTCCTATGGGAGCAGGAGCACCACTGCAGTGCTGGTGAGGGGGACAGCACAGAAGAAGGCAGTCTTTCAGGTACCCCAGCCCCAAGTCATTTAGGGTTATAAATGTTCTCCAAAACAAGTGGACACTCAGCACAGATCTTTTATTTTGTTTCCAAAATTTGTATCCTGTCTTTCTGCTCTTATAAGGGCAGCCAAGGCAGCTAACAGTTAAAAACATACATGTTATAAAACTGTTAAAAATCAAATCCCCCTCCCCAAAATCAGCCCCCCCAAACATACATCATTGAAACAATTCTTAAAATAGTTTAAAACAGTTAAAATACATACAAAACATCAAAACATTGGTTAGAAGATCATTGAAGGAATAGCAGATAAAACAAAACAGTCTTTACCGGCTGGTGGGAGACAGTGATGGAAGGAGAGTGATATTCAGCATAGGGGTGATATTATTCATGTATTCAGCCCCACAGCAATAACCTGGATTGCACATTTTGGAGCAGTTGAGGTTTTTGAGGAGTTTTCAGAGGTAGTCCCACATAAAATGTTGCCTTGACCTGGATGTCTCAGGCTAGCCTGATCTCATCAGGTATCAGAAGCTAAGTGGAGTTTGACCTTGGTTAGTGCTTGGAATGGGAGACCATCAAGTAAGTTCAGGGTTGCTATGCAGGGGCAGGCAATGGCAAAACCACCTCTGAACATTGCTCACCTTGAAAACCTTACCAGGTCACAATAAGTTGGCTGCAACTTGCCAACACTTTCCACCACCAACCCGAATGTGTTCAGAGCATGGATCATGATCAGGAACACCTATAGCTGGCACATCAGCTGAAGCTATATATGAAACAACAGAGGAGACCTGAGGTATGCTCCAAGATTCAGAAGTCCTCTGAAACTGTGGAACTTCTCCTTCAGGGATAGTGCAGCTGCCTCCAGGACAGCCTGATTCCTCAGCCCTTGAGCAGCTTTGTTATTGACCAACAGCACACCCCGCCCCAACTTGCCTGGACTGAAGTTCAGTTTATTAGGCTTCACCCATTCCATTATCTGCTCCAGACATTTATTCAGGACTTCCATAGGCTTACCCAACTCAACTGTTAGTGGGTAAACTGGGTGCCATCTACATATTGATGGCATCTCACTCTAAATCCCCAGTCTCTCCTAGTAGTTAAACAGCATGGAGGTAACATGGACCCCATAGCATAAATGTCATGAAACTGAGCAGCATTCCCCCTGCATCACCTTCTAAAGCAGTGGTTCTCAACCTTCCTAATGCCCCTTTAATACAGTGACCCCCAACCATAAAATTATTTTCGTTGCTGCTTCATAACTGTAATTTTGCTACTGTTATGAATTGGAATGTAAATATCTGATATGCAGGATGTGTTTTCATTGTTACAAATTGAACATAATTAAAGCATAGTGATTAATCACAAAAACAATATGTAATTATATATTGTGAAATATTTATTTCTAGTTACAAATAAATGAAATTTTGTCTTGAAGCATGGTGTAGCATGGATAACAGTCTTAATATAACAACAGTAAACTACATTGCTACGTTTTGTGACAGTATGCGTAAAAAGCCAACGTCAGTGCGAAGGCTGAGATTGCTTCTTTCTCACCAGATCAGAAATTCTCGGGGCAGTCTTTGCAAGAGCACAATGAAGATCATCTTCCACAACAAGTCTACTTCTGTATTTAGACTTGATAACCAACAAGCTGGAAAACCCTTGATAACCAACAAGCTGGGAGAAGAAGGGCAGGATCAAGTAGAATTCTGGCTCACAGGGCTCCGCAGCTTAGAAGGCAGCATGGGTCTCCAGGCCCCGCTGGGAAGTTGGCATCCACCTTAAGCTCTGGAGCACACACAGGGCAACCCCCCCCCAAACAAACACACGGTTAACCCTTTCCAGAGCTTACCTCCCCCTGCAGCCGAGGGGGGGTAAGAAGGGCAAGACCCTCCTCCTCCCTTCATTGTCTGATGGCCTGAGGCGGGGCGGCAGGGGGGATATGGTGGCGTGGACTCCGGGGCCCAGCCCGGCCTCCCTCACCCGAAGTCATTGTCCATCGATTTGAAGTAAAACTTGTAGTTGGGCCGGTTGAGGAGGGCCTTGAAGTCACCCAGTGTGATCTGCTCGGCCAGGACGGGCAGCTTCACCAGGTACGGCGTCTCCTGGTCATCCAGGTGGTAGATGATCTTCGTCTCCGGTGACGCCATGGCCAACGACGACGCCCGCCCGCCTGGAGCCCCGGCTTGCCTGAGGGGAGGGGGGGAGAACACTGTGCGCCCGGCCTGGCCTGGCCCGGCCCTCCTCTCCTCAGCAGGCCCAACAGTGGCTTCGGGTGGGCCTGGTTCGGCTGGCTGGGCTGGCTGGCTGGTGCACCTCAGAGTGCAAACTCCGGCCATGGCGGCCTGGCTCCACCCCTCAGCGCCGCCTGCCTGCCAGCCTCGGGAGTGCCGCCTGCCAACGAGCCCCGCAGGATGCCCTGGGGTTGGGGAGGCAGCAGTGGCAGATGAACCCTTAGGTGACCCCTGTGAAAGGGTCATTGAACCCCGAAAGGGGTTGCGACCCACAGATTGAGAACTGCTGTTCTAAAGCCAGCCAGCCAAGTAAGGACAAAGTCATCAAAGCACAGTATCCCCTACACTGAATCCATCCACCTTTTCTAGAAGGATACCATGGCCAGTGATACCAGAAGTTGCCATGAGGTCCAGTAGAATCAGCAGAGATATACTTGCTCTGAAACTCCCAGTGAAGGAATTTCTGTCCCAGAGGCCAGAATCTGGATTGAGATGGGTCTAAATCATTTTTGAAACCTGCAGGCACCTCTAAAACATTTTTAAAGCTGTAGGCACCTCTGGACTTCTCACACAGTGTGGTGAGCGCAGCCACAAAATGGCTGCTGCAGCGTACCTTCAGTCTCAGTTAAGGTCCTTGTGCTGTGCAGCCAAACCAACATTTTTTAAAACATCTGCACAGGTAATCAAATCTCCAGTGGCCAGTCAGAAGCCTTGATGGGCAAAAGCTTTTTTTTTGCCCATTTTTCTAAAAACACTTGGTGGGTGCCAGGAAAATTCCAAACAGCACTAGAATGGAACCTATGGGGTAGGGCAAGGTGGGGGAGAAGAAGCAGAGAGAGCAATGGGGTGGCTTCTTCTTTTTATACCCTAAGCTGACTAGAGGCACATGTTTCCTCTGTCCAGGTCCTGATGGAGCCAGAGAATAGGATTAATGGGTGGGCAATTGAAATAATGTTTCTTTAAGTGACACCTCTTATCCGGGAAGGTAAGAACACAATAAGATTATGTCTCTGCCCGATGGTCATCAATTGCTGTTAATGATAGATGCTTAACAGTTGCAACATAACTGCCAGTTCCTCTATGAGGATTTGATGCTGTGTACGTGCTTCTCCTGAGGCTGGTAGTATGCAGAATTGGTGGGGGGAGCAGTGCCTGTGTGGTGGCGAAGGGAGCTTGCTATGGCGTTTGTAAAGGAATGTCCATGTCCCTTTTGCAGAGCAAAGCTTCTCTTTCGTGAACTGCTGCTGGGGCTGAGTGAGCAGGATCAGGGAGGCTGGCTTGCCATCTACCCGGGTCTGCAGTGTCCTTGGTGATGCAGGGATGGTTGGCATTGGGTGGTCCGTGGGTCTGGTCTAACATGCTGCTTCAGTAAAAGGTTTCCCTTGGCTGGGTATATGTCTTCCATCCATAAGAGCATAAGAACATAAGAGAAGCCAATGTTGAATCAGGCCAATGGCCCATCTAGTCCAACACTGTCACACAGCAGCCAAAATATACCAGGTGCCATCAAGAGGTCCAGCAGTGGGGCCAGGACACTAGAAGCCCTCCCACTGCTGTCCCCTCCAGCACCAAGAATAGAGTGCATCACCTGCCCCAGACTGAGAATTCCCATCTATGCCCTGTGGCTAATAGCCACTGATGGAATTCTGCTCCATATGTTTATCTAATTCCCTCTTGAAACTGTCCATGCTTGTAGCTGCCACCACCTCCTGTGGCAGTGAATTCCATATGTTAATCACTCTTTGGGTGAAGAAGTATTTCCTTTTATCTGTTCTAACCCGACTGCTCAGCAATTTCATGGAGTGCCCACGAGTTGTTGTATTGTGAGAAAGGGAGAAAAGTACTTCTTTCTCAACCTGCTCAATCCCATTCATAATCTTATAAACCTCAATCATGTCACCCCTCAGCCGTCGTTTCTCCAAGCTAAAGAGCCCCAAGCGTTTTAACCTTTCTTCATAGGGAAGATGTTCCAACCCTTTTATCATTCTAGTTGCCCTTCTCTGCACTTTTTCCAATGCTATAATATCATTTTTGAGATGTGGCAACCAGAACTGTACACAGTATTCCAAATGAGGTCGCACCAATGCAGGGGCATTATGATACTGGCTGATTTGTTTTCAATTCCCTTCCTAATAATCCCCAGCATAGCGTTGGCCTTCTTTATTGCAGCTACACACTGTCTAGACATTTTCATTGAGTTATCCACTACGACTCCAAGATCTCTCTCTTGGTCAGTCTCTGCCAGTTCAGACCCCATCAACGTGTATTTATATTTAGGATTTTTGGCTCCAATGTGCATCACTTTGCACTTGGCCACATTGAACCCCATTTGCCACGTTGACGCCCACTCACCCATCCTCGACAGATCCCTCACCCATCCTCGACAGATCCCTCACAATCCTCCCTGAACAACTTCGTGTCATCTGCAAATTTAGCCACTTCACTGCTTACTCCCAATTCCAAATCATTAATAAACAAGTTAAAAAGCATCGGACCGAGTACTGATCCCTGTGGTACCCCACTGCTTACCACCCTCCACTGAGAAAGTTTCCTATTTACACTCACTCTCTGTTTCCTATTTATAAGCCAGTTTTTGATCCACAAGAGGACTTGTCCTTTTATCTCATGACTATTGAGCTTACTTAGGAGCCTTTGATGAGGAACTGTATCAAAAGCTTTCCGGAAGTCAAGGTGAATAATATCTATTGGATCACTCTTGTCTACATGTTTGTTCACTCCCTCAAAAAACACTTAACACTTAGTGAGACAAGATCTTCCCTTACAGAACCCATCCTGAGTCTGCCTCAATAGGTTTTTTTCATCAATGTGCCTACTAATTCTTTCCTTAATAACAGTTTCCACCAACTTACCCGGTATCGATGTCAGACTGACTGGCCTGTAATTTCCTGGATCTCCCCTGGAGCCTTTTTTAAAGATGGGAGTGACATTAGCTACCTTCCAGTCCTCAGGAATGGAGGCAGATTTTAAAGAAAGATTACATATTTTTGTCAGGAGATCCACAAGTTCATATTTGAGTTCTTTCAGAACTCTCGGATGAATGCCATCCGGGCCTAGTGATTTATTAGTTTTTAAATTGTCCATCAGTCGGAAGACTTCCTCTCTTGTTACCGCAATCTGATTCAGGTCTTTCAAACCCCCTCCCGAAATCGGTGCTTCTGGAGTGGGCAAACACTTCTCCTCTTCCACAGTGAAGACAGAGGCAAAAAATGCATTCAGCTTCTCAGCCATTTCCCTATCATCCTTCACTACTCCTTTTACCCCTTGGTCATCCAAGGGCCCCACTGCCTCCCTGGCTGGCTTCCTACTTCTAATGTATTTGAAGAAAGTTTTTTTGTTGGTCTTTATGTTTTTTGCGATATGCTCCTCATATTCCCTTTTTGCTTGCCTGATCACAGACTTGCATTTTATTTGCCATAGTCTGTGTTCCCTTTTATCAACCTCACTGAGACTAGCTTTCCACCGCTTAAAGAAATCCTTCTTACCTTTTACAGGCTTCCATCACTTTATTTGTTAACCATGCAGGCTTTTTTCTATACCTATTTGTACCTTTCCTAACCTGCGGTATGTATTTTTTCTGAGCTTCTAGGATTATCTTTTTAAATAGTCTCCAAGCTTCCCAATGGTTTTGACCTTCTCCACTCTTCCTTTCAATTTCTTCCTCACATGTCCCCTCATACCAGAGAAGTTACCCCTTTTAAAGTTAAAAGTGGTTGTGTCAGTCTTTTTGGGCAACTCCCTATCTGCACAAATGCTAAACTCAATGACATTATGGTCACTGTTCCCAAGTGGTGCAATCACTTTTACATCTCTCACCAGGTCTTGGGTGTTACTTAGGACCAAATCCAGGATCGCCTCTCCCCTGATAGGATCTGTGACCATCTGTTCCATAGCACAGTCATTGAGAGTGTCTAAAAACTCAATCTCTTCTTCCCGACTAGAACTCATATTGACCCAATCAATGTGTGGGTAGTTAAAGTCGCCTATTATGACACAGTTATTTCGTCTAGCCGATCTCTTTAATTCATTCATCATTTTATAATCCTCCTCTATCTTTTGATCTGGTGGGCGATAACAAACTCCCACTGTTAAGCCTCCTTTTGGACCCACTATTTCAACCCATAGCATTTCCAGAAGCGAATCCAATTTTCTTACCCTCTCAATCTTACTGGACAGTATACCCTTTCTGACATACAGAGCCACCCCACCTCCAACCCTTCCCCCCCCATCCTTCCGATATAATTTATAACCAGGAATCACCATATCCCACTGATTTTCCTCATCCCACCAAGTTTCTGAAATACCCACAACCTATTTCCCCACCCAACACCAAGCATTCCAACTCCCCGATTTTACCTCGGAGACTTCTAGCATTTGTGTATAAACACTTATAGTTTCCCACGTTTGTTAAGCCCACAGCCTTCCTCTTGCTGCCTCGAGATCTTGCCAGGCAGTTCCTATCATTAGCCACAGTCACAGTGGACAATTTTAATCGATTTCCTTGTACAAAAGTAATAGCTACCCCTTCATCTCTTTGAGATGAGCCATCCCAAACCAGAGACTTTTTATCTCCTGTCGGCTTTCCCCCATAACATCCAGTAAGTTGTCATTGTCTCATGGGCACCGTGTAGTCCATTTCCCCTGGCTCACAGTTTGCACAGTCCAGCTATACAGTTTATAAACCATATAAAGTGTCAGCAGGCTAACACAAGGAAAGGAGGGAGAGAGCACCAGAGCCCAAGAATTCTGGCTAATGCACATAACAGTTTGATGTAGTGGTTAAGAGTGTGGACTCTAATCTAGAAGAACTGGGTTTGTTTCGCCACTCCTCCACATGCAGCTACTGGTGTGACCTTGGGTCAGTCATAAGTTCTTTCAGAGCTGTTCTCTCAGGAGCAGTTCTCTCAGAGCTCTTTCAGCCCCACCTATCTCACACGGTGTCTGTTGTGGAGAGGGGAAGGGAAAGGAGATTGTAAGCCGCTATGAGACTCCTTCGGGTAGTGAAGGGGGGGTATAAATCCAATCTCTTCTTCTCCTTCATGGTTTGTTTGTGATATCTGAATTCATCCAGAGTTTCATCATAAACTATTTGCCCTGCCCAACTTCCAAGTGAAGTATCTGAGGATTTTATTAAATTCTTTTATTGCATATATAATGCAACACATTTTTCACTTGTTTTCAGTAAACTGTGATATATTTACAAGGCTTCTCTACACATTGGTTAAGTTTGCTCACGGTCATATTCTTGCGGGGGAGGCAGTTAAACAGATTCCCAGTGCAGCTGTGTATATAGAGTGTACCTTAATCCATCTGTATAATTCATAGCTGACTCTTCAGTGTCATTGGCTTTGCAGCAGGATGCAGTTATTGGCAGCCCACATTCTTAGATGTTTGAGCTTGTCATGAACCTAAATCAGTGACTGCCCTCTTCAAAGGCTTTTATTAGGATTGTGAAAAAGGCTTGAAGGAGTGAAAAAGGAGTGGAGTAGTCCTAAAATGACTGGTATAGTCCTTTTATGATGAACCAAGGAACCATTAAAAAAACACCTGTATAAATAGACATGTCTGAGGCAAAGCACCAGTGGCCTTCCCCCCCGTCTCGGCCTACACGGTTCTTATCTTCAAGGCCAGAGATGGAGGTGGAGTGATTTGCTTCCCATTAGAACCTGCTGTCCATGTGATGGGAGGGAGAGAATGTGTCCTGATGGAATGTCATCCTTACCTGATGTTGTTAGGCCAAAAGCTGTAATTCAGCTAAGGCCCTGAAGGAAACAAACTAGCTGAGATTTTGACGGACTAAAGGCCTGAGACTATGACCTGCTTATTTATTTATTTATTATTTCGATTTCTATACCGCTCAATCCCGGAGGCTCTGAGCGGTTTACATAGTAATTTTATTACCTAACTAGGGCCACACTTGAATGGGGAGGTGAGTGCCTTCCAGGCGCCCTACCGACTTGTTGTTTCTTTCCATGCTTCCTCTCCTATGGTGGCTCAGCGTGGTCCGGCTTCTACATGATGTTTTTTCCGGCGCGATCTGGCTTTGGCGTGGCTCCGCAGCGGCTCCCACTGGGCTGGTTCCACAGTCCGCGGCTGTGCGACGACTGCTGCACCAGCCTTCATCCTGATTGGCTCCGGCTGTGCTTGAATTGCAATTGCTAGCAACATAGAGAGTGCCTGAGTGTCAGGCACTTCAAAAGGACAGCCAAACAACAGACTTCATGAGAAGTTAGAGTTTATTCAGCCACAGTTCTAAAAGCGCATTAACATTGCATTGTCAGGAATGAAAGACACAAAGAAACATCTACGGATATACCCCACTAGCTAGCCCCCCCCTAAGCATTCTACCAATGGCTACATAGCCCGCGTGCCGGAGAAAGGTGCGAAAGTTTGTTCGAGCCATAAAGGGGCCCAGCTGCCCATACCGGAGAAACCCGAACCGTATGACAGGGCCATTTGGTCAGATAGGAGATAGCCCAGGCTGATGAACACTCTGTTGCCCTGGCAACCTCCCCACTCCCCCCCTTTCAAGCCTAAAAGGTTACAGATCATCTCATCCTCCTTCCTCCCTCACATCTTATGGCAGGATCACCTGACATTCTGCCCCTCCGATGATAAACCCCCGCCCCCCGGCTTTAATGGTACAACTTGTGAAAAGCACGGACTAATCGGGGGCCTGAACATTGTCCGCCTTCACCCATTCCCTCTGTTCGGGCCCAAAATCCACCCACTCAATCAGGTAATACAATCGGTTTCTAGCGATCTTCGAGTCCAGAATTTGCGCAATCTCATAGTGCGGTTCCCCCCTCACCATCGGGGGGGGAGCAGGTCGTCTTGGTCTCCATTCGTTCTCCCCAGGCGAGCGTTTTAACAATCTGAGGTGGAATACAGGATGCAGAGCTCTCAGTGATTTAGGTAGTATTAGTTCAACAGTCATATTATTCAAAACACGTTTGATTTCAAAAGGACCAATATACTTCCACCCCAGTTTCTTGCTGGGTTGCAGCCCTTTCAAGTTCTGTGTGGACAAATACACAAACTCCCCCGGCTTTGGGGTCCACGACTTGTCCCGTTTCTTGTCAGCCTGCTCCTTGTAAGCCGACTTAGCATCCTCCAGAGTTTGTGCAAGGAGCGGCCACGCCACCTGCAGTTTTTTACACCATTCCCCCACCTCCCCCTTTGGCAAATTTGGTGAAGCCAAGAACGGGAGCAGCGGGGCTTCATAACCATGCACAGCCATAAAAGGGGACATCCCTGTAGAAGCATGACACGTGTTATTGTAACAGACCTCCGCCAAGGGCAGCAAAGATTCCCAATCGTCCTGTTGGAAGTTAGTAAAACATCGCAAGTACTGTTCAAGGGTTTGATTCACTCGTTCCGTTTGCCCATCGGTTTCTGGGTGATATGCACTGCTCAAAGCCCTTTCCACCCCTAACAGCATCATCAACTCCCCCCAAAATTGGGAAACGAATTGCGACCCCCTGTCTGAGAGCACCTTCCCCGGGAGAGTATGGAGTCTTACGACGTGCATCAGGAAAGCCCTCGCTAATTTCTTAGCCGAGGGGATGGATTTAAAAGGAACAAAATGTGCCTGCTTGGAAAACGTATCCACCACCACCCATATTACGGTCTTTCCCCCGCTTGGTGGCAAGTCAGTGATAAAATCCATCGATACAACCTCCCAGGGGCGAGACGGGGTCGGCAGTGGTTGAAGGGGTCCCAGTGGCTTCCCTGGGCGATGTTTATTCATGAGACAAGTCTGGCAGGCTTGCATGAACAACGACAAGTCTTTTCTCATCCCCAGCCACCAAAACTGCCTATGAAGCAATTGCAGTGATTTAACAAACCCAGTGTGCCCCGCAAGTTTAGAACTGTGTGCCCAACCCATGACCTCCCCTCGCAGGGAAAGTGGAACGAAGAGCTTCCCGTATTTCCACCAGCAACCCTGTTCGTTGGTCACCACCCCCTCCTCCTTTGCCAGGGAGGCGCGGTCGGCCTCAGACAGTTCTGATGTGAACTTCAGCTCCCAAGGGGAAGCGAGGGGGGCAGAGGCGGAGTTTTGGCTTTGCTCCGAGTCGCCATCCCCCCCAATTGCGAGGGCGTGAAAACTGAATCTCGAACCACCTCCCTCTTGCTGTCGTGTTGCGGGAGGTGTGACAGGGCATCTGCTAGCGAGTTTGCCTTCCATGGTAAATGGTGCAGTGTGAAGTCAAATTTTGAAAAGAAATCAGCTCACCGCAGCTGTTTCGCGTTCAAGGACTGAGGCGAGCGCAGCAACTCAAGGTTTTTGTGGTCGGTCCAAACCTCGAACGGCACCCTCGCCCCCTCCAACCAGTGCGACCAAGTGGAGAGAGCCAATTTTATAGATCCTGCTTCCTTCTCCCATATAGACCAGTTCCGTTCAGCGTCTGTAAACTTTTTGGACACATATGCGAGGGGGTGCAATTTCCCATCCTCCCCCTCCTGCAGAATGCCCCCCCCCCCATAGCGACGTCCGAGGCGTCAACATGGTTTATGAATTTTCTCGCCTCGTCGGGGTGCGCCAACACAGGTTTGGATGTGAACAGAGCTTTCAACTGTTCAAACGCACGTTGGCAGTCAGCAGTCCAGTTCAGTTTGGCCCCCGGCCGTGTACACTCCGGGCCTTTCCCCTTAGTCTTAAGTAGGTCTGTGAGGGGCAGGGCCACCTGCGCGAAATTCGACAGAAACGATCTGTAAAAATTCGCCAATCCGATGAACGCTTGGAGTTGCTGCCGCGTTTTGGGGGGCTCCCACCCCACCACGTTTTGGACCTTTGCAGGGTCCATCTCAATGCCCTTTTGCGAGATACGGTAGCCCAGGAACGAAATCTCCAACCGATGGAACTCGCACTTAGATAATTTGGCAAACAGTTTGTGCTTGTGTAACGTTTTGAGTACCTCCCTAATGAGTTGCACATGGGATTTCATATCAGGGGAGTACAGCAAAATGTCATCAAAGTAAATGAGGGCCCCTTTGAACAGATATTTGTGCAATACCTCGTTAATCAAATTCATAAATACCCCAGGGGCCCCTTGTAAACCAAATGGCATCACCAAGTATTCGAACTGACCGAGGGGGGTGTTAAAGGCAGTCTTGTATTCGTCTCCCTCC
The DNA here is from genome assembly GCA_029375565.1 of Gekko gecko. Lineage (NCBI taxonomy): Eukaryota > Metazoa > Chordata > Lepidosauria > Squamata > Gekkonidae > Gekko > Gekko gecko. The sequence goes on from JAPDNY010000001.1 coordinate 192,211,275, forward strand.
CTGATGCGCACTCGGAAGTACGCATCCCGTAAATCAAGCTTGGAGAACGCCTTCCCCCCGGCCGCCGCAGCGAGTAGATCCTTAATCAATGGCAGTGGGTAAGCATTAGTTGCGGACACAGCATTAAGGCCACGGTAGTCCGTGCACAAGCGGAGCCCACCGTCTTTCTTCTTCCGGAACAGGACAGGAGCGGCAAACGGTGAAGAGGCCGGCCGTATAAACCCGCGCTCCAAATTCTTATCTATGAACTTTCTGAGCTCCACTTTCTCGGTGGGGCTCATAGAGTATAGCTTCCCCTTCGGGAGTTTCTGATTGGGTAACAGTTCAATGGTACAGTAAGACTTGCGGTGTGGGGGGGTGGTTCATCCGCCTCCTCCTCCCCGAACACTGCAGACAAGTCCCGATACTCTCGGGGAATCGTGTTGCAGCCCGTCTCAGCCACCCCCACCACCACAGGGCAGAGCTCAGGTTTCCGCGGACCCCAGTCGCCTTTCCAGGTATGGGTCTCACACCGTGGGGAGATGAAGTTAACAATCCCAGCCTCCCATAGTATGTGTGGGTCGTGATCAAAAAACCATGGGCTCCCCAAGACAAGTGGAAACCTTGTGGCGGAGGACACCATGAATGGCCGCGCCTCCCAGTGTTTCCCCACTCCCATTCGTAAAGGAACAGTCTCATATTTACAGGGCTCTTTCATAGTGGAGCCATCCATTTGGGTAAAAACCAGCGGCTCTGCCAGTTTCATTACTTTGGCTCCCAGCCCAGTCACCAGGGAGGGATTAATGAGGTCTCTCCCACACCCCGAGTCTACTAACGCTCTCACCCTCACGTGGGTCAGTAGACCCGGGTACATTAGAGTCACGGTCATGAAAAAGAGGGAAGAGGATTTGCTCACCAGATTTAGTGCCTGAGGGTCCGGGACCTGCTGTTCAGCGCTGTTTACAGCAGGTCCTTCTTGTTTCCTGCTGCCGCGGCGGTCTCTTCCTCCGACGACTCGGTTCCCTCTCCCCAGGTGGCGACTTGCAGGGCCCTTGCGCCCTTCTGCTTTCCCGGTGTAGACGTCACGAACTTCTTTTTAGGCCCCTTCGTGGCACTAGGCGGGGTGGATGACCCTGGGCAACTCGCGGCTAAATGGCCCGCTTCCCCACATTTTAGGCACAGCCCTTGCTTCATCCTGCTCTCGTGTGTCCTGTCTTTTGGCCGCTGTGCAGGGTTCGTCTGCCAGCTCTTTAGAGGGTCGGCGGTGGATTGGGTCGTCTTCCCCAAGGCTGCTGCATCATCCAGTTTGATGGCTTTCAGTCCAGTCTCCGTTGCCGCCGCTTCTTTCATCCAGCTCGATAAGGTTTCTGGGTTCTGTCCTCGCATAATCGTGCGGTGGATCTCCAGCTCCAGGCTCAGGCGGTACTGTTCCGCTAGTACGCCATCGGGCCAGCCTTGGATCTTGGCGGTGTGTCTTCGGAACTCCGCCGTATACTCTTGAACGGATTTGGTCCCTTGTCGAAAGGCCCGGAGGAACGCCCGGGCCGCCTTGTTCGCGTTGGCGTCTTCGAACTGGTCTTTCATCGCCCACATGAATGCATCCACCTCTCTCAGCTCGCGCCCGTCTTCCTGGTGTAAGGCCACATACCAGTCGGCCGCCGCATCTTTCAGGCAGGAAGCGATGGCATCCACTATCCGTTCCTCGTCTGGGAATAAGTGGCCCCAGTTCTCGATAAACTTCTCCGCCCTTACCAGGAAAAAGGAGAACTTCTCGGGTGTACCATCGAAGGTGGCATCCAGCAGCTCAGCTGGGTTAGGCAACATGGGCCCCCAACCCCATGGCATCCCTGGTGGCCTCGGCGCCGGCGGCCCCGTAGGTGGGGGCCCCACGGGTTGGTCCGGAGGTGCCCCGAGCTGCCCCGGCACACCTTCGGGTGGCAGTCCCGCCGGTAGGAGCAGGGGTCTCTGTGCTGGGTCTGGAGGTTGTCTCTTCTCCATTTCCTCTCGTATGCCATCCGAGATCATTTTCGGGATTCGAGACAAGGACTCGTCTATGAGGCGTAGGAGTCGATCCTGGCTGGGATCCCCACTCCATCTCCGGCTTCCCATGGTCCTTTCCAAGTTTTGGGTATCCGGGTAAACTTCTTCGTCATCCTCCGCCATACTCAAGCGGCAGACCGGTCTCTCGACCCAACTCTCCCGTACTGATGCTCGGGGGGTGAGGAACCACGTCTCATGCGTCTCTGTGAGCGGCTTCATCCAGTCCCGCTGCTTCCGCGGCCTGGTCGTCACTCCAACATATGCTCCCCCGTACGGTTCTCCGCAGAGCCCTCCCAGGTCGTAGTTGGGGCCCCATGGCGCCGGGGCACTAGACACCGGGACCACAGTCGTGGTTGTGGGCACAGTAGATGTTGGAACCTTCTCCTCTTCCGAGGTTGGGATCGGGGTGGTATCTCCCTCGTCACTCATCTCTGGGAGAGAAGTGCGGTGTAGAACCGATCCCGATCGAAGATGATTCCTGACAATCTGTCAGGCACTTCAAAAGGACAACCAAACAACAGACTTCATGAGAAGTTAGAGTTTATTCAGCCACAGTTCTAAAAGCGCATTAACGTTGCATTGTCAGGAATGAAAGACACAAAGAAACATCTACGGATATACCCCACTAGCTAGCCCCCCCTAAGCATTCTACCAATGGCTACATAGCCCGCGCGCCGGAGAAAGGTGCGAAAGTTTGTTCGAGCCATAAAGGGGCCCAGCTGCCCATACCGGAGAAACCCGAACCGTATGACAAGGCCATTTGGTCAGATAGGAGATAGCCCAGGCTGATGAACACTCTGTTGCCCTGGCAACCTCCCCACTCCCCCCCTTTCAAGCCTAAAAGGTTACAGATCATCTCATCCTCCTTCCTCCCTCACATCTTATGGCAGGATCACCTGACACTGAGCCTTAGCCTTTGATTAAAATGTTAAGGTTTGTGCCATCTAACATAAGTTCTAAAAGTGTTCGGTAGTTTAAGCTAGTGTTTTTATTTTCTTGCTACATGAGTCTAGAGTAGTGTGTTGGCTGTAGATGATATTCTGTCTTATTCCTGTTTGAAATAAATTTCATAAATTATTTTTAAAATTACATAACTGTCTATTTACTTGTGTACAACTGCCCTGGGGACCCACGGAGTCAACCTTTGATTCCTTGACATGTCTTATCTCAAGTCTGCTCTGAGGCCCAGTGTCAGAAATGCTTCTTTGATGTTTCTCACTGAGTCCATTGTTATGTGTTCCCTACCCTGCTTTGCGCTTGCGTAGCTATGCAGGCAGAAACGTGGGAGCTTCTTCCCTGCCGCTTTTCCTTATCACGGTGGCCTTGAATGTAGGCTTTGGGCTATTCTTGCGTTACTGAGAATTTTCCAGTCCTGGGAAGGCGAAGGGAGGGGGAGTAGTCTCCCGTTCATGAAGTATATCTCCCGCCGGGAGTTTCCCGCGCGCGCGCGCTCGTATTTCATTTGCTAGGTGCTTTTTTGCATCACACTATAAGTTAGCTTGCATCGCTTCGCCCCCCATTCCTGACAATGACCTCCTACTGTGGGTTTTAGCAAGATAATCCAATAAAACCTTTCTTTGTAAAAAGAATGACTGGATCCACTTGTTATTGAACCTGACAGAAATTGTCAGGAATCATCATCATTTCCCCACCTTCAGTTTCTGCCGTCTACCACGATGAGCAGAGCTGGGGGGGGAACCTCGGGAACAGTCCCAGTGACTACCACTTCGGGAACCACGGCCCCGGTCACCACCGTGGCGACTCCAGCGACCACCACTCCGACTACTACCGTTGTTCCAGTGACTACAACTCCAGTATCGGCAGCTCCGACCCCGCAATCCGCGGCAGGCTTGGTCACCCCTCCATTGATCAGCACAGTGGGAGCCTCGTACACTCTCCCAATCTACAGCCCGGCTGGGCCAACGCAGAGTCAGGGGGAGCCATCCCACGATCCTACGTGCCAGGGGCCCCAACACCGTGGGACAAAGGGGTGACCTACCGCAGATCGCACGATTGGACTAAGAACCTGTTGGACACTACCCAGACGACCTGGTCCATGCTGGGGAGCCAGAGCCGGGACAGCCTGTTGGATCCCAGAGGGAGCTTCGCACTTCCCCAGGGACGGGTGTCTCGAGGATCTCCCAGAACAGGATCCAGTCCCGATCCAGAAGCTCGCATGGACTCTATTCAAGAGGATACCCGACGTTTGGTACGGGACATGGGCAAACTAATGCAATCCCTACCACAGATGATGGATCAAGCAATTCGTGCCCACCTGCTGACGCAACCAAGACCAGTGCCAGCGCTCACACCACTGGTGGCACCGGGAAAGTCACCTCCTGCTCCACCGGCCCCAGGGCCGGGCCAGCCGGCACCGGCCCAACCTCCACCGGCCGGCCCAGTACCGGGACCCGGGCCAGGGCAACCAGGACCTGTCCAGCCACCAGCTTTGCCTCCACCTCAACCCCCTGTTCCAGCTCCCATCCCGCAGCCAGCTCCTGCACCGATTATACCCCCTGTTCCTCCAGTAATCCACCCCAAGGACATGTTGGAGATCACTTTTGACGGGGACCCCGAGACTGTGTCCTTTTTCATATTGCAAGTTGGGAAATTTGTGCAGAGATGGGGCTATGTGTTCCCCGATGAGGAGCAACAGGTGGAGTTTATCGCTTCAAGGTTCCGGGGAAGGGCTACCAGCTGGTACGTACCCCTTCATGATCTAGAGGCGGCGGAGCTGGGGAATGTCAATGACTTCATGTGGGCCTTGAGGAACCGTTTCGAGGATCCGGGGGCGGCCCAGAAGGCAGAAGCCTTCCTTCACACTTTCAGACAAGGCAAACTCACCGTGCGGGAGTATTCACGGGAATTTCAAAGGCATGCAGTGAAAATTCGAGACTGGACTGATGCTGTGTTGGCCCAACAATATCGAATGGGACTAGCAGTAGATGTCCGCAACAATGTCCTCAGCTCTAAGCAGCCCCGCACTCTCCAAGGCTGGATGGAGGAGGCCGAAAAAGCTGAAAGCCGATTGCGTGTCATGAAGCTGGACCTATCTCTGGGTAACAACCGTCCAAGTGTCTCGGCAGGCCAGGCCAGACCCAGACCAACCTCCACCTCGAGCGGGGTGAGAGATCAGCGCATACGACAGGGTCTTTGCCTGCGGTGTGGAGAGAGGGGGCACTTCGCCGCATCCTGCCCCAGAGGGGATCCCAACAGAGCCCTACCACAAGGGGAGCGCAGACAGTGGCCAACCCCTACTCCAAGGAAGGGAACAGCGAAACCACGCAACACACGTGCCCTTTTTGCCAGCCCCGACCAAGCGGATACCATGATGCTGGAGGAGGAGAATGAGATGCAGGGAAACGAATTGGTCCTGTTTGTGAATGGCGCTACACAACAGGACCCTACCCCTGAGGCGCCTAAACTGGTGAGCAATTACCCCTCTCTCTTCTTTGTGACTGTACTTGTAATGAATCCAGCGATGAAGACCCATATCAGGGTTCGAGCCCTCATTGACTCGGGGTGCGGGAGGGATCTGATAAACCCATCTATGGTTATGGGACTGGAGGCGGCCGTTGTCAATCTAAAAGACCCAATAACTTTTACTCAAATGGATGGGTCACCAATGAAGGAACCATGTCGATTTGAGACTATTCCTTTGAGAGTAGGCACTGGGGAGCACTGGGAGCTACGCTCTTTTGTAATAGCCCCTCAAGCCCAGTTCCCATTAGTGTTGGGTAGCCCATGGTTACATGGTCACGATCCTTATATACTTTGGGAAGAGGGGATCGTACGATTTATCTCCCCAAAATGCGCAGAGCATAAATGGGACCCACGGTGGGGAAACCCCCCATGCAATGAACCTCCACGGGCCTGCCTAGCCTCCGAGGACCTTAACCGCATCCCCAAAGAATACCGGTACTTAACCAGGGTGTTTGAGGAGGAGGAAGCGGACGAACTACCTCCCCACCGTAACTCAGACTGTGCGATTGAAATCCTTCCTGGCCACAAATTGCCAAAAGGAAAAATTTATGCCATGAGTCCCATAGAAAAGGAAGAACTACGCTGATTTATCGATAAGAATCTGGCCCGTGGATTTATTAGGCCAGCATCGTCCCCTTTCGCGGCACCCGTGTTGTTCTGTAAAAAGAAGGACGGGGGGCTCAGACTGTGCACGGACTATAGGGGTCTTAATGCGGTTTCTGCAACCAATGCCTACCCCATGCCCCTCATCAAGGACTTGCTGGCAGAGGTGGCAAAGGGGAAAGTGTTTTCTAAACTGGATTTACGTGATGCTTATTTTCGGGTCCGTATTAGACAAGGTGATGAACATAAGACTGGATTTAATACCCCGCTGGGGCAATTTGAATATCGGGTTATGCCCTTCGGATTACAGGGGGCACCTGAGGTCTTTATGAACTTAATTAATGAGGTGTTACACCCCTACTTGTTCAAGGGGGTGGTTGTTTACTTGGATGATATCTTGGTCTACACCCCAGATCAAGAATCTCACACCAAGCTTATGCGGGAAGTATTAGAAACGTTATTAGAGCACAAACTGTTTGTTAAGTTATCAAAATGTGAATTCCACCAGGATTGCATTGACTTTCTAGGGTACCGCATATCCTCCGCCGGATTAGAGATGGACCGAAAAAAGGTCCAGGATGTGTTGAATTGGGAGCCCCCGAAAACCAGGCGGCAGCTCCAAAGTTTTCTCGGTTTCGCCAATTTTTACCGTCAATTCCTGCCTCATTTTGCCCAGGTGGCCCTCCCCCTCACAGACCTCCTGAAGACTAAAGGGAGAGGGGCTAAGGCTTCAATGCCCGGGGCCCCTTTGAACTGGACTCCCCAGTGTCAGGGAGCATTTGAACAACTAAAACAGTTATTCACGTCTGAACCTGTGTTAGCACACCCTGATGAGACCAAAAAATTCGTGGTCCAAGTAGACGCATCGGATACCGTTATGGGGGGGGTGATTTTGCAAGAGAATGCTCAGGGGCAACTACAACCTCTTGCCTATGTGTCCAAAAAGTTTAATGATACTGAGAGATTTTGGCCCATTTGGGATAAAGAAGCAGCCTCTATACGTTTAGCGCTAATCACCTGGAGGCACTGGTTGGAGGGGTCCCGAGTACCTTTTGAAATCTGGACTGATCACAAGAATCTTGAGGTACTGCGGAAGCCTCGGAATCTAAATGCAAAACAATTCCGATGGGCTGAGTTTTTCTCCAAATTTCAATTCACCCTCCACCATTTTCCGGGTAAATCCAATCATCTGGCAGATGCTCTCTCCCGCCTCCCCCAACACCTTTGTAAGAGGACAGAAGTAAGAGAATCTATGTTCACTCCAGAACAACTAGTTGGGGCAGTGGTAATCCGGAAAACCCGGCAATCACAATCATTAGCCCCAAGCCATGGCACGACCTGGGAAACGCAATTTGCCACTGACATTACTAAACAAGAAACAATTGAATTAAAAGCTCGGGAAGATGTGGAATGTAACTCAAAGGGCTGCTGGTATAAGGGCAATAAAATCTTTGTTCCAGAAGCTACCCGAGCTCAGGTATTGCAATCAGCCCATGACTCAAAATCTGCTGGGCACTTCGGGTATGTAAAGTCGCTACACCTACTGCAGCGCAGTTTCTGGTGGCCCCAAATGAAACGGGATTTATCCCTTTATATACAATCCTGCCCAACATGCAATCGTTGCAAGACTAGACCAGGAAAACCTCCAGGGCTTTTACAGCCTTTGCCCACCCCGAGCCGACCCTGGGAAGTGATCTCCATGGACTTTATCACTGATCTTCCCCCCAGTAAACATATGACAGTCATTTGGGTGGTAGTGGACTTATTTTCTAAACAGGCTCACTTTATACCATTTGCTAGCCTGCCGACGGCCAAAGTCCTGGCCAAAGCCTTCCTTCAACACATTGCCAGGCTACATACGTTACCGCTCAAAATAATCTCCGACAGGGGGGTTCAATTTGTTTCAAAACTGTGGACTGAGTTGATGGCTCTTATGGGTATTGAACGCGCTCTCAGTAGTGCCTATCACCCAGAAACCGATGGGCAAACAGAAAGAGTAAATCAATCCCTAGAGCAATACTTACGATGTTTCACTAACTATCAACAAGACAATTGGGTAGATTTATTAGCATTAGCAGAATTTGCGTATAACAACTCATGGCATGCCTCAACGAATATGTCTCCTTTCAAAGCTGCCATGGGGTATGACAGCCCCCCTCTTCCGTTTTTGAAGCCCGGCGAGGCTGGAGGAAAAGCCACAGCATGGTGTAAATCCTTCCAGGAGTCCTGGCCCCTGATCATTGAGACTTTAAACGAGGCCAAGGCACAATACAAAAAACAGACAAAAAGAGGGCGGGTGGCTGGAATCTGCAACCGGGGGACTCCGTATACCTTTCCACCAAAAACTTGAGGCTGGCACAACAATCCCGGAAACTTGCTTGGAAATATATTGGTCCATTCAAAGTAGTGCGCTGTATAAATCAAGTGACTGTGCAACTGGATTTACCTAAATCTCTTAAAGCAATACATCCAATTTTCCATTACAGCCTCCTCAAGCCAGCAGTACCCCTGACTAAGTGGCATCCTGAGCTTTCGGCACCTCCCCCACCACTGATGGTTGATGATGAGGAGCACTATGAAATTGCTGACATTTTGGACTCTAAGATCCTCCGTGGACAGCTGCTGTACCTTATTGAATGGGTACACTTTGGGCCTCAACACAGGGAGTGGGTGAAAGTGTCTGATATCAATGCACCTGATGAACTGAAGGAGTTTCACACCCGCTACCCAAATAAACCTGGGGGCCCCTCATTCTCTCCTTCCTGAGCGGTGGGTGGGTGGTATTTTGGGAAGGGCAGAATGTCAGAAATGCTTCTTTGGGGGCTTCCGGCCGGAGTTAAAATGGCGAATTGACACACTTTGCGATTTGAGCAGAGTGGACAGCAGTATCTGGCGACAGTTTGGGCTTTACCTGGCCCAACGCAGCACTCCCCAGGCGGGGGAGTGGCAAGCAAGCAGCCAAGCCTGAGAGGGGGTTGAGATCGGTGTGGATAAGCCTCGGAGGAGGCTTGTTTACACCTTGATCTCCCTCCGCGAAGAGGGCAGTTGCAAATCAGCACTACAGATACCAGCTGGGCTGAGAATTCAGCATAAATTCGTCATCTACCGGCCTCTTTAACATCAAGCTTAACATCGGTTACAGAAGAAGCACTGTGAAACCCCGAGATTACATGCAAGGTAACAAATGAACAATTGCTTACCGGTTTAAAGAAGAAGGCAAAATCTAAATGTTCGGATAAGTGTAAAAAGCTTCAATGAACTAATCCGCTTGATTTAAAAGTAAAAAGAAAGCTTTCCTTTAGAGAAAACGGCTGAAAAGTAACTTTGTTTTGCATTCCTGTGGTCAGCTAAGACTAAACTTTGCGTAGCAGAAACGAAACTGACTATGATTCTATGATACAGGAAGTAGGCTAGAGTGGATGTTTTCGATGTTGCTGTGCCGGAAGTAGACGGACGTTTTAGAGTGTGGCACCGGAAGTTGGATTACAGTGACGGACAGATAAACAGGAAGTTCTGAAGGAGCCTACTCTAGCCAGAAAATCATAGAGAAATTGCGCCCGCCATTTTGAGGAGGACTAAATTTTAAAAAGTTATTTTTAAGCCGAAAAAGCACTGAAAGAAGTTATAAAGGTGGCGATTTGGCTTGAGGATTGCTAATATAAAGATCGATTAGCCCTGAACTCGCTTTCAAGATGGATTTGAGGTCAAGACCAAGGGCTGCCTCATCACCTAGTCCAAGAATGACTGCAAAGGAAAAAAAAGAGTGGCAGGCTGCCATGGAAGCGATGGAGAAACGGATGACTGAAGTGGTGCAGAGTTTGGGAAAGCAAATAGAATCACAACTGCAACAACAGTTGCAACAACAGCTGCAAATACAACTGGAGCAAATAGAACAAGTCCAAGTCCAAGTACAGAAAAAAAATATGGAAGAATTAAAAGAACTGGTACTAACAGAAGTGGCAGGGATAAAAAAAGATACAGAAGAAGTTAAAAAAGAGGTTAAAAGTCTGGTGACAAAATCAGAAGAAATGGAACAGAAAGTTAAAAGAACCCTGTCAGAAAATACAAGACTGGAGTCCATGATGGAATATAGGGCCACTCAGAACCACTTGAGATTGAGAGGAATCGAAGAGGAGGAAGATCAAGATTTACGGGCCCTAGTAATTAACACATTGACAACTTACATAGGGGAAGATGTTGGAGACTTGGATCCAGACTTTGACCTGATTTACAGAGTAAATTCAGCGTATGCCAAGAGAAAGCAATTACCCAGAGATGTGATTGTTCAATTTGTGACTACTAAAATGAAGGAAGACGTTTTCAAGAAGCAATTTACACAACCGTTTGAAATTAATGGAAAAAAAATAATAATTTTGAGAGAAATTCCGAGATCGATCTTACAAGACAGAAAGAAATTCAAGAAACTAACAGATAGGTTAAAAGAAATGAGTATCAGGTTTAGATGGGAGATTCCATATGGATTATCATTTACATACAATTCGGTGAGATTTACTCTTAAAACGGAAGGAGACATCTACAGATTCAAAGAGAACAACTTTGATGATTTCAAAGATATTTAATTCAAAACAACTAGGGATTACAAATTTTTATCTTGGAACGTAAATGGACTAAATTCACCAAGCAAAAGAAGATTAGTGAGTCATTAGCTAGAGAAACAAAAATGTAACATAATTTGTTTGCAAGAAACACATATCAGAAAACAAGATAATAAATATTTGGTTAATAAAAAATTGGGAGAAGAATTTCATTCATCAGCAGTTAATAAGAAAAAAGGAACAGTGATATACATTACCAAAGAATTGGAACCTAAACAAATCTTCTCAGACAAAGAAGGAAGATATGTTGGCGTGGAATTAATGATGAATAGAAAAAAGACATTGCTTGTAAATATATATGCACCCAATGGGGCAAAAGAGACTTTTTTAATGATTTGGCTAAAGAGTTGGACTGTTTAAATTATGATCAAATAGTCCTTGCAGGAGACTTCAATGGCACAGTGAACAATGTATTGGACAGAAAGTCCAAAGCAAGTGGAGAGGCGGTTGGAAAGCTGCCAAAATTTTTTTTCCAGCTAATGAAGCAAGAGAAACTAGAAGACGTTTGGAGGAAGTGGAACCCTAAGACAAAGGATTATACATTTTACTCTAACAGACATAACTCCTTTTCTAGAATCGATATGCTTTGGATGTCAGAGGAGATGGCGCAAAAAACCTACAAAATAGAAATTTTACCGAAAACCAATTCAGATCACAACCCTTTACTTTGGATATCTAAAGAAAAACCTAAACAATTATATTGGAGAATTAATGAGGACTTATTGGACCAAAAATTAATTAATGAAACTTTAAAAAAGAAACGAAAAGTTTTTTTGAACTGAATTTAAATAAAGGTACTGATATACAAGTCGTATGGGACATGTACAAAGCAGTAATGAGAGGTTTGCTTATCTCTTTGAATTCTAAAGATAAAAAACAAAGGATGCAACAACAAAACGACCTTCATGAAAAAATTAGACAAAAAGAAAAGGAATTAAAGAAAAGGCCAGGGAAGAAAAAGATTATTAAAGAGATCCACTTTCTGCAGGATCAAATGAATGTTCTACTAAATAGAGAATTATATTGGAATCTGAAGAAATTACAGCAAAAAGCATTTGAGGGTGCAAATAAACCAGGAAAATTTTTAGCGTGGCAATTGAAAAATAGAAAAAAAAGGAATTTTATAAGTAAAATTACTGAAGACGGAAAGGATGTTATGAATTTGAAAGATATAAAAAGAGTCTTCTTCAAATACTACGCCAAACTGTTCAAAAAGAAAGGAATTGACCAACAGAAAATTAAGAAATATTTGGAGACTATTGAAGTTCCAGAGCTGGGAAAACAAATTAAAGAGTTATTAAATGGTTTAGTAACAAAGGAAGAGGTGACAATGGCAATAGAAGACGCAAAGTTGGGCAAAGCTCCAGGTCCAGATGGCTTTACAGCAAAGTTTTATAAGAAATTTAAGGAGGAGCTAACCCCTATCTTAGTACTTCTGTCGAACGAGATAAGAAAGACTAAACGGATCCCAGATTCATGGAAAGAAGCAAATATTTCATTGATACCCAAAGAAGGTTTGGATTTAACTGAAGTAAAGAATTATAGACCAATATCACTATTAAATAATGATTACAAATTATTTGCGAAAATTATTTCGGAAAGACTGAAAAAATATTTGAAAGATACTATAGCGGAAGAACAAGCTGGTTTTTTACCAAATAGACAGATTAGAGACAATTTAAGAGTGGTGATTGATGCAATCGAATACTATGACAAACATCCAGAAAAAGAAGTTGGAATCCCTTTTTAGATGCGGAAAAAGCTTTTGACAATTTAAATTGGGAGTTTATGCTGCAAGTTATTGAAAAAATGGATATAGGACAGTCTTTTCTAAACATGATTGTGGCAATTTACTCAGAACAGAGAGCAGCTTTGAATATAAATAAAGAAAGAACAGATTTCTTCCAAGTTCAAAAGGGAACACGTCAAGGCTGCCCGTTATCCCCATTGTTGTTTATTTGGATATTGGAAATATTATTGACAGCGATAAGAAAAGATAACAGCATTGAAGGACTCACAGTGAAAGGTTTTGCATATAAATACAGGGCATTTGCAGACGATGTAATGTTTATGATTCAAGATCCAATCGACAAAATACCACAATTGATGGAAAAAATTGAAGAATTTGGATCAGTTGCGGGATTCTACGTTAATAAAAGTAAAACCAAAGTGATGTGCAAAAATATGACGAAACAAAGACAAACAGAACTTCAAGAGAAAATTCAATGTGAAGTAGTTACAAAGACTAAATATTTAGGAATTAAATTGACCATGAAAAACATTGATTTGTTCAAAAATAACTATGAAAAGGTTTGGCACAGGATTCAACAAGACATGAAGAAATGGGATACCTTGAATCTATCGTTATTGGGAAGAATTGCAACTGTAAAAATGAATGTTTTGCCGCGTTTGATGTTTTTATTTCAAGCTATTCCAATATTAAAACAAAGGAAAATACTGGATACGTGGCAGAAAGAACTATCGAAATTTGTATGGGCAGGAAGAAAGCCAAGGATTAAAATGAAAATTTTATGTGATGCAAAGGAAAGAGGAGGTCTACAACTACCAAATTTAAGACTGTATTATGATGCCGTCTGTTTAACATGGTTGGAACAGTGGATTAATTTAGAAAATAAAAAGTTATTGGCTCTAGAAGGGCATGATAACAAGTTTGGATGGCATGCATATTTATGGTATGGAAAAGTAAAAATAGATAAATTTTTCAAACACCACTTCATAAGACGATCACTGTTCGAGACTTGGATGAGATATAGAAAATTCTTTTCAGAAGAAAGACCACTTTGGATAGTACCAGCAGAAGTGATTAATCCATATTCAAGAAATCAAGGGTTAGATTGGCTACCTTATAAAAGTCTTTTAAAATTAGAAGGGAAAATCTTTGTGTTAAAAGATAGATTTGATGTGGAATTTGAATATGATTGGTTGAAGTATAGACAGATTTATGACTTATTTAAGACCGATAAAAGAGAATATGGTTTTAGAGAAAATAACACTGAAATTGAAACTGTATGGCTTGAGAAAGGTAAAAAAATGATTTCTAAACTGTACAAGGTTTTATTGAAATGGTATACTGAGGATGAAATTGTAAAAGAGCAAATGATAAAATGGGCGGTAAATATTAATAATGAGATATTAATGACATCTTGGGAATATTTGTGGAAAAAGTCAATGAAAATTTCAACTTGTGTAAATGTTAAAGAGAATTGTTATAAAATGATGTACAGATGGTATATGACGCCTAAAAAAATTGCTATCATAAATGAAAGTATGTCTAACAAATGTTGGAAATGTAAGAAACATGAAGGGTCTTTTTACCATATGTGGTGGACATGTGATAAAGCAGTAAAGTATTGGACTGAGATCCACAATGAGATACAAAAATGTTTGAAATGTACTTTTAAGAAAGACCCACAGATGTTATTGTTAGGTCTTAAAATGGAAGAAATAAATGTAGCCAAGAGAACACTACTATGGTACTTGATTACAGCAGCTAGACTGACTTTTGCTCAATGTTGGAAACAAGATAAAGTACCTGAAACATGGGAATGGATTAAAAAGACGTTGTTTATGGCAGAAATGGACAAATTAACAAGAAAATTAAACAATGAAGAAGACGAAACCTTTTTCGGAGACTGGAAAGACTTTCAAGAATACTTGTTGAAGAATTCAACGTGGTTTGATTTGTTTTGACAGCTATTGAGGAGAAGTGGAAAGAGACTCAGATCTTTGAATTGTTACCATTAGTAAAAGAAATATGTTTAGTAGTAAATGTAATTGTATAAGAGAAATATCAAGGGGGTTGGAGCAGTGCGGGAAGCCTTGTTTGGGGGGAGAGGGAGAAAGAAAAATGGATATGTATTGGTTTGTTTAAATTGTATGAACATGTGATATATCCAATAATAAATTGTATTTAAAAAAAAAAAGAAAAAGAAATGCTTCTTTGATGTTTCTCACTGAGTCCATTGTTATTTGTTCCCTACCCTGCTTTGCGCTTGCGTAGCTATGCAGGCAGAAACGTGGGAGCTTCTTCCCTGCCGCTTTTCCTTATCACGGTGGCCTTGAATGTAGGCTTTGGGCTATTCTTGCGTTACTGAGAATTTTCCAGTCCTGGGAAGGCGAAGGGAGGGGGGAGTAGTCTCCTGTTCATGAAGTATATCTCCCGCCGCGAGTTTCCCGCGCGCGCTCGTATTTCTTTTGCTAGGCGCTTTTTTGCATCACACTATAAGTTAGCTTGCATCGCTTCGCCCCCCATTCCTGACAATGACCTCCTACTGTGGGTTTTAGCAAGATAATCCAATAAAACCTTTCTTTGTAAAAAGAATGACTGGATCCACTTGTTATTGAACCTGACACCCAGCCTTTGAACCTGGTGGCAAATGTGTAGCTATGGTTATTAATTAATAAATGACAGCATACATATAAGGGCACTGCACACATGATGTCCTCACCTGATGTGTGAAGGAAAAAATAAATACAATGTCAAAACTAAAATGCTAAAAGCAGTCAAAACCCTTGATATAAAGTAGAAAAAACTACTTCTAATACAAATTCCAGTTACCCTGACTATGAAGGTGCTTTTCCAGAATACTGTTTTATAAAATGAGAGCTATAACAGAAGTGGAACAGAATATAGTCAAAGAAGTTTGCAGCTACCAAATAGCACAATGAGTGGACTGTGGACCTCAAATGGTATACAGGTTCATAAAGGGAGAGGTGGTCCTTCAGGTATGTTGGCCGCAGGTCATAAAGAACTTTATGATAAAATAAACCACCACACTTTGCACTGGTTGAAGCTTACAGGTTAACCTTTGGTGACAGCCCCATGCAGAGTACACAGCAATAAACCAACCTGAAAGTAACAATCAGTTATTCCTAGAAAATGCTCTCCTCATCTCGGTCTTGTCTTAAGAACATAAGAGAAGCCAATGCTGGATCATATTTTTTTTTTTTAATTGGGATTTTTACCCCGTCCTCCCCACGAAACGAGTTCAGGGCGGCTTACAAAAGGCAAAGCCCATATAAAACAAGATAAAAGCAATAAAAACATTAATAACAATCACAAACAACAATGATGCTCAATTGAAAGCAGGATGGTCCCCGAATATATACAATGATGGTAAACAGACAGTTAGTTCTCTGCGGATGATGTTGTCCTATAGCTGATCCCAAGTAAGTAAGTCCGGTGATATCAGTCGTGCAAAATTGTGGCAGATCTTCCCTTGCCATCCTTAACCCTGATGTTGTCCACTTCATTGGTGGCGGCCCTTATGTGAAAGCCTGGCAGAAGAGCTCTGTCTTGCAGGCCCTGCGGAACTGCATAAGGTCCTGCAGGGCCCTGATCTCCTCCGGGAGCTCGTTCCTCCTGGGGGCCTGGAATCACCAGGCGATGTTGTGCCCCGGACCGAAGTGCTCCTGGGGGTATATGTGGGGAAAGGCGGTCCCTCAGGTAAGTCGGACCCTGGCCATATAGGGTTTTAAAGGTAAGTAATAGATTTTGTATGCTATTGGCAGCCAGTGCAGTGCTTTCAGCCCAGGCTGGATGTGCTCCCACTTGGGGAGACCCATCATCAGCCTGGCTGCTGCATTCTGCACTAGCTGCAGCTTCCAGATCAGCGCCAAAGTCAGCCCCATGTAGAGAGTGTTACAGTAGTCTAACCTCGAGGTGACCATTGCATGGATCACTGTAGCCAGGTCATTGCGGCCGAGGAAGGGAACCAACAGCCGAATCAGCCTAAGATGATAAAATGCTGATCTGGCAGTGGCTGCCACCTGGGCCTCCATAGTTAAGGAGGGATCCAGGAGCACTCCCAAACTCCTAACCTCCAACGCTGGCACCAACAGCGCCTCATTGAAGGTCGGGAGAGGGAGCCCCAACCCCGGTCCACTCCGACTCAGGCACAGGACCTCCGTCTTAGCTGAGTTTAGTTTCAGCCGGCTCAGCCTCAGCCACCCAGCCATGGCCTGTAGTGCCCGGTTCAGATCTTCTGGGTCAGAGCCCGCCCAGCCGCCCAGATAGAGCTGGGTGTCATCAGCATATTGATGGCAACTTAGCTCAAACCTCCTGGCAATGTGAGCAAGGGGGCGCATATAGATGTTAAACAACATTGGGGAAAGCACTGCCCCCTGAGACACACCACATTCAAGTGGGTGCCTCCGGGACTGCTGTTCCCTTATCACCACCTTCTGTCCCCGACCTTGGAGAAAAGAGGCAAGCCATTGAAGAGCAAGCCCCTGTATCCCCATGTTGGCAAGGCAGTGGGTCAGCAACTGGTGGTCAACCGTGTCAAACGTGGCTGACAGATCCAACAGCAGTGCCGCCACACCGCCTCAATCCAGATGCCTCTGAAGGTTGTCAGTAAGGGCAACCAGCATTGTTCCCGTCCTGTGACCTGGGCGAAAGCCAGACTGGAATGGGTTGAGGACAGAAGCATCATCCAGAAAGCTCTGAAGCTGTGTTGCCACCGCCCTTTCAATCAATTTGCCCAAATAGGGCAAATTGGACACCGGCCGATAGTTGGCCAATCGAGCCGAGTCCAGAGTTGTTTTTTTCAGGAGACGATAGACCATCGCCTCCTTGAGCGCCTCAGGGAACCGTCCCTTACAGCACCTCGAAACCCCTCATGGCCCGCTTTAATGAGCCAGGAAGGGCACGGATCAAGGTGGCACGTGGTTGGACACACAGATACGAGCAGTCTGTCAACTTTCTCCAGACTGAGCGGGTCAGAATATTCTAAACCCTGCGAAGACCTGCAAGGGGCCTCAAGTTCGGTCACTCTTTCCATTGTGGTAGGGAGGTCACGGTGGAGCATCAAGACTTTGTCTGCGAAATAGCTCACAAAAGCCTCACAGCCAATATCCAATTCCCTACTGTTTTGTCTGCCATGGGGCAGAGCTGTCAAAGACCGAATTGTTCTAAATAATTGGGCTGGGCGTGAGCTCGTAGACGCAATCGTGGCTGCATAGAACTCCCTCTTGGTAGCCTTGACGGCCATCTTGTAGTATCTCATAAATGTCCTATAAGATGTTCTTGATGCTTCGTCGTGATTATGCCACCACTGTCTCTCTAGCCGTCTTAGCTCTCGTTTCATAAGCTGCAACCCCTGGGTATACCAAGGGGCAAGCCTAGAACAAAAGCGCAGAGGGCACCTGGAGTCATCGCATCGATGGCTGTGGAGACTCGATCATACCAGTCCTTCACAAGCTCATCTAATGAGCCACCAGGGAGTGTCGGATCCCACAGAGCCATCTGAAGCCGAACAGGGTCCATTTGGTTCCACGGGTGAGCTAAAATCTGCTTGCCGCCTAAACAAGGTTGGGGTGGGACATTCAGACTTCAGGGCAAAGTGGTCCGACCATGGTACTGCCGCTGCAGTAATCCGGTCCACTGTAATCCCTGCCGTGAAGATCAAATCGAGCGTGTGCCCAGCCCGGTGCGTGGGAATCGCTACAAATTGAGAGAGTCCCAGTGCCACCATGGACGACACCAGGTCCGCAGCTGGAGGCTGTATCATCGGCATGGACATTGAAGTCACCCAAGACCAAAAGCTTAGGGTGCTCCAGTGCCCAGCATGATACGGCCTCCAGCAGGGACGGCAGGCTACTGGCCGGTGCGTTAGGTGGTCGGTACACTAGCCAGATCGCCAAACTCTCCACGGTCCCCAGCACGAAGCCGACACACTCTATGTCCGTGATCTCCAATGGGGGGAGCGCCCTGAAGGAGAAAGCCTCCTGAATGAACA
Organism: Gekko gecko; assembly: GCA_029375565.1. Lineage (NCBI taxonomy): Eukaryota > Metazoa > Chordata > Lepidosauria > Squamata > Gekkonidae > Gekko > Gekko gecko. The sequence continues at coordinate 192,229,756 of JAPDNY010000001.1, forward strand.
TCGCCACACCTCCTCCCCCGCCCCTTAGTCCGTGATTGATGTAGGACCGAGAACCCGGATGGGGCAGGTTGGGAGAGAGCTACCATCTCCCCATCCCGCACCCAGGTCTCAGTCATGCACACCAGGTCCACCTGTTGTTCCATGACGAAGTCCCGAAGGACTGTCGTCTTATTGTTGGTGGACCTGGCATTACACAACACCAACGACGGAACATAAGAACATAAGAACATAAGAGAAGCCAATGTTGAATCAGGCCAATGGCCCATCTAGTCCAACACTCTGTCACACAGCGGCCAAAATATACCAGGTGCCATCAAGAGGTCCAGCAGTGGGGCCAGGACACTAGAAGCCCTCCCATGGCTGCCCCCTCCAGCACCAAGAATAGAGTGCATCACCTGCCCCAGACTGAGAATTCCCATCTATACCCTGTGGCTAATAGCCACTGATGGACTTCTGCTCCATATGTTTATCTAATTCCCTCTTGAAACTGTCCATGCTTGTAGCTGCCACCACCTCTGTGGCAGTGAATTCCATATGTTAATCACTCTTTAGGTGAAGAAGTATTTCCTTTTATCTGTTCTAACCCGACTGCTCAGCAATTTCATGGAGTGCCCACGAGTTGTTGTATTGTGAGAAAGGGAGAAAAGTACTTCTTTCTCAACCTGCTCAATCCCATTCATAATCTTATAAACCTCGATCATGTCACTCCTCAGCCGTCGTTTCTCCAAGCTGAAGAGCCCCAAGCATTTTAACCTTTCTTCATAGGGAGAGGGGTACTTCATCCTAGCCCCACTGCTGACCTCCTTCGGGATGGGTCGTAGGTTGGAAGGGTACCGAGCCCTTCTTTTTCTCAACACCCTTCCCTTGACCTTCTGCCTAGACCAGGGGTCCTCAAACTACGGCCCGTGGGCCATGTGCAGCCCGCCGAGGACATTTATATGGCCTGCCGGGTGTTTATGCCCGCCCCCCCCACCTGGAGCCGCCTCCTCGGGGAGCACAGCAGCAGCGCCGCCGCCTGCCTGCCGGACTCCTCCTCCCGAGTAGCCCCATTGGGAGAGGTGCCTTCGACGGTGTGGCGGAGAGCAGCCCGGATGGAGCTCCTCCTGGTGGGGCAGGCGCCTCCCCCTCCCTCCCCAGTCCGGGCAGGGTTCAGCCGGAGTGTCCAGGGACGGGGGGGGCTGCGGAGAAGAAGCCACATGGAGCAGCCGGACAGGACAGCAGCGGCGAAGGGGAAGGGTCCTGGGGAAGGGAGTCGCTCGCGGGGGGCCCAGATGCCGGGAGGTCCTGGGAGGGAGGGAGGGGAGGCGGGGGACACGCTCGGCCACGGTTGCCGACTCCGGGGTGGAGAATTCCTGCACATTTGGGGGGAAGGTGCATTCCGGGAAAGGTCTGTTTGGGGGGGGGAGACCCCCCATGGGAGCAATGCCGGCGAGCCCCCCCCCCTCCAGTGCTACAAGGCCCCCCCGGGGGACTGATCCCTTTCAGCCGGAGGGGGGATGTCATCCTGGGGGCAGGGGCTAAGGAAGTCCCATTGAAATACTGGTAAGTTTGTTGAGTTCACTTTACTTCATTTTAAATATTGTTTTGTTTCTTCACTTCAAAATAAGATATATGCAGTGTGCATAGGAATTTGTTCATAGTTTTTGTTTTTACTATAGTCCGGCCCTCCAACGGTCTGAGGGACAGTGAACTGCCCCCCCCGGCCTAGACCCACCGCTAAACCTTCCCCTCCCCAAGAGCACCGGAATCTGTTGCTCAGCCATAGCCGCACCAGCCAGTCTCCACGGTGGCATCAGGTAACCAACTAATCAGGCTAATGGCCCATCCCGTCCAACACTCTGTCACACAGTGGACAAAAATACCAGGTGCCATCAGGAGGTCTAGCAATGGGGCCAGGACACTAGAAGTCATCCCACTGTTGCCCCCCCCCAGCACCAAGAATACAGTGCATCACTTGCCCCAGATTGAGTGTTCCTATCTATACCTTGTGGCTGATGAACCTCTGCTCCATATACTACTGATGAACCTCTGCTCCATATGTTTATCTAATTCCCTCTTGAAGCCATCCTTGCTTGTAGCCGCCGCCACCACCTCCTGTGGCAGTGAATTCCATGTATTAATCATTCTTTGGTTGAAGAAGTACTTCCTTTTTATCTGTTCTAACCCAACTGCTGAGCAATTTCATGGAGTGCCCATGAGTTCTTGTACTGTGAGAAAGGTAGAAAAACCTCGATCATGTCACCCCTCAGCCGTCGTTTCCCAAGCTAAAGAGCGCCAATTAAATAAACATTCCCCCAAGAGTCAACTCTACCTAGTGTTTATTTAGCTTGTATATTAAAATGTATATACCCTGCCTTTCCATGTGGACAAAGGAGGTTTTCACATGGTGATGGACTTGCGTCATTTCTCCATTGCTGGTGCAACTGCTGATACAGGACAGGGGTATTAGGGCTTCCACATAGCAGCTTTCCCCATAGTTTTTCTGCCCCAGTCCCTGGCAGCAGGTATCCCTCCTCCTTGGACCACTAGGTGTTTTCCCATTTTTTTTAAAAAAAGGGCAACTGGATTTTTTTAATATTGATATACCATTATAGCAATGTATATAATGGATTCTGTGATTCTCTTTCTTTGCAGAGATAAAAAATAAATGCTGGGAGTTCAAAGAACCTGACATACATGTTGTTATAACATAATATTGATATAATACTACTACTACTAATAATAATATCCTGTTGCTGATTAAAAACAACAAGAAGAAGAAGCCAAAGAGTGGCGGGGAAGGAAATGGCCATAGCAGGGACAGTGTCAGGGAAAATGACTACTTATGTGGGCCAGAAATCCCACCTTTTCTGCTCACCTGACAGCTATCCAGGCTTTACTGAAATCTTTCCAAAGTTTTTTCAGTAAAGTATGTTTGAAAAAGATTTGGGAAAACCCAGGAAAGCTATGGGAGGTGTACAAATGCACCATGATCCTGTGGGGGAGCAGGAAGAGAACCCTGTTCTGAAGAGTGTTTAACCCAGGGCAGATAACCTGTATGGAACTGGCCAGCATGGCTTACAGTACATAATTTAAAACATCCAGGTAATAATGAAACCCCACCATCCTTGATAGGGTTGCCAGGTCTGACTCAGGAAATATCTGGGGAGTGTAGAGCCAGGATGTGAATTCACTTTTGTGATATCACTAGGGTTGCCAGCTGAGGCCAACAGGGCATCGTTTCTCCAAGCTAAAGAGCCCCAAGTGTTTTAACCTTTCTTCATAGGGAAAGTGTTCCAACCCTTTTATCATTCTAGTTGCCCTTTTCTGCATGTTTTCCAATGCTATAATATCCTTTTTGAGGTGTGGTGACCAGAACTGTACACAGTACTCCAAATGAGGTTGCACCATTGATTTATACAGGGGCATGATGATACTGGCTGATTTGTTTTCAGTTCCCTTCCTAATAATCCTGAGCATAGTGTTGGCCTTTTTTATTGCAGTCGCACACTGTCTGGACATTTTCAGTGAGTTATCTACTACGACTCCAAGATCTCTCTCTTGGTCAGTCTCTGCCAGTTTGGACCCCATCAACATGTATTTAACCCAGTATTGAAGTCAGACTGACTGGCCTGTAATTTTCTGGATCTCTTCTGGAGCCCTTTTTAAAGATGGGAGTGACATTAGCTACCTTCCAGTCCTCAGGAATGGAGGCAGATTTTAAAGAAAGGTTACATATTTTCGTCAGGAGATCCACATGTTCACATTTGAGTTCTTTCAGAACTCTCAGATGTATGCCATCCAGGTCTGGTGGTTCATTAGTTTTTAAGTTGTTTATCAGTCGTAGGGCCTCCTCTCTCGTCACCTCAATCTTACTCAGGTCTTTCAACACCCCCCTCAAAATTAGTGGTTCTGGAGTGGGCAAGCATTTCTCATCTTCCACAGTGAAGACAGAGGCAACAAATGCATTCATCTTCTCAGCCATTTCCCTATCATTCTTCACTACTCCTTGGTCATCCAAGGGCCCCACTGCCTCCCTGGTTGGTTTCCTGTTTCTAATGTATTTGAAGAAAGTTTTATTGTTGGTGTTGATGTTTTTTGCTATATGCCCTTCATATTCCCTTTTTGCCTGCCTGACCACAGACTTGCATTTTATTTGCCACAGCCTGTGTTCCCTTTTATCAAACTCACTGAGACTAGCTTTCCACCACTTAAAGGAATCCTTCTTACCTTTTACAGCTTTCATTACTTTGTTTGTTAACCATGCAACTTTTTTCTATACGTATTTATGCCTTTCCTAACCTGCGGTATACATTTTTTCTGAGCTTCTAGGATTGTATTTTTAAATAGTCTCCAAGCTTCCCCAATGGTTTTGTCCCTTTCTACTTTTCCTTTCAGTTTCTTTCAGAGAAGTTACCCCTTTTAATTCAGTTTCAACTTGATTCAGTTTCAACTTGTTCTTCCTAATTTACCTAATCCATAGGGGTCTAAATACTAGTTCAAAAAAGACAGTGGCATCTGGAGGCTTTGGTAAAGAAATATATAGGCAAACTCAATCCTGAAGCTGTAGATGATTTTGTTTCAAAGACCTATTATAGATATTAAAAAGCACAGGGAAGAAAGCACCAAAATTTGGGCAACAACCAAAATTTCTATCCTGTGATTCAGTGTTCATGGTGGAAATATTCTGTAGCCTGTCAGACAGTAAAATATGCAAACTAGTAAAGAATAGACCATTTCTTAATATGATAAATATGGCTGAAGTAACCAGGATAACACAAAGGGGATTTGGATAGAAACTACTGAAAGAAGTCCAGTTGATTGCGCATTTTCTCTATGTCTACTGTCCTGACCTTTCTGAACTATAAGTAAGTGGTGCCAATATTTTACCCAGGAATTTGGAGCTAGAATAATTGGACTGCAGGTCCCTTTGGGGCTGCTTTGAAAGTCATGCCCTAGCTGCGCTTGGGCAGTAATGAACAAGCACTACATAATAGCAGCCCAGCCTGTGAGACAGGAGGTTTGCTAGTCTTGTAGTGCTCATTTGGCAAAAGTGTGAGGAGAACAGATATTGAGAAGATGGAGCAGAACAGGAAATGCTGCTTTTCACTCCTGCAGATTAATAGCAATTAAGATAGGAAAGTTGAAATATAAAACTGAAATAAGACAAATGTTGTGTGTTTTATTTCTGAAAAATGTACTTCTGGATTGAAAATTTGCCTAAACTTTGGAAACAGGTTTTATCCATGACATTTTTTTATATATGGTAACCCAAGAGTGAAACTCTCTCGTAGACCTAAGAAATTATCCATCTAAGGCTTTGGTATGTTACATTGAAACATTAGAGGTTATCTGTACGGTACTTCTGCCTTTCAGTTGAAACTGTACCACGAAGACAGTTTTGTTTTGTGTTGAACATTAGTTGTTTATAAATAACCAGTGGCACAGATGTACTACTTATATGGTAGAAGAACTTCCGTATGCTAGCTTTATGTATTCCTAAAGGCATAAATATGTTGCTTACCAAATAAGCTGTTTGTTTACATAAATATCACAGATTTATGCATGTAAATCTTCTGCGTATAATCTAATAAACTGTCTGTTGTGCTGGTTCTGGTTCTGTGTATCACATTTTCCCTTTAAGTGTATGCTTTACCAACTGTAGTATTTCAGTTTTTCATATGAGGCATGTGAAATATGAACCTACCTTACAGGTGATGCTGTGCTGTAACACATCCTGCCTCTCCCTGCTGAAGGCAGAATGCCTGAATTGGGAGAAAAGAGAGTTCTTAATACAGTCTTGGATAAACTCTGCCTCCTGTGGGCTCTGCAGGGAAAGCCATCCAAGTAGAGCACAAAAACTCACCAGACAAAATAGAACTGTAGTGTTATGCATTATATTTACCTTTTTCATGGGCAAACCCCAAGCACATAGTGTCACTACATACCTGCTGTGGGCCAGTATGGATGAAACTACAGACAAGCAAATAGTATACTACCTTCATTCAAGACATTTTCCCTGCAAGCGGTCAACACCTGTTTCTTTCTTTCTGTTTTTGTTTTTGTTTCTTGGTTGAAAAAGTGTGATATAAAATGTAAAGTATAGCCACTTCTAAAACTGACAAAGAAATACCTAGCAAATGATGCCAAATGATTTCATAGAGATTTTTGGCCATCAGTTTTCCTGAGTTCATTTTAGTGTTCTTATATTTGCTAAGAGAATGATTGCTATATCAGTAAGCTGTGTGCTGAATTTTAATTCAATCTAATAAATTTCATCTAGGGATTAAAGTAAGTCATGTGTAACACTGAAATGTGACTTCTTTAATATTGTGAGTACAGTACTGCCAAATAAATACTGGATTTTAATTGCCCCTACAAGATTTTCTGAATTATACTGCAGTAGTCCATTGCTTAAGTGACATACCTTTGTGACTCTGTTACACATCATATTGTGAGGTTTTCACTTCTGAGAGCAGAGTGTGTTCTGTGATTGAACTGCATTACAAATTGGATTCACAATAACAGCATGTCAGGTTGACCTGTTTATTTTTGTTTGACCTGAGTGACCAAAGATTGAATTTTGTGTCTCTCTCCAGTGAATTCAGAGGCTGTATGGTGAAATGGGAAGCAATCCTGTTTAATAAATGAGTACAGCCCTCAAGCTGTAATTAGCACAGTATACTGGCACCCCCCAGTGTCAACATTGGCTAAGTTTTATGAACAGTTTTAGTACATAGAGATGATTTTGCTTTGATTCTGGAAAACATTATTGTTTGACTACATCCTAAAATAATCCTGGATGTAAAAATTTGCAGTTGGCAGGATAAACAAATTTAAAATCAAAGACAGTTACCTAGAAGACAAGAGAGAGGCATCCCTTGATGCTTGGGAAACAGAATTTCTGTGCCAAGACACTGGGAGTCTTAAGTATCTTATGATGAAACTCCAGTTATGAGAAACAATATGCTTCAGCAATTTTATGTGGTTACTTTGTAAGGAATCCGTGCTGTGGTTCTGCATATTAATTGCAGTATTCCTTGTGACTTGCAGTTTTTGTGGCACTTGACCTGCTAGAGCAGAAGTTTAAACTTCCGGTGTGTTACATAACATTTCCATATCTGTTGTTCTCTTTTTAAGTATCAGTTCTTTTAAAACGCTTCCTAATACATGTTAATTAACTCCTCCTGGCCAACATCTTCTCAGGCTCTTATAAACTGTTGAACAATTTGAAAATTGTTCAGAACTGGCAAAGGAATCCCATTTGTCTGTTATAATCCTGTTATGAGTAGTCCATTATATTTTCATACTCATTTGAACGAGATTAAAATTTTTATCAGCAATTCTTTGTCAGAATTATATTCTTCTTCCAGTATCTTGTCTATATGATTTTGGCTGCAGCCACTAAATTCTGCAATAACAAGTTGATATGGTCAAATGGAACACTATCAAATATTCAGTATGAATATACCCATATTGGATGTCTATCAAATACCTCTAATTTGCTTTGTAATTCCTACAATTTAATACACCAAAGCTGTTACTGCCAATGGTCTGCCTTGTTGTTTGGGGAAATTAGCTATATGGCAGGGGAGACCAGAGGGGTACACGGACTGCACACCAATTGTATACCAAGGTCCGGCACAGTAGGAAGACTCCAGATTTGAAGAGTAAATTAAATAGTTTTTATTAAAGAATTTCCGTAATTCTAAGCACACTATGCATTCAAAAAGGGCAAGCAGTACAGAACTACTGATTGATAACAAATAGAGGTTGCAGTTATGGGGTAATACAACCTGTCCAGATGTGCAGAATCCATGGAGAAGGGATTGTGGCCCAAACATAGGTTTGGATGTGGACTGCCAGTTGGCATCAAGGCAGACGCACAATCTGAGGTCATGTGCGTGGATGCATATAGACATTGGAGAACAATGCTGACCAATGGGAGGTCTTGAGGGGCTTGCTCCAGGTGAAGACAAAAGTTTACCTGGGCCAGACATGGGTCCCAGGGGGTGTGGTTGTTAGGAGGGGCACAGCCTAGCTGTGACTAATGAGATCTCAGAGGGGCAGAGTCCGGATTAACAATAGCTGCGATGGGATTAGCCAGGCGTGGGGTGATTGGACTGGAGGTGTCCGTTGTGGAACAATAGGGTGGTCTGGTGTTTCCCTGGTGCCAGTCAACAGAAGTGATATTTCTTAATATGCAGCAGGGTGAACCTGAATGGGAGACCATTCACTAGACATGGAGAATTAATGTTTACCTTGATAGGTCTGGCATAGGTGTAAGAATACAGATATTTTAGACAAATATATGGAGACAGGAATGAGGATTATTCCAAAGGTATTTCTTGACACACAAGTGGCCCAGAAATTGGGGCTGGAAACTTGCAACATACTTCATTCATGACAATAGCACAAACCAGAGGCTCTTTGTTCCTGCCTGCCTGTACATTTGACAGACAAAAGACTAGCCATTTGATCAGTAGAAGATGCCTGAGGCGAGAGCAGAAGAAGAAGAAGAAGAAGAAGAGATTGGATTTATACCCCGCCCTTCACTTGGAGTCTCAGAGCGGCTTACAAACTCCTTTCCCTTCCCCTCCCCACAACAGACACCCTGTGAGGTAGGTGGTGCTGAGACAGCTCTAACTCAAACTGCTCTTTCAGGAACAGCTGTGCCAGAGCTTGTGACTGACCCAAGGTCACATCAGCAGGTGCAGGTGGAGGAGTGGGGAATCAAACCTGGTTCTCCCAGATTAGAGTCCACACACTTAACCACTACACCAAACTGACTTCCCCAATTCTAGTTCTTTTGGACTGAGCTGACAGGAGGGGGGGGTTACTTGCATGGAGGATGTTTGGCAGTGCAGCCAGCCTGGAGAATCTTCACTTGGCCTGAGTTTTCCCAGCCAAAATGTGGTTCTTCTAGCCTCCCAGCAAAAGCCCCTGTTTAAACCAAGCCTGGCTTTATGAGGGCACTGCTTGTGGAGGTACAGAGGTTGTTTTGGGGTATCTCTCGGGAAAGACCACCCCAGGTTCGGGGCCCAGGAAGCTGGTTACAATGCATAAGAAAACGTTTGCAAAATATAGTCGAGTTGTATCTGCATCTTCAGTGTATTCATGTGATTCTGCTGATATAAGACTATGCTTGGCCCTAAGACCTGAGTAACACTTTCTTCCTTTCTTTGTGGGAGCAGCAGTGTGGGAGATAGCTATGGAGATCCCAGCTTTCCAGATGTTGTCTGTGAGATGAGTACTTTGCTCTTTGAATGAAAATGAAAGACCATCTTCATGTAGCCCATTAATTTTATTAGAACCTAACTCATTAGGTTTGGATAATTTCTTTTTAACTGTAATAAGCTACATCTAGTACATCTACTGCCAGATATCCAAAAGAGATAATTCTGGGCCTTGCCACTTGAAAACATTCAACTGGGAAGCAAATCTAAGAAACCACGTACACTAAGTATGACCCTAAGATTTCAAAAATAATACTGATTCCTGGCAGACCTGTCCAGAACTAGTTCTTTGGTCGTCTAGAAGTATGAATATTCCACATGTCTTCTTGAGGTAATGAAATGTCATTCTCTCCTCTCTACAAGATTTGGGTATTTAAGGTGTATGGTTGTAAAGGTGAATCACTGGAATGTTTCTTTATCTACATCCAATCTTCCCTCTAAGGAACTCAGGGTTCTCCCCTTCCCATTTTATCCTCACAAGAACCCTTAGCCTTTAGGCTCAGGGAGAGAGCATGTCTGGTGTAGTGCTGAGAATGAAATGGAATCTTCCCAACCCTATCTGACTTTCTGACCATGATACCACACCAACTCTGATAGTATATGTTGCTGTTCTGCGCTCTGGTGCTAGGTAGCCCAGAAGATCTAAAGATTGGCTATCTCTAGCTAAAAGAGGCCACTATACATATACTATTCAAGCAATTTTTTCAGAGTTTGAATATTATCTGGTTCATAATGCATATTCAGCTGCCTCAGTCTGGTAAAAAATGTGGGTCACTGTCAAAGTAAAAATAATTTATTTGTCAAATCTGGGCTAAAGTAAATGTATAAGGAAACTAACAACAACTCACTTAATCCCCCTCAAAAAAGGTTGATATAATATTAAACCAGTGTAAGTGGTATGGATTAGCAATCATTTTGTTAAAATCTCCCTTCAATTGAGGCTACTTTGAATACTGTAGTATTTGCTTTGAATATATTTCCCACAACTTCAGCACACAAATAAAAGCTGAATCTTCCCTAGAGATCATTCTACTTTCAGTTTAATGGTTTTTAATGGTGCTTTCTTACACAGGAAAAAGTAACACATTTGTATGTGATTGTTTTTACTATGGCAAATGCATGTGAGCTTAGTCAGCTGAAAAATCTTCTTGAAAAGCAGCTAATATGAAACATTAAAATGTCTTTGATCACCCTCTATAAAAAGCGACAGGAAAATAAATAATGTATTTCCTGCTTCATGGTGAAACAATTTTTAGAAATACTTTTTGGAGTCGGGCTTTATGGAAGAGAAACTGTAATTAGAAGAATTCTTAATATACCCCTGTTTTGTAGTGACTGAAACTGACAGAATAAAGCTTTAAAAGTCTTGTCATCATTGAACTCTACCTTTTGAAATGCCTTTAATTTTAGTGTGGATTGAGACAGTGTTACTGGTGTTAGCTTATTATATCAATTTGTTAATTTAACAGTCTTTTTGTAGTGCTACAGAGTATTCACTACTAAATGACAGTGTATCTGAATTATACATTGATATCAGTTGGGGCAGTATAATTTGGGACCTGAAAAGAAGAAGAAGAGATTGAATGTATACACCACACTTCACTCGGAGTCTCAGAGTGGCTTACAAACTCCTTTCCCTTCCGCTCCCCACAACAGACACCCTGTGAGGTAAGTGGGGCTGAGAGAGCTCTGACAGAAACTGCTCTTTCAAGAACAGCTCTGACAGAACTATGGCTTACCCAAGGTCTTCCAGCAGTGCAAGTGGAGGAGTGGGGAATCAAACAAGGTTCTTCCAGATTAGAGTCTGCGCACTTAAACACTACATCAAACTGGTTGAATGTAACATTGTAGAGACTTGCCCGATGCCTGACCGTTGTGCTGCTTTTGCAGCTGAAGGGCAGACAGCGAAAACAGGAAGCTTATCAAACTTCTGGTGGGTTTATGACCTGCTTTTGGCTTGCTGGGTCACATTAGCAGTCAAGACAGTTCAAAGGATGGTAACATTCCTGGAGTGTTATCCCCCTACTGAGTTAGGATGGCCTCAGTTTGTGAATTTTTGACGCAGAAGCCACACACATCCAGGGATGGTTTTGTAATTATCCATTTATGTCCAAGCTAGTCTGCAGCCAATTTTGGCTTGACTGGGCCCACTAGATGGAGTTAAGTCTGACTTCACCACAGTTCCAGTGAAATGTAAAATCAGGGTTTTAAACACGTAGGAAAGCCCTACTTTAATTACAAAGCAGAGTTTTCCACATGTTCAGGGGTCTTTTTTGGGGGGAGCGCACTGGAGTACAGCTCTGGCAGCTCAGGAGCCAAGCCCCGCCCTCAGCCGGCGTCCCCAGAAGTCTTTCAGGCAGCCAAATGTCAATTTCAGCTCCATTATATCCTATGGGCCATTGAAGCAAATGGTGAAAACATAGAATATATTCTGGGGACTGGAGGGAAGGAGGTTTGAGGGAGAGGCTCCAAACTCACAGGGTAGCTGTTGGAGCCTCTCCCCAAGATACCCACCAAGTTTCAAGAACATTGGACCAGGGGGTCCAATTCTATGGGCCCCCAAACGGGTTGCCCCCATTCCCTCCATTGTTCTCTATGGTGCGTTTGGAGCCTCTCCCTCACACCCCCTCCCCTCCAGCCCCCAGAATATACCCTGTGTTTTCACCATTTGCTTCAATGGCCCAAAGGATATAATGGGGCCGAATTGCCGCCGAATTTCTTTCATTCTCTCCTTTCCTTCTCTCCTTTCCCTCTTTCCCTCCTTCTTCTCTTCTCTCCTTCTTCTCTCCTTCTTCTCTCCTTCTTCTCTCCTTCTTCTCTCCTTCTTCTCCTTCTTTCTTTCTTTCTTTCTTTCTTTCTTTCTTTCTTTCTTTCTTTCTTTCTTTCTTTCTTTCTTTCTTTCTTTCTTTCTTTCTTTCTTTCTCACCTTCTTCTCTTCTCTTTTTTCCTCCTTTCCCGGTTTCCCTCCTTCTTCCCTCTCTTTCTTTCCCTCTTTTCCTTCTCTTTCTTTCCCTTTTTCCTTCCTTCTTGCCTTCTCTCTACTATCTCTCTTTCCTTCCCTCTTTCCTCCTTCTGTGGCCCAACTCTAGTGAGAAGGAGTTTAAACGTTAAACCCTTCTCTCTTAGCTCCCCCACCCAGGCCAGCTTTTGAAGATGCCTCCCCCCTTTTGCTTCCCCTTCTGACATCACTTCCGGTGATGTCAGGGGGCATGGCATATGCTAATAGCATACTATATGCTAATGAGGTCCTGCGGCTCTTTTTCTACGAAAAGACCCCTGCACATGTTACAAATCTAACACCGCTAAGATACCATTTCCTAGATAGCTAGAACTGGAAGATGGATTTTGGACCACAAAAGAAAAACTACTTCTGGTATATAAACACTCCTGTCCCCCAAATCCTGGCCCAGAGCCAGCAGTGATATCTTCTCTGAAAGAATGGGGCTGAGAATCTAGCAGTTGACAATAAGGGGAGCCATTCTGTGCTTGGACAAACCATCTCCCATACTCTCTCTGCCTGATTTATGACTTGGTAAGATGGACATCAAAATGCAATCATTATTGCCAAAAGAGAGAGGTTCTTTCCTTGAAATAGGTGAGTGGCTTGCTTGAATGGTTTGCACTCATTTGTTGTTTGCTGAAGAGTGTTAATGACAACATTAGGTATGTGTACGCATGCTATTGTTTTCCCTATAGCCTCTCCCCATGAAACTGCTGGTAGAAAACTTTAGATCAAAATTACATCAGTGGCTTAGAGGAGAGCTTGCACAGGTATGATGAGAAGTCATTGTAGGGAAAAGCCTTTAGGCAGATGAAGCTTCCTGGAAGATCTTTAAACATAAGAATATTTATTTGAGCAGTGTAATACTAATGTTATAATTCACTTACATCATTATTACTGAATCTCTCATGCATTACAGCTTTGAGTTTCATTATCAATATGGTAACAGTATATATCAAGTTTTGTTCTTTCAAGAAGGTTTAATGAATACTGGCAGGCAAATTATTATTGTGGAAGTCCACTGCCTATTTATGAGCCAACTCAACGGCAAAACAAATAGTAAAAAAAGAGAAGTGAGAGAATCAGGAAAAGCTAGTGCTGATAAAATAAATGCTATCGCTAAAATTTTCATAGCCATATGCTGTAAATAAATGTGACCTGTATTATCCTTGTAAACTGTATAAATCGTATCTAGGAAAATGAGGGGGGCATACTTATTATCTGTCAGAATTCTAAGAGATCGGCTATCCATAAATTGCCCATCTGTACTCTAAACTCTCTAGTTACCCATTAGTAAATTCACACTTGCCTCTTAGAGTTACTCAAAAGAAAATATAGTCTTACTTTGGCAGAGTAATTTACAAATAAAATGTAAAGAGTGTTAAAAGTCTAAAGAAGACTGGAATAAAAACCCTTAATAAACAATGGCAGGTGACTTTGCTTCATTTGGGAAGGGTATGAATGGAGCTTTAGAAAGCAGTCTACTGCTTTAGTTATAAATGATTGATTCAAGTTCCTACTCTTTGTAACCTTCAATAGGTTCTGTAATAGTTGATTGACTTTCCAGGAATGATCGTGGGGATAGGGAGAATGATACCTCTCTTCTGTCATTATTCTAGTTTTTTGAAAGTTCTTTGTTTTTAGAGATACAATTAGACGGTTAACAGACAGAGTACAGGGAGGCTGGTAGACTGAGGAGAACACAGTTCTCAAGACAAACAGCTTGTTTTTCCCATGCAGCATTTCTCTCTTGCCATCTTCCAATCTCCTGTGCACCAATATTTGACGCAAATCGTGGATCATTTTAATGAGAATTTCCCTCTAACATCATTCAGTGCAAAAAAATTCTCCAAGCTAACTCTTCTTCACTCACTCCTCTGCTACATCTTGCTTAAATTTTTCCTCTCAAAATATTTTTCATCCTGTATCATTGGAACACAAAAGATCCCCTTTGCTTTTTCATTCAGTGCTAACTTTCTCAGATTGTTTAAGGGCACAAGTGCTCTGTTGTACCAGTGTATTTTCTCTCTCCTGTCCTGCTCAGATCTTTAAAGCCCTTATATTCTTTTAAGGCAACTACTTGTGCATTGGTTGGCCTCATTCATCCCTTGATGTTGCTTTCTTTTCCAGGGAGGTAGATGACATTTGTTATGATAAAGAAGAAACAGATGATTTAATTGGGTCACCTAGATCAGCGTTTTTCAACCACTGTGCCGCGGCACACTAGTGTGCCGTGAGATATTGTCTGGTGTGCCATGGGAAAAATTCCAATTTCATCCGTAACATGCGGCTTCGGCTCACAGAGTTAAATTTTTTTAACGTTTTCTAATGGTGGTGTGCCTCGTGATTTTTTTCATGAAAAAAGTGTGCCTTTGCACAAAAAAGGTTGAAAAACACTGACCTAGATGACCCCAACTGAAACATAATATCAGCTACAGCCATTTATGCAGCCTGAGTCTCAGTGATGTTGGGAGAAAAACCATACCACTGTTCAGATGTTGTTGAACATAGATCTTTTCCTTCAGTTTTACATTCTCTTTCCTCACATGCCAATTCTATCATTATACCTAATTCTGAACTGGCCCACGGTGTGTCATCCAAAAAATCCACACAATGGGGCCATGGGCAAATGAGGAATTTATCTGTAAGCCTGCGGGAAGCCCCAATTTTCAAAAAGATGTGAAATATAAAAATATGCATTGGGGATGTTAGGGAAAAAACCCCCAAAATCATAGCAGCAATGTCTGCTTCTTTAAGAAAAGTGTACCACTGAGATCTTATGAGACTACACTGGGAGATGCTGGTGGCTATTGGAGGGTGTTGCTAAGCAATCTGCAGCCAATATTGCTGAGGGTTTGAAGCCTCAATCAGTGACAGTGCAGGCGCAGGAGAGAGGGGAAACGTAAAAAGGAGGAGGGGAAAAGTGCAGGAACAAAAAAGGGAAAAGATGAAGTAAAACATGGAGGTAACAGAAAAAGGTGGGGGGAGAAAGCTGGAGGAAGTGCCATAGGGGAGAACAGCAAAAGGTAGGTAAATAGCAGAAAAGGAAAGGCAGTGAGCTACAGGCACTTCCATAAGGAGCAAAGAGGAAAAGCAAGAAGGAGTGGGAAGATGAGATCCCTGCATTGAGTCCTCACAGGTATTCTACTTGTCTCCTACCAATACTGTTCAGCAGACTTTTAATTTTATATCTGGAAAAAGCTACCTTAACTGCAGCATTGTATCTGTAATCTTGAACTAACACTCCTTTAGGTGATGGAATATTCAGACTGTATAACTGACTGGCAATTCTGGACCTCGTTCACTCTGCTGGTTTTGCAGCTGTGGGCTAGAGAAATCTAGATTTGTCTTAGAAGCTGATTGGGGGGTTCCTCAGTGACAGGATTGGCAACAACAAAGTGTCCCTGAAAGACTGCTTGCCACCATTTCTGATGTTACTCAAAGATGTGGAACAATAGGGAAGTATCGGGTGGGATCGAAGATGCCCTATCAGTTCATACAGAACTATCACGAAGACCAGCATGCCTTGCCTTAGTATGCAATTTGTGCAGGCATCACAGAATGTTTCCCAGAACCCTTAGCAATTAGCAGGGTTTTTAAAGCAAACATGGGTTCCCTGGGAGTAAGAAACTATATACCAACAGATAACACTTGAACATAATATGCATAATCTTGTCAGGCAGGTTAAAGGAGATGATTAAATGAATGGATATTGGGCACCAGTACGAAATGACTGCCATTGTTTTTTGAGGGGCATAAATATATTTGCCCTTAAATTTGGATTTGTCCATACATATTTTTAACATAAAGTTTCAATTAAATTAAATGTTTGGGTTAGGTAGAGAATTACTGCCTGACTTGTGGGTATATTCCCCCCATCCCATCATCACAACTTCTCTGTCCTCTGTCACCTTCAGTGCATCTTAGAAATGATGTGGCATAATGGTGAAGGACAGAGGGATCCAAGAGAATGGTGAAAGGGGAAGAAAGGAATGAGAAAGATGAGAAAGGAAAGAATAGAAAAATTATGAAGAGGGCAAAAGAAATGAACTTGAAAAGTGATAAGGAAAGAGTGTGGAAGGAGGTTCAGCAAGGAAGAGAGTTGCTTCCTGATCATGGAACATTTAGGAAGGTGCGTGTGAGCTATTGTGGTATAGTCTTTCAAATAATGCTTCACAGATTACTCACTGTGGCCTGGTGCAGGCAAAATGGAAGGTAGGGGTTAGAGTTTGGTAGTAAAGTGCAGATTAATGTTCTAAATTTGAGTTTAGGAGAACACACAATGTTTCATTTTAAAAAAGCAATGAATTATTTCAGTTAGTGCTGAAATGTGTTAGAAAGGG
Organism: Gekko gecko; assembly: GCA_029375565.1. Lineage (NCBI taxonomy): Eukaryota > Metazoa > Chordata > Lepidosauria > Squamata > Gekkonidae > Gekko > Gekko gecko. The sequence goes on from JAPDNY010000001.1 coordinate 192,246,315, forward strand.
ATGGAGGGTAGTAAACAGGGACAGGAAGTCGTGGGGAGTCCTGTGTTCCACCCTAAATCCCTTAAACTTGGTTAAATAATAACACCATGTAGGGTCTTGCAGTTTAAAGCCACTGACTGTGTCACTCTTAAGCCACAGTTTTGCTGGGAGATAACAAAGTTTTTTCAAACAAGGAATTCTTAGCTGCATTCCATGAAAGAAAGGAAGACAAAGATGAAAAAGGGAGGAACAAGTGACACTTGAAAGCCTTTTACTTTGAATGCTGGAATAACAGGCTTTAAAATGGTGTTAAAGGAGATAAAATAAAGGGCTGTGGATGATTGAGAATGTGGCATGCTTTTACTACTCAGGCTAAATATTATGGTTATTTCAACAGTTGTGATTTAGGAAAGGAAAACAGTAGCTTTTAGGACATTACACATCTTCCATTGACTATGAATCTTGTATATGAATGTCATGTGACGTTGGCTTCAGCATTTTAGAGTCTCCTCCTACTGAAAGATTGAAGACATGATGGAGCTGCAAGAAAGATACTTAAATTCTTCTAAAAATGTGTTTTCTTGAAATCAGTAAAACTCATATCCTGGTATGTGTTGATGAAAGTAAAGGCTCGTGCACTCGGTCATGTTCTGTCTAGAGTTTCAGAGAAGGGTGGGGGGAGCAGTACTATCCACAGCTAGAAGCATTGTTAAAGCTCATACTGTCACTTTGACATTTAGAGGTAGGACTCGATGTCTTTGTAAACGCTCTTCTTCGTATTACCACTGTGTGTCTGGGCTCCAACTGTTTCACAAACCATAATATTTTTTAGTGAGTGATTGATCTGTATTATATGTCCTAGCCATCAGAGGTATCTTGAGCTGTTGCTTGTATAAACTGTAATATAATCTAACACTGGGCATTTGGTTTCAGGCTTTCGTAGACGTATTGATGATACACTATCCTTCTGGATTTGGGCATAGGGCTTATCTGATAGCTTCCCCTCCCAAAACCCTCATTTTCTCTGTTCCCCACTTAAATAACTCAACACATCTGGGTTAAAACTGTAGGATCATTGTCCTTTCAGTTCCCCTGTAGCTCATATTACTACAATATTTCCTTTAGTATCTGGTTACTGAGAGGGCAAGACAATTTTCCCCTCCCAAAATGAAGCTGTTTTTAAATAGGGCTTGCAAATCAGTTTGTAGATATCACCATTATGTCTCTTTAATTGCTACTATATAGGGTGTAAGAAACTAAATATGATAAGGTTGGAGATATCTTGCAAACAGTAAGAATTGGGGGGGGAAATTAAGAGGTTTATATGTGTTGCTTTGGGGGCTTTATCATCAGTCTTCAGTTACAAGAATGATAAAACCTGAAATAATATCCTTTTTATTTCAAACAAAAGAGCTAAATTTTAGGAAGGAGATAGTGGGAATTGGATACAGCAGTATATACATAGGAAATTAATTATTGAAGAAATAAATCTATAAGCAAGTAGAAGAATAGCTTTAAGGTGTGCCTGCTCGGTACTCCTGCATTGAATGAATTGCAGTAAAAGTATATTGTTCCTGTTATGTCCTCAGAGACATAATGGATAGCATAGTGAGCAGGTGCTCATTATGCGGATCAGGAAGAGCTGTACAGTATTGCCCAATCAAAGGGCTTATAGTGGGAACATCTTTGATTGGGTATTTAGGCATGAAATGATTGGTCCTTATACCTGGATTGTGATTGGTGATTATGAACAAATGTTATTGGTTCTGTCACATATTGTGGCCGTGGCTACTACAGCCAGAATTGTATATAAGTCGCTACTTTTAGACTGTTCTCTTGTCTAGCTGGTCTAGTCCTTAGCTAGTCTAACTTGGAGCTGAATAAAGCTGAAATCACTTTTGAACTTACCTCCGGAGTTTGTCTCGTACTTATCAGTTCCAGTTAAGGAAGTTTATGTGTAGAGCTCTGATTTTTAACAGTAGGTGCAGTGATAGTGTCTGCTTCTACATTTTGGACCAGGTTAGCTTTTTGGCTCTTATTTTATTATTTAAGAATGATAGCTTGCTAAATATGATTTGAACAGTTCTATGTTGGTGGACATTTTGGCGCATGTGGTTAGGCCAGACACCTAAAGATGGCTTCAGTATGTATCCAGTATATTAAACTGAGTGCAGTGATTAACTAGTTATGGACTTCAGACATAAAAGTTTGGATTCTTAGCAATTCACAGACTGGGGATATTATAATGTTTGTACACATGGCCATTTGTTTAATTCATATACTTTTAATAAAACAAACATCTTCTTTTGTTGATTTTACATTAGGTAAAATGTAATTAGGTAAAAAGGTAGGAGGTGAGAGTAATATACCTGCAACAGACAGAATATTCTTTTTCACATGGAAAAGCATTCTTGTGTGCTCTTTTAGTTTAGATCATTCTGGCATTCTGATTATTAGTCATCCTACTTAAAACTTCTGTTCTTTCTTTCAGGTCGTAGAGATTATGTCAAGTGCCATTGGTGAATTAGTACAAGGGATATATTATGAAAATTCTAATTTAGCAAAGGTAAGTCCTTAGAATCACAAATATTACTCAGAATATGTGTTCAGATTGCTTCCCCCACACACACTTTAGGCAAAAATAGGAAAATGGAGAGAACAGATTAAGCTAAAACAGATGAGTAGATGCTCAATGTGATGTTGCATTTGCTAGGCTATTGCATTTCAGATGATGGACCAGGGAATACTCTGCCACCTGAAATGTTCCTACTTATACCCAATTGGGGGGGGGGAATGCACATGAGAATGTTCCATACTACATTTCTTCCTGAGATGCAGATTTTGTATGTGTAAATAATGTTTTATGTGGAAGTCAATTCAGATATTCATTTTCCCCAACTGCCTTAAATTTTACAGTTCATCTAAAGCTACACCACACATGCTTCTGGCTGAACAACTTGGTACACACAAGTTCCTAGGTCAAGCTTACCTTTTGCCCTGTTTCTGCTTCCTAAGCAATGCTATCAAGGCCATGATAGCATATTTCCAAAGAGATGGGAGATCAGATGGCATAAGGAGGTTAGGGAGGAAAAACATACCTCTTCATCAGGGCAGGCATAACATTGATTGTTGATGACTAGATGACTTGTAGGCTCGGTTGCCTTGGCGCACTTCATTAAATGTAGCTTTGAAGCCCTGTGTACTGGGCAGGAGGAGGAAGGCTGATTTGTCTGTTTGCATCTACCCCCGGGTAAACAGCAACAGTGAGGAGCAAGGACATCATTCTGATCTGTCTTGGCATCAGTCCATTAGACTGTGTGGCAGTGGCAGTCTGCAGTGATGTGGCCTGCAGCTCTTGGTCTTTCTGTGGAGATTGCCTAGGTGGAGTTTGGGAGAGAGTTCTAGGCTTAGCAGTATTTGTACTGGTGAGCTCAAGTTTCAGTTACCACCTGGTTTATCTACCAGGAGGGAACATTGGCAGTGAATGATATGAGGCTCCTTTCCTACAAAGACAAGGAGTTGAGCACAAAGCGGTGAGTTCCTTTTGCATGTATGTATAAGAGGAAGGGATAGGAGAAGATGTTTATATAAGTGTCATCTTGTGATTCCTTTGTGCCTGTTATTCTCATGTGTTGTGTCTGTCTTGCACCTGCTTGGCTCTCTTATGTGTGTCTGAATGATGGAGTGGTAGTACATGAAATTATCTACCAAAGATTAGTTTTTGTGTGGTCTGGTCTTTGTGTTCCCCCCCTGTAGGGGCCTAATAATGATGAACAACACATGTTTTGTTAATACTTAAAATTACCCTCCATGGATTCATTGACTGGCTTTTGGCTTTACCTCTTAACCTCCATTCTTTTGCAGCCAGAAAAGGGAGCTAATTGTTGTCCTCTGTATACCTAACTGGTTAGCTGTATATTGCATATGTGTGGCATGCTGTAGTCAGTGTCTTGGATTGCTTTCTTGATTAATCTGCTCTGTATGCCGGTTTCATTGTTTACTGTTACATAATTATGCCATTGTTGCAGTTCATATTGTGGTGTTTGATAGACTAGCTAACTTGAGAGGTAGCTTGTGCTCAAGTATTCTATGGGGTGGCTGTACTTGGGAAAGTCATCTTTCAAGCTTTCTTTTGCCCATTTGTACAAATAGGATAAATGTTTTCTAAACTTGTTCATGCATATATATTATTTGAGAAAACAGGAAAAATATACACTATGCACCAAAATGTCAAATATATTGACAACCAGTACACAGATAATATTAACAAACCTTGAAAAATACAATACACTGAGTTTCGGTTTCGGCGGAGCGGCCACCTCTCGAGACTCTCCTGGAGATTGTCAGCCCACACACTGTCGGGGGGGGGTCTTCGCACAAGCGAACGACCCTTGCGAGCCTTAGTTAAAGGCTCCGAACCAGGGGGCGCTTGGGGAGTAGCCTCTTTGCCAGCCTGACAGCCGGGAAATCGAGGCTTTCCCCCTGCCCCAGTGGCCCTGCTGTGTTGTGCCCATATGGGACTTAGCAACGCCACCGACTTCCCGGAGTGAAGCAGCGAAGGATGAATTAAAAAAGGAAGAATCGGCAGAAAACCGTGAGTTGGAGATCTGCTTGCAAGCGTTTCAAATGCGCTCCCCCAATCGCACAAGCGCACGGGAGGGGGGAAGAATCCCCCCCCTTAGAAAACGGAACTTATAAAGAAGAGTGGAAGGGGGGTGGAGTGAAAAAGCGGATTGGTGAAAGTACCTTTTGGGGTTGTATTGAAGTTGAAGAAAATAGCTGGACTCCTGAGCTGCGCGTCACGGACTGTGTAAAAGTAAATAATAAAAATGCCGGGGCAGAAAAGAGTCCCGGACAAGCCGGTGAAGAAGCTGGGAGGGACTTCCGGTTTTGGCACACACCCGCCCCCAGAGCCAGCTGTCAATCAGCAGAGTGAGATGCTGCGCCCTCTGCTGGATCAAATGCAAAAAATCAGCGAAACTCTCTGTAACATGGAAGGTGTCCTCAATACTCAACAGAAGCAATTAACAGATACAGCTAAGAAGATGGAAGAGATTGCAAAGAAATGCCTGACCTCGACGGAAGACACCAAGAAAATTAAGAAAAAGGTCAACAAAATAGAGAAGCATCAAGAGATGCAGGAAAAAAGAATATTAATGCTTCAGATAGAAAAATCAAACTTGACTCTCCGTTTTCAGGGCATAAAGGAAGGGGAAAAAGAAGATCTCAGAGCTATTTTGGCAAATGCCTTGGCACCAATAACTGGCAAAGAAGCGCAAAAATTAAGCGAAGAGATGGATCTGGTATACAGATCCTACTCTAACTTTACCAAGAAAAATAATTTGCCAGCAGAGGTGGTTGTCAAGTTCACTAAGCAAGGTACTAGAGATCAAATTTTACGAGCGACTTCAGCAATGCCCTTGAAGATTGGTGAACAGAATATCAGGATTTTAAAAGATGTTCCATATGAAATTCGCCTGAAAAGAAAAGCATACAAAGGATTGACTCTATTTTTGCAAAAGTACCAAGTCAGTTACAAATGGTGGATCCCCAAAGGACTGGTTTTTAAATTTAACGATAAGAGAGAGAAGATTGATTCCGTCTTCAAAGCCCAAGAATTTCTGAAAAGGCATGCCAGTTCAGAGGAAGACGCAGAACTCGCTAAATGGACAATGTTAAGCAGCGAAGAAGACAGTGGCCCAGAGGAGGAGGAAGGAGAATCGGAGGAGGGAAAAGCAAAGAAGGGCCCATCGTACAATTTGAGAGATTTGAAAGGAAGACACCCCAAGATATGATTTGTTCGTGACGTGCAAGAATGGAGTATATTAACAATTAACCCCAAAGAACTTTACTAATCTTTTTAACAGATCTGTTTTGGACTTTTAGTAAGATGAAAAGAAGATCGTTCAACCACGGTAGAAGCCATGAACTTTATTTTTTACTAACAAAAAGTTTAACATACTAACAGGAAATTCACTCACTTCTTTTCTTTGTCCCTCTGTATACCCTTCCCCCTTTCTTTATAAAAAGCAATAAAGTCCTCTCCTTTTTAGGAGAGTTTATATATAAGAAAAATATAAAGAAAAATAAGCAATAAAGCTTCACCTACATTCCAAATATTAGGTACTGAGAAATACCCTTTTAACAATGAACACTGAAAAGTCCAATAAGCATGCTGATTTTCTGATACTAGTGACTTGTGCTTGAAAGAATGTCCATTACAAAAATCCCACAGAATCCCTTAAAGCTGGTATAACACGTGCCCCCTTTATACACACACAGTTCCGTAAGGGTCTGTGTGTTGTGCCTGTGTATAATTTTCCTGACCAGTCCTCTATACAAATCTACAATAGTCTCTTTGGGGTATTTGCTTTATTTCTTTTTGGTCAGGGATATTTGTAAGGACCACTGCTAAGTGTATTGACTTTACCATTAAATATATAGGCACCACGGCTTGTTAACTTTAAAACTGAACAGGCTTTATTTACAAACAACACCACAGGGGAATAGAAGTTTTACACGGAGGTTAATTTGGTGCTTTTCAGGCTGAACTCTTGATCTTGTTTTTTTTCTTAGTTAGAATGCTTGTTTCTTTTTCTCAGTTACGCAGATGTTAAATAGTTCACTACACTCTCTGATGATCACACCCTCCTGCACTGATTCGTGGTTAACTTTTGGCTTTGGTTTTCTGGCCCCTTTTGAGTTCAACTGGCCACCAACCAATTTTCTGACTCGGCTCAGACCTTTTCTTCAGCCCTCACTAAACCACTTCTCTTATATCCCTTAAGGAGTGATGTATCAGTGGTATATGACACTATTGTGCTTAGTTTTTAACTGCCTGGTCACTGTCCCCTTCCATCTGAGGAACTCAGTAAACCAGGTTATTCCACAAAGAGCTACTGAGCTAGAGCTCCTTCAGTTCGCTGACAGACTCCCTGTTAGCTCTCCGTCCAACAACTAACTGCTGCTTCTCAACTGCCAATTCCAAACTGACTGTTTGGTCTGTTAAATGCCAATCACGGAGGGTTCCGACCTAAATGGCCCCCTCCTCACTCCGTCATGTGACTCAGCAGGGTTCTGTGTTTACTTTCTGCTGGTCCCAGATCTTTAAGTCCATCACATGTCCCTCCCTTCAAAATCATTGCATAACATGAAAGGTTTCAGCCTTTTGCTGAGCAATGGACTCATGTGAAGTACACTTACTTGTTTCGCATATCCTTACTTAACATCAGCATTATAACAGTATATCATCTCATCATTATAGGAAGTAAACATACATCTCAGGCTTCTTCCTGTGCACAAACCTTAACAAATAAATGTATTAACATTAAATACAAACAGCTTTTCAGAAAACAACTTCTCACTTTGTTTTCATTTTCTTACCATTTCAGTACCATTTTACACAACTAGTTTTCATCAATACACTTTACTTTTACACTTATACTGTTCTTGATAATGCATCAGCAATCACATTTTGCTTCCCAGGTACATGCTGTATGTCAAAATTGTAGTCCTGGAGCTGTAAACTCCACCTTATAAGTTTACTGTTGGTACTTTTTACCTGGTTTAGCCATTTTAAGTCTCTCAAGCTCTGTCTTTTTGTCTTTCCTCTGCCTCTCTTTGTATCTTGGCCATTTCTCTTTCCTCTCTTTCAGCCTTTATTTATTATTCCTGTCTTTCAGCCTGAAGTCTAGCCATTTGGATCTCTTTCTCTGCTTCAATTCTGGCTAGCTCCAACTGTAATTTCATGGTCTCAATATTTGGACTAGGGTTTTCCTCAGAAATCCCTTCCTGAGTTTGCCCATCACCAGTGACTTTAGCTGTTTTCTTTGGGGGTGCCATTTCTGACAGGAATTTTCTTTCCAACTGTCACACTTTTTATACAGCAGTGTACTTTTACTTCTTTTGTGCCTGCCTGACACTTCTTTTGAGGTATTTTTTTCGAAATCCCAACACTGGCAACCAATATAACATGCATTGTCAAGTGAAAAAGGCAGCTGCCAGATTGAAAACAAGTTAGAGGTGTTCGCCATTGTGTATAATAATTCAAGCAGGCGTTGGTTCCAGATACAAAGGATTAGAGAATTGTTTTTTAACTTCAGGGCTTTGAAGAAGAAGTAACTCTTGAAACAGCTTCTGCTATCTTCAGGGATTCTGCGGGATTCTTGTAACAGACATTCTTTTCAAGCACATGTCACTAGTATCAGAAAATTGACATGCTTATTAGATTTTGTGGTGTTCATTGTTAAAGGGGAATTTCTCAGTATCTAACACTGATATTTGGAATTTAGGTGAAGCTTTATTGCTTAGTGTATTGTATTTTTCAAGGTTTGTTAATATTATCTGAGTACTGGTTGTCAATATATTTGACATTTTGGTGCAAGGTGTATATTTTTTCCTGTTTTCTCTTCTATTCCACTGTGGTCTCTTGTCTATTTTGTTTTTTATATATTATTTGAACAGCACAGATGGTGGGGGTGTAGAATAGCAGAGGCAAAGGTTACAAAAGATGAATAAGTATCAAGACAGAAATGATTTAAGGATAACTCTTCACATAAATGTGGAGGAAACAGTGTAGGTGCCACTGTACCATTCTCTTGGGTTTTTCTCCCCAGAGCATTAAAAGCATTGATGAGCCATTTTTATGACCATGAATAAGTAGCTATTAATAACCAACCAGACATAACAGTTTTGGTGTAATATTTATGTAATTTCTTAGCTGGTTTTCTTTTGTGCAAACAGATCCCAGATTCGTAGGTTTCCAGTTTAAGATTTTACCTAAGTGATCCCATGCAAGGCTGTAAAGCAAATTCTTTGCGGTACAGATTTTCAACATAACAAAGCTTTTTCAAAATGATGTTTAACTCAGGTGCTAGCTCTTTATTATTGTCCTGTTTAAAGTATTTCTTACAGTATATGCTATAGATAGGCATAGTTTTGTCTAAAAATGAATTATGCACTCTCAAAAATAAAGGTGGAAGTTCAACTACCACAAAGTCATTTTGTACTGGTTTCTATGCACTTTTCATGTTGCGTACATTGTCATGAGTTTCACATCAAGATAGATGAGTATAGGTTCATTAAATTTCCAGTTTCATTTCTAACACTAATATGCAAGTATACCTTTGAGAGTAGCTGATTTTACAGAGTTGTCATGAGAGCTGATACTTTAAGAGTATTCAAAGTGCTCTATGAATGTTGAATGTTACTTGGCCACTTTGAGGATCCAACTCAAAATGAAGGTTAAAAAAATCCTTTCATAGAAAAGTAAAAATTTGACTAAGAGTTTGCTTCAAAACCTGAGTTCTGTTTCACTATCCATGCATATAAAACTGGGAGGTGAGGAAGAGGGCACTGCAGGGAACAGATAAAAGGAAGTACTTCTTTACCCAAAGTGTGATTAACACATGGAATTCACTGCCACAGGAGGTGGTGGTGGTTACAAGCATGGACAGCTTCAAGAGGGAATTAGATAAACATATGGAGGAGAGATCCATCAATGGCTATTAGCTACAAGGTATAGATAGGAACTCTCAGTCTGGGGCAAGTGATGCACTGTATTCTTGGTGCTTTGGGGGGGGGCAACAATGGGAGGGCTTCTAGTGTCCTGGCCCCACTGCTGGACCTCCTGATGGCACCTGGTATTTTTGGCCACTGTGTGACAGCGTGTTGGACTGGATGGGCCATTGGCCTGATCCAACATTGGCTTCTCTTATGTTCTTATGTTCAGGGCAACAGGCAGCAGAAGGGAAGGTAGATCTAAACTCAAGTACATCCCTAAATAACATTGCAATGAGGAATGGATGTACTTACTTTCTGGGCCAACCCTCTTCTCTGTTTCTTTTAGGCAGAGCCTCCTTAAGGCAGTGGAAGGACATAACCACCTTTTCATTTTAAAAAATAGGTTTCTATAGAATTTGAGTAAAATAAAATATTAAGGCTCTCCAGGGTGTATTTTATGGACCCATTTATTCTAACCCTTTTTTATCACAAACATCAAAGGTGTGTATTAATAGACCAATAAAATATGTCCTGTCATGTTCAACAAGCAGTAAGACATCTGTTAAGTGAGACATCAATCATATCCAAGATGCTTTCAGAGTAAGTGTGTTGCTGCTGTTGAAGACTCATAATTTTATTGGCTTCTTTCATACCCAGATGGGAAAATAAAGATTGTTGCATCATCTGTCTTATAGCTGAAACAGTCAGTGATCCAAGTTGGTTTTTTTGTGCATTGTTATAACTTACAGTTAATTGTAGTTTGTAATACCAAATGGTATGTGTGACAGTATAACAAACTGCAATACCTTGGTGTTAAAATTTGCTGTAAATTGTGCATTAAAAGCAACACATGTATTTATAGGGAGAAAGTTTATAACTCTTTATGTATTCCTTTGTGAAGTATTTGGGTATTTGTTTTATATCATTTTTGTAGTAGGGAAAAAATCATGTGTTTGTTGCTTCAGATGTTTGCATTTCATTTAGGATAAATGAAGCTAGTTTAGCTGCAAGTACATTAAATTGAAATAGTTGTTTCCTACTAGCTATTATAACCACTGTATTCTATGTGATTTCTAAGCTATCTTTGGATGTGATGGGAGTAGGGCTATTTTTGGGCAGGAACGCACAGGAACAGAGTTCCGGCTGGCTTCAGAGTTGGCCACAACCACTACAGCCAAAACCTTTGTGTGCATGGCTACAGAGGGAAGGCCTGGAGAGCGACCCCCCCAGTGAATACAAGGAGGGGTGGCCAGGGGGGCCCTGGAAGGATCGGGGAGGCATTTAAATGCCTCCCTGTGCCTTCCCCAGCCTGTCCGGGAGGGGCTTGCCTGGGCAAGCCAATGGAAGGCATGGGGTGTGGCCTAATATGCTAATGAACTGTGCTGTCAGGGGTGTGGCCTAATATGCTAATGAGTTTCTGCTTTTGAGTGTGGCCTATTATGCTAATGAGTTCCTGCTGGGCTTTTTCTAAAAAAAAAGCCTTGGATGGGAGTATATTGTACTTGGTGCTGCTTATGCAGAAGCTTTGTTGAAAAGTCAGGCTGTGGCTGGTAGATTTGTTCCTCGTTGTTACTGTGTACTTGTGTCTACTAACTTCTTTGGAAGCCCCACTCCTGCTGGCAAGACCTGGAAGAACATTTAGATTAAGCCTACAGAACATGTTCAAGTGACCTAAATAAATTGCCAGATGTGTGCAAGTGTAAAAATTGAAAATTAATTTGTATCTTACTTGAAAATGAGTGAACTCACATTAACCCGCCCTTGTCACCTTCCTTTGTAGATTTCTGCTGTTCTTGTTTCCATTATTTGCATTAATGAGACTGGGATACAGTGGAATTTAAATAGAGCAATATTAGATCACATTTCTGAGTCAGCTATCATGTTAATTGTCCATCAAGCATTTCTGTTTTTTTAATGTAAGGAAACTGGATCCAATGTGCAGCCACTGGTTTATCATTTTCAGAATGTGTTTTAAACTGTGGGCAAATAATCAGATTTTTAAAGGGCTGCCCCCCTTTTCTGTCCTTGTCATTCTGAAAGTCAAGAAAATTGTGAAGCACAAATGTTTGACACTGTTGCTGTCAAATGACACACAGGTGGAGTTAAAGTCTTGATTTTCCCATTTGTCATCACATATATAGCATCAAACATGTGGTTTTTCTTTCCTTCTCTTCCCTCCCTGCTTCTGCTTCATGCAAATAAATGCTGTGTCTGAAAGCAATGAATTTTGATACAATGTTCAGCAACTTGGCTTTGCAGAATTGTACTACTTTTCCCATCAGTCTCATATTATCTCCTCCCTTGCAACACAGCACAAGGGAGGAAGATTAGAGCTGAATAGGAAGATTTTATTTCATTCGTTACCAATTTCATGACAGATAATACCTTGCTAGAAAATTATGGTGTCATGCAGATTTAGCTCTTACTTGTTTCTAAGTAATTTAATTGAAGAAACTCACAGGGACAGGATTGTTAGATGACATGGATACTTTTCCTATAGTTTCTTTTCTTGTTTGGTCTCTTTTTAAATTACCTTTTGGCTCATCCTGAAAGCAGTGACAAAATGCACCTCAGGTTTTAATAATCTTACAGCCATTTATCCTTGGTATAACCTTAGTTTTCTTAAGCTTCACAAGTTGGCCATGATAACAAGGGAGATGGTCACAAAAGGCAGAAACAGGTTTGTCAACCAAACAACTGTGTTCAGGTAATTAAGGGTCACCTAATTATAATGGCCAATTAAAAAGTGGTGTATTCAGCAGAGGTGAGAGATAATTTGAAGACTTCCTCCCCCAAAATATATTAAATGTAGAAAGTCATCTTAAATTTAGCTTGACAAATAGCTTACACTGCAATGCTATCAGAACTGAGTGCCCATTCACTCTGACTGGATAGATCCAATTAAAGCCCTCTTTTTGAATCTCCATCTAATCTCTTAATGTTTCTGGATCTGTTTAGGTAAGCATTCTTTTTCTGGAGGCAGATTACTATAAATGTAAAGAGGATGGAGGATGAAATGAAAAGGGGGACCTTTATCAGACTACTCAAGCCACGTTCTTGTTAATCACAAAAAATAGTTTGAACTTCATATAGGTAAAATATTTGTGACCCTAGGAAACCACCTTGTATCAAGTCGGCCCATTGGTCCACCTACTATGACTGGCAGCACCACTCCAGGGCTGTTCCTGAGTGATGTGACTTACTATAAGGCACATTTATATGAGTCAGTGAGTCTCCTCTACAGTGCAGCATAAGAGTACTAGTAATCTTCAGGGGAGAAAAAGCAGGCTAGAAGAGAGGTCATTAACTCTTCCCTGCCTGTTCCTTCCCTTCCCAGATGCGTTTTTGTCAACCAGAGTTTTAAACCCATAAGTCTTCTCATTTTTTGTTTTAAAGTTTGATAAAATGTTCATTTCATTGACACACTTTGATTAGGCCAGTAATGAGTTGCTAGTAGCTAGCTATAGTAAGCTAACCTGATCATTTAAAAGTATAAGGGTTGCATCCAATGAAGTATAAATGCAAGGTTTTTTTGCTGGCATGATCATACTTCCCGCCCTTCCCCTTCCCCATGCAACTCTGAGACATCTGAAAAGGTGATACAGAAGGTCACCATACTGAGTAGGGGGAACCAAAAAGAATAATCCTACTTTCATCTTCCGCCATAGTGCTTCCATATGCGCAAGATGCTCTGTGGCACAAAAATGAGGTGGGGATCATTGCCCTCTCAGTGACATGTCCTGCAACCTCCAGCATCAGAATTTTGGAGCTGTTGAAATTTGCCATGGGATGGGGAAGGCGGGGGAAGCTCTGTATTGGCAATCACCTGCCATTGACATCTTGTAGGATCCAATCCATAAATCTGTAAAAAAATCTTCAAAATCAGCATGATTTGGCTTTTAATTTAAAGGGAAACAGGTAGAAAAAGCTAATTTCAGTAGAAAAATTTGTCAGTTTGCATGCCCTATCACCTTGCTCTGGAAGATTTTCATTCAGTATAAATGAATGCTTTAACTGCATAATCAAGATTCTGGTCTTGAAGGTATATTTGTGACTGTGTTTAATCGTTGTTTTTCCCCATGTCATTCAGTTTAGCTTTTATTGTGTTTCTAGGAAAATGGTCTCACAGATGACATTGGAATATCAACTTGGGAAGAACAAATTTTCCTTTCCCATAGTGCCTTGCTAGCAAAGAGCTGCCAGGCTGCAATGGAATTGGCAAGGCATGATGCAGAGATCCAAAATATGGCATTTAAGTATGGAAAGCACATGTCTATGAGTCATAAGGTATGCCTCCCCTCTCCCTTTAATGTTCAAAATCTGAAATAGCAAAGAAGCATCAAGTATCTTTTCATTCTGTCCTGCTTCTATGGATAACTTTATTTAAATTTTAAACAACCACATTGTTCAATGTAAGCATTCTGTTCAATAACGGCAATTGTGCTGCAAAGAGACAGTACTGTGAAAGTGTTATCAGTGCAATGAACATGAAATTAAGCAAACTCTGGAGCACAACAGAAGACAGGAGGGCCTGGCGTATTATGGTCCATGGGGTCGCGAAGAGTCGAACTCGACTCTGCGGCTGAACAACAACAAAAGGAAGTGAACTCTCCGTAGCTGGGAAATAAACTTTCTCAAGTTAATGTTAGGGCCAAATTAGGGAAGGCAGCGGGAAGACCATTTAGGCTTGCCTGATCTCGTCAAATCTCAAAAGCTAAGCAGGGTTGGCCCTGGTTAATATTTGCTTGGGAGACCACCAAGGATGTCCAGAGTCACTATGCTGAGGCAGGCCATGGTAAAGCATCTCTGAATGTCTCCTTGCCTTGAAAACCCCATGGGTTCACCATAGATCAGCTGCAACTTGATGGCCAAAAAAAAGCAGCTATAGAGAGAAATTTAGATAAGGATGATGGTGGGATTGCAACATTTTCCCAACCTCAAATGGTCCCCTGATGCTTCTATGTGCTTTATTAGATGAAATCCTTTCCTTATATATAAAAGAGTAGTGGTTGGCTGCAATGCCCAAATAAGGCATGCCCAAATAAGGTAAAAATGCACAGCAAAATGGGTTGGCCATGGGGGCTCTGTCCCGCCCACACAGCCAGCACACAGCCTCTTCACCCCAGTCTTCCTCCAGCCGCCAGGCCGGGCAGATGCTCCGGCGGCTGCCTGCTGATTGGTCAGGCTCCACGATGGCCTCCCTCACTGCAGGACAACCCCACCCCCAGTAAGCAACTGGGGCCGCTGACGCCTTGCGCGGCGGGAACGAGGCGGCACAGCTGGCCTCGCCGTGCAGGCGCACACGGGGAAAGGGGCCATGAGCACCTGGCTGGCCCGAAGACGCACATGCCCTCCGTTGCTTGCTGCGCCGCCACTGCGGGGCCACACATGGAGGGGGAGGCGGACCTCGCCTAGCCTTCCGGCCACTGCTGCCACAGAGGGGAACGGACCCAACACGGGGACTCCGGCTAGCGCCCATAGCATTGGGCCATGCAACAGGCCTTGCTGCTAGTATTTATATATTTCCTTAGTGGGGTTGTTTAAGATCAGTGGGAATTATGTGCCTTCCTTTACATGTCTGAGCTCCATGCAAATCCTGCTCCCCTTACTTACCAATAAAAATGCTTCAGTGATGCATTCACAAGTCTTTCAGTGCCTTGCCTTTTTTGAGTTTGTGTTGTACTAGAGTCTGGGGACAGAGGGAAAGCAGACATTCAGCTTGGTATGGGCTCATTATTATCTCTTCCTTGCTTTCTAGGTGGAAAGGCTGGTATATCCCAGCTAATCAGTGAGCTGTGCTAAAATGCTAACCACTTTGTCCCTCTTGGGGGAACTCTCACATCTCTTAAAGATGGTCTTGCTTACAGTTTGACTTAAATTAAGACAACAGAATGAAGCAAAATGATAACTATTCAAGCTGAAGATAGTACTTCTAGAATTTTTGAAAAGGTATCTTTAAATATAAACATACCCTTTCACTGCTTCTAAAAATGCATTTTGCAGCTGGGCAGTATGCTGATACTAATCAGATTTTTACCAGACAACACACTCAGGAGTGACCTGAGTATTATGTTCCAGTTCCAGAACTCCTGAAAAACAATGCTTTTTGTATGGATAATTCAGAGGGCATGGGGAAACCTTGTGTCCAGGTGATACCAAGTACAGATAAGGTTGATGTTGTATGAAGTGCTGCTTTTCTTTTACATAATATTTTGACCTCATCTTTCAGCTAAATGTCGACATTCAGCCATTTCTTAAAGAAAATTGTAATGGTACAGTGGCCTTCAGTTTAAATTCTGCTCCTGTAGTCTTGCATCAAGAGGTCATTGGAAGAGAAGCCTGGCTGAAGCAGATTAGAGAGGTAAATAAATACATATATATTCATAGCTACAAGTTAATTTCATGGTTATAATTTATTGCTTTTGGATTTTGTGAGTCCCAAAATAACCTGTATATAAAGAAAATATGCATCACCTTTTGTGGTTTTTAAAAAACAGTTTAGGTAAAATGGAAATAAAGTAGTAGTACACTGAAATGGAGATTACAATAGGGAGTGTCATTTTTAAAGTACTATCACTGTTACAGTAATTTAGTGTAAAATTCATAGTGTTGTATTTTAATGAGTCTTGCTTGGTTTTGTATACTAAGAGTAAAAATATGCACACATGCGCTTTGATTAAAACAAAATGATTTTCGTTTTTCAACAATTAATTACTTCTAAGCACAGAGCAGAGAGGAGGCAGAGGGAAGAAGCTTCTCATGCATATATGATTCTAACTCAAAACACAGCTGGCTGGACTAATTTTAGGACTACTTGCTTTGATATTCTCTCTCTGCTGTTTTGATTGCTATCCCTTCTCAAAGTGCTTTCTTCATACAAGCCCCTGTACTGTTCTGTTGAACAGGCTGTTTATTCAATGGATGCTTTTAAGCCATATGTGGGTCTCTTGAAGGACTGGCTTTTTGTGCCTTAGAAAACTTGACCATGTGCTTTGGGGGGGGGGGGCAAAGGGGATTTTTTATTGATTTTTTTGCTTATACACTACAAACTACAAAAGAAAAATAGGGGGAAACTACAACTAAGGATAAAGAAAAGAAACCCACACTAAACTAAAAACCCACAAGAAGGAGATCTTATCCCTGTTAATCTAAATGTTAATACGCTAGTGTTAGTAAACAATGCAAACTGTAAGTTCCTATCTAGCTCAGCTACTGTATAATTTGGTACTTGTTATGAGGGAATTCCAGAGCATCCCCATCAGCTCGCTTCATAAAGGCAATTATCAGAGTCCTTCTGCCTTTATCTAGGCTTTCTATCTCTTAAATCATAAAATGCTTTCATGGCTGCAGCTCCCTCTTCCTCAACCAGGTCTTCATCCGTCTCTGAGGGAGTAGAGCCACTAGACCTGGTTTCTCCTCCTTCTTTTGTTCCCAGGTGGCGTTTTAGAAAGTCTTTAGCTTTAAAGATGGAGTCAATCTTCTCTCTTTTATCGTTAAATTTAAAAATGACCCCTTCTGGCACCGCCCATTTATATGAGATTTGATTAGTTTAAAGAAAAAGAATCGTCCTTGTAGTTCTTCCTTTTTTGACAAATTTCAAATGGAATGTCCTTTAGAGTTTTAATGATTGTGCTTCCCATTTTCAGTGGAGTTGCTGACATTGCTTTCAAAATTACATCTCTAGTCTGTCTTCTTGAGAACCTGACCATTATTTCCCCAGGCGGGCTATTTTTTTTTTTGGTGTAGTTAGAGTACACCCTATATGCTGCTTCCATATCATGAATGATTTCTTCCTCTTTCAAGCCTGGTGCTGGTGCGATAATTTTGCTGAGCACTTTTTTCAGGTCCTCATTCGGTGCTTCAGGAACCCCTTGAAATCTGAGAACCATATTTGCCTTTTCCATTTGTAGTTGCAGTAAACGGTTTTCATGGTAGTTCTACTTATTCACTAATTCTCCCATCTTTTTCTTCATGTTCTTGTTTACGGAGTACATTTCTTTAACTATTTCCTCTGTTTGCTCCATCTTTTTAACCATCTCCACCAGCTGGAGTTGCTGTGATGCAAAGTTTTGATTAAGTGTGGCCAACTGCTGGTTAATACCAGCAAGTTGTTCCATCACAGGTTTGAGAGTATCTGCTAGGAGCTTTATGACGTCGACCACCTCTTCCAGCATCGGACTTTGGCCGCCTGCTGGTTTCAGTTTCACTCCTTTTCCCCCCGCGCCCGCCATTATGGCTAATTGTTTACAAAAGCCAATCGCTGTTTCACCACCTTTGAAAATCACTTTCGGAATGAATCCGCTCTGGTAAGCCTCTTGAAACAAGTCAGTCACTTGTAATCCCCGTCCCCCCCCTTCTTTTTCACTTATCAGTTTATGTAAGCAGGAGATGTCCCTCCTCTCTCCTGTCCTTAAGATAGGGGGGGTATAAGGGTTTCCGCTTGATTTATAGTCTGTTTAAGTCTAACTCACATTCATTGTTGGTCCCATTCGACCTCGGTTTTGTTATCACAATTCCGCTCGATCTCCAGTGCTTGTTCTGGCCAGCCCAGCTAGTGCCCAAAGGCTACACAGCAGCAGGAGTGTCAGGGCGGAGGGATGCCTCAATTCTCCGGCATTACGCCATCAAAGAGGCGACCCCCAAAAGCCCTATGGCTAGGAGCCCTACCCTCGGGCTCCATGGGGAAACTGCGTCAGTGTCAGGTAGTCCTGCCATGATGGATGGAGTAGGGTGGGAGGATGGGCCTTGTGTTGCATTGTGGTGTGTAGGGCGGGAGGTTGGGATCGTGGGGTGTTGACTTATGCACCTGGAGTGTTCGAATGGAATGCGGAGGGCGAGCTCTGCAGGCTCTATCTCTGGTAGACTTAACACCCTGACCTTGGTGGAGACAGGCTGTGAGCTTCCTATCGCTTTCAAAGCTGCAGCTTGGCTGGGGACAATGGGGGCGGTGGGAACTTCATTAGTATAGTAACTTTCAGTTCTCATTCGCATACTAGACATTCATTGGTGGAAGGGGGGGTCCCCATTCACCCCCTTTCTGGTATAATCGCTTGCTTTGTGTAACCACGTTATTCTGAACAATGTATCTGCTCCAGTAACCTACTATTGCAGCTCTATAATAAAATGCTGTTCTTGCTTCAATGAACAAGACCTGGTGTTTGGCTGACTAAGTTAGGGTCTCTGACAGTTTGTTCAGAATCCTTCATTTTTGGGACTGGTCGGAAACCCACGGCTCCAACATGAGTGGCGGTGAAGAAGACACTCTCCCGATCGAAGACGAAAAGAAGGAGGACAAGAAACCTCCTGTGACAACCGTACCCACGGAAGCCCCTGGCACGTATGTACCAGTGACACAGGGCCAGGAGTACAACTTTGGAGGGCCCTACGGGGATCCGTATGGGGCAGACTACGGTGGGGTAACCACCCGAGTCAAGCAAAGACGAGATTGGGTGAAGCCCCTGGCAGAAACCCATGAGACGTGGTTTGCGACTCCGAGAGCTTCGGTGCGAGTGAGCCACGCTGAGAGGTCGGTCCGCAGACTTATCACGGCCGAAGGGCTGGAAGACACCTGCCGAGACTCCGAGGGCCTGGAAAGCGCCGTGGTGAGACGGAGGTGGAGTGGTGAGCCGAGCCAAGATCGCCTAGTTCGCCTCCTAGATGAATCCCTCGCCCGCATTCCCCAGATGATCGCGGAGGGCATCCGAGAGGAGCGGGAGCGGCAACGGCGGGAGGAACCACCCGACCAACCCCCTCAGGACCAGCGACAGGTGCCGGTTCCGGACCAACAGAATGTGCCGGCTCAACCCCCCGCTCAACCTGCGGGGCCGGGGCCGCAAGGACCGCCGGGGCAACCACCCCCCCGACCATGGGGGTTCCTGCCACCGAAACCGGCGGAACTCCTTGATGCGGATTTTGATGGAGACCCCGAAAAGTTTCCTTTCTTCCTGGTGAGGGCAGAAAGATTTATCGAGACGTGGGGCCACCTGTTTCAACGGGAAGACCGGATGGTGGATGTCATAGCCTCGCACCTGAAAGAGGCAGCGGCTGACTGGTATGTGGGACTCCACCAGACTGACGGGCGGGAGCTGAGGGAAATCGATACCTTTATATGGGCCATGAAGGAACAATTCGAAGACGTGAACACCAATAAGACGGCCAAAGCGGCCATCCGTGCCCTCAAGCAAGGCGCCAAGTCGGTGAGAGACTACACGGCTGAATTTCGCAGGTGTGCGGCCAAAACTTGAGGGCTGCACGACGGGACTCTAGCAGACCACTACAAATTGGGACTCAACGCGGAGATTCGTCGTTCAGTCACCAAGACCCAAGACCCAGACACATTAACAGGCTGGATACAAGCTGCCATCACCATGGAAAACCGCTTGAAAACCATCAAACTGGATGATGCAGCAGCGATGAATAAAGGGGGCCAGTCGGGCCCTACACCGGCTACGCGAGGGAAGAATCCACCACCGAACCCGAAACCCAAGGACGGCACGAGAGAGCTTAGGATGAAGCAGGGTCTCTGCCTGAAATGCGGGGAAGGGGGCCACTTCGTGGCGAGCTGCCCAGGCTCCCCCGCATCGACCGGGGCCACCAAGGGAATCAAGAAGAAGTTTGACACTTCCACCCCAAAGCCTGTGGCGAAACCGAGAGGGGCGAAAGCCTTACAAGCCAAGCCGCTCAGTGAGGCATCGGATTCGTCGGATGGCGAGACCGTGCAGCCGGGAAACGAGACGGACCTGCTGTAAATAGCGCTGAACAGCAGGTCCCGGACTCCCAAGCGCAGATCCCGGTGAGCAGACCCCCCTCTCTTTTCTTCCTCACGGTGACTTTGATGGACCCGGGTCTACTGACCCATGTGAGAGTGCGAGCTCTCATTGACTCTGGGTGTGGGAGAGACCTCATTAACCCCACACTGGTGACGGGACTGGGGGCGAAGGTAGTTAAATTGGCCGATCCCCTGATTTTCACGCAAATGGATGGCTCTACAATGAAAGAGCCTTGCAAATACAAGACTGTTCCCTTGCGTGTGGGGATTGGGCATCACTGGGAGGAGAGGCCCTTCGTCGTTACCCCTTCTGCCCGGTTTCCCCTAGTGCTCGGAAGCGCGTGGTTCTTCGATCATGACCCCCATGTCCTATGGGGGGAGGGGAAAGTGAATTTCATTGCCAAGAAATGCCAGTCCCACCTATGGAAACCGGAGTGGGGTGTCCCAATGGGGGGGGAGTCTTTACTGACGGCAGGGGTAGCGGAGGCAGAATTAGAGATGATTCCATCAGAGTACCGTGATTTGGCTTCCGTCTTTGGGGAAGAGGAAGCCGATGAACTACCCCCCATAGGAACTCTGACTGTGCTATTGAAATTTTGCCGAATCAAAAGTTGCCTAAAGGGAAGTTATATTCCATGAGCCCTTCGGAAAAGGTGGAATTAAGGAAATTTATCGACAAAAACTTAAGCAGGGGGTTTATAAGACCTGCCTCCTCCCCGTTCGCAGCTCCAGTTCTTTTCCGGAAGAAGAAAGACGGGGGGTTGCGGTTGTGCACTGATTATCGAGGCTTGAATGCGGTCTCCAACACAAACGCTTACCCCATGCCCCTGATCAAGGACCTGTTGGCTGCGGTGGCTGGGGGGAAAGTATTCTCGAAGCTAGATCTCAGAGATGCCTACTTCAGGGTGCGAATAAGGGAGGGGGATGAGTTCAAAACGGCATTTAATACACCCCTGGGTCAATTTGAATACTTAGTCATGCTGTTCGGTCTTCAGGGGGCGCCGGGGGTATTCATGAATTTAATCAATGAGGTGCTCCACAAGTACTTATTCAAAGGGGTCCTTGTTTACCTTGATGACATACTTCTGTATTCCCCTGACTTAAAATCCCATGTGAAGCTGGTGCGGGAAGTTTTACAAACGTTGCACAAGCATAAGCTCTTTGCTAAGCTGTCTAAATGTGAATTTCACAAGTCAGAGATCCCTTTCCTGGGCTACCGCATATCGCAGAGGGGAATTGAAATGGACCCTGACAAAATAAAAGATGTGGTGGGATGGGAGCCACCCAAGACTCGGAGGCAGCTCCAAGGGTTCCTCGGATTCGCGAACTTTTACAGATCATTTCTCTCGAACTTTGCTCAAGTGGCTCTCCCCTTAACTGATCTGCTTAAAACGAAAGGGAAGTCACCAGACTGCACTCGACCCGGAGCCAAGTTAGACTGGTCTCCGGCATGCCAACGGGCGTTTGACCAGTTAAAGGCCCTTTTTACGTTGGAGCCTGTGTTGGCTCACCCAAATGAACTTAAGAAATTCATTGTGCAAGTAGACGCTTCTGACGTTGCGATGGGAGGGGCGATCCTCCAAGAGGGGGATGATGGTAAACTGCACCCCCTTGCCTATGTTTCCAGAAAGTTTAATGATACTGAACGGAATTGGTCGGTGTGGGAGAAAGAAGCGGGATCGATCCGCTTAGCGTTGGTGACCTGGCGCCATTGGCTTGAGGGGGCGCAGGTTCCCTTCGAGGTGTGGACTGATCATAAAAACCTCGAGCTTCTCTGCTCCCCCCGTTCCTTGAATGCCAAACAGCTGCGTTGGGCTGATTTCTTCTCCAAATTCAATTTCACTCTACACCACTTCCCTGGGAAATCTAACTCGCTGGCAGACGCACTGTCACGCCTCCCACAGCATGACAGCAAGAGGGAGGAGATTCGTGACTCTGTTTTTACGCCTTCCCAGTTGGGAGGAGCAGTAACCACTCGGACTCAATCCAAACGTCCCCCTCCGTCCCCGACCCCTCCCTCTAATGACTGGGTGGTGAAATTCTCTACAGCTATGTCTGACGCTGATAGGGAGGAGGTAAAGGGGGAGGAAGGAGTCACTCAAGATGCGCATGGCTGCTGGAAGAAAAATGGAAAACTGTTTGTTCCCAGCTCCCTTCGGGGGAGGTGATGGGCTGGGCACACGGCTCGAAACTGGCGGGGCACACAGGGTTTGTGAAAACCCTCCAACTCTTGCAGAGACAGTTCTGGTGGCCTGGGCTACGAAAAGACATTTCGTTATTCACTTCTGCTTGCCAAACGTGCTTGATGAGCAAGCCCAGACCCGGTAAACCCCCAGGAGCTCTACAACCCCTCCCCACGCCAGCTCGTCCATGGGAAGTGATCTCGATGGACTTTATTACTGACTTGCCTCCCAGTGGGGGGAATACTGTCATATGGGTAATAGTGGACCTATTTACTAAGCAAGCCCATTTCGTTCCGTTTGCCTCAATCCCCTCAGCAAAGAAACTAGCCTTGGCGTTCTTGCAACACGTAGTGAGGCTACACACTTTACCTGCTAAAGTAATCTCAGATAGGGGGGTACAATTTGTTTCTCATTTCTGGGGTGAACTGATGTCACTGCTTGGGGTGGAGCGGGCGGTCAGCAGTGCGTACCACCCAGAAACTGATGGACAGACTGAACGTGTGAACCAAACCCTTGAGCAGTACTTAAGGTGTTTTACAAACTTTCAGCAGGACAATTGGCACTCCCTTTTGCCTTTGGCTGAGTTCTGTTACAATAATACTCAGCACTCTTCTACCGGTATGTCTCCCTTTAAGGCGGTCCATGGATATGACGCCCCGCCTTTGCCGCTTTTAGATTCTCCCGACCTCCCGGCGGGAGATGCTGGTGACTGGTGCAAACAACTGCAAGCGGCGTGGTCGTCTTTGGCCAAGACCCTGGAGGATGCAAAGGAAGCCTATAAAACCCAGGCTGACAAGAAACGTAACCTGTCCTGGGTTCCTAAGTGTGGGGAGTTTGCTTATTTGTCCACACAGAATTTACGTGGTATTCAACCGAGCCGCAAACTCGGGTGGAAATTTGTTGGACCTTTTGAGATTGTGAGAGTGATTAACAATGTAACTGTGGAACTTGCCTTGCCTAAATCTCTAAAGTCTGTTCATCCTGTTTTTCATGTAAGGCTTCTACGCCGGGCGCCTGAGGAGAACAAATGGAGACCGCGGCAGCCCACCCCGCCTCCGCTGATGGTGGGGGGGAACCTCACTATGAAGTTTCACAGATACTGGACTCTAAAATTTCTCGTAATCGCTTGTTTTATCTGGTTGAATGGATTGATTTCGGGCCTGAACAGAGGGAATGGGTGCGGGCGGAGAATGTTCTGGCCCCCAGGTTGATCAGAGCTTTTCATAAGCTGTACCCCCACAAACCAAAGGGGTAGATTTATTTTCGAGAGGGCTGCATGTCAGGTAGTCCTGCCATGATGGATGGAGTAGGGTGGGAGGATGGGCCTTGTGTTGCATTGTGGTGTGTAGGGCGGGAGGTTGGGATCGTGGGGTGTTGATTTATGCACCTGGAGTGTTCGAATGGAATGCGGAGGGCGAGCTCTGCAGGCTCTATCTCTGGTAGACTTAACACCCTGACCTTGGTGGAGACAGGCTGTGAGCTTCCTATCGCTTTCAAAGCTGCAGCTTGGCTGGGAACAATGGGGGCGGTGGGAACTTCATTAGTATAGTAACTTTCAGTTCTCATTCGCATACTAGACATTCATTGGTGGAAGGGGGGGTCCCCATTCACCCCCTTTCTGGTATAATCGCTTGCTTTGTGTAACCACGTTATTCTGAACAATGTATCTGCTCCAGTAACCTACTATTGCAGCTCTATAATAAAATGCTATTCTTGCTTCAATGAACAATGTTTGGCTGACTAAGTTAGAGTCTCTGACAGTCAGCAGCCTCCCTCCATACCACTGGTGTGCGTGTCGCTCCCCCGAGAGAAGGGGAGAGTGACCACCATCATTGAGCCAAAAAATGGAAGCTGATCATATGCTTTTTGAATGAATCTCTGTTGTTGTATATACCAACTCATAGATTCCTTTAAGTCGAGATTGCCACTACACATTACTGTTAACGTTAGTCATTTATCGTTCTGTTTCTTATGTGCTGAAACAAACAATCCATGATTTCAACCATGGAAATATTTACTTATGTATTTTAAAAAGCTGACAATTGCTTAGAAACTAAGCTCTGCCTCTAGGTCATACTAATGTTCTGCAAGCAGCCAGTTATCTGCCTGGCTGCATGCAAATGGGATTTTTTTTAAAAAGTAGAAATTATGGGATAAGCAGATTAGATATTTGTGGGACTACTGTATGTTTATTACTCAAATCAATGCTTCACTTCTCCATGTCTTCATCACAGAGAAACCCATCTCCTACAGGCCCAGGAAGGACTGTCACATTCCATTGAAGAAGTTCACAGTTCTGACCTTCCTCTTCCTTATGCCCTTTTTTTGAGACTCTCTGAAGGAGTCTATTAGTAGAATAGGTTTTATCTATTAAACAGCTTACAGTAGCCTTTAGTCCTATTCTTGTTTTCTGTTGCTTAGTGTGAAATATACTTTGGGTCTCCATAGAGGAGAAAGGCAGGGCATAAATAAATTTAAATAAATAAATAGGTAGTCTCCTTTTTTGTATTTTATAGAACTGCAAATATTTTGTTGAGTTGCAAATATCTAGCAAATGAAATTATTTTGACTTTCCTTGTTTTAAGGTGCAGATTAAAGGAAGCTTAGTAGACTATATTAAGGTAAGTAATTTTAAAGCTATATGTCTGTTTTATAATTCCCCTAATGAGCAAATTATATATTTTGTACCTTTTGAGAATTTTTTTAATAAAACTTTTATTAACAGGATATATTAACACGCTCCATATCTCAAAGTACTTTTGAATACATCCTTTTCATTTATCCCCTCCCCCCCCCCCCGGCTTCCAGCGATGCTCCGCCCCGCTTATTGTTTCATTCAATATTCAGCAACAATAAAAACATATCCCATATTCAATTCTTGCTTTAAAACATATTAATACATATAGTCTAACCCTTGGTAACACTTTAACTAATTGTCAATCATTACTTTCTTTTTTCTATTCTTAATAGTTATCAAAGCAAAGTAACTTATTTCTTACATCCCAGTTCGTTTCGAGATAGTCTTTAAACTCTTTCCATTCTATAAAAAATTCTTCATCTTCTCTACCGTTAAGCTTCTGTGTCAGTTTGTCCATTTCTGCCATAAAAAGCATCTTCTTTATCCAATCCCATTTTTCTGGTATTTTTTCTTGCTTCCAAAATTGGGCAAAAGTCATTCTTGCTGTTGTAATCAGATACCACAACAATGTTCTTTTTGGGGGGTTTATCTCTTCCATTTTCAAACCCAAAAGTAACATTTCAGGTTGTTTTTTCAAGGTACAATTCAGAATCTTCTGAATTTCATTATGAATCTCTGTCCAATAGGCTACCGCTTTATCACAAGTCCACCACATATGATAAAATGAGCCTTCCTTTTTTTTACACTTCCAACATTTGTTAGACATGATCTCATTCATTTTAGCAATTATTTTAGGTGTCATATACCACCTATACATCATTTTATAACAATTTTCTTTCACATTGACACATGTAGAAATTTTAATTGACTTTTTCCACAACCCCTCCCAAGTTGACATATCTATTTCTCTATTTACATTTATAGCCCATTTTACCATCTGTTCTTTTACAATCTCATCCTCAGTATACCATTTTAATAAAACTTTATAAATTTTTGAAATCATTTTCCCCCTGTTCCGCCCACACATTTTCAATTTCATTATTCTCCTTCCTGAAGCCATATCTCTTTTTGTCAGCCTTAAATAAATCATAAATCTGTCTGTAGTTTAACCAATCATATTCAAATTTCAATTCCTCTCTAGCTCTCATTGCAAAACTGTTCCCTTCTACCATCAAAATATCTCTATAAGGTATCCAATCTTCACCTTTATGTCTCGAAAGTGGTTTAATTACTTCAGCTGGTACTATCCATAGTGGTCTTGCATAAAAAAAAATCTTTTATATCTCATCCAGGTCATAAACAATGATCATCTTATGAAGTGGTGTTTGAAAAAAATATCCATTTTGCATTTGTCATACCATAAATAAGCGTGCCAACCAAATTTACGGTCATGTCCTTCTAATGCCAACGTTTTTCTATTGTCCAAATTAAACCATTGAGCCAACCAAGTCAAACACACCGCATCATGATACAGTCTAAAATTAGGAAGTTGGAGTCCTCCTCTTTCCTTTGCATCACATAGAATCTTCATTTTAATCCTCAGTTTTCTTCCAGCCCAGACAAATTTTGAAATTTCTTTCTGCCATGAGTTCAATACTTTACAGTCCTTCACTATCGGAATTGTCTGAAATAAAAACATTAAACGTGGTAAAATATTCATCTTAACCACCGTAATTCTTCCCATTAATGACAGATTCAAAGTGTCCCATTTTTTTATATCTTGTTGAATTTTACTCCAAATCTTTTCGTAGTTGTTCTTAAAAAGATCTATGTTCTTCATTGTCAACTCAATTCCTAAAAATTTTGTGTTTTTTACCACTTCACATTGTATTGATTCTTGCAATTCCTGCTGTTTCTCTTTTGTCATATTTTTGCATGACACCTTTGTTTTGTTCTTATTGACGTAAAATCCCACCAAATCTCCAAATTCCTTGATCTTTTCCATCAACAATGGTAAATTAATTACTGGATCTTCAATCAAAAACATTACATTGTCCGCAAATGCCCTATATTTATACGTAAAACCTCCGATTGTAAGTGCCCTTATATCCTTATCTTCTCTTATCTTTGCCAACAGTACCTCCAAAACCCAGATAAACAATAAAGGGGATAGCGGGCAACCTTGCCTAGTCCCTTTTTGCACCTTGAAATAGTCTGTCATCTCTTTATTTACGTTTAATGATGCTTTCTGTTCTGAATAAATCGCCCTAATTACGTTTAAAAAGGGCTGTCCAATATCCATTTTCTCCATCAGTTGAAACATAAAGTCCCAATTTAAATTATCAAAGGCTTTCTCTGCATCTACAAATAGGAAAGCAACCTCCTTTTCTGGATGTTTATCATAATATTCTTTTTTTTTTTAAACAAAATTTTATTGGGATACATTCAACATTTCCAATCACGTTACCAATACAATTTCAAAAAGGAAGATCCCCGTCCCAATCCCCCCACCCCCCTAATAGGCTTCCAACACTGCTAATAACAAACAGAAAAATTATAAGGTAATCAAGCTTAGACTTAAGTACATCGACAAACCAGGTAACACATTTCAATTATATATAACCTCTACAATTTCAGCATATTATATATAACAGTACATACAGTTCAAAATTCATTTCACTTCTCATTCAATATCCATACGTATCCAAGTTATATATTTTCCCCTTCATTCTATATTCAGTTTCTAGATACAATTTCAATCCTTCCCAGTCTTTTAAGTACTGTTCTGCCATTTGTCCATTTAATTTCTTTGTCATTTTGTCCATTTCTGCTAAAAATAACAATTTTCTCAACCAGTCATATATATCTGGCACCTTCTCCATTTTCCAATGCTGAGCAAAGGCCATTCTCGCCGACGTAATCATGTACCATAACAGTGTCCTTTTTTCTTGTGGAATTTTTTCCATTGTCAAACCGAGGAGAAGAAGTTCTGGCTTTCTCTCAATTGGGATTTTCAATATTTTCTGCATCACACAATGTATATTAGACCAGTATGCTTTCACTTTATCACATGACCACCACATATGGTAAAAAGAACCCTCTACTTTTTTACATTTCCAACATTTATTACTCAAGTTCTTATCCATACTAATATTGGCAATCTTTTTTGGTGTCATGTACCATCTATACATCATCTTATAACAGTTTTCTTTTACATTGATACAGGTAGACATTTTAAAAGATCTTTTCCACAAAAATCCCCATGATTCCATAGAAATTTCTTTGTTCATATTTATGGCCCACTTTATCATTTGTTCTTTAGCAGTTTCATCCAAAGTATATACAGTCAACAAAGTTTTATACATCTTTGATATCATTTTCCGCTCTTTTTTCAACCATATATTCTCAAAATCATCATTCATAGCTCTAAAACCAAACTCTTTACAATCTTTTTTATAGATGTCCCTTATTTGACAATATTGTAGCCAACCATACTCAAATTCTAATTCATTATTTGGTTTTAAAACATATTTTTCCCTTCTTTTTGCAACAATTCCTGATATTTCAACCAGTCATTACCTTTATGCTCTGAAAACCGATGTATAACTGCAGCTGGAACAATCCACAGAGGCCTCTCATCCGAAATTGTATCCTTATACCTGGTCCATGCATCAAACAATGTCCTCCTTACATAATGATGCTTAAACATAGAGTCGACTTTGTTTTTCCCATACCAAAGATAGGCATGCCAGCCAAATCTGCAATCGTGCCCCTCAAGAGCTAAAAGTTTTCTATTTTCCAAATTTACCCATTCAGATAACCAAGACATACATACTGCTTCATGATACAAACGCAAATTCGGGACTTGGAAGCCACCTCTGTCTTTAATATCATACATTATCTTCATTTTAATTCTTGGCTTCTTTCCTGCCCAGATAAACTTAAAGATTTCTCTTTGCCATTTTACCAACACTTTCCCATCTTTCACAATTGGTATTGTCTGAAACAAAAACATTAACCTGGGCAGTACATTCATTTTAATAACGGCAATTTTTCCAAGAAGAGATAATCTTAGTTTTTCCCATTTTTCTAAATCACTCTTTATCGAACCCCACAGTTTTTCATAATTATTCTTAAACAAATCTATGTTTTTCATTGTAATTTCAACTCCCAAATACTTAACCCTTTTAACCACTTCACATTCTGTCACATTTTGTAACGTTTGTTGCTTTGTACCAGTCATATTTTTACACAATATCTTAGATTTATTTTTGTTGACATAAAACCCTGCAAGATCACCAAACTCTCTTACTTTTTCAAATACCTTAGGCATATTATTAACAGGATCTTCAACAATAAACATGATATCATCCGCAAATGCTCTTAATTTAAATGAAAAACCTCCAATATTCAAACCTTTTATGTTCTCATCATCTCTAACCGCTTGTAGCAAAATCTCCAAAATCCAGATAAATAACAATGGTGACAGGGGACAACCTTGTCTAGTACCTTTTCTTACCCGGAACATATCTGTTGGTTCTGCATTGACAATCACCGAAGCTTTTTGTTCTTTATATATCGATTGAATCATTCTTATAAATTCTACGCCCATCAAAGATTCCTCAAGCACTTTAAACATAAATTCCCAATTCAAGTTATCAAAAGCCTTCTCTGCATCCAAAAATAAAAAAGCAACTTCTTTTTCAGGGTGTTTATCATAATACTCAATTGCGTCCAAAACAACCCTCATATTGTCTTTAATTTGTCTATTTGGTAAAAAACCAGCTTGATCCTCAACAATAGTGTCTTTCAAAAACTTTTTAAGGCGCTCTGCCAATATTTTTGCAAATATTTTATAATCGTTGTTCAATAATGAAATGGGCCGGTAGTTTTTAACATTTGTTAAATCTTGCATTTCTTTAGGGATTAAGGTGATTGCAGCTTCATTCCAGGAGTCTGGAATCTTTCCTGTCTTTCTAATTTCGTTTAAAAGAATCTCCAACACCGGGACCAAATCTTCATGAAATTTTTATAAAATTTAGCTGAAAAGCCATCCGGGCCTGGAACTTTAGAGACTTTTGCCTCAGCTATTGCTTTACTAATTTCATCTTCAGTTATTGCAGCATTTAAAAATGTTTTCATTTCAGGGTTTGGTTGTATCAAGTTAGCTTTGGATAAGTAATCCAACATTTTTTGAGGATCCGCTTGCCTCGCTTGAAAGAGAGTCGCGTAGTATTTAAAAAATTCCCTCTTGATTCCTCCTGGGTCTAAAATCTCTTTATTTCCATCTTTCAAACAAGTGATTGTTTTATTCTCTCTTCTTTTCTTCAATTGCCATGCTAAATATTTGCCAGGTTTGTTTGCACCTTCAAAGGATTTCTGTTGCAATTTTTTCAAGTTCCAAAATACTTCTTTGTTCAACCTTGCCTCATATTGCTCCCTTAAAATCCTCAATTCTCTCAAAATCTTCTTTTTGCCAGGCCTTTTCTTGAGTTCTGTTTCTTTTTTCCGAATATTTTCCATAATTTCTTTGTCTATCTTCATTTGTTGTTTCCTTTCATTATTATTAATTGCAATCAGATGTCCTCTCATCACAGCCTTGTAGGCTTCCCATACCGTTTGCGTCTGTACACTTTTATTTAAGTTCAATTGAAAGTATGTTTGGGTTTCTGTCCTTATTTTATCCACAATATTTTGCTTGTCCAGCAAATCTTCATTAAGTCGCCATCGAAATTTTTTTCTCTTAACATACGTTGACCATTTTATCGGACTGTGGTCAGAAAGAATCCTATGCAATATCTCAATTTTGCATGTTTGCAAGATTAAATTCTCTGTCATCCACATCATATCTATCCTTGAAAAAGATTCGTGTCTTGATGAATAAAAAGAGTACTCTCTATCTCTGGGATTTTTAACTCTCCAAACATCTGCCAAATGTTCATGTTTAGTCAATTGAAAAAAGACTTTAGGAAGTTTGCCCTTGGCTTCAATTCCTTTTTTTGATTTTCTATCAACAACATTGTCAACAGTACCATTAAAATCGCCCATTAAAATCGTTTGCTCATAGGTCAACTGTCGTAGTTGTTCCCACAAATCCTGAAAAAAGTTTTCCTTTGCCCCATTGGGAGCATAGAGATTAACAATTAATGTCTTTTTATTCTGCAACACAACTTCTACCGCCAAAAATTTCCCTTCATTGTCTTTAAAAATTTCTTTTGGTTCCAACTCCTTTTTAATATATGTAACAACTCCTTTTTTCTTTTGGGAGGAGAGTGAATAAAATTCCTCTCCTAATCTTTTTTGAATCAAAAATTTGGCATCTGATTTTTTAATATGTGTTTCTTGCAAGCAAACAATATCACATTTCTGTTTTTCCAACCAGAGTCTGACATTTTTCCTTTTTTGGGGTGAATTCAGTCCATTAACATTCCATGAAATTATTTGACTCTCCATGTTGGTTTTATAATTATTTATCAGAGTCTTTAAAATTATCATTGATGAATCTGGTCATTTGGTCAACTGACTTGATCGTGACTCTCTTCTGCTTGAACGAAAAACTGACGCCTTTAGGAATTTCCCATCTATATCTTATGCCCTCTGTTTTCAGCTTGTCAATCAGATCTTTAAAAAGTCGTCTGTCCTGAAGCATCGCTCTGGGTAGTTCCTTTAGGACCATAATTTTCTTGTTGCCAATTGTGAAGTCATCCTGAAATTGTTGCTTAAATCCTCCTTCAGCTTCTTAGATATAAACTGGACAATTACATCTCTAGGTAATTTTTTCCTTTGCGCAATCGCAGAATTGACTCTGTATACCACATCAATCTGTGCCGCCACTCTCTCCTCTTCCATTTTCAAAAAGTCTGCAACAGCATCTACCATAACTGAATGGATGTCCTCATTCTTGTCTTCAGGGATCCCCCTGAATCTCATGTGGTTAATCATTGCATTATATTGGACCATCACATTCACTTTATCTGTTTCTATAGTGACCTCAGCTATATTAGATGCTACTCCCTTCACCCTTACATCCATCTCATCTGCTCTTTTGGTCAGCGTCTGTATCTCTTTTGTAATTCCAGACATTTCTTTTTTCAACTCTGTTACTTCTGTTATTACAGTCTTTTCCAACTTCAAAATCGCATCCATCACTCGTTTCTCCATAGCTTCCATCATGCCCTGTAGCTTTTTTTCCTCTTTCCCAGCCATTTTCGGGGAGGACCAGGTATTTGCCCTCTGTCATTGCCGCAGGCCGTAAGCCGTTGTTCAAAGTTTTCCCTCCAACCCACTCTAAATCAAAGTCCTTCTTGTGCCCACCTAAATCGCACTAGTTTCACTTTTTTATATTGAGTCTTTCGTTTAAAATCAAAGAAAATTTTTCTGACCTTCCCAAAATGGCGGGCGCAATTTCTCTATGGTAAATGGTTCTTCCAGGTACTCACTTCCTGTCCGGCAGTCTTGATGGTCCCCCTTGTTCCTGATTTCCTCCCTTCTTCCGGCCTCCTTGGTCTTCTCTAGGATGATTACTTGTCTGTTCTGAAGTCACTTCCTGTTTTGCCGATTTCTGCTGCAGCAGCTACAGTACTTTTCCACTGTAATTCTCGCGGAGTTACTGTTAGTTTCTATTTTAAAGTCAATAATCTAACCGCAGAAATGATCAACAATTCGGCTTTTGGGCCTTTTTTAGCTGTTTAACTGCACTTTTTCCGCTCCAATGTTAGTACGACAGATACAGCACGATCATGCGCTTCATCGGATGTTGTTTATTTTCGGCCGAAACGCGTCTCCGGTGAGCAATTTTAAAAAGTTACCTTCAAAGTCCGTGTCTTGTTATAGCAGTGTTTCCTTGATATCAGTTTCCGTAGAATGTCTTGGAGGTCTGGGTCATGCGTTCTTATGTTGAGAATCCAACTCGGTGGGGTCTTGTAGAGATTTTCCGAAGTGCCTTCTCTGGGGGAGGGGATCAAGGCTGGTCGCGACGCTCTTTAAAGCCCCGCTATCAGCCGATCTCAACTCCTCTCTCGGGCCAGGCTCACTGCCAGTCACCCCCCTGCCTGGGGGGATCTGCGGTGGGCTATGTAAAGCCCACCCTGTCGTCAAGACCCTCCGTATGCTCTGGGAGCTCTAAGAGCAAGCCAGAACATGTTAGGACGCCATGAATCCCAGACCGGAAGCCCTGTTTATCATAATATTCAATAGTGTCTTATCACCGTCCTTAGATTGTCCCTAATTTGTCTATTTGGTAAAAAAACCCAGCTTGTTCTTCGGTTATAACGTCTTTCAAATAATTTTTCAGTCTTTCTGAAATTATTTTGGCAAACAACTTATAGTCATTATTAAGTAAAGAAATTGGTCTGTAATTCTTAACATCTGTTAAGTCCTGTCCTTCTTTTGGTATAAGTGATATGTTGGCTTCCTTCCATGTCTCGGGTATCACTTTAGTGTATATTAATACTTGATATGCTTTTATTAGTCTGATAATTGAAAAATATTTTTTAACCTGAATATATTTTAATATGTGTACACCCTAATAAATTTTGTACTTTTATAATATACATGGTCAGCTTAACCCTTCCTGTTCTCAGTGTTATCTTGGGTTGAGTTTTCCTCTCCCCCCCATTTTTTCCCAAGTTTGTAAAAGCTTCTAATGGGGCGACCCATTTAGGAATCTTAATTAAAAAAATTGTTTTTAGACTCTTCCCATACCTTTAATAAAAAGGCTCTGATATGGTGTATAAAATATTTGTGTGTCTCTGCTTTCCCATACCATATAAAAGCATACCATCCTAATAAAAAGTCATGACCTTCTACTTTCAAAAGTGTTACATTTTCTAAAGTAATCCAATCTTTTATCCATGACAGAGCTGCAGTTCTTTAATAAAGTAACCAATCCATTCTTTGGACCACAAATGCTTATGCCACAATAAATGTTATTCTTTATATTGTTGTTGTATTTTATTGGATTTCAAGATTCATAAAGAACTTACAAAAAATATATTATTATGACAGTTTACAATGCTAGTCAAATCAGATGAATTTCCCATTAGCCTTTCAACCAGTCCCCTTCCAATTTCCCCAAAAGTTATTCTTCATAGGGAGATTTATGTATTTACTTAATTTATATACTGCAGCTTTTCCCCCAGTGGGGACGCAAAGCAGCTTACATTGTTCTCCTCTCCTCCATTTTATCCTCACAACAAGGTAGGTTGGACTGAGTGTGGGTGACTGGTCCAAGGTCACCCAAGAAACTTCCCTGGTAGATTGGGTATAAGAACCTGGGTCCAGCACATTAGTCCCTAAACCACCCCAGGCAGAATTTTTTATAGGAGCAGACTTCAGTGCAAAGATCGGGAAGGACAATTTGTCCTTATGCTGTTCTGTGAGCTATGATTTGAATAACTCTTCTTTTGCCCCCTTTCCCTATATGAGGCATTCCAAAGATCTTCAGATCAATTATACTGAGGTTTTGGCCAATTTCATTATTTTCTCTGGTAAAATAATCCTAAATGGGTCTTTACCCCATGACACTCCTGGTGGATACATGTTTAGTTCTCCATGAGGAAGTGGCATTATTATATCATCAGCTCTCTCCAATTGAGAATGTATTTTTAGGATTTTTATGTGGGAGACTTATGACCATTTTCCATTAATCACTGTACTAGAGTGTCAGTCAGTCTCTTGTTTGTAGCTGCTTCCTAATTCCTCTTTAGAAAATTTGCATTATATTATTTCAAAAAAACACATTAACAAGATATGAAGACTTGTTGAACAACAAACAAAGTAAAACCAATAAAAAACATTAAAAACAAGAATCCAACTTAGTGGGAAAGAGTACAAATAGAATCAAGATATGTCAAGGATAAACGAACAGGTTTTTATACAAAAATAACAGACATGGATAAGATATTGATGTATACTGATGAGAAATTGATTTAAGAAATTGTATATATTAATGTTATAAAATAAGACACAAGATGACGTAGTCAAAAATTCCATGGTTAAATGGGCACAAAACTTCGGTCATAATATTGATTTGAACCAATGTAACAAGTATGGGGAAAATGTATAGATTACTAAAGCAACTTCATATAAAGAAAATATTTATAAAATGTTTTATAGATGGTATATCACTCCAGATAAATTATCAAAGCTTTACTCTAACTTACCAAATGATTATTGGAAATGTCAAAAAAAATTGGTTCTTTCTTTCACATGTGGTGGAATCTGGTCTTGGATTTACAAAATATTACAAAAAAATGTTAGAGTACTATACCTTGTGTACCAGAATTGTTTTTATTGAATATACTAGGAATAAGGCCCATTGTGGAAATAAATACAACAGGTTCTAGGTATAATGACAGAGGTATAATGACAGAGTCCACTATTTTCTCCAGAGGAACTGATCTTTGCTACCTGAAGAACAGTAGTAATTTTGAGTGATCTCCAGCCCACCCCCAAGATTGGTAACAGTGGTTCCCCAGGAGGGAGTGGCTGGTTTGGAGGGTGGAGTCTATGGCATTGTACCTGTCTGAGGTCCCACCCCTCCTCAACACTCACCCTCTCCAGGTTCGACCCCTCAAATCTCCAGAAATTTCCCAACCTGGAGTTGACAACCCTATCTCCCTCCCAGCCAACCATCAACCTACCTTTAGTTTTCCATCTCCTCCCCCTCCCTCCTAGAGAGCAGTTGTAATTTTGAGTGATCTCCAGCCCCCACCTGGAGATTGGCAACAATGGTTCCCCATCAGGGAATGGCTGGATTGGAGGGTGGAGTCTATGGCATCGTACCTGTCTGAGGTGCCACCCCTCCTCAAACCTCACTCTCTCCAGGCTCCATCCCTCAAATCTCCAGGAATTGCCCACCTGGAGTTGGCAACCTGATCAGGACTGGGCCCAATGAGTTTTCTCCCAAAGGCCAACATAGGTGTGGAAAGGGCCTTTTACTGACAGAGGAGAAAGTACAGGTGCCAACTTTGATTAGGGAAATACCTGGAGATTTGGGGGGGTGGATCCTGTGGAGGGCAGCATTTGGTGTGTGTGTGGAAGGACTCAGCAGGGTATAATGCCATAGAGTCTACCCTCCAAAGCAACCATTTTCTCCTGGGGAACTGATCTCTGTCATCTGGAGGTCAATTGTAACAGTGGAAGATCTCCAGGTCCCACCTGGAGATTGGCAACCCTAGGGGAAAGTCAGCCGCACAGCAGGGAGTTGAAGAAAATGATCTGATGGTCGCTGGCCCACCTCGTTAACCAGCCAGCCATGCTGAAGCTAAGCAGGAGAAAGAGCCTTTTTCCATTTATTCTGACAGGAAAGTGGCCATTGGGGAGGGGGTTATGGGCGGGAGAGGGGGTTATGCTGAAAGTCCTTTGTTTTTTTACTCACAGAACCAAGCTTGGTTGCCTACTGACAGCCACTGAGGGGACAGTCCCTCACAGGAGTCAAGAGAACTGTCTTCCTCAGGAGAGAGAGCTGTCTGCCAGTAAATCTGACATGCAAAATCTGTCTGAAGGGGGAGTGGGTGGGGAAGAGGAGCAGACCCAGCACCTGGCCAATGGCATGCGAGTACTCTTGAGTGGCGGCTGATGGGCCAATGGCTGAGGGAGGGCATTTTACAGCCAATGGGAGCACATGGAATCTTGCAAAACCAAAAGATAATTATTTATAAGTAGAGATTATCAGAAAATTGTAAAAAGCAAGATTCCTATCTTATTATACATGTAGTGACAACAGCAATAATATTGTATGCTAAATATTGGAGAAGAAATGAGGTACCATCTAGAGAAGAAATTGTAAATAAATTGCTTGAGACTGCAGAAATTGATAAATTAACTTTATTGTTGAGAGGACAGACTGAAGCAAGCTTTGAAAATATATGGTAAAGATTTTACAAATGGATTGAAGACTACAATAAATACAATCAACCTAGAAGGAACAAAAACTTTATTTTTAACTATATGCAGAAGACTTATACAAAAATACAAGGTGGAACATAGAAAATAAATAACTAAATATTGTATGAGGTATTTAAACAGACAATTTAATGATGTAATGGTAACCCCCCATTTATGTGTGTATGTTTGTTTGTGTTATGTTTGTCTTATATATATAAAAAAAGAAAATTTGCATTATCATAAAAGGGTCAAATAGTATCAGACTGCTTAGCTCTAACATTCTGATCGAGCCCAACCAACAACATAAGAACATAAGAAGAGCCCTGCTGGATCAGACCAGTGATCCATCTAGTCCAGTATCCTGTCTCACACAGTGGCCAACCAGCTGAGGCTTTCCCCTGATGTTGCCTCCTGGCTCTGGGATTCAGAGGTGTTTTTTTTTTTTAATAATTATTTTTATTGGTTTTTGAACAAAACAAAAACAAACAAACAAAACAAACAACAGAGAACAACAACAAACAAGTGTGTACCTTGGATCGTTAATAAATACATATTCACAGAGTTCTTCAGTTTTACATTCAAGACATTCAAAACAATATTGTCCTAAAACCACTGAACTAATATATATACCAAATATATATCTTTAACCCAATATCTTATCTTCTTTTAGCCATTTATAGAAATTTGACCAATAACTTCCAAAAACTTCCAAGCTTTTATCTTCAATAATATATGTTAATTTTTCCATCTCTGCTACATCCCAAATCTTGAAGATAAGCTCCATTTTGTTTGGAACATTACTATCCTTCCATCTCCTAGCATATTCGATTCTTGCTGCTGTTAAGATTTGTACTATTAGGTAACTCTCCTTTCTCTTATAACCTTCCGGAATTACGTTTAGTAAAAAACATTCTGGTGTAAATGGGATATTTTTATCTAGTATTTTGTCTATCATTTTTTTGACCATACACCAATACTTTTTAGCTTTAATGCAAGACCACCATAAGTGAAAGAAAGAACCATTACCTAAATTTACATTTCCAGCATTCCTTCCCTAAATTTTTATTAATTTTATTTAATCGTGCTGGAGATATATGCCAACGATAGAACATCTTTAATATATTTTCTTTAAATGCACTCGTTCTTACAAATTCCGTAACCAAATTTTGTCCCATTGATCTAAAGTTAAGTTATAACCAATATCTTGTGCCCACGCTACCATGGAAGGCTTTATCCACTCGTCTTGCATTTTCCATTCTAATAAGAAATTATACGCTTTCTTAATAAATTTTTCTTTAGAATCCACCAAAAGCTTATCTAACTCCGGTACACTGTTGTCTAATCCTATTTTCTTATCTATTGACCATCTTGAGATCAGTTGATTTCTCTCCCACCAGGTTAAGTTTGTCCCTTGCTCTTTAAGAGTATCGTCCGCAAGCAGTTTCCCATTTTCATCTAAAAGATCTTTATATCTCCATTTAGTATATTTTACGTACAAGGATGGTTTTACAAATGCCTCTATTGGGGAGAGCCATTTGGGAATTTGCCTATAGCACTTATCTTTTATCTCGGTCCACATTTTATATAGGGCTGCTCTAATAGTATGCTGTTTAAAGAGGGCTGAGGATTTGTTATACCAGAGAAAGTAGTGCCAACCCATGTGTAGATCATGCCCCTCAAGAGACAATAATCTTTTATCTTCTTGAGTTATCCATTCCCTTAGCCAGCTCATTGCGGCTGCTTTATAATAGAGTTTCCAATCAGGAAACTGATTGGAAACTGATTGGGATTCAGAGGTTAGTGCCTCTGAATGCGGAGGTTCCTCTCAGCCACAATGGCTAGTAGCCATTGATATACGCATCCTCCATGAATCTATCTAATCCCCTTTTAAAACTGTTTATTTCTGTGGCCATCACTACATCCTCTGGCAGTGAATTCCTCATTTTAATCACTCTCTGGGCAAAGAAGTATTTCCTTTTGTCCATCCTGAACCTACTGCCCATCAGCTTCTTTTATTGTCCTCAAGTTCTAGTATTTTGGGAGAAGGAGAAAGTTCTTTTTGTCAACTCTTTCCACTCCATCCATAATTTATAAACCTCTATCTTGTCCCCCCTTAGGTGTCTCTTTTCTAAACTGAAAAGTCCCAGACTCTTCAGCCTTTCCTCATAGGGAAGGTGCTCCAACCCACTAGTCATCTTGGTTGCCCTCCTCTGTACTTTTTCCAGCTCTGCTATGTCCTTTTTAAGATACGGTGGCCAGAACTGTACACATTATTCCAAATGAGGCCGCACCATAGATACTGATATATAGACACAGATATAGATATATAGACACAGGCATTTACAATATTGGCCATTTTATTCCCAATCCCTTTCCTAATAATCCCTAACATAGAGTTTGCCTTTTTCACTGCTGCAGCACACTGGATTGACACCTTCATTGAGCTATCCACTATGACCCCAAGATCTTTTTCCCCTCTCAGTCTCAGCAAGTTCAGACTCCTTTAGCCTGTACTTGAAGTTGGGAATTTTTGTTCTAATGTGCATCACCATGTACTTACCGACACTGAACTTCATTTGCCACATTATTGCCCACTCTTGTCCTCTTGGAGCTCTTCACAGTCAGCCTTGGTTTTCACCACCTGGAATAATTTTGTATCATCTGCAAACTTGGCTTCTACACTACTTACCTCTAGCTTCAGACCATTTAGGAACACAGTAAATAGTACCAGCCCCAACACTGATCCTTGTGGGACCCCATTGCTTACTTCCCTCCATTGTGAGAACTGTCCATTTATTCCTGTTCTTTGCTTCCTGTCATTTAACCAGGTTTTACTCCATAAGAGAACCGTCCTCTTTTCCCATGACTACTAAGTTTACTCAGAAGTGTTTGGTGAGGTACCTTGTCAAAAGTGTTTTAAAAGTCCAGGTATATAATAGCTCCTGTGTCACTATTGTATAAATGCTTGTTCCCTTTCTCAAAGAACTCCAAATGGTTGGTGAGGAAGGACTTTCCTTTGCAGAAGCCATGCTGATTTTCCCTCAGCAGGCGTTGTTCCTCCACATGCTTAAGAATTCTATCTTTGATTACAGTTGCTACTAATTTGCCTGGGACAGACATTAGGCTGACTGCCCTGTAATTTCCTGGTTCTTCTCTGGATCCCTTTTTAAAAATTGTGTACCATTTGCTGTTCTCCAGTCTTCTAGTACAGCAACTGAATTTAATGACAGGTTACATACCTGGGTTAGTAGATCAACTATCTCACATCTGAGTTCCTTAAGAACTCTCTGATGTATGCCATCAAAAACCCCTCCCCCCCCAGAGCTACTAACAGCACCGTGGGGAAAAAGTAACTTTTTCCCCACCATAGAGAACAATGGAGGGAATGGGGGCAACCTGTTTGGAGGCCCATAGAATTGGACCCTCTGGTCCAATGTTCTTGAAACGTGGTGAGTATTGTGGGGAGAGGCTCCAACAGCTACCCTGTGAGTTTGGAGCCTCTCCCTCAAAGCCCCTCCCCTCCAGCCCCCAGAATATACCCTATGTTTTTGCCATTGACTTCAATGGCCCATAGGATATAATGGGGCCTAATTGCCAGCTGAATTTCTTTCATTCTCTCCTTTCCTTCTCTCCTTTTCCTCTTTCCCGCCTTCTTCTCTTCTCTTTTTTCCTCCTTTCCCTGTTTCCCTCCTTCTTCCCTTCTCTCTCTTTCTTTCCTTCTCCTTCTTTCCTTCTCTTTCTTTCCCTCTTTCCTTCTCTCTACTCTCTCTCTTTCCTTCCCTCTTTCCTCCTGTGGCCCAACTCTAGTGAGAAGGGGTTTAAACTTTAAACCCCTTCTCTCTTCCGTCCCCCACCCAGGCCAGCTAGGGAAGGGGAGGCTTTTGAAGATGCCTCCCCCCCTTTTGCTTCCCCTTTTGACATAACTTCTGGTGATGTCAGGGGGCGTGGCATATGCTAATAGCCTAGTAGCTCATTAGCATACCATATGCTAATGACCTCCTGCAGCTCTTTTTCTATGAAAAGAACCCTGGTTTACACAATCATTCCTTTGGACTGATTTGTGCTGAACCAGAGGCTTCCCATCTCCTGTTGGCTTTTCCCCCG
The DNA here is from genome assembly GCA_029375565.1 of Gekko gecko. Classification (NCBI taxonomy): domain Eukaryota; kingdom Metazoa; phylum Chordata; class Lepidosauria; order Squamata; family Gekkonidae; genus Gekko; species Gekko gecko. The sequence goes on from JAPDNY010000001.1 coordinate 192,287,317, forward strand.
GGATTAATTTAAAAGGTGTTCTGCTGCCTTTTTGATATTGATCTCCAGCAGCCTGGTTCCCTTTGGGTTCAAGTGAAGGCTGTCTCTTTTGTACAGGTTCAGCTTGTCCCAGAAAGTTCCCCAGTGCCTAACAAATCTAAACCCTTCCTGCCAGCAGCACCACTTTGTTGTCCACTCATTGAGACCCCTGATATGTGCCTGTCTATCTGGCTCTGCATTTAGAACCAGCATCACTTCTGAGAATGTGAACTTTGAGGCCCTGGCCTTTAACTTTCTGCCTAGTAACCTAAATTTTTCCTCTAGGATCAGACAACAACATTTCCCAATATCATTGGTGCCAACGTGCACCATGACTGCTGACTCCTCCCCAGCACTATCTATCAATCTATCTAGACAGTGTGTTGTGAAGAAAACTGGTTCTTGTCTGTCTGGAAGTTTGGTTCAGGCTTCAAATGCAGCCTGCTTGTGGGTTAAATCAGTTCAGAAACAGCCTTGCTAAGCTAGGGCAAACTGACCTTGTGAAGTTGCAGATAACACCACCTGCAGAGGGGAGTCAAGCTCCCAATTAGCCACATTCCATTCAACTAAGCACCCGTGGAAAATCTAGCTGCAGAAAGTTTCTGGTCAGACCACTGCTTAGGTCATCTAGTTTCCTATAGCCTAAGGAATCAGCTATATATCATTACCTAGGGTCCCTGTTGATATATAGGCCTGAGACCACAAGGGTACCCATTCCCATAAGAGTAGGATTTTCTAGTCTGCTTGAGATCCTGACATGCAGTCAGTCTTCATCCTCATAGCAGCCATCTTGAATGTTGTGTGTGAGAGCCAGACAAGCTCTTGAGTATGCTGACTCTCAGGAGGGAGTCATTTTGGATTACTGGAACTTCAGCTGAGCATGGTAACATCTAATATTTGGAACCTTCATATTACTGGGTTAGTCAGTATTTGAATTTCTAGCTTTCTTATTTTATTCTCATAGTTCCTTGTCTTTTTGGAGATATTCTTGCACCTTAATACAAATATCTTTTTAATTTACTTTTGTGGTTATTTGCCTTCAATGCACCTCAATCTAAGTCCAGATACTAGACTGGCTGACCACTTACCAGAGTAACTTGTTTTTGTGAGAAACTCACTTTGCAAGCCTACCTTGCAGGGAGGACTTTCTTGTTTATTGCCGGAAATCTGCCTTTTGGTTTCTAACTATGGGAACAGTCAAAGGGGCTGGTGGCAGATTACCAGACTGGTGTATGAGGAATCACAACCCAGAGTTTTGTAATTTTGTATTCTGCAGCCCTTACCCCAAAGAGTTTTGCCCTGGACTGATATGTGTGATGTCTGCAGCCTTCACACCGGGCATGCAAGTCACCATGCGGTCAAAATGCCTGTCACAGACCCCATTCTCTATATTCCTAATGACTGAATTACCCACTACAAATAATTGATGTTCTCAGTGTGCTTGATGCTATTTGTTCTTTTGGTAAACATATCACTATAAATAGTAGTTTTCAGCAGCAGACCACAATCAGTAATGGTAAAGATACTAACAATAAATTTATTGTATGGTTTGATAGAGCCTGACAAATATTGAAAACCCAACTACTTACTCTGTATCACTCTTACTAGTAGCAAAGCCCGTTGTAAAAGGAATACAATGAGCACTAGCAAGATCTCGCAGCACACCGAGGGCGAGAGGCTGGGCACCACTTCCATGGGCTTGTTGCCCAGCCAGCTCCCTGCACCCTGGTGCAAGAGCATAGACTTTCCAATTTCCCGGGGGAGATCTGAAGTTGGGTTCTCTGGGACTGGCCTCTTTCGCTGCTGTGGCAGGCAGACAAAGCCAGGTCACTGTCTATGTCCACCACGGCAGCCAGGCTCCCCAATAGTAATGCGTGCTCTGTGCAGGTAGCCAGACCTTAAAGACAAAACCTCTGCAGCTGTCAAAAGCTGTTGTTGTTGGATGAATTTTGCAATGAATTTTTTTGGGTAAGAAGGGCTGGTGATGAAGAGGGTTGGCTGCCCACTGGAAGTATTAGTACTGAGACAATGTAGTTATGAGCAGGGTTCAGAGTTTGGTAAGATGTTGAACATGGCTCATAATGGCTTAGGAAGAAGATTTTAACTTTTAAATTCACCATCATGAACTACCTGATTAAAAATGTCAGTGTCATCTCTCTAGAAATGCTCTTCTGTTACTACACAATGCTGGCTGTTATTCATGAAGACTTGTCCCACAGTAGAGCATGAATGCCTTTACTGCATGCTGTGTTGACCTGCAAAAGCTTTTCATGTCTAAACCATGGTCAATGTGACAGTATTACAAGAGTGTACAATGGCTTAAATTTTGCATGACAATTTGAGTTTTTTTAGGATCACTCTTATAGAGTGTGATCCTGTATGTCTGCTTCAAAAGCAGCCTGACACCATGAGCTCAAACTCTTACCAAGTTATCAAATAATCTAATAAAACTTTAGTATGGGACAAATTTGTATTCATGTTCCAGGACCTTCTGTCCTACAGCTGTTTTTGGTTGGCTTAAAGTAAAATATGAGCCAAACGTTGGTTATTAACATAAATCTGAAATCCTGAGAAGCCATATGATGGAATTTAAGAAATAATTAGCACTGGAAGTTTTAAATGGATAAAAAAAGAAATCTTAATGTTGGGCTGGAGGTTGCTTAATTTTTTGTCTGAAAGTCTGCCTCCACCCTTCCCCTGCTTTTACTCCAGCATACTGGAAAGCAGAAGGAAAGTGTTAAAACCAGTGCAGTAAATACAGAGAAGAGATCAGAGTAAGATTACATAAGGTTACAATGTAGAATCTGACATACAGTTTCATAATGATGTGTAAGGGATAGCAGAAGTGGCCATGTAGAAGTGCCCTCCTCTACTGTGTAGAAATAACTTAAAGTAGCAAAGAAGTTTTGCTTGCTCTTCTATTATCAGTCTCCCACAGCCACATTTGTAGGACTGTTTCAGGTTGTTCCCAACAAGCTCCTTCTGTATATTTCCCCCCCTGTAATCAGTCTATGGTATTTTAACAAGTCCTTTTTAGATGCGTCTGTTGGAAACTATGTACTCTCTCTGGCAGTTAATCAGCTATTGATCCAGCATGATGATGTTTGATGGGCTGTTCCAGGGGTCATTTCGTAGAAAAAGAAGTGATGTCGGAAGGGGAAGCAAATGGGGGGGAGCATCTTCAAAAGCCTCCCCTTCCCTTCTCAGCCAGCCTGCCAAAGTGGGGGGAGGGAGTGACGAGAGAAGGGGTTTAAAAAGTCAGGATGCAAGAGGAAAGAGGGAAAGAAAGAGAAGGAAAGAAGGAAGAAAGAAAGAAAGAAAGAAAGAAAGAAAGAAAGAAAGAAAGAAAGAAAGAAAGAAAGAAAGAAAGAAAGAAAGAAAGAAAGAAAGAGGGAAAGAAGAAGAAAGGAGAGAAGAAGAGAAGAGAGGAAAAGAAAGGGAGAAGGAAAGGAGGGAAAGAAAGAGGGCAAAGAGATGGGGGGCTCTGGGGGGGCTCTCCCACCCCCCATAAAGCCCCCCACCACCCCCACACTTACCGCGATCAAGCTTCCACTGGCGGAGGGGGAGCTCTTCGGGCATTCCCCGGGCTGCAGCACTTCTGCGCAGGACTGGGGATGCCGGTGGGGGACCTCTTCAGGCATCCCCCAAGCCCTAGAAAGGGACCCCAACCCCTCCCTCTGCTTTTGCCTTACAGAAATCAAGGTTTGAAGGCTGGCAATACTGGTGTGGTTGCTTAGCAATGCCCACCATTCTGTTTCTCCTAGCTACTGGTGTTCTTTTTATCATTTGGGTAGCTTAACTCTCCAATTTTTTTTCAAAAAAGATCTCAGATATTATTTTTTTCCAAACTTGGGGCTTTTCTGTGGTTTGTAGACAGATATGTCTTGTCTGTCCATGGCTACAATCTCTGGATTTCAGTATCCACAGATGGGACCACATTGCAAATTACGTATATTGATAGATACATATACTCAAAGTGGAGAGGAACTAGATATTCAAAATATCTTGTATTTTAAGCAATCATTATTGGAAGTGCTTTATTCTATAGGCGATACTGTCTTTGCATAATTATGTGGCACTTACGTCTTTACTAGCAGAAACCAGATCACTCATTTTGTGCCATAATTATCAACAAGTATTTCTCTACCCAGTTGGCAGTATGTCATTTTCACATTCAAAATATGGTGCTGCAGTTGCACATTTCTCACATCAAAAGATTATCTGTTAACTGAACAAAGCTAAATACCCAGACTTGTTTAATTGTAAACACATTATGTAGGTGATAAATAGGATAGATTCAGACATAGGGTTGCCAGCCCCCAGGTGGGAGCAGGGAATCCCCCGATTTAATGGGCTCCTGCCCACCCCCCACCCCCACGACCCACCACGATGTCCCCAGTGTAATGACATCATCATGCTGGGGACATCGTGCAGTGATGCTCTGGTATTTTGGGCAAAGCTATGGTAACCATAGAGTTTTGCCCCAAATACCACAGCATTGCTGTGCAATGTCCCCAGCATGATGACATCACTTCTTCATGACATCATCATGTCAGAGACGTTGCATGTGGTGATGTCGCCCCTCCCCCCTACTCCCGGAAAGCTCCCACTCCCCACCAGCAAGAGGTAAGCACCTGGCAACCCTATTCCAAAACCATGCTGCAGTTGCCTCTCTGACTTCCTATTTTGCAGCAATCCATTGTTTGTCCAACTGCTATGCAATGGTTTATACTTCCCCTCTACACCACAGTTTAATTTTAGATTCCAGTTCTGATTTGGAAGGTCTTAGTTTGTCAGTTCAGAAATGATAATAGCAAATTCTGGCTAGCTGCAGGAAAGAAAGAACCAGATTGAATGAGGGCAAGGGAAAAAGAAAAGCATACAAATTTGAGGCTCATATAATATCAAACCATGGGCTGACATGAATGTCTGACTGGACCACAGTGACCTGTTTAGTTAATTAGAAAGGCTTTCTATTCTAGGTACTGGAATTGCTGTGAATTTTTATCTTCTTGCTTTGCAAAAAAAAAATTTAATCACAAGACATTGCATCTTATTTCCATGTGCCAATTTTTACCTTGTTAGTGTCAGTGAGTCAGTGTTATCCATTTTTCTTATAAGTCTGTAAAGACCCTCTCCCCCAAAATAGTTCCTTGAAGAATTCAAATTAAGGAAACATTTTTCTGGCAAAGGACAAACTACAGTTATTCAATACTGGCATCTGTTACAGTTTTGGCAATAATATTTCATTAATATCCAGGATTTTAAAATATTCTTTTAAAAATTGTCTTCCAAAATATTATTTTTGCTGCCAAAATATGGAACCCAAAATTTTATGTTTTATTCTGAATGTATCTCCTCTGACCAGTACAACAAGAAACACTGATAGTGCCTTCTTGAGGAGTTTTGGCCACCAGAGCATTAGGTATGTAGTATATTATAGTAAACATTTACAGTAGGATTGTAACTGGCAGGTAACAAAACAGTTGGGCAAGCATAGTGTAGAACACAATGGGAGCTGTGTCAGTGCTAGCCTCAAGCTGTGCTTTTGTGTATTGGTAGGATTAGGATATCAAGCTGTGAACTAAGAACATTTATGTGAAAGTGACACTAAAACAAATGCTCTCTTACAGATAAATATACTTAACCGGGTTGGCAGGCTTTTTCTTTAGCTCCTTCTGAAAAACTGGAGCCGAGTGTATAAATATATTGCTAACTATGAAATATGAAATTGTTTCATATCATGTTAAAGAAGTTCAATTTTTCCCATCCTGGTAAGTATCTATAGCCCGTTTTTCACAAATTCTCTGTCCTGTGGAAATGTCTTCCTTTGGCATTAGAACTTTCTAGGTTAATACTCTGTTGTCCAAGTAAAAGTATTAAGTGTAGTTTTGTGAGCACAATTGTAATGTTACAATACTAAAGTTAGATTGCTAAATAACTTTCAGTTACATCCTATTCTGTGTTTGGCAGGAAGACCGGTGTTATTATAGCCAATATATGTATAAATATGTATAAAATATAGCATATAAAGTAAATGTGTGTCCATTTTCCATTTAGATAGAATAACTAAGGAAGATGTTGACATGCTCAGCTGCAAACACTGATCAAATCTGTAACAACTAATGTTGAAACATTCCAGCAGCAAAGGTAGAAAAGTAAATCTATTAGCTAGGAAGTGTATTGGCCCCATTTCAGGGTAACATTTTGGTAGTCTGAACATCAGCACTTGCTAAGGCAGAATGTTCCCCACAAGAGAAAACAAACTTAGAAAACGCAGCACATAACATTTGAAACACTTAATGCGGTAGTTAGTTCCTTGACCACAAATCAATTTAAGTTTGCTTTAAAAAAAAGAAGCAGCAAGTTATGAGGATAGATATTGGATGTCCTAGTAAGAACTGTGCATCTTTTTTTTTTTTGTATGGAGAGCTGAAATCTAGATGACATCAAGGCTTTTGGGCTTTGGGGGTTGGGTTGGGTCAGAGTGAGATCCTGGATGAGAGCTAGGGAAACAAAGAGGATGACTGAAGCGGATGGTTTGTTGACTTAAGTTACTTTAGAGATAGGTTTTTGTCAATGGTTGGATGGGAAGTTGGGGCTATGGCTGGCTGGGAGGTAGTTGAAAGTGTTTGAGAAAATATGCCCAATTGGTGTGTTCACTTTCCTGGGTTTGGTAGGTGTTTATTTATTTATTAGATTTTTATTCTGCCCTCCCAGCCAAGGTCGGCTCAGGGCAGCTTACAAATAAAATATAAGTCCAACAGTGTACATAAAATCACAACATCAATTAATATTAATAAGAGAGCCAGTTTGGTGTAGTGGTTAAGTGTGCGGACTCTTATCTGGGAGAACCGGGTTTGATTCCCCACTCCTCCACTTGCACCTGCTGATGTGACCTTGGGTCAGTCACAAGCTCTGGCACAGCTGTTCTCTCAAGGACAGTTTCTGTCAGAAGTTCGCTCAGCCCCACCTACCTCACAGGGTGTCTGTTGTGGGGAGGGGAAGGGAAAGGAGTTTGTAAGCCGCTCTGAGACGCCTTTGGGCAGTGAAGGGCGGGGTATAAATCCAAACTCTTCTCTTCTTCTTCTTCTATAATACAGCGTTAAAATCAAACATAATAAAGTGCTAGTAAGTTTAGTTCCTTGTTTTACAGTCAGCCCTTTGATCTTCTTCAACTATCTAGGGTGATTAGCTCAGGTGGTAATGAAGGAATCCAGCGGATCAGGGCTCTACCAACATAAGATGTCAATTGTTGGTAGTGGTGGTAGTGGTAATGATGGTGTGAGTGGTGGTACGAGTGGTGGTGACTCCAAAGGCCTGGTGGAAGAGCTCCGTTTTACAGGCCCTGTGGAACTGTGAAAGGTCCCACAGGGCCCTGGTCTCTTCTGGGAGCTCATTCCACCAGAGTGGAGCTGCCACCAAAAAAGCCCTAGCCTTAGTTGTCACCAGCCTGGCCTACCTAGAGCTTGGGAGAGCCAGCCAGTTCTGGATCCCTGCTCGCAGTGTTCTCTGGGGTACATACGGGAAAAGGCGGTCCCTCAGGCATGTAGGTCCCTGGCCATAAAGGGCTTTAAAGGTAAGAACCAGTACCTTGAAGTGAACCCGGTATGCTATAGGCAGCCAGTGCAATGTCTTTAGTGCAGGCTGGATGTGCTCCCGAATAGGAAGTCCCATCAACAGCCTGGCCGCAGCATTTTGCACCAGCTGCAACTTCCAGATTTGCGACAAGGGCAACCCCATGTAGAGTGCATTACAATAATCCAGTCTCAAGGTGACCATCGCATGGATCACTGTTGCCAGGTCATTGCAGTCAAGGAAGAGAACCAACTGCCTAATCAGCCACAGGTGGCAAAAGGCCAACTTGGCAGTGGCTGCCACCTGGGCCTCCATTGTTAAGGAGGCATCTAGGAGCACTCCCAAACTCCTGACATCCAGTGCTGGCACCAATGGTGCCCCATCGAAGATTGGAAGCGGGATCCCTACCCTCGGGCTGCTCTGACTCAGGCACAGGACCTCCATCTTCATTGGATTCAATTTCAGCCAGCTCAGCCTAAGCCAACCAGCCACAGCTTGTAATGCCCGGTCTAGGTCTTCAAGGTTGGAGTCGGACCAGCTGCCCAACTACAGGTAGAGCTGGGTGTCATCCACATACTGGTGACTCGTTTGTGGCTATATAGTTTGTGTTGGGACTGAGCTAGTTGTGATGGAGTATCCATGTGCATTCACATTTGTGTGTGTGTGGGGGGGTGCATTCCACTATTCAGAGCATTTTGTCTTTGCAGCCTAGCTGTGATGGAAGAGGACCAGGCTGTGGAGAAATGTGCTTCAAGTAAGAAGGCTGTATCTCTCCAGACATAGATCTTTTATATGAAAAATAAACTTTCACATCTGGTTGCCCCATCTCATCTTAGTCCCTCAGAGAAGGGCTTTCCTGCTTAGCCTCTGAGATCTGATGAGATTGGGCTTGCCAGGGCTATCCAGGTCAGGGCCCGTTGCTGGGTTGTTTTAATTGATTTTAGAGTTTGTTTTATGATAGTGTACTGTTTTACATCAGGCATCTTTGGTCATTTAAAAATGAGGAAATAAATATAAATAGGATGTCTCTCAACCTAAGGTTGTTTAGGGAGAGCAATTACTGACTGCCTCAGATTTCCAAAGAACATTAAGTTACAGGTTGGTAGCTGTCCCCTGCACCTTCTCAGAAGTGATATCTCTGCCACCCTACCTCTGATAAAAGAGCCTTCTCAGATTTAGCAAAACATTCACATCGTTGCAAAGTCTGAATGCTTGCAAATGCCATGAGTAATGTACACAATAGCAGACAGCAATAGTATAAGGGGCCATTTCCACTTAATTCTAGCCTTATTGGGTGGTATGATAGGCTTTATACTGTTTGAGAGAATGCTTCATTAAAGGAGCTGCATACTTGCATATCATAAAAAACATATTGCCCCAGAAGTATAGTGCTAAGTAATGTGGAAAATAAAACTTTTATGAATTGGAACATGAACACTAAAGTACTATGCCATGCTAGGAACTGATTTCATCCTCAAATATACATAATGAACTTACTTAAGTTTCATGTTTAGATAACAATCATTCATTATATATGAAGGTAAGTAAATGCCTACATAAAATAAATGGTTCTCACAGTTGTGTTCTGGTTCTCAAGTTATTTTCATATCATTCAGTGTCATTTTATGGAAAAGTATATCATTTAAATAGTGCGGGAGAATTCTCCTTGAGTATGTGTGCGTATTCTTTTGTGTGTCACAGAGAAAGCCCATTTATTAATCTTGTCCTCCATTTTAGTTACATGAGCATGGGGTAGAGCTAAATTTTATGTTAAGTGAGAACAGTTCCTAATCACAGTCAAGGAGTCTGGCCTTTCTGCCTCGTCTCAGTTGGCAATTCAGGTTACTTGATGTGTAAACAAACTTGGGTGCATTACCTACATACCAGGTATTCAAAAAGCAATGGAAGGGAATGTATGGTGTCTATATTCAGTCATCACAATAAACTGAGGTTTGTTTAAATTATGAATTGGTGCTGCTGAGTTCCAACCAACAAATCCTAGTTTTTTGTACCATCTGCATTTCGACTTCATCACTAACTGGTGTTTGATCAAACCATGGCTTATAAACCATAGTCTGTTGTAATATTTGAATGCGAGCCAGTTCAGTGTAGTGGTTAAGTGCGCGGACTCTAATCTGGGAGAACTGGGTTTGATTCCCCACTCCTCCACTTGCACCTGCTGATGTGACCTTGGGTCAGTCACAAGCTCTGGCACAGCTGTCCTTGAAAAAGAGCAGTTTCTGTCAGAAGTTCTCTCAGCCCCACCTACCTCACAAGGTGTTTGTTGTGGGGAGGGGAAGGGAAAGGAGTTTGTAAGCCGCTCTGAGACTCCCTTGGGTAGTGAAGGGTGGGGTATAAATCCAGTCTCTTCTCTTCTTCTCTTCTTATTACTCTGGTATCTGTTGGTGCACAGGCATATATGTCCATAGCATTTTGTCATTAGGGAAGAGATAGTGATTCCATAATATATTGTAAAGGTAAAAGATTTATATAAGTCACAGTCCAGGTAGAGATAAGCACTTGAAATCCCTCTTATTTTAAAGAACAAATTAAACATGCTTAACTTTCTGGTTGCATTGGAGGTGGTTGATTCTAGTGGTGTCTTGCCCATAAAAAGCTCCAAGTGGATACCTGAAACCTTCTATCACCTTCGTAATTCCTTAGAACTGTGTGACTTTTGATGGCCAAAGACCTTCCAATGAGCAGTCTTTAGGAAAACAATACTATTCTGTTTCTTTTAGAAGCTTGTGTGATTTCTCCTTTGAATGTATAGAGATTACACAGTGGCAGTGTTTGGTGGATCACCCACTTGGGATGAAACCTATTTTCCTTCTGATTAATATTATTAAGGTCAAAGAGCAAAAAGATTGGTCCTTCAGAGTAAAGCAGTTGACTATTGTACACATCTTGGAAAATTTAGTTTCAAATGTCTATTCCAGATATTCATACTGTGTAAAAAAAAATTACCTTGCTGTGTAAAAAAAAATGAAAAAAAGAATGCACATGCTTTGTTGGTTCTGAAATTCAATTAAACTATATTTTATACATTCCTTCAAAATGTAAGAAATTACTTAGGGCAAAGCCATATCAGAGAATCATACACATGTGGGTATACTTCAGTTACATTTATCTTTGGTTTATGTCTGTTGGGAAGGATAATTTAAATTGATTGGAGTTTTCATTGATACAAGAGTATCAAAGGAGGAATTTTGTGTTTTATTTTTGTTATTATTTAGCTTAACTGCCCTTTGTGGCACAGATAATAAATATACAGAATTCATAATGCTGCATACAGTTATTTCTGTCAAAACTGATGGTATTGTGCATGTGTTTTCTAACAGTTGCAAGATGCAATCAAGGCTGGCAAAGGTGTGACTTCAGCTATTGACCTATGTCGTTTCCATGGAAACAGAGCACTGGAGGCTCTGGAGTGCTTCCCTCCCTCTGAGGCCAGATCTGCTTTAGAAAACATTGTATATGCTGTGATAAGATTTTCATGATGCACAGTTGGGGGAAAAAGAAGAAATTACTGTCATCTGCTGAATAACAGATAATAGTTGCAAAAGTTGAAATATGCCATCACTTCGCATTTTAATGTGTTAATGGCCCTAAAAAATTGTTTCTCTTCCACTCACCACATTTCCCAAATGAACATATATCCTTCGGAACTGCTACAAACAAAATTAGAGAAAAAAGGTCAAACAGTTTTCGCTTGTCATGCCAGAAGCACACTTGAGGCTGCACCAGTAGAAATAATTAATGAGACTCGCTTCTGTGACCTCAGCAAATGGACAGGAAATAAGTCCTTATTGATTGGGCATGGCCAGGGATGGCGCCAGTGTGGTGGCCTGTGGTTTTCCTCCACTAGAGAAGACAGAGGGGGGTATGAAGCTGCAGGTGTAGGAAGGAATGCTTTCTAAATCTGCTAGAGAGAGCTGTTTAAATCCAGAATTAATGTACCAATTCATCAACATGAAGGGCAGCTCAATGAATTAGCAGGGGAAAGGAAGGGTTCTTTTTATCTGACTACATTCAGCTGTGCCTCTTCACACTCTGTTGTTTATGTATTTAAATATAAAATTACTTTGTGCCTGATGTGTTGAGTGTTTCAGACTTGTGGAGAGAAAGCATCAGGTATGGCAGGAGCTTTATGAATAAAAATACAATTCTGGATAAAACAACAAATGTGTGTGAAGTCCCCAGTTTGATTCAAAGAACGCGCTTTTGGGACTTTGCCTTTTCTGTAGCAGTCTTTTCTGGAAAGAGTTTCTACTGTGTTTTCCTACATTTTTACAACATTTTGTTATCATTCAGGCTGAATAAATACTTCTTCAGACAACTTTGCATCAAACCAGGGAAATAAAAGATCTCTCTCCCCCCCCACCCCGCTAGTACAGGATTTCATTCCCTGAATAGATGTATATTACATGAGAAGTTTTTTAACCTTACTGTGTCAAATGTTAAAGTCCAATTACAGAGAGAATACAAGGTATATCAGAAGCCTGCAATCTGACACTGTCTCTATTTTGTTCATAGGAGATGATTTTTGTGGTTTGCATGCTTGCAATCTGAGAACATCGTTGACAAGAAGGCTGAGTTTACATAAATGATCCAGATTGAGACTCAGCTACCTTTCTTCCTTCTGTGGTGTAATTACAGCCCAATCTGGAGACAGCTAACACAGCAAACAGATTTCATTACATTGCTCTCTTGAACACTAAGTGGAGTTTTTTCAGTTAACTTCTTCACGCACATGCACTAAAGTGAAGTGTCACAGCTCTTCTATATAATGGGCCAGCATCTTGATTTAAAGGATTTTTAAAAGAATCACAGTTAACACATTAAAGATTCTCATGAGCAATGCTCCCTCTAAGTTGTGGAGTCTTGTGAGCAAAAATTCTACTTTGTGAGCTTACTGGCCTTAAAGTTGTGAGCCAGCCATTTGGCTACTGCATAAATCAATTTGCTCTGGAGACATCCTTCCTGAGCTAAGACAAAAATGTGTGAGTCGGAGGCTAAAACACTATGAGCTAGCTCACACTAACTCAGCTTAGAGGGAACACTGCTCATGAGCAAGATTTAATGTATCTTAATACCCTTATCTAGAGCTAATTTTGTAGCACATTCCTCTTTTATAAAGACACTGCTTGCTTACTATATCTCAGTTATTTAGAAAATAGAAATGCAATTTGCCCAATTGTACTCTTGAAGCACCATCAAAGACTACATCTGGAAAGGGAGGATTAACCATTAGACAATTAACATTTCCCAAACTGAGAGTATCTGATTTTGACATCTTAACATGTGTATGTGTGTGTATATCTGTTTTAATGCATTATCACCAAATGTAGTAGTAAATAGTACAGATACTGGCTACAGGATAATGTTTTGTAGAATCTGGGCAGCAGGAGCTTTACCTATGCAAAATCTGATGGGACTTCTGTAGTTGCTTTGCAACTGGCAACTTCATGGTGTGGGAGTTCAGTGGCTGCTTGTTCATATGTCTTAGTGTGAGCTGGTGATATACTGAGGGTCCCCTCTGGGGCTACAGTACCCTCCAGAGTTCTGCTCCCCTAGGAGAGGCAGCCTCAGGGCGAGCAAAGGAAGCTTGAGGGAAGAGGTTTAGTCATTTCCATGTACTCTCTATTTGGCACTTCTGGCTGGTTTCTCTTAGCTGTCAGAGATTATCCAGCTGCCCATCTCCTCCTTGGCTGACTGAGCTCCCTTTTAGGAGCTCTACCTTGTAATGGCATATGGCCAGATCTGGCCCTCAACTTGTCACAGTAAGCAACATCACCTGGGAAACTCCCTGGGAGGAAGAGCCCTGCCCTTGCTAATGGGAGGATCCTGACCCAGTGGGTCTCATCATAGGTGATCATGCCTCCCCTCGCCAGCTGGATGGAAATATCCCCTTAGGGATGAAGGCAGTGCCAGGCATCTCTGCTGTTTCCATCTTCATCCAACAAGTCTGCAAACCCTTAAGAAGCTGTGAATATGAATCCCCATCACCTTGCCATCTGGGGCAACGTGCACCCAGTTCTTCTTGGGTAAGTCTAAGAGAGTAGAATTTGACTCTGGACACATAGGCATGAATTGCTGTGTATGAGACAAGTGCAGCTGCATTACACAGACCTTTACTAGTAGCAGGCATGCTAGCTGGAGGGAGAACTGTAGTTTCTCAGCAACAAAATTTTACTTGTCCAGCAGTGTGAAAAAGTAATGTTCTCCAGCAGGAGGTAACTTGATCCTATTCAACAAATAAAAAATAACTGTTCACTTAGTAAATTATATAAAATCATTACCAAAGGCTTCCACAAGGATGCACATGTTTTTTACAATTCCTCTTTGAGCTGGGATCACGGAAAAGTTCTGGCAGCACTGTTCCCAAATTTTTCTATGTCTATACACTATATCATGAAGTTTCAGTGATCAGCCTCCAGAAAATGTTTCAGCCACTTGAGCTGAAGATGTAAGGCTGAAGATGACAGTTTGAGCAGATCTGAATGTATGCACGTTTGATTTTTTTAAAAAAAAATCATTGAGATGACAGTACCAGAAAATCCTAAATTATCCATATATGTACAATCTGCAGTTCACATTACAGAAGCAAGCCTTTAAGAACTTTGGGCAGGTACACAGTCTCCCCCATTTCCTGTCCTTGCATTTGGCTCAATAATGAAAGACTTCTGCTTTTGCAGCAAACCATGGTTTGCCCTGCTCAAAACTCAATTTATGGTTTCTTGTGTTTTCTTCAAACCAGGATTAAATTACACTCAAAATTCTGGTTTGTAGTGAAGAGCACAAAACATAGTTTGAGGTTCAGCTATAATGACAAATTGTGATTAGTTGTAAAAGTACAACTTTTTAATTATCAAACCGCAAGGGAGAGGGGAGAGAAAACAAAAGTCCAAGGCCCTCCGGGGCTCTTTCATGCTTTCAGTCAAAACTGTTGCTCTTTCTGTTACAAGGACAAAGTGATATGTGATTAAGTAAATGAAAAGCATAATTAGACCTGGAGAAGGAAAAAATATTATGCGTATGGAGCTAGCTGATTTTGCCATCCTAATTTTTGGCTTGTTTTATAACTTCTCAAAATTTCTTTAAAGGATGATGGATGAAAGCAAACAGCTTGACCCACTTGCAACTTGTCCTGTGCCAGCTCTTACTGAAATGACTGGAAGGTATTCAGGATCACAGTTTTATGAGGAAACATTAATTTAAATAATTATTACACTAAATAGAGGCAACAAATGTGTTTTTAAAATGTCCTAAATTGAAGGCACTAAAATGTAAAGATAGAGTACAATCTCTACTACCACCTGAATTCACTGTAGCTTCTTTCATCAAACTATTATACTCTACTCTGAGCTCTTTTAGGAAACATGATCAAGTGGTTCAGTTGGTTCTGTCAAGATTGCTGAGCGACTTTAAACAAACTACTCAATCTTCTGGCTGATGCTTTTCAATCTGTAATACTGAGATTAACTTTCATTGGTGTGCAGGGAAGTTTTGAAATCTGATTCATTGTGTAATGCTTTGAAATTGTCATTTGCAGCTGTAAAAAAAATGCAGTTATTTACTGCTAGTAAATGTAGCTTATCCTCCTTACTGCTATTGAACCGGCTCCTCCTGAGACTAAGTTTGCAGTTGGGGATGGGGAGGGCATGCTTAGCCCTTCTAAACTGAAGTGACTTTCCCATTTGTAGCTGCTTAAATGTCTTTACTTTCTGCAAGAGCTTGTTTTCCTTAAGGTAACTGAACCCTTTCTACAGCATCATTTTGTGTAAGATGCTGTAGACTTTCCTCCTTAATTTTCAATGATAGATGTTTCTAGTAATACATCACATGTCACTTTTCATCTGTTATAGAATAACAAGAATTTTTGATAGCCTTGCAAGTCAGTGAAGCCCAAATATATTTTATCTGTGATACTGTTAATACAAAGGGCAACATGAAGTACTTTATTTTGAAAGGTCAACCTGTTCCACTGCTCCCTTCTGGTTTTGTGTGCTCTTATCCTACTGAAGGATTGTTGGGAAATGAAAATATCCCTTCAGGTACAGTCTACAGGAATTCTCTTAGTTTAATTTTAAAAATTTTCACTAAGTATATCTGCTGTGTTCATGACAGTGACTAGCAAAGTTAGTGAAGTATAGAATACCCCTACATCCAGACAATGAGGTAAAAGACTGTGCTGCTTGTAATATATGGTTTTATAACCATGTACAGTTTTTCCTTCATGTTCTATAAACTGCTCCCATAATGTTAAAATAGTGTCTAAAAATCATTGTTACCCTTCATCTTAATCAGAAGAGTACTTTGGCTCCCCCATGTGTAAGAGATTCTTATATTTCAAACAAACAAAACCCTGTATCATTTTCTTCAGAATCTGTCATCACTGTCTTTTTAATATTCATGCTGAACAAAAGTATATTTATTGATTTCTGTCATAAAAATGCAATGATCTGTTTTTAATTTCTAATATTTTGTTTAAAATGAGAAGATATAAAAGTTCAGTCATTAATGTACTTTGGCCATTGTTTTAAATCAGAAGTCAGTGTACATGATAGAATAGCTAACTCTTCTGTTGAGTACCTTTCAACTTAAAACCTACCACAATGTAAGGAATCATTTTTTAAAAAAAATCCATTGGACAGCTAGTTTTATTATAATTAAGGTTATTAGAAAATGGAATTGCATTAAATCAGATTTGTTACAGTTATTGCCTTAGTATGTACAGTACAAACATGACAATTTGAAAGGTATTTTATTAAGCAGAAATTATGAAATAGAAAAATGGCAAAACCAGCAATGGGTGAAAACATCCCCCACTCAGACTAGCTATTCTATCATGGGCATAGACTTACGATTGAAAACAAAAGCCCAAGTACACCATTTATCTACCATTTATCTACTTCTGTCTTTTCTACTATTACCCCTACCAGTGTAGATTTAAAAAGCTGAATCATTGCCTTCAGTTTCTGGGGGAATTTAGCTAAATGGCAGGCCTTCGTAAAATGTAGAGTGCTAAACAAGGATCTGCTACCTATGTAATACTCCCTTTAAGAGAGCTCTCAATAATCAGTCCAAGGGTAAAATAAAAAATGTTTTATTGAAGGGAAATTAAGGGATTTCACACACAAGGAGCATACATGGAACATACACACATCCAAGATCTATGGAAAATAAAGAAAATAAAATAAATATTCTGCTATGGTCAGGCCCCACCTGGAGTACTATTCTGCTATGGTCAGGCCCCACCTTGAGTACTGTGTCCAGTTTTGGGCACCACATTTTCGGAAGGATGTTGACAAACTCGAGCGGGTCCAGAGGAGGGCGACCAGAATGGTGAGAGGGTTGGAGTCCAAGTCTTATGAGGAAAGGCTGAGGGAGTTGGGTATGTTTAGCCTGGGAAAGAGAAGGTTTAGAGGGGACATGATTGCAGTCTTCAAGTATTTGAAGGGCTGTCATGTAGAAGATGGAGTGGATCTATTCTCTCTTGCTCCGGATTGCAAGACTAGATCTAATGGGTGGAAATTACAAGGGAGTCGTTACCGGCTTAATATCAGGAGAAACTTCCTGACTGTAAGAGTGGTTGAGCAGTGGAACAGACTGCCTCGGGAGGTGGTGGATGCTCCTTCGCTGGACATTTTCAAGAGGAGATTGGATGACCATCTTTTGGGTATGTTGTAGGTGTGTAGGGGTTTCAGCTGTGTTCCTGCGGAGTGCAAGGGGTTGGACTAGATGGCCTGCAAGGTCCCTTCCAACTCTAACATTCTATGATTCTATGAAAGAGAGGAGTGGGGAGAGTAGTGGGGGATGGGATGATAGCTACCTTTCCTGAAGACATCCATGAAGAAGGGGAGATGGCAAAATGACCAGCACTTCGTGGTAAGGAAGGACCCAGTATAATGGGGGTGCGGGTTGGTAGGTGCCCAAGAGAACACAAACACTGGAGCTGCACTGGGCTAGTTATACCCAAAAATGTTTCCAGAGGGCTTGCTAATGCACAGGGTCCCTCATAACAAAGGATTGATGAGATTAATCAGGGATATAACAATGTAGTTTTGAAATGCTGTATAGAGTGGGGAAGAAGGCTGAGGTGTGATTGATAGGATTAGAGATTGAGACTGAAAGAAGTAGCTATGGAGCAAGGCAAGTCCATTGCCTGGACTATGCAGATGTTGGCAGGGGGGGTTGCAGCTGTCAGAACAGGTTCTCATGTGCTTCCTAGGGTCACTGCCTAGGCATGATTATGGGGCCTGCGAGTTCTGGCATCCATTTTAGTGTCCACTTATGTCAAGTTGCCTGGTATATAGACTCCTGGAGTACCCCTTTGGGGTCCATTGCTGGTTGAAACAGCCCCTCCTGAGAGACAGGAGGTCAGCATACTTGCACTACTGCTTATCTTCCCCCTCTTAAATTAATGCATTCTTCTTTGTTTGTGTTTTCTATTCTCAATTAACATTTCATCCATTCAGTTTGATTTAAAGAAGCAATCACCATTAATACTCCTCACATCATTTGAGTTCATTAACTTAGAAGATGCAGAGAGGCTAGACCTTGATGAAGGCCTACACGATTACTTAAGGATTAAGAAATCAACTAAAAAGATAACACAAGAAAGAAATCACGTAATCAGAGATGGACTTTTGAGAATATAATTTACACACCAGAATTTAATGAGTCTTTCAAACTCTTTGCTTATGTCCCCAATAGAAGCTCATTATGATAAGAATTATTTTTTTTAACTTATGGCATGATGATAAACAGGGCAAAATCAAGTCTTGGCAAGGTATTAAAGATGAAAGTGTAAACATTCAATGGCTAATATATTATCAATTAGTCTCAAGGGAGATTATGAGTATTGAAGGTGGAGTTCTAAGAGATGTGACTGAGTTTGAGAAGCTGATTATAAAACAGAAAGTGTACTTACTGTGATGGATATATAATATTTTACTCCAGCTAGAAACAGAAGATGAACAAGTCAAAAATGTATGATTAAGTGGATGCAAAACCTTAAAGAACAGATATCTACGCAACAATGGGAATGATTATGGGAATAAGATATGAAATTTACAGTCAGCCACTAAGAGAAAATTGGTACAAAATATTTTTCAGATGGTTTATAACTCCAAAGGACATTGAGAAACCACATAAAAACTACAAAGGATAGTGCTGGAAATGTCAAGACATGGAACCTAGGGCTGGGCACGAACTGAGAAACAAATTGTAGTTCGAGAACGTAGTAGGCTGGTTCCTGGTTCATTTTGAACTGATTCATTTGGTCACGTCATTTCCGAATCCAAAAAAGAACCACCTTTTTTCCATGGAGGTTCATTAGATTGATTCGTTCTCCAAACAGCCTGGCGCTGATTCAGTCAATTCCTAGGCAGTGCTGGGGGTGGACTTGTGGAGAGCCCTAGAAACACCCATAGCAGTTGTCCATAGCTTGATTGGCAACTCTGAGAGCCAACCACGGAGCTCTCATTCTGCTCTATTGGAGCACATTGTATATATATACCACACCCTGACTCAGCTGCTTTCATTTTGCAGCAAGATGACACAGGAGTTAGTTGTCATGTGAGAGAGAGTGAGGAAGAATTGTTTGCTGAGTGGCTGATTTAAAGGGAGGCTAGAGCTGAGCTTTCCTTGGGGCATCTGCTTTGGGTGACTATAACTCAGACTTCCCAAAGCCAAACTTCAACTATCTTGGAGGGCGGTTGGAGGAGAGCCTGCCGAAGACTCCCAGTGAGTTTGACATCTCTAATTTGTGAAGGGCTGTTCTACCACCTCCTGAACTCACAAACCAAATGAGCCACAAACCAGTTCGGGAAACAGGAAAAGTTTATGAAACTTTGTGGTTCGTGTAATCAAACAAGCCACCATTTTCCCGGCTCATGCCCATCCCCAATGGAACCTTCTTTCATATGTGGTAGACTTGTAAAAAAGCAAAAAGATATTGGAAAGAAATACACCAAAAAATGCAGAATATTTTAAAGTTTAAATTCCCAATAGAACCAAGAGCATGCTATTAGGTGTTCTGCCTAACAAATTATCAAAAAATTTAGAAGAGCTATTCAAATACACTCCCTCATGGATCACTGCCTTGTCGTGGCGAGGGGGCTTGCGTGGTTCGATGAGGCTGTGGGCTATGCCGTGGAGGGCCACCCAGGACGGACAGGCCACAGCAGAGAACTCAGACCAAGCGTGATCCCCCTGGAGAAGGAAATGGCAACCCACTCCAGTATCTTTGCCAAGAAAACCCCATGGACAGTAACAAAAGGCTAAAAGATATGACGCCGGAAGATGAGCCCCTCAGGTCGGAAGGTGTCCAATATGCTACTGAGGAAGAGCAGAGGGCAAGTACGAGTAACCCCAGAAAGAGTGAAGCGACTGGGCCAAAGCCGAAAGGACGCTCAGTTGTGGATGTGTCTGACGGTGAAAGGAAAGTTCAATGCTGCAAAGAACAATACTGCATAGGAACCTGGAATGTAAGGTCTATGAATCAAGGTAAGCTTGACGTGGTCAAAAATGAGATGGCAAGAATGAACATCGACATCTTGGGAATCAGTGAACTAAAGTGGACAGGAATGGGCGAATTTAACTCAGAAGACCATTATATCTACTACTGTGGCCCGGAATCCCGTAGAAAAAATGGTGTGGCCTTTATAGTCAACAAGAGAGTGAGAAAGGCAGTACTGGGATACAATCTCAAAAATGACAGAATGATCTCAGTCCGAATCCAAGGCAAACCATTCATTATCACAGTAATCCAAGTCTATGCCCCAACCACTGCTGCAGAAGAGGCTGAAATGGACCAGTTCTATGAAGACCTACAACAGTTCATAGAACTAATACCAAAAAATGATGTCCTCATCATCATAGGGGACTGGAATGCTAAAGTAGGAAATCAAAAGGTAACCGGAATAACAGACAAGTTTGGCCTTGGAGAACAAAATGAAGCAGGGCAAAGGCTAACAGAGTTTTGTCAAGAGAACACGCTGGTCATAGCGAACACCCTTTTCCAACAACCTAAGAGGCGGCTCTACACATGGACATCACCAGATAGGCAACACCGAAATCAGATTGACTATATAATTTGCAGTCAAAGATGGAGAAGCTCTATCCAGTCAGTAAAAACAAGACCTGGAGCTGACTGTGGCTCAGATCATGAGCTACTCATTGCAAAATTCAGATTTAAATTGAAGAAAGTTGGGAAAACCACAAGGCCATTCAGATTTGACCTAGATCGCATCCCCGATGAATATACAGTAGAGGTGAAGAATAGGTTTAAGGGACTAGATTTGATAGAGTGCCTGAAGAACTATGGACAGAGGTCCGTGACATTGTAAAGGAGGCAGCAATCACCGCCATCCCAAAGAAAAAGAAATGCAAGAATGCAAAGTGGCTGTCTGATGAGGCTTTACACATAGCAGAGGAAAGAAGGAAAGCTAAAGGCAATGGGGAAAAGGAAAGATTTGCCCAACTGAATGCAGATTTCCAGAGAACAGCAAGGAGAGATAAGGAGGCTTTCCTGAATGAACAATGCAAAGTAATAGAGGAAAACAATAGATTGGGAAGGACTAGAGATCTGTTCAAGAAAATTGGAGAAATCAAGGGAACGTTCCATGCAAAGCTGGCCATGATAAAGGACAAAAACGGTAGGGACCTAACAGAAGCAGAAGAGATTAGGAAAAGATGGCAAGAATACACAGAAGAACTATACAAGAAGGACCTCAATGTCCTTGACAACCACGATGGTATAATCACTGACCTCGAGCCAGACATCCTGGAAAGCGAAGTTAAATGGGCCTTAGAAAGCATTACTAACAACAAAGCTAGTGGAGGTGATGGTATCCCAGCTGAGTTATTCAAAGTCTTAAAAGAAGATGCTGTTAAAGTGCTGCACTCAATTTTCCAACAAATTTGGAAAACACAACAGTGGCCACAGGATTGGAAAAGGTCAGTTTACATTCCAATCCCAAAGAAGGGCAATGTCAAGGAATGTTCAAACTATCGCACAATTGCACTCATTTCACACGCTAGCAAGGTCATGCTCAAAATCCTACAAGCTAGACTTCAACAGTACGTGGATAGAGAATTGCCAGAAGTACAAGCTGGGTTTCGAAGAGGTAGAGGAACTAGAGTTCAAATTGCCAACATTCGCTGGATTATGGAGAAAGCAAGAGAGTACCAGAAAAACATCTACTTCTGCTTCATTGACTATGCTAAAGTCTTTGATTGTGTGGATCACAATAAATTATGGCAGGTTCTTAAAGAGATGGGAGTACCAGACCACCTCACATGTCTCCTGAGAAACCTGTATAAGGGTCAAGAAGCAACAGTTAGAACCGGATATGGAACAACTGATTGGTTTAGCATAGGAAAAGGAGTACGACAAGGATGTATATTGTCACCTTGCTTATTTAATTTATATGCAGAGTACATCATGCGAAATGCTGGCCTGGATGAATCACAAGCCGGAGTTAAGATTGCTGGGGAAAAGATCAATAACCTAAGATATGCAGACGATATCACTCTGATGGCAGAAAGTCAAGAGGACCTAAAGAGCCTTTTGCTCAGGGTGAAAGAGGAGAGCGCAAAAGTGGGCTTGAAGCTCAACATCAAAAAAACTAAGATCATGGCATCTGGGCCCATCACTCCTTGGCAAATAGAAGGGGAAGTCGTAGAAGTAGTGACAGACTTCACGTTCCTAGGATCCCAGATCACTGCAGATGGTGACTGCAGCCATGAAATTAAAAGACGCCTGCTTCTTGGGAGGAAAGCGATGGCAAACCTAAACAGTATGATAAAAAGCAGAGACATCACCTTGCCAACAAAAGTCCGCATGGTCAAAGCAATGGTATTCCCCGTAGTAATGTATGGCTGCGAGAGTTGGACTATAAGGAAGGCCGAGTGCCAAAGAATAGATTCTTTTGAACTATGGTGCTGGAGAAGACTCTTGAGAGTCCCTTGGACTGCAAGGAGATCAAATCAGTCAATCCTAAAAGAAATCAACCCTGATTGTTCCTCGGAAGGCCAGATCCTGAAGCTGAAGCTCAAATACTTTGGCCACCAAATGAGAAGGGAGCATTCACTGGAGAAGACCCTGATGCTGGGAAAGATTGAAGGTCAAAGAAGAAGGGGACGGCAAAGGATGAGATGGTTAGACAGTGTCATTGATGCAACGAACATGAAATTGAGCAAACTTCAGCGGACAGCGGAAGACAGGAGGGCCTGGCGTAATCTGGTCCATGGAGTCGCGAAGAGTCGGACTCGACTGTGCGACTGAACAACAACATTCAAATACGTGGTGACAGTGGCTAGAACTATTTACACAGCAAAATGGAAACTAGACATTTGTTCATGTCTAGAAGAATAGGAAAATAGACCTGCTAAATATGCAGTAATGGCAAAATTAACAACCTATTTGAGAAACAGGTCTATTATGAAATTTGAGGAAAGATGGAGTGTACTAGCAGGACACAAAATTTTGTGCTAGGAGGACACAAAATTAAAGTGAGAAGATATCATATACAAATACATGGTAATGAAATATAAGTAGAATTAAAATCTGTTCCAAATGTAATATCCCAAATATATATGGGTTCTCTATATGAGATACACATAGACTTTCTTTTACACCATGATGTACTACTTATCTGTTAAAGGTTCTAATGAATATGTAGAAGTGGCAAAAATATGTTATATTGAATATATAGTAATGATCTAACCAGTGTAGTCAAAATAGATTAGTTATGAAGTTTGGAACTTAAAACTTAAATGATGAATATAATTGTACTCCAACAGAAATAAGAATTATTGTATTTTATAGATAATACATTTAAAATCATAATGAATGGGATGAAAGGGAAATTATTCTCTATCCTATACGTTATCTAGATACATATAAAAGGCTAGCCATGATCCCAACAACTCACCTTCTACCTGATTGGGCCAGCCTTTCAAGGTCATTTGCATATGTGGGCTGACTGGGTCACACTCCATTCCGCATGTCATCCTCCCCTCCCCCAGTCACTTGGAACACAGAGGTTGTTTGCATATGTGGCCTAATCAGCCCTCGCCTCCAACTGTTTGCTGTTGTTGTTGGGAGTCATTGAATGTGTCCTGAAGTAAAATAAATCTCCTAATCTTCCCCTAAACATTCACTGGGGTTGTCAGTCTCCCTGTGAGGCTTGGAGATCTCCCAGGAATCACTGTGTTCCCCAGCTGCAGACACATCATTTCCTCTATAGAAAATTTCCAGGCTATTACAACTGATCTCCAGATGACCAAGATCAGTTCTCCTGGAGACAATGGCTGCTTTGGGCAGTGGACTCCATGGCATTATACCCTGCTGAGGTCCCTCCCCTCCCCTTAGTATTGCTGCCACCTGGAGATCTCCAAGATCATTTCTCCTGGAGAAAATGGCTGCTTTGGGCAGTGGACTCTATGGCATTGTACCTTGCTGAGGTCCCTCCTCACCCCAAACCCTGTCCTCCCCAGGCTCTACCCCTCAGATCTACAGGTGTTTCCCAACCCAGAGTTGGCAACCCTGTAACTGGCTATGAAACTGCTTTCTAGACCCTTGAAGCCCAGAAAACATGGCATAGGAGGAAGTGTTTTTCTACCTTAGCTGCCACTGCATAGCCCCAAATCAACGTAAGTCAGGAGTGGAGGGAACTATACCTGTTAGCTGGCCTTTAATTGAGGCAGTGGGCATCCATTTGTGACTAGGCTCCCCTCCAGTGACCACAGATCCTGAAAGTCAGACTGGAACCATACTATCTGCCATTGAGGGGCATTGTTGTTTAAATGCAAGTGATCTTATTGAAGTAGGGTTGATGATTTTATGGTTTTTAACTGATTATTGTTATTGTTTTAAATTGTAAATCTGCATTAATTGCAGATATATACAAGTTAGTACCCACCCTGAGCTTCCAATGTGGGGAGGGTGGGATATAAATGTAATGAAATAAATAAATAAAATAAATTACCATGCTCCCATACTACCCACTTGGGGCAGCAAAATGACTTGAAACAGCCCTGCTTTTTAGGTAAGCAGAAGGAAATAAATATGGCTTGCCTCCCTCTACTTTCCCTTTCCCTCCGCTGCTCCACCAGCCACAGACAGGACTCACCTGGGGCCTCTTTCTAGAGCCCATCGAATTTCTTCCCAGAATGGGTCTTACTCCGAGTATACTACATGATTTGTCTTCGACAAATGTAAATATGTTGTATAACCCTATTCTCCCTTTTCTGTACCCTCACTGTTTTTCTAAAGTAAATAATTTTTTAAAAAAGAAGCAGAGAGGCTGAAGTGCATCTTTGTTAAAGTTTGCTATTCCTTCTACTTGCAGAGATGTTAAACTGGTGTATTTCTGAGGTACTTCAGATTTTTATCACACATTTCTCATGAGATGTAGGGTGCGTTCAGACGCGCCGTTTGAGCCACTTTCGTCACGGCTCAGAAACGGCTTTTACATGCGCATTCACACGCCCAACGTCTGTTCACCGTCCCCAGCTGTCGCTTTCTGGAACAAACCCCCCTTTAAAGTGGAGTATTTTGACACCACTTACCAAGTGGGGTTTTCCTGATTCTCCGTTTCAAGCCGCACTTTCCGCTGTCTGATCACTCGTCTTGGTCGAGCCACTTCTGGGAGCCTCTAACCCCCCCCCCTCCGAAAAGCTGCCATGGAAGCCTCAGGCTTCCGCTTTTCGTCCGCCATTTTTTTTATGTGTCGGCGGTATGCGCATGAGCGGAGCTCCGCTCCTACGTTAATAAAACCAGCATTTAAACAGTGCCTGGTTTTAGTGTTTAGACGAGTTTGGGATCTCAAAGAGGCCATTTTTGGGTCAAAAGTTTAAAGGGAAGTGTTTTGTTGAAGGGGTTCGATTGAATTGGAAATAGTGCCATAGTAACACAGCTTGTGCTGGAACTCATTTCACATGATCACTGCAGGGCATGCTTTTGGCGGGAAAGCGACACTCCTCAAAAATGTCTGGCATGAGAGGGACCTCCTGTCGGCGCAGGGAGACCCTGGAGCTCCTAGCTCTCTGGGGGGAGGCTAAAATCCAGGAAGAGCTTAAATGTTCCTCTAGGAACATTGAGATTTTTATGGAGATCGCAAAAGGGATGGCTGCAAAGGGGTTCAGGCAAAGTGCTGAGGAGTGCCGCACTAAGACCAAAAGCCTCGTCTGAAATTCAAGCAGGTGGTGGCCGATAACCAACAATCTGGTGCCTCAACACACACCTGCCCCTTCTATGAGGAGCTGAGTCACATTTTACAGGGGCATGTCAGCGTGACAGGGAGGAGGCTGTCACACAGCTTCCAAGAGAGACAGCTCCTAGCACCAGCCATCAGGGCCTCTCTCCCTCCCCTGAAGCCACCCTTGATCTTTTCCCCCTGGAACAAGAGGGAGCAGGCAACTCATGTGGCAAGTATATATCTGGGTCCATATACAATTGTGAGAGGAATCCACCACCAAGTTACAAAGCAGCCCACCCCACACTCTCCAGTCCTTGCCCTTTGGTGACTGAGGTAATCTCAATGATGTGGACTGTTCTCATGAAACTACAATAGGGGCATTTTGGCTACCAGAACATGTAGCTATTCTCCAAGTACAATCAGGCCTGTGGAAAAACCTGGCAGTATGCCATGATACCCCCCCAGAAACATTACCATGGGTGCGTTCAGACGGCATGGTGGGATTGCTCACGATTTGATTCCTCATCCTTCCCCATTCTTCCTATTGCTCCAGCCACCTGTATCTCAGGAATGGCTGTGTGGTTGCCTGTAATAACTGTGATTCCTGCGTAGCACAGCATGCAGGTCACCCAACCTGGTCAATTGACATCAGGCTCCATTTTCCCTCCATTCCAGAAGGAGACAGGCCCCTGTCACAGGCAGAGGAAGGGGCCGAAGATGATGGTGAGGTGAATATGGAGGCTTTCCCACCTCAGGGGATGACTTCCGCTATGGTTTATTCCTGTCCATACCACTTCACATAATCAACCCCCTCCACCACCCAAAGATCTCACCCTGCCACTTCCCCCTGAGTGTTTACTGGCACATGTGCATTTTAGAACAGTAGAACATAAGAGAAGCCAATGTTGGATCAGGCCAATGGCCCATCTAGTCCAACACTCTGTCACACAGTGGCCAAGAATTACCAGGTGCCATCAGGAGGTCCACCAGTGGGGCCAGGACACTAGAAGCCCTCCCACTGCTGTCCCCCCCCCCTCCCAGCACCAAGAATAGAGTGCATCACCTGCCCCAGACCATGAGTCACACAGCCATTAGTGTCTTTTGCGTAACACTCCTTTTCTCACCTGTACACCACAGGCACATCTGCATCCTCCCAGCCAGAGGCACATGGGAGCCAAACCCACAGTAACCCAACAGGTAAGCCTGAACCCTTGAACCCCAGGTGGTGCTGCATAGCAGGGCATGAGAAGGTGGTGAATGGAGACTACAGCTGCTGCAGGTCAACCACTCCCCATCATATCTTTTCCCGGGGATGGGGGGAATGCATGCAGAGAGGGGGAGGCCAATCATCCAGGTGGCGACTCATCCACTCCTGACACTAGCCATGGATTCAGGAAGAAGCGGGACAAGAGACCCAGAGAACCGTATTCCCCTTAGTGTTCCGCATAATGCGAGATACGGTGGTGTACTCTGGATAATCATTAACTAATGCACAGAGAGGTAGGGAGAAAATGCCCTAACCATAATGATTACTAAAGCCAAGCTCAATGTACTGCAAGACACTGGCATAAACTTGTCCACTTGTGTTACAGGGGGCAATGTCTCAGCAGAGATAACATAAATACCTGAGATCAGTGCCCTCTGTGAGTGCCCCAAGGAAACCGGTCGCAGCCACATGGGATCAGTGCTCAGAAGATTCTTCCCACTGTGCGGCTGTCAGTAGTTGACGTTAAATAGTTCTGGTATTCCAGTGTAAAACCTACATGTATTTAATTTTATCTTCACACATGTAAGTGTGTATTGCTGTTTTTTCTTTTCTTTTTTTGGCGTGTTGTCTGCCTGCTTTGCCAAGCTTGCCTCTGCCCTCAGAGCTGCTGTCTTTTAGGCACTGAGTATGGGGATGCAGTGCCAGAAGCAATCCAGGCATAACAGCGACCCTGTTTTGAAAAATGTAACTTCATAAAGAACTCTGTAAAACAGTAAACAATTAAACAAGTGAAATATTAACAAACCCTTAAAACAGTGCAAACTCAACAGGAACACAACAACAACACAAACAAACAGACTACTCCCCCTCTTCCCCAGCTTCCTCCTCACTCTCCTCGGACTCCTGCTCCTCTGCCTGCGCTGCCACCGCTGCAGTGAGCCTGATGTCTTGAAACTCCCTGCGGAGTCTCACCATTGCCCGCTCCAGAACTTCAATACGGCGTGTATGTCCATCCTCTGAAATGACAAGTACGTGCTCAGCATTAACACCATTATGCACAAGGGAGTCCTAGACACCCACATGACCCCCTATCCACTGTGACTGTGAACTTGGTAGGATGCTCAAGGGGACATCTGAAAGCCACCTTACAGTGTGTTGTCCCTGGCCTAGGGACTCAAGTGGCCAGTTTACCTGACCCAGGACATACCCTGATTGCACCAGGATGGATCCTGCTCCTCAGCTGAGCAACCTTCCCTGTGCACTATTCTAGACACAGGCATTGCCTCTTCCCTAGCCAACACCATTTTTGGGCTGCTCCCTCCAGTGCTCCCCCACTGACCCACAACAATATTGCTTCCCTCCCTCCAACAAAATACACACACTCAGTTGTCACTGAGGCCTCTTGAGGACAACGGCATTTCAAACAAACTGTGGGCGAGAAGCAGCCTCCTTTGCACTGCAGCTGGACCATCCAAAGAGCCAGGTCTGAAATTCTGACATTTCCCACAGAGTGCTCACCATGGGAGAAGTGATGTCCAACACTGGTGCTGGTTCTCACTACACAGGAAGCCACTTAACACAAACTTACAGGATTCCAAAGGCAGGGGCAGAGGGGCTCTGACCTTCTCAGTAAACCGCAGTGTTGTGTTGTGTTGTTATGGTTGTTGTTATTTCAGTTGTCGGTTTTTTAGGTTCACCACAGCAGTGGTAGCTGTTC
Source organism: Gekko gecko (assembly GCA_029375565.1). Classification (NCBI taxonomy): domain Eukaryota; kingdom Metazoa; phylum Chordata; class Lepidosauria; order Squamata; family Gekkonidae; genus Gekko; species Gekko gecko. The sequence goes on from JAPDNY010000001.1 coordinate 192,316,049, forward strand.
AATAAAATATGTGCTGCTACCTGCCTGTGTGCCCTGGATGTCTCTCATATTCCTACTGTTGATCACAGGACCGGGCCCGAAAGGATACTCACGGGTCCGCCGAGTCATATCCACACTCGCCCTGAGCAGCTCCATGCTGGCCTGGATCTTCTCTAGGGTGGCCTGCATCAGGTCCAGCTGCTGGTCTTGAGTAGGGGGAGGGGCCTCTGCTGCAACAGCCTGGTCCCCGTAGCTCGGCTCACCAACTGCTGCGAGAGAATGGGTAGCCCTTAGCATGTGCAAAGTTATTCCTTGGCAAGACAAGCAATGGCCCTTGCTCTTACCACTTGGGGACTCGGAGGTGGCCTCTGGTGCTGCTTCCTGCCCCCCTGACTGGGTGGAGGTCGTCTCCTCTATGTCAACTGACCCTAAAATGAGTGGTTGAAAATCAAAGGTTAATAGGGTCAGGCAAACATACACACTTCCTCAGTCAGGCACTAAGGTTTACATCCCAATATAGTTACCACTCCAGGCACTGATCCTTGTGCATGGACAGATGACTTCCCAATAATACATCTAAATTTACCTCTATCGCTCACCACAGGGGATCCTGCAGTCTGCACTGCCACGCTCACACATAGTCCTGTTGAAAATGACACAGGAGGAAATATGCTTATTATAAGTTTTGCTGTGTTCTCTCGGCCAGGTCCCCCCTTTTACTCACTGTATGGTGCTCTAATCTCCTGAGGACCCACTTACACTTCTCATAGGGTGCAAGGCTAAGCCAACTGTGCTTTCCCAATCTAGAGCCAGACATCCATCAAACTCCATGGTTCTGTCATGTGGGTCATGGAAAACCTCAGAAGACCATGCTAATCTGACCTTGTGGTAGGGATTCCAATTCAACCTAACCTGTAACCATTGCTCCCTCTCAGCAGAGGAGTCTGTGAGCTGGAGGCCATAGAACTGCAATCCTGCTAACAGCAGTTCAGTTTAGAGGGAACACTGGCTGCAACTGGTATGGAGAAGACAGATATCCACTGGCAACAGCCTCCCAGATCTGCAGTGATCTGTCAAACGGCGTGCAGTGCCAGAGTACACTAGCGGACCCCCCCCCTGAAACGTTTCCCTTCCTTTTCTGCTTGTGATTATTTTCTTAGAAAGTTGGGTCCTTTTACACGGAGAGAAAAAGGGAGTGATGCTACAGCCACTCCCCCTACCTGTGCAATGTGTGCTATATTAGCTTACCGGATGCATTCCCCCTTTCAGGAGAGGATCCCGGGGAGTCTTGTAGTGCTGCCTGTCTACAGCTCCGTTTTGGCCGTTAGGATTCTATGGGAAAGGGGAAGGGAAAAGTTGGTGGGGCATGTAAGTGACAACTAATGGTGCACTCCACTATAAAGAGGGGAGGGGCGCATTGTACTCACTGGCAGGTCTCCGCTTCTCCCAGCTGGGGTTGCCCGCTTGATCCCACAGTCTGCGGAGCAGATTAAATCTGGGTGGCCGGCCACTGACGGGGTATCCCCCCATAGCCCTCTAGCGCTTCAAAAAATGCAGCTTTTGAACTTGGCGCGACATTGAGCCGCGCTTCTGGGGTGGCCTGCCTCAGTCAGTGCGGTGGCCACCTCCTCAAATAAGCTGAAAGTTTCCATGTGGGTGCTCGTCATCACCCGGTCACCATAGCCCTTCTCCCACAGGAAAATCAACATGAGCTCTAGCTCATCCTCTTGCCAGAACACACCCTTTTGCGGTGAGGCAGCCATCCCTCCATGAAGTTCAAGCAAGAATGTTGATGCGCATGTACACTTGGGTTAGAGAAGCGCGCGAACGCTCAATCGTGTGCTTCTTCTGAATGAATGTCAGGGATTGGGGGGGGTGGATTTTGAAGATTTTTTTGACGCTTCCCTGGAGCCAATTGGCTACTTTGGGACTCTGGAACTCAAACTGTCCTGTGGGGGGAGTGGAAGTTTTTGGAGAGATCAAGGAGAAGTCTTTGGAGGCACAGATTAGTTATAACAGTTTATGGGCTGACTTTGCAAAACTTCCAGGAGTGTCCCCCATTGTCCCTGGGATAGTGGCCACAGTGGTAGACCACTGTACTCCTCCACAGAAGTGTCCACCCTTGGGTCGATTACTATCAAATCCCCCCCCCCTCCGGCGCGTTGATTACCGAGGTCTAAATTTCAAGCGTTACTTTGCTCATGCGCACTTACGCCCCGCGCCCAAAACTTTACAATGGTGGCAGCGAGGCGTTTGGGCGTTTTTTGGCAGGAGGAGGAAGTGGAGAGCCTCCTGGAACTCCTGCATGACATGGATGCTGGGCCGATGGTTATGCCCAGCACCCACATGCCCACAATGGCCATTTTCAAAAGGGTAGCCAGGCGCCTCACTGTGCAAGGCTACCCCAGGTCCGGCTCACAATGCCAGGCAAAATTCAAAAGGGTGAAGGGGGCATTTTTCAATGCGCTCGAAGACTGGGGGGGCTTCCCCCCAGGAGTCACCGGCCTCCCCACTTCCATTCCATGGCATGTCTGTGGACGCAGGCAGGAAGACCAAGTTGGGATGAAAGAAGGACCCCACGTAAGCCTTTAAGTTTCTTCCGCCTCTTCTACTCCCCCTTTTCCAGTGCACCCTTGGCAACCTCAGTGCAAGGAGGGTATGTTTTCCCTACCTAGGGGGAAATGTATCCCAAAACCAGGTCTGCTGACAGACACTGCAGCTGTGGGGAAATAAATTTCTCTAAGGGATTTGGCCAGTGGCATATAGGGGGTAATGTTTACCTCCTTTGGTAGATATGTTACGTACAGTAAACCTTACTTGACTGTCATTAATTCCCCCCAAAACCAGGTTTTGATTTAGTGTACCTTATTTAGTTGCTTGTAACATCTTCACATGTACAAGGAAAAGAAATGCATGTCTGATTGGTCCAGCAATAACTGCCATCCTCATCTTAACCAATACACTTTTCTCTCTTTAGACACACCTTGAGTACGGAGAAGGGGATGGTCCCAGAGAGCCCGGGTACTCATGCCCACCTCCTCCTCTGAGGATGCAGCCATAGAGGATCCGGGGCAAGGACCATCTGCAGGTGAGTGAGCCTTTTGTGATTACATCCTTCACACACACACCCATTCATTTATGTGACTACTGAAATGACAGCTAATCCCTTTTCCAACCCCCCCCCCCGACCACTGGTAAACCGTGACCTGAACAAATCTACCCCTCCTTTTCCTGTGGCCGGACCCTCCCAGCCACCGATGGAGAACCTGACCCTTCTCTCTGGGGATACTGGAGCAGGTGAGGGGACGATATGAATAACCCACTGACTGCAAATCCCAAATCTGACGTTGAGCTGAAGTTAAATGTTGCCCCCTGCAGGGACCACCTCTCCTCTCCCATCAATGGAAGGTGAGCCACAGCAGGCTGTGCAACCGCCTGGAGGTGTGGTGGTGGTGGTGCCTTCGGGGGACACCGGAGAGGGTGAGTGGAGAGTGTCACTCCAGTTGTTCTTGAATGGCTGCTAGATTTCCCACACCCCTTGATTTGGAGATATTTCTGCAAATTCGAAGCAGACCAAAATGCCCAGCACACATTGCAGACAGCTGTCTGTCCACCCGTCGTGTTTTGGGAATAATTTGTGTTGAGCGACCACAGCAGCTGTTGTTGTTTGGAAGGTTACGGTGCATATGGAGTTGCAGTGTTGATGGAAACAGCAACTTGCGAGGCCACAGTGCCACATTTACTGTACCTCTGTAAGTACTCACACAGGTCTACTGCTGTTTGGAGAAAGCTCGTTGGACCACAACCTCAAACAAACTGTGTGCATTTCAGATCTGATGACTGAGGAGCAGGAACAGGGGCTGTGTGGTGGAGAACCCATCCGGGTTATTTCCTCTGCAGATTCGGCTGCAGGTAAGATTATCCTCAGGCTGCCCTATGGGGAATGCACTTCTTGCTCTGATGATGAGCTGTACCCTATTGCCCGTAGGTCAAGCGGTGTCACCCCAGGCTGCCGTGGCTGTGGAGGTAGTGAGGTCCTGCCCTGGTTGCCAGGATGTGGAGTGTCAGCTCCGTGAATTCGAGGACAGGGTGGACACCAGATGTAAATCCACTCTGTTAGGTCTTGCTGGGCACACCCTATCCAGGAGTAATCTGGACCCCATGAGACGTCCAGGCCACTGTGAATTGTGGTGGCAGTCCAGGTGACCAGTCCCAGGGAAGGGCTGGGGTTTTTCAACAACAAGAAGGAGGGCTGAAAGCTAACCCCATCTTGAGCCCAAGCATCTCCAGAGATAGGGTGATGGGGGTGTGGGGACAGAGGACCTGTGTTTTAACTCCTGTTTGTTTTCTGTGCCTCGTTGTGTTAAGTTCCTGGGATTATTCCCCTTGCCTAAATTATCCATAGTCCGATTACACCTTTTTGAGGTTCAGGGCCTGGTGTGCCTTGGCCACTTAGTTCTTCCCAGGTTAGGACATTACCAGGGGCAAAAGGGAGGCCAGAGAAGCCAAACGGGACCAAATTGGGGGTTGCCAATTCTCCAGGGGTTGCCCAAAGATTGTAGTACCAACTTCCCAAGGTTGGGGAATCAGCCAGAGGGGTCTTGCTGTCTTTCTAGCAAGGCGGTATCAATGTGAGTGCCATCAGTGAGTGATGGCAGCAAGTAATGAGGGAAATAGCCCCATGAGGCAATGTGGGCAAGTGAACACATGGGCTTGTGGGGCATGTGCATTTGCTGACATGGTTTCCTTTCTGAAATACCAGTCCCCAGCATATGGGCCACTGTTACTGATATGTGATGATCTGACTGCCACAGCCAACTGTAATCCCAAGGTGGATTCCACAACAAGGCCATGTCTAATTCCCCCCCCCTTCTTTCACTCCACAGTCCATCAGGTGCTCAACCTGATTAACACCCTGAGGCAGGTTGTGCGGCGTCTGTGCACTAACGTTGCGCACATGGAGCACGCATCTCAAGCTGCCAATCTGGAGCTGGCGCCTGCGAGGGAGGAAGACTAGTGTAAATGTTATAGTTTTTTTTAAGTTCTAAATGTTGTTAAAAGGTTAAAATAAATTTTATATTTGTTCTTTAGAGGCTTATGTGTCAATTAATTTCTTTGGTAAACCAAATGAGCCTTCCCGTCCACCACCGAGCATGTCTCTACTGAAAGGGGACAACGGAAGGCAGGTCTACTCCCCATGGGGAAACTGGTAGCGCAGGTCCAGGAAAACACAGCTCAGCCTTTCTGTTGAGTAAAGTTTTTAATGAACAACAAAATCTAAGATAAACAAAGTATTTTTTTAACAAACGACAACAGCATCAACAAGAATTCATAACATATTTACCAAAGGCCCGCTGTGGTGTCAGCACTCCCGTGAAGGGAGTAATCAGCCAGCGGCGCACGGGGTACGCGACATCAGCTATCACCAGGGGAGGGATCTGAACCCCCTCAATTGTCACTGTGGGGTTTCCGGGCACAAATACTCCGCGGTCCATTGCCCGAATGAGCCTGGAGCGCCTGAGTAGGTGAGCATCATGGCTCCTATCCCTGTTGATTCCTATGGGGAGGTATCAGAGCTCCAGCCCACACCTGGAGGTTGGCAAGCCTATCCTTGATACCATTTCACGAGGTGTAGTAGTTAGGAGCATGGACTCTAGTCTCGGAGAACTGGGTTTTATTCCCCATTGCTCTTTCACATGCAGCTGCTGGTGTGACCCTGGGTCAGTCGCAAGTTATTTCAGAGCTGTTCCTGAAAGAGCAGTTATTGAAAGAGCTCTCTCAGCCCCAGCTGAGAGTGGGGAGTCCAGGAAAACACAGCTCAGCCTTTCTGCTGAGTAAAGTTTTTACTGCACAACAAAATCTAAGACAAACAAAGTATTTTTTAACAAATGACAACAGCATCAACAAGAATTCATAACGTATTTACATAAAGCAGGTTTTATAAATGTGGGGACATGGCGTGCTGGGGAAAGTCAGAGTTGTCAGTGCCTGCGCCACCTCTGCAACCACTGGGTGATTGCGGCACGCACTGCCCTCCCCTCCTCACGGTGTCCCTCATTCCCTCCTGGCTGGGGTTGCTGCGAGAGAGAAGTGCTGTGTTGCACCGTGGCCTCCATAATGACCGGGTGGCCACGCTTCTCACAGATGTTGTGCAGTACTGCACAGGAGCACAGCACTGCATTGAGGTTCTGCTGTTCCACCTGCAGCGTGACCCCTAGGCACCTCCAGCGAGCCTTTAGCCGACCAAAGGCCCGCTCTACCACACACCTGGCCCTCCTGTGTGCCCTGTTGAAGACTGCCTGCTGTGGTGTCAGCACTCCCGTGTAGGGAGTAATCAGCCAGCGGCGCATGGGGTACCCGACATCAGCTCTCACCAGGGGAGGGATCTGAACCCCCTCAATTGTCACTGTGGGGTTTCCGGGCACAAATACTCCGCGGTCCATTGCCCAAATGAGCCTGGAGCGCCTGAGTAGGTGTGCGTCATGGCTCCTGCCGGGTTCACCCACTGTAACGTCAATGAAGCATCCTCGGTGGTCCACAGTTCCCTGCAGGAGGACTGAGTGGAAGTGCTTCCTGTTGTAGAAGTCTGCGGCTTGCCCTGGTGGTGCCCAGATTGGGATGTGACAGCCATCCAGGGCTCCCACACAGTGTGGAAACCCAAGCTCCTCGAACCCCAGCATGACCTGGCAAAGGTAAAGGATAACATCAGTGTTCATGGCTCAGGCTACCTTGCTCTACCTAGATTTATGCAGACAAGAACGTGACCAAGGAGGAGGCCAAGATCTTGGTAGCGCCCGTTGTATTCCTTTTACAACAGGCTTTGCTACTAGTGTTCTTATAAAGATAATAGAGCTGAACAGAGACTATGGCTGAGTTCAAACTGGCAGTTTGCCCTGCTATAGCCACGTTTCAGCCACGTTTTACAAGCGGATTAAAGGAGGCATTCACACAGGCACATCTGCCTGGCAGTCCCCACCCATAGTCAACCTGTGCTGTTCTGCTTCACTCCCGTGTTTAAAAGATACCTGGTAATAGCAAATCCCTGAGAGCCCATTTATCCTGCTTCATTCTGCTTCTGAGAACTATGAATGCCAACCCGAAAAGCCAGGAGCAACCCATGTTACGCATAAGGCAGCAGCGATATAATTGGCTGTGCTCCACTCTACCGCCTAATGCGGTGCCAGTGCAATGGGATCCTCCCCAAATCAGCCGGATGCACTTATGTGTGGGCACATAGCTGAATTACCAGAGAAAAGCCATTTACAGCCGTGCCTCCGGGCCAGCAGTCTGAATGCTCCCGTGCGCCTCCTCCCGGTATGCTCCTGCATCAGTCGGCGCAGTGTGACTGGGGCTTTTTTGCCATGACTGGCTCCCGCTTCAAACTGCCAGTCTGAACTCAGCCTATTGCTAAACAGTTCTGCTTATAAATGGAAAGGGACAGTGGACCATACCTGGACTATCTGTTTACTGTGTGTATTATCCTGCTGTCACTGCATTATTTTCTGATGTAATATTACTTTTCCACATTGTATCTAATGATGTAATACCATTTTTTCTGCCTTATATCTGCATTCTGAGTCATATCTAATATTCTATGCTTGTTTCAGATTTCTGTAATTCTATTCCTAGTACATGTCTCATGCTATTGTTTGCATTCATTTAATCTGCCTTAAGTCCTAGTGAGAAAAGCCAACTATAAACATAGAAAATTAATAAAATAATATAAATTTTATTTTACTGACATCACTCAGGCATTCAGAGTAAATAAATTGATGTTTCTGAAGAAAATTTGGAACCTTTGTAATGTTTAATTTTTTTTCTCTATGGAAAGATTATCTGTTGGTGCTACTGTAGAAAGAATCTACTTCATGTATGAATGTCCAAGATATATTGCATAGTGTCATGGATAGAGCTGTTAACTTAATCATATTTAAGTTATTCAAATACTTAGAACCAATCGCTTAAAGCTCCAAAAGCACTCAGTGCCTCTTAAAGGTAAAAGTTTCCCTTGCTCGAAGGGAATCTGACTCTAGGTGGTGATGCTGATCTCTGTTTCCAAGCCAAAGAGCCAGCGCTGTCTGAAGAAATTTCTGTGGTCATGTGACCAGCATGACTAGACGCCGAGGCACATGGAATGCTGTTACCTTCACACCGAAGCAATACCTATTTATCTACTTGCAATTTCTTGCTTTTGAACTGCTAGGTTGGCAGGAGCTGGGACTAGAGACAGGAGCTCACGCTGTCACATGGCATTAGGGCCTTGAACTGCTGAACTACTGGCCATCCAGTCTGCAGTTCAATGTCTTAACCTCTGAGCCACCACGGCCCTTCAGTGCCTCTTACAACATTTTCTAGGTGTCTATAAATTTTTTTACAATGCCTCTTACAATATAATAAAAATGTATAGACTCCTAGAAAACAAAATAAATACAATTTAAAAAATAAAAGTAAGGGTAAAGCCGCTATAGTGACCATTCTTCCTATAAAGCCTTCTGTCAAATAGAGTGGTAGGAAAGGGAGTTATTTAACTTTGACAAGACAAAAAGGCTCTGTTTCTGCTGATGTGGCTTCTAATGGAGACAGAATGTGAAGCAGGACCTTGGATAATGGAAAAAAACAGTAGTTGGCTAAATCCTTCTAAATGGAACTTTCACAGTCTCTGTGCACTTCTACACATATGGGTTTGCTGCCCATGCTTCTAGAGTTTTAGCCCCAAGGAACTGACACTCAAATCCCCTGCTAAGGCAGAATTTTGCTTCATGCATGTTTCAAGGGCAGACATAAACATTTTCTCTGCCAGGTCTTTTCTGTTCAGTGCATTAGCCACAAATCAGAGGATCTACTTTCCAAGGACTATTCTTAGGTTTTCAGTATGTGTTTATTTCCTAGTCTGTGTATTTTCTCCCTTTTCTCTAATAACCCTCTGTGGCATAATCCATGTTTAAAGATTGCCACTCATATGTAAATAAGTGTCCCTGGGAAGATGATAGTGTTGATAGCTGCTTGCTGTCTTAGATATTAAGCAGGCTGGGTCTTCTAATCTCTATATGTTCTTTTATGACACTGTGCTAGTACTTAATCCAGCGCCTGAATTGCTGCCTCAGCTTTGGTGATATCTGTGGCATTATGTCCTATGTCTTTCACAGTTTCACCTACTTTTTTCCAACCTTGGAGAAAGCATGAAATCTGCTTCCCTGGGTGCATTCAGACGGGCCGTTTAGTCCACTTTCAGCACGCTTCAGTAATGGATTTTATATCCATATGCACACACCCAACATCTGTGCACCATCCCTAGCCGTCGCTTTCCAGCTCAAACCCCCTTTAAAATGGAGTATTTTGTTACCAGGTCCCCAAATGGTATTTTCTTGATTCCTTGGTTCTAGCTGTACTTTTCTGATGTCTGATTGCTCCTGCAGGTCCGAGCCACTTCCGCTCGGAAGCCCAAGGCTTCTGCTCTTTGCCCGCCGTTTTATTTTAGTGTCGGTGGTATGTGCACAGGCAACGCTCCACTCCCGCATTATTAAAAACAATGTTTAAACAGTGCCTAGTTTTGTTGGTTAGATGAGTTCAGGATCTCACGGAGGCCAGTTTGGGGTAAAAGTTTAAAGGGAAGTGTTCCTTTAAAGTTTAAAAGGAAGTGTTACAGCAGTTGGATTGAAGTGGAAATTGGTATTCTGTGCACACACAAAAATTTTAATTCTACAGATGGCCGCCTGTGCGCATGCCCAAACTGAGAGAAACACCCCCACACACACTGACGCATGCTCCCGTGTGTGGATGGTGGGGAGTGATGTGGCTGCGCAGCAATCCGGAACAAGGAGATAAGTGTGATCGCGATTCTCCAGGTTAAAAAAAAAATGCATTGGGACTGGAGCAATTTAAACCTCTCCCAGCACGCCGTCTGACCACACCCTCTGTCTCACTTTCCTGTGCCTCATCCCAGGTTTTGTCACATACCTGCCTTCCTCACTGCACTGGGGATCCCTGCAGGAAACAGTGTTCTAAGATAGAAATGTGGCTCAGATTTAAAACAACAAAACAAAAACTGTGCCGATAACCAAGGTATGGGATCACTTGACAGAGACAATAATGTTTACTTGAAATAGCAGAAACTGAGGGAAATATTAACAGCTAACAGGAGGTATGGGATTTCATGGGGGGGGGTGCTTTTCAATACTGTTGTATATATTATGTTGCACTCTGGTTAAACTGTTCACAGCACCCAGCTGTAATTCAGTAATGTTCTCTGTTCCAGGACAGTTCAAGGGGACTAAATGAATCATCCAACTCCTACACTGTCCTTAAAATCTGCTTCTCTCCTGTTAAGCTAATGCATCCTGTTAATGCAGCCACCAGACTCTCATGTCTGCATCCTAACTTCCAACTGTCAAAACTTAACTGGCTTTTTCCACTTTCCAGCCCCACTGATGGAGCCACATTCTCATTGGCTTTTCTGTTACTGAGTGTTTTTCCCCTCTCTTTGTCAAAGCTATGTTATGTGTTGTATGATGATGACAGAGGCAATAAGGAAATATATAGATAAAAATCCTACAAACCAAACACACTTCAACTAAACAGTCTTTTTTCAGTAGTCTTTAAAATATGGTATTGTTCCTTGGAGGTACATACACATGAATAATAAAATGCCAAGAATATAAACAAAATATAGTCAGACTAAGCCTCTTCAATAACTCTACCCATGTTTTGAAAAACCTAAAAATATGTTCAAAAAAAGAAAAATTACAACTTCTTTTAATTTTTTTAAAAAATTGTTAAAACATTTTATACCAAAAACAATATATCTTTTAATTTGATTTTTTAAAGTTGAATATTTATACCAATCATGATATATTATTTTCACTGTATAATACATTTGCAAGATCATTAAAGTCTTCCTTTGATAATCAGTGGAATATGTTGTCAAAAAGATAATTTCCATCTCCTAGGAGTTTAAAAAGTAATATTGCTGCAGTTATGTACAACACTGCAGTTGGTATCTAAATCAGATGTGTTTAGTCTATAAGATTTTTATCTATATATTAGTTTGTTCTATATGCTATTTTATGTTTTCTAATTTAGATATACTATATTCATTAAAGCAGACTTTTTCTTCTAGGCTCATGTATCTTTTTGTAATAGAAATTTTCTGTTCCTCAATCTTTTCTGGTTCATCCTAGCCAACTAAACCTAGCCAACACAGCAGGTTCCCTAAGTAACATCCCTCATCATTACTATGATTAGTTAAACTTATATCCCACCCTACCCCACAAGTGGGCTCAGGGTGTCTCACAACATTTAAAATAACAATAAAACTGGTAATATAAAAACTATTAGACAGTTTAAAAAATCAAAGCAAGATGACACAAAAACACCAACAGTGCAACATCTCCTGTAGCATTTTAAACAGACGGTAAGGTAGCCCGATTTATAAGTTTTAAAACAGATGGTGGTTGGTACCCTGATATACACAGGGCACGTACCAAGGGCACCAAAGGCAGGGGAGGCTGAGTTGGTTTAACACCTGCCACCTCAACCAAAGGCCTGACAGAGCAGCGCTGTCTTATAGTCCCTGCAGAACTGTAATAGGTCCCACAGGGCTCTGATCTCAGGTGGGAGTATGTTCTACCAGGCCAGGGCCAGGGCAGAGAAAGCCCTGGCCCTGGTTGAGGCTAAACAGACGTCTCTCAGGCCAGGGATTACCAGGAGGTTTTGATCTGTGGAGCACAAGGCTCTCCAGGGCACATATGGGGAGGTGGTCCCATAGATATGCTGGTCCCAGGCCACGTAGAGCTTTGAAGGTCAGTACCATCGCCTTGAACTGGATTCAGTATTTAATTGGCAGCCAGTGCAGTTGGTGAAGCACTGGCTGGATGCATGCCTGCACGGGCATTGCCGTCAACAGATGCACCACTGCATTCTGCACTAGCTGAAGTTTCTGGATCAAGTTTAAGGGTAGCCCGGTGTGGTGCGAGTTACAGTAATCCAGCCTGGAAGCGACCATTGTGTTCTGAGAGTCCTGAGAGGTGAGATAGGGAACCAACTGCCTAATCAGCCGAAGATGATAAAAGGCCAATCTGGCAACTGTGGTGACCTGGGCCTCCATTGAAAGCAGGGGATCCAGGATCACCCTAAAACTCCTCACGTTCTGCGTTGGTGCCAGTGATGCCCCTCTGAGCACTGGGAGCCAGATTCCTGATCCCACACTCCCACAGCTCAGATACAGGACCTCCTTCAGCTCTCAAGCCCTAAATTATAGGAGGAGTTAGTCCTTTAGGTATTCATGGTAAATTCCATTTAGGAATTTAAAGGAATTTCTGTTTGGAAGCCAATGTTAGTGGAATAGCTCTATCAAGGTGCTGGTGTTGACCTTTAAAGCCATATACAGCTTGAGACCAACCCCTTCCAAACCTACCTGACCATTCCAAGTCATCTTCAAAGACCAATGCCTTCTCATACTAGGCAGGTAGCAACCTGGGAAAAGGCTTTCTTGGTTGTGGCACCAAAACCCTGGAACTCTTGCACCGGGGAGTCACCTGCCCACTTCTGTTGCCATCTTCCAACAGTGGGTGAAGACTTTTTTTGTTTCCTGCCCTACGTCTTAGTTGTTTTTATGTTTATGTATGTATATTTTAGCTTTGGTTTCAAATATTATTGTTGGTTTTAGTGGTTTTAAGATGTCATTCTATTATGTATGTTTTTAATGTCAGCAGACCAGGTGGCCCTAATGAGGGCAGAAAGATAGGATATAAATCTTATAAATAATAATAACTTAATATTATTGTAGCATGCCTCCCAGTGAAGACCTTAGCAGCTTCATTCTGTACCAATTGTCCTTTCCAAACCATCCTCAAGGGCAGCCCCACACACAACACATTACAGTATTCAAGTCTGGATGTTACTAAGATGTGTGTAACTAGCAATGTCAGCTTTATCCAGCAACAGAAGAAACCTGTGTGATATTACTGTTACTACCTGTGATAATTTCTACAGTCCATATTACACTGCCTATGTTTCAGTGTTGTTGTTTTTTACAACTGATAGTATTTTGCCTGTTGTCCCAATCTTCAAGAAGGGGAAAAAGACGGACCCAGGAAATTATAGGCCTGTCAGTTTGACATCAATACCTGGGAAAATTCTGGAGCAGATTATTAAACGCTCTGTCTGTGAACACCTTGAACAAAATGAGTTAATTGGTAATAGCCAGCATGGGTTTATGAAGAATAAGTCATGCCAGACTAACCTTATCTCCTTTTTTGACAGAGTTACTAAAATGGTTGACTCTGGCAATGCCATGGATATAGTGTATCTGGATTTCAGTAAAGCATTTGACAAAGTTTCTCATGATATCCTTGAGGATAAGCTGGTTAAGTGTGGGCTGGATGGCGCAACTGTTGGGTGGATTCATGATTGGTTGAAAAATTGTATCCAACAAGTGCTCGTAAATGGCTCTGCGTCTACGTGGAGGGAAGTCTCAAGTGGAGTACCACAGGGCTCGGTCCTGGGCCCGGTGTTATTCAATGTTTTTATAAATGACCTGGATGAAGACATAGAGGGGATGCTTATCAAATTTGCAGATGACACGAAGCTGGGTGGGATTGCTAATTCTGAAAAAGACAGAGTCAGGATTCAGAAGGATCTTGATAGGCTGGAACAGTGGGCTGAGACAAATAAAATGAATTTCTATAGAGATAAGTGCAAAGTCCTACACTTAGGTACAAAAAATCAAAGGCACAGATATAGAATGGGAGGGACTTGGCTTGACAGCAGCACATGTGAAAGGGATCTAGGTGTTATGGTTGATCACAAGCTAAACATGAGCCTGCAGTGTGATGCGGCTGTGAAGAAAGCTAATGCAATCTTAGGATGCATTAGCAGAAGCATTGTGTCCAGATCACAGGAGATGGTAGTTCCGCTGTATTCTGCTATGGTCAGGCCCCACCTGGAGTACTGTGTCCAGTTTTGGGCACCACATTTTCGGAAGGATGTTGACAAACTCGAGCGGGTCCAGAGGAGGGCGACCAGGATGGTGAGAGGGTTGGAGTCCAAGTCTTATGAGGAAAGGCTGAGGGGGTTGGGTATGTTTAGCCTGGGAAAGAGAAGGTTTAGAGGGGACATGATTGCAGTCTTCAAGTATTTGAAGGGCTGTCATGTAGAAGATGGAGTGGATCTATTCTCTCTTGCTCCGGATTGCAAGACTAGATCTAATGGGTGGAAATTACAGGGGAGTCGTTACCGGCTTAATATCAGGAGAAACTTCCTGACTGTAAGAGTGGTTGAGCAGTGGAACAGACTGCCTCGGAAGGTGGTGGATGCTCCTTCACTGGACGTTTTCAAGAGGAGACTGGACAACCATCTTTTGGGCATGTTGTAGGTATGTAGGGGTTTCGGCTGTGTTCCTGCAGAGTGCAGGGGATTGGACTAGATGGCCTGCAAGGTCCCTTCCAGCTCTAACATTCTATGATTTTATGATTCTATGATCCTTATTCCACAATCTCAATGCTCATACTGTCAAACTCTTTTTATGAGTACCATTGCGACTACTCAAACGTTAGTTCTGAACCTTCTGGATTTGGTTCATGCTCTAGTGTGAGCTTATCAAAGGGAAGCTAATGTTCTTTCCTCTTCTGACACAGAATCCAGCAAAGTCCAATTCATCTTGCAAAGGCCTGTGTAAAACAGTCTCCATATCATAATGAGAATGGCCATTGCTCACCCCTTCCTTGAAAGGACTTCAGACTACAAAAAACAGATCAATGGTTGGTCCACATATAGAACTTGAAATTCATCAGCTGTAGTTACTGACTGAGGTTATACCAACTGGCCTGGTGTGATACTCCTTGTCCAGCTGTTTTGCCCATGCTTAAGACTCTCTGAGAAGCCTCTAGAATCTCATGGAATGCCCTGAGCTGGAAGGACCACGCAAGCCTGATCTTGTCAGATCTTGGAACCCAAGCAGGGCCAACTCTGGCAAGTACTTGGATGAGAGACCTCCAAGGAATACTGGGGCTGGAATGCAGAGGCAGGATACAGCAAGCCACTTCTCTGAACATCCAAGCCCCACTAGGGGTCACCAGAAGTCAGTCATGACTTCCAGGTGCACACGTGTGTGCACACACACACAATACCAAAAAAAGAGAGAAAAAAATAGAATCTTATGAAACAAAGCCTTGTCTGTAGCATAGTCTAGGTACCTTGACTAGGCATGCAAGGTCCAGCAACTGGCTTTTGCCCTGCCTTTCCTCTCACAACCCTGAACTCTATTATAATTTGGCACCTCACAGTAATATTGTGTCTGCTCCATACATTTAATGTAACAGAGCACAAGTTTTTATTCAAAAGCAGTGCTTTCTATATCTTTCTGCAGCTATTATGTCTATATTAACAACTTGCAGGAGCAAATAACTCCTGTTAACTTCATAGCAGAGGATAAATACCTTATCAGTACAGGTAGAGGCTTTCTGATTCTTCAAGCAACGAATTAATACCAGCATGTTAGTACTGTCTGCAGCCCGCAAATAACTGCATGTGCAAGTGTCATGCAGGGCTTCCTAGATGGAAAAAGAAGAAGGGCTGGTTTTTTGGTCCTCACTATCTTACTGAATAAGGAGCTGCGGTGGCTCAAGTGGTTAAGATGCTGAACTGCAGGCTGTGGAAGGTCAGTAGTTCAGCAGTTCGAGACCCGAGAGTGCCGCATGACGGAGTGAGCTCCCGTCTCTAGTTCCAGCTCCTGCCAACCTAGCACTTCGAAAGCAAGAAATTGCAAGTAGATAAATAGGGACCACTTCGGTGGGAAGGTAACAGCGTTCCGTGCGGCTTGGTGTTTAGTCATGCCGGCCACATGACCACGGAAATGTCTTCGGACAGCGCTGGCTCTTCGACTTTGAAACGGAGATGAGCACCGCAACCCTAGAGTCGGATTCGACTGGCTTTCGAGCAAGGGAACCTTTACCTTATCTTACTGAATATGCTGTCAAATCTGACTCTGTCCCAACCTTGTATCCATTAATGTACTGCATACTGCTGCGCTGCTTAAGCAAGGAAATTCCCAGCTCTCTACATATTCCCATATCCCAGGCTGACCCCAGCTTCTCCTGGTAGTTCATTGTTCTGAAACAGGGCAGAACCTTCAAACCATTTTGGACCTGTACAGAATGAGTGTATTTGTCCCTTGCAAAAAGAATTCAGATGCTGTCCATTGCAAATATCATCTCTCTGCTGGAAAAGAGCAAATGTTTTTCTTCCATAATTTTAAAAGATGCCTGCTTCCATATCACCATCTGGCTTCATCATAGGAGTTTCAAGTGCTCTCTTTAGAACTGATGCTCAGACCTTGCATCTTCATCAAATGCATAGCTTCACTGAGGTTCCAGAACAGAATGAACTTTCTCTACATAGATATTTGGTTTTTCTCCATATCCCAAAGACTGGGGCTTTATAATGATATGGAATATCCTTCAATCCATCCTTTCTGATCATATTTATTGGAGCACTTCCTGATTCCTCAGTAGACTAATCCTTTAAAAAAATTCTGGCAGGGCTCAAATCATCTTAGAAATACTTATTGTGTCCAGCAACAACTACTTTACTTACACTTTCTAGGCTCAAAACATACTCCTTCCAGCTTTGGATCTTTTAGGTACTTAACATACATCAAGACAGGCAATCAATTCAAGTGAGTTTGCCATTTGTCATCATTACATTCTTGTTCTAGTGGATGGATGCTGCAGAGCTCACAATGGGCATCTCTTGTTTTTTACCCTCCTGCTGCCCTCTCTTATGGTTATTATGGATTCCTTCCTTTAAGGTTGGGGAATGCATTGTGGACCATTACAGTCGATCACCCTTGGTCTCCAACCAAAAAGAATATGCATATCTTTTGTTTTAAATTTTCCACAATTCAGAGAGCTTTAATGGCATTCTTCCTTACTGTAGCTGGTGACGTAGATAACTATCACAGATATGGTGAAGTTCCACATTACCCAACAGGGTGTTCCAGTATGATTGGCACTCTGTGTAATGACCATGGATCTTAGGAAGTGATGTGTTCACAAAGACACCTTTCTTGACTTACCCAGCGGAGTTACCCAGAGTCAGCAATATCCATTTGAATACTCTTCTGAACTAGATGTTCAGTGCACAAGTAGTCACTCCATCCTCAACATCCGCTCTCAGTGTTTATACTAGGAGTCCAACCACTAGTCAGCCTACTTACCATATCTCCAGGGGTCATTTTGTAGAAAAAGAGGTGCAGGAGCTCATTAACATAACTTATTAGCATAACTTATTTGCATATGCCACACCGCCTGACATCACCGGAAGTGTGTCAGAAGGCAACACCCACCACTCAGGCTCCACTGGACAGTTTTGGATTGCTAGCTATGGGGGGGGGGGGAACGTGCAGATCTGTCCTCTCAGAGGAGGGAGAGCTTGTACCTGAATAAAACTTGAAGGTGCTACTGGACTCTTTTGGATTGCTGCTATGGGGGCGAAACGCGCAGATCTGCCCTCACAGAGGAGGGAGAGCTTGTACCTGAAGGTGGGGGGGGGGCCTCTGCAACTTACCTGGCTGCTTCTTGCTCCTCATGGCCTGACTGAGAGCTGCTGGAAGCAGAGGTTGGGGCTTGTTGCATGTGCCTGCCCCCTGGACTCCTTACTGCCAGAGCTCCACTCCTGTGTGCTCCTGCAGGAAATGACCCCTGCATATCTCCTATTTTGCAGCAGGCTGGGAGGAATGGCTCCAGTTATTGGGGCCATGTTTTCTACTGCCATATGAAGGCCTTCTATTACCCATTGCCCCTCATAACAAGGTAAGTCATGAAGATACTTGCACTGCCTTCTTGTTCCCCTTGGTGATTTCCTCAGCCTTGGTATGTATTCCTCCTGAATGTAGACAGAAATTAGTATTTCCCCCCTTTCTTTCTACCACAACCTAATGTCACTATAGCAGAGATGGGTGCTGAACTATAATCTCAAAACTGTGAGTCTCCTAGATTGGAGAGCTGAACTATCCTGATCCATTTAAGATAAAATGCCATCCATTTAAGAAAGAATTATCTAATTCCATGTACAAATACTATGGACTAGTGGAAGTTTCACTACATTTATTCAACAGACCTTTGATAGAGGTTTGGCCTTCTGTTCTTCTCAGTTACATATTACACCTAAAGTACAGTGGTTTATTCTTTCTTACAGTTCATTTGGCAGCCATTTCTTTCCAATACAAGAAAAAGAAAAAAAGTATAATGGGGAAAATATTTATTAAACTTGATGACTCTTATAAATTTCACCTATGTTTCATCAGGGGGATCTGTGGAAACATAAATATAGACATCTCATATATTATGCCTGAGATATAGTAGTTTATCCATTGTTAAAGTTTATTTGGCAGTCATTTCCTTCTAGTACAAGAAAAAGCAAAACAAAAAAAAAAATGCAGCAGGACACCACCCACAGATTTCACCTCTGCTTCATTGGGGGGGGGGGCGGTCTATGGAAACACATAAATGTAAAAATCTCAAAAATAACCCACTCCTATAATTAAAAACACACACGTTTTAAAATAAATTCTAAAAAACAGTGATAACAGAGAAAAAGAAGGAAAAATAGTAACTGTTTTCTCAAGAGCTGAAAACCAGTACACATTGCATATGTTTATGTCAATTTCTTCATGGGTCCATTTTAAGAAAAGATATTGCAGAATGCACATACTTGAATCATAGTTCTTAAGCAAAAAATACAGACTATTCTAACAGATAATCTGAAAAGATGTACCTGAGGCAATCTGGATCCTGGCAAGACTGATAGTTTGCCCAACTTGTTAATATTTCTATACAATGGTATGAGGGCAAATAGTTTAAGAAAGAAGCCCACATATTTGGAAACTGGAGTTCTGGGCTGTGGGTTATCTAAAACATCTCTCATATGGCAACAATATACTCCATAATTTCACCTCTTCCAATAGCACCCTAATCTCATTCAGTCACCAGTACATGTGACTGAAGAAACCATGGAAAGCAGTTTGATTGTCTATAACTCATGATATTCAAGTAGTAATATATAGTAACACAACCTGCCTTACTTTGGCTTTATAAACCACTATGTACTAACACAAGTGCTATATGTTTTCCTTGAATATGGAATTTGTCTGGTGTTCTGTTCACAAACTGATAATTTGTTATAGTGGTTACAATCCAGTTCAATGTTGTGATCTTTGATCTTTAAGTTTTCTTACATTTCAACTACTTTAAGTATATACATACCCCACCATAATGAATTGCATTAAATGTCTTTTTAAAAGGAGCTTTTAAGCCAGATGCATGAAACAAAAACCATTCTGAATAAATAATTTGTGTACCACATCCATATGTTTTTGTTTTGTGTATGTGAAGTATGTGGAAAGCTTATTATGTGGTCTATTTGTAACTGGCCTGCTTACCCCCTTTCCACTTGGGATTGTTAGAGGAACAATATAATCATACTTGTGGATGACTAGTTAAGGCCCTGCAGGGTCCCTTCTGGGCTTGGGTCCCCTAATAGCAGCAGTGCCTGAGGCCAGCACTATAGAGTACAAATGAGGTGGAGTTCAAATTGGCAAGTGTTTTCTCAAGGGCTTTGAAGCAGTTTGGCTTTCACTAGTTTGCTTTCCCTGCTACTTTTTCATTGCCAAACATCATAATGTAAAGCATTTTAGGTAAGGCCAAAACTTTGCTGAAATAACTGTGCTTTAACCCTTCCACCATCCACAAGCATGGAGGCCAAATCCAAATGTGACCAGGTTTCTATGCCTTTAGTAATTGTGTGAAGAGAATCCCAGCTTGTGCATCTTCTCAGGAAGGGGTGCAAAAACACTTGAAGAAATTCACCATTCTGCAAAACTGTTTATATATCTTTAATAAATCCAAAGATAAATTAATTTCAACAGATTAAATTGGTAATCAATTTTAAAATATGTAACTAAATATACCAGTCTTGAGTTTAGTGGTTTATAAAATTTAAATTTTAAATGTTTACAATAGTGCTTGCTGTTTCTTTTCTGACATATGCATCATAGGTGCATGCTAAACTCTTATTTGGCCACGCAAAATTTTTGATTCATATTCTAAATGTAGTAATGTGAATTATGAGGGTTGCAAAAAGAGGGCAGAAGGGTCATGGATTTAATGGATTCTAGAAGATGGTGATATCACAAAAAGTAAATTAACAGTTCTCAGAACAGAGACAAAAAGAGTAAGAGAAAGAAAGCATGTAAAAAGGAAACATAAAACAATAGTAGCTACTAGAAAGAACACAACAGTACTGCATGATATAAACTTATATTCCACTTATACAACAAAATTCTTGGAATTTCTTTGAGGAAAGACTAAGCGGATTTTTTGCAAGGGAAAGAGAGAAAAACAGAAATGGTTACAGATATGGGGGAGGAGAGAGACTGCCTTTTGGGTACTTCCACGCCTGCAAACTGAGAAGACTGGAATCACCCCTCTGTGGCCAAGCACAACTTTCCCCAGGATCTGTTGCTTTCCCCACAAAATGGTGCTTCCACAGGATTAACTAGGATTACCAAAGATTACTCAAGGTGAAGCCTGGAGTTCTCCTGGAATTACAACTGCTCTTTATACTACAAACATCAATCCCCTGTTGGAAGGTGGACTCTGTGGCATCACATCCCTCCTGAGCTCCCCCTCCCCATACTGAGGGATATACTGACTGGGGCTAATTTATATCCATCCAATATTTAAACAGTAAATTTTGTTTGCAGCAGGTGCTGTCAAAATGGCTAGAAAATATTCCTTAATGAATTATTTCTCAATGAAATCACTCTTAATAAATTAACCTTAATTGAAGTGGTGATAGCAGATGCTTTATATTTGCGTGTTTGCTTTAAAAAGAGCCATGGAGAATGAAATATACCCCTTTAGGAATAGGGATGGGCATGAACCAACTCATGAACTAAAGTTCATCACAAACTTTGGCTGGTTTGTGGATTGCAAAGCGATGTTTGCAAACTGAAGAGCCACCATGAACTTCCACAACTTTTGATGCAGTTTCTGAAGAGACGAAAGTAGGGTTTAAATGACTTGTAGCCATTTCACCCCCTGCTTTCTGCTCCCCACTGCTTTTGACGGTGAGCAGAAAGCAGGGGGTGAAATGGTTCTGAGCCATTTAAAGCCCCTGCTTTCTGTTCTCCGGTGCTTTTTGCAGGGGGCAGAAAGCAGGGTTTTAAATGGCTCATTGTCAGACTTCTGCATAAATCCTGGATAAACAACATCCACTCTGAAGAATGATGAGTTTATTGAGACATTGATAGAATCCAGCCTGTACAATGGCTGTGTTAGAACTGGGGTTAAAGGCGCAAAAGCAATAGATATACAGGGTTCAAACAAAGGCCCTAATAAGGTTCAGAACCAATCACCCCCTGGGATTTCACCAGCGAAATGTAACAGCCATCCATCCCTCTTTCTGTGCCATCCCCCCAACATGTAAAACAAAGGCAAACATAGAAAGCTGAGACTCAAGGACACTAAAGGTTTTCAGAGGTGATAAAGTCTCTGGTACATCAAAGCAGCCTAGGATAATGAAAGCACACTCTCCCTCTCCCTCTCCCCAGTTACTATGGCAAATGAGCTGCAAAATGCACAGCGAGTTTGACACTCATGAACCAATATGAACCAGTTCGGTAAGTGAACCAGGGTATTGGTTTGTGGTTTGGTTCAGCCACAAACCACACCACAAAAATGCAGTTTGCGCCCATCCCTACCTAGGAATTTGCATCATAAATGTTACCACAAGGGAAATCTGCAGCAATTTCCTCTCATTATCACTGTCTTTTAAAACAGAACACTCAAAGACAATCAATTTTCATATAGACCTTCTGAGACCTTCCATGAAAAGAAACTGAATGCAAACTCTTTAGGGCGCAGGCAAAAAATTACCTAACTTAATCCCAGCAATCAAGGTTTTACCTCGAACCTCACAATCCCACAAAAGGACAAGATATGAAGTGACCGGATTATGTCTTTCCAATTGTTCCCTTGATGTGAAGGGCTGCCGTATTTGAAACTAGCCTGATACCCGTGCTTCACTACGGTATTTAAATTCTCTAAATCCAGTTATAATACTGATGATGTGAAGTTTGAAATGTAACATTTGTTGTAGGAATTCTAATGGAGAAGATTGCAGTGCAAGCAGGAATTTTTTTATCTCAGAACTCTGAGCTAGACAGTTGACCTATGGGGGGGGCAAGGAGGCAGCAGTCTGCCAGACACATGGAAAACAATTGGGGGACACACATTTTGCCCCTTTTTTACCCCCTTAGGGATCATGTTTCTCAGAAATCTCTTCATAGTGGGGGCTTACGTCATGGTAGGAATGCACTTGCCTCATTTTGTGTTTCTTGGTGCAGGGGTTTGTCCTGGACAAAATTGGGGGTGGGTGCAGGACATACTTTTTTTTTTTACAAAAATGCTTCTCATTTATGTTACATTTAAGAAGTGGGATGTAACGACATATTCAAAACAACACCTGAGAAATCAGATATTATGCAAGTTCATAAGAACCAGTTTTCTAGAACCCACATTGTGAGAAGTTAAATACCTAATACAAGAAACCACTTTTCTACAAATTTGGGGTATATTTCCATAGTGAGTGGGAGTGTGGCTAAAGCCATTGGGGGGGCTGGGCCAGCAGCATCACTAAGGTAATCCTGCTGGGGTGGCCTCCCTGATGGATTAAAGTACCCTGGCCCTGCTCCTACACTTGACGGATACCCACCTGTCTGGTGTAAGGGGGGATTGTGTTTAAAGGCATCAGGGGGACTGGGCCAGCAGCAGCACTAAGGCAATCCTGCTGAGTAAGCCTCCCTGATGGCTGTAAGCATCCCACCTCCCTCTTCTACACCTGACAGGCATTGCAAGCCATTGTGGAGGTTGGGCCAGCAGAATCGCTAAGGCATTACTGCTGGGGCAGGCTCCCTGATGGCTTTAAGCACCCTGTACCTGCTGCTGCACCTGACAGACAGCTGCCTGTCAAATGTAGGAGGTGGGGTGCGTGTGTTTGAAGCCATCAGGGAGGCTTGGCCAGCAGCGTTGCTGCACCTCACAGGTGGTTGGCCGTTCCTGATTTCCTCAACTGCAGTCTCCTGTAACTGTTTTTTTTTAAACCTCAGAACACTGAGCTCTGCAGATGACCAATCGGGGGGGGGGGGCAAGAAAGTAGCAGCCTGGCAACCACATAGGAAGCAATAGGGGGAGCACATTTTACCCCTTTTGACCCCCTTAGGGGTTGAATTCTAAAAATCCCTTCTTAATGAGCATCTACGTCACAGTAGGAGTGCTGTCACCAAATTTCATGTTTTTGGGTCCAGGAGTTTGGCCTGGGCATTGATCTTACGGTGAGGGGACTTTCTTTTATATATATAGATGGTGGAGTGTAGAGAGTTGACAAAGAGAACTTTTCCTCCTTCTCCCAAAATACTAGAACTTGAGGGCATCCAATGAAGCTGATGGGCAATAGGTTCAGGAAGGACAAAAGGAAATACTACTTTGCACAGAAAGTGATTTAAATGAGGAATTCACTACCACAGGATGTAGTGATGGCCACAGGAATAAACAGTTTTAAAAGGGGTTTAGATAGATTCATGGAGGATGTGTCTATCAATGGTGACTGAAGGGAACCTCCACATTCAGAGGCACTAAACCTCTGAATCCCAGAGCCAGAAGGCCTCAGCCTCTATGATCTGTTGTTGGTCGTCCTGAGGAACTGTAAGACAAGATGCAGACTAGATGGACCATTGGTCTGATCCAGCAGGGCTCTTCTGTTCTTAAAATATATAACAATTTGTTTCAGCATATTTAAATCATAATGCAGCATATAAAATATACAGAAGAAAAAAGAATTTTGAATTTTGTTAGTATACTAATTAGTGAAAACCATATTGCACAAGTATGGTTCTTTCAGTGTTCATAGTGAAGTCCATCAAATGAGAGGGAAAGAGTATTTTCTGGCAAGATAGCCAGCCTGATATCCTGTTTTACTATATATATTAATCATAAATGCATATACCAGCCAGAGGAAAAACTCATCAATAGATGTGGAAACTTTTTACATAGCACCATGAATATATATGACTTTTAAGAGAGCAACATAAACTACTCTAAAGGGCATACAATCCAAATTTTGACACTAAGGAAACAGTACAAGAAGAACTTGAAAAAAAGAGGTAAGGGAGACTGTATATGTAGGCATAGTTTCAGCCAAACCAAAAGCTTTATAAAAAGATTAGGCTTTAGCAGTACTGACACGTAGTGAGAATTGTAAGAATTAAGTTAGAATTTATTATGTTTTCCTGGTTATATTATTTATTTATTATTAATTTTGATTTTGCCCGCACAGCAGGCTCAAGGTGGCAAACAACAAATTCAATAAAACACAGATGCACCATACAGTGCAAAAATTACAATAAAATGCTTCACACAGATAATATAAGTGCAAAATGCAATTTCATACAGATGGCACTGGCTATTTGATGGTCCAGTGTAGCAGTATCCCATAACATAAGGGCTATGGTGTTCAGCTCATTCATCTGTGCCTTTTAAGTTGTAAAGTCTTTTAAAATCATTGGTCTTTTAATTGGTCTTTTAAAAATCTATCCTAGACCTGTATGATAGTTCTTCTCTCAATATAAGAGAAACAGTCTAAAAGATGTGCAATGGGGTGACTCATGTTCTAGGCTTACTGGAGAAGAAAGGCTGGAATAAACCTGCATTAAAATAATAATGCTGCTACATCAGACCAATGGCCTATCTAGTCCAGCATAATTTCTTACAGTATTTACCCAGTAGTTTGTTCCAGAACAGCCCTGGTATTCAGAGGTATAGCGCTCCTGAAGATGAAGTTTACCATCCTGCCTACTAGAATAATTACCTGTCTTTCAGGTCTGGGGTGAAAATGACCTATCTGTTACGAATCTGGCTTATCCTTTTGCCATTTAAATTATCAGTGCATTCTGTTGTACTGAATTCCCCGCGGCTTTGACTATCTGCTGAACTGCCTGACTCACCCCAATCCGCACCCCAGAATAGAAGCAGCATCCCGCGGCAGGCACGGACACCACACATGATGGAAAGTAAACGGCTGCACCAGTATTCAAGCGCCTTCTCTTCCCTCCTTCCCACGGAAACTCCGCCTGCTAGCCTCTTGACTCGCGCAGCCTGACCGCCTCTCACGAGGTGCCTGTGGGCTTGGGGGGAAAGGGCGGTGATGAACGGGTGCAAAAATCGCCCTATCGGGTTCACCAGGCATTGCCACGGGAAGGGGGCGGGGCTCACAGGGGCGCGCGGGAAGGGGGGGGGGTTGTGCGCGTGAAAATAAGCCGTCGCATTCGCGCGAGCTGTGGCGCCTCGACAGTTATCAGCCCGCCTCCCTCCCCCCTCCCCCTTCACATTCTCTGTCCCGGGTGGCCGCAGTGGTTTCTCAGGGCTCAATGTCCTTGTGCGGAAATGACACACGGTCCCGGCACGTCACGCGAGAGCGCAACGCGCGGACCCTCGCACACACAAAGAGCTAGGGGGAGGGGAAGACGCGGGCGCCAGCCACAGCCGCGCTAAAAATCACCCACCCGAGAATAGGTTCCACCACCCTCCTTTTCCACAGTGCCTAAGGACCCAGGTAAGCCCCCCCCCCTTCGTCTAGCTAGGGAATTCGGGCCCGGACGTGCACTCAGCGGCAATGATTCTCCCCACGCACTTTGGGGGGTCGCCCTGCCTGTCTTCTTTCCCCCTTTGTAGGCCTCTGCCCTCGAGCCTGGCGTCCATCGGAACCGTTGCTGTGGTACTGCTCGCGCGAGAGGGAGTGGAACGTATCATTTCTCTCACGGGCCCTTTCTTGCCATCTGCCACATAGACTAGCCGGGGGGGGGGACGACGGAGAGATCCGGAAGATGCAGCTGCGACGGACTCGTGGATTTCGCTACGAGACGACGGTTGGCTCGTAACTCGTGCTGGCGTTTCAGTGGGCAGCAGCCCTCCCGCCAACTCTTCTCCCGTCGCCTTTTCTTTCTTCCAAGCTCTTGTTGCCTAGAAACTGCTCTGGTTGCAACAGATTACCATTTCGAGTTGTGGTGTGTCTCAGTCCCAACACAGTTATTTCTTTAAACTGCGGAGGAGCTGGCTTTCTAGTTCCTTTCTGCACCAGCCAAGTTACAATCCAGTCGTGAGTGGCGGCGGAGGGGGGAGAGAATGAAGCGCCCCCCCCCTCGGTCCATTCTATTCTGGGGACAGCCGAGTGTGGCCACGTGATCCTGCGAATCAGAGAGTTGCCTCGAGCTGTTAAGGGGAGGGGGCCAGTGTCTTTCTCAGCATACTGGTCAGTTCCCTTCCGTGGCTGCCTGCCTGACAAAGATGAAGGGTAACAGACCCTCTTTCAACTGGCCTAGATAATCAGGCTGGCTGGGAAGGGGAGATTCTAAGTTGTTCACCAAGTTCTTTCTCTCCTCATCCGTGCATTCATATAGGCTTGGTGATATAATCATTACTGTTAATTATTTCTAAAGATGAAAACCAAACAATTTTAATTATGGTCACAATTACCCATGGGTATTTCTCCACTGGTATCCCGCATCCATCCAACACTGTGCCCTATAAAACACTTACAACCTTTTATCTGTTTTGTTTTCAAGCATTGAGACTTCTCTTGTAAGGAAGGTAGGTTGTGGAGTAGATGGATTTTTACAAATGATTATGGACAGTCATACTCAACTACAAAGCTGTCACAGTGATGCACTGTGTTTTTACAGCAAAGTAACAGTGCAGCAGCTCTTGTGGTTCTTTTTGACAGCTGGAAGACAGAAAAGAGACCTGGCATGGAAGTACAGCACAGTGCTATGCTGGCAACTCTTGTTTCTAAGTGGTATTCGTACACAAATTTCTTAGTACATTTATCATTACTGGATGTTTAAAGTCCCCAGATTTTGATTCTTGCATCTCTTATATGTAGGCAAGAAACGTTTGTAAATTTTGTTTCAGAATTATGAAATCCAGGATTGTATAAAGTGTATAATCTAGTAATTTTTTTGAATATGCAGACCAAAATGGTGCCTTCAGGCTAAAGGTTGCTTACCACACCTTTAGGAACTGTTCAAGTTTTGGGTGTGCTCCTGTGTTCCATGACAAATCTGCTATTCTGGACAGATGCTATACTGACACTATAAGTCATTGAATTGCTCTACGTATCACAGATTTTGCTTTTAAGTCTTAATGTTTCTTCCCATTTTATTTATTTATTTATTTGCTTATTTGATTTGTACCCCGCCCTCCTCGCCAAAACAGGCTCACGGTGGCTTACATAAAATTATCACAGATAAAACAGCAATATAAATAACATAACACAACATAATTACTAAAAGCAATTTGTATGGCGGTGGTGGTGCAATAGTAACAGTAAATAAACATAGTAAATTTGCAAGCGAGAACATACTGCACAAAGCAGTAATATGATTTCCAGAAGAATGTTATGAAAATCAATACCGGATATATTCAGACTACTATCAAAAAAAGGTTCCTTGTTCAACCTTTGTGAGCCTGCAGGCCCCTTTGGAATTCTGTCACAGGATGGTGGATGCAACCACAAAATGGCTGCTTCAGGAGGCACATCCAACCACAAAATAGCTGCCACAGGAGGCACAGCCACACACAGAGAAGAAATCCAAGTACACTCGGAAAGAGCAGGGAGAGAATAAAACCAGCACTGTAGTGGCAGCTGACACTGAAACAATATTATTGTAATTTGTACAGTCAATCAGATCTTCAGTGGCAGAGCAGAAGTCCACCTGGGTAAGAGCTCCACCTGGCCCCACCCACATTCAAAAAACACTTGACACCAAGAAAGGTGTCAGTGGGTGCCATAGTGCCACAGGCACCACATTGGGGACCCCTGCCCTAAAGCATGAGTGTAGTACCGGATCGTGCTATCATTGTCTATTGTCTGCCCAGTGTTGACACATATCGGTTAGAAGATCACTTTACAATACAGAGTTATGTTCCTTACATGGACAAAAATTATACCAAGAGAATGGCAATCATGTGGGATATAGTTTGAAAGAGTCTGTCCAGGAAAAAAGGAAAAAGTATATGAGAAAAATATCACTTCAAACAAATATGCCAAGCAAAAGGATGAACTCCTTTCAGGACTTGTTGAGGACCAAACAAGGTGTTGGCACCCTCGTCCACCGTGGGGACGCCATTGCCATGTTAAAGCTTAAAATGGGCAATATAAGAATGCTGTGAGGGTCCAGTCCTCATCAGGCTTGTATTTCAGCACTTGAAAAGTCATGGGGGGAAGCAAGACCATTTTGTCCCACTGCATTGTCAGCCTGATCAGAATCAGGCCCTCACAGCATTTTTAAATTGCCCATTTTAGGCTTTAAATGGCAGCAGCATCACCATGGGCAGACATGAGGATGCTGTCACATCTAATTTGGTCCTCTGAAAGTAAGTTTTATTTCTAAGGCTATACATACAATGTATAAATCAGGCAAAGCTGCACATATCACAAAAGGCAAATCTATAATAGACTCAAAAATTCCAGTGTCTGATTGAAATAATTAAGAAGCTAGTCCAGGGTTGTAGATGAAGTGCATCATGCTTTGGGTTATGGTGCTAAAAGATTTGTACTGGATACCAGATGTTAGTTCCATTCTTGTTAACAAATTCTGTTACCTGACTATCAAGCTAGGTGGAATTTGGATTGGGTAAGGAATTGCTGCTTTTATCACATCCATCACTTATGTTCCACCCTTAAAGAACCAATATCAATTACCTTGCTTGTATTTTACTTATATTCTGTCCCCTGCCAAGGAGGGGAAAGGGACTGAATTGTGGAAATAACCTATTTTCAAATTGTTTTTTCTAATGCCTGAGATACAGATAAAATTCTATTTTTACTGATGTCCTTCGGATCTCCAGACCATGCCCAAGAAATTATAAATATTGCATGGTATGCCATGTTAATTCTTGACTACATGGGTTTATGCAGGAAGTATATTTTCATGCGCCCTGATCTGGATGGCCCTGGGTATTCCAATCTTGTCAGATCTTGGAAGCGAAGCAGGATGGGAGACCACCAAGGAAGTCAAAGATTGCTACGCAAAGGCAGGCAACAGCAAACCAATCTGAATGTCTCTTGCAACTTGATGGCACTTCCCACCACCATATTTTCATGTAGAAATTTTGATGTAGAAAGTTTGACAAATGGGAGACCCTTCAATGAGAATCCTGATTTATTTCAGTAAGAGAACATATTTAACAAGAACAAAAAATGTGCTGTTCAATTAAATGAACGGTCGAAGTTCTTGCAGTTATGTGCTAAATAAATAATGGGAAATGCCTAATCTGTGTGTGCTCATGGACACTTGATTGTTGCAGTGTATTGTGCTGATGCCTTTAAGTAAATTGCCTATTTATCTGCCTTCAGAGAGATAGCAACCACTTTAGAATAAAATATTTTGCACATAATTTTTCACTGGTGACAATATTTGGTCACAGCATTTGTTTTCCCATGCCAATAACTTCATGGATCCTTTCATTTGTGTTTCACGTCTTACTTATTGGTACTTGTTAAGGAAGGGAAGGTGACATGATAGAGCCTGATCTCATCAAGTGTTGGAAGCTAAGTAGGGTCAACTCTGGTTACTATTGGATGGGCAGCCTCCAAGGAAGACTGCAGAGGAAGGCAATGGGAAGCCATCTCTGCTTTTCACTTGCTTTGAAAGCCCCTTGCTGGGGTCACCATAGGTTGGCTGCGACTTAATTGCACTTTACATACAAACACTACTTGTTAAACCCACAAAATACGAAACAGGATAAAACTTAGGGTGTTTTTGTTTTGTTTTACCAGTTGATCTTTAAAAGACTGGAATCAAACTTCTGAAAGCAGAACATTATTTCAGGTTTTGGTGTTCAGGAGAAAAATAAAAATAACTGTTGCTTGGCTAATTATATACAAATCCTATGCACAGTAGGAACAAACCCATACAGTAGGCATGCAAAGAATTGGATTATTCAGGAGGATGCTTCTTTATAAAAGCAACAGGATTGTAATCAATGCTTAATGTATGTTTATCCTATTTTCTGCACTGTTTATGATGTATCATGTCTGATACTTTTTTTTTTTGCATTGTTTTTCTAACTTTGTGACCCTAGTACTATTTCATTGTTTATATCGTGGTCCATCTTGATTTTCAGTGAGAAATATGGTTATAAATAACATACATAATTAAAAATTGTACTGCAGGTCCGCCTTTTTTTAGAACAAATTATGTGAGTCTAGGAATAGGCACTGTTAACTAGTTCACAGATTCTTCTGTAATTATAATTGTGTATTATGTGAACATTTTGCATATTATTTGTTGCTGATCTTGGAAAGAATTCGCTCTATGACAATGCATTTTTTCAAAGAACCTTTGATATTTTCTGTCCCCTTAAGAAGACCAGTACTAGACTCAGACTACTGACTTCAATAAGTTTACTCCTGGGGAAGGAAGAGTAGAGGAGTACCTGTATCCAGACCCATTCCCAACAAAGAATTAAATTTGGCATCCCTTTTTTAAAAAACTTGTGTACAGAGATACAAAATTTGGGCAAGTGGCTATATATTAACATTTTGAGACCCATATCTTCTGTTAAGATTTATCTTTTCTCTTTTCTTTTAATGTAGGAGAACAGAATATGAATTCAGTTGAATTATTTGATGTTGAAAACAGTGATGAAGGTATTGTTATTTCACTATAAAGCAGCATTTCTGATCAGACTGAAAGATTTATTAGTACAGTCTCTATACAACCATGTATTTTGATAAATATATTGTAACAAATACAAATAGTTTTGGACATTATAATATATAGACATCACTGTCCATTCATTTCTGATCTGTATGTTAAATCTGATCATGTCTTGTTATCCTCCTGGTGCAAGAACTCTACATTGCAGTACAACCATTTAGTTCTGACTTCAGAGAACTACAGGTCGGCTTTTTAATAAATGAGGATGGGGAGTGTTTATTTAGGCATAAGGAAATTACAGCATTGAGTAGTTATTTTTGCTAGGATCATTCCTTCATGAACAATATATTATATGTAACAGTATAAGAGCCAAATACAAGAATTTCTATATGGTAGCAACAATCAATGTGGTGTAGTGTCAGACTAGAATCTGCGAGATCCAGGTTTGAATCCCCACTTGCTGTGGAAGCTTTCTGGTTGACCTTGGGCAATCACACACACTAATTTACCTCACAAAGTTGTGAGAATAAAATAGAGAAGCAGAAAAGGTTGTAATGCCACTCTAGGTCTCCATTGGGGAGAAAAGTGGGATATAAATTAACTGAAATAAATAGCCTATATTGATTGATTGACTTTTGTTCTCACTTTTCTTTTATCAGTTATTATTAAAAATATCATGAAAGTAGAAACAGACAAAGAAGATGAAGTCCTAGATTGTTCTATGATCTCAAGATCTGAAAAAAACTCACTGGATAGTTTAGTGTCCTGCCTGCAAGAAACCAACAAACGAAAACGAACTTCATTTGGTTGTGATGGTTCAGTAAACCACCAAGAAACTTTAACTGTGAAAAAAAGAGGCCTTACACAAGAGGTGAATATGGCTAGCCTTCAAGATGGCTAGCAAATGTATTTGTCCTAGTTAATCATTGCTCTGAAGTATTCAGTTCCCACTAGTTTTTGAAGGCAATGTAGTAGTGATGAATATATGATGAAGAATAGACAATTTTTTGACATAGTCAAAATTAATATAAAAACTGCATGATGACATCTCAAAAAAAACCCTTGAGGATCATTATTGTGATCATTAGGTTCCCATTTCTGTTGTGTTAACGAACAAGATGATTTCAGATTCAGTCCAGGAATTGTACAGTATACTGTCATATTTACAAGGAATTGAAGGAAGAGCCAGATGTGATAGTCAGTTTTCTTGAGGTTCTTAATGAACAATCTCCTTCCACACATTTAAGGCTGTAAATAAATCTGTTAAGAAAATTTTGTTACATAATAAGAAACAAAAATTGCTGTTGAAATAATGCCCTAATATTTGGTGGCCATCAATACATTGAATTTGATCAATGCAACTATTATTTATTCAATGGTCAAAATTAGGCAATGCATGTTTCATAATTCCATTACAGCAAATAAGTAACTTGTTTTAGAAATTAACTACCTTATTAATGATTTTTTTTCATTGAAAGGGCCTTTCAAGCATGAAAAATAGAGATGGGTCACCTACTCAGGAAGATGTTGAGCAGCCAAACAAAAATAATTCTCCCAATATAACGTGGCTTTGTGAAGAAGTCGCCTCAAATAATACAATCATGCCATCATATAAAAAACCTCTGTATGGGATCTCTCACAAAATTACAGAGAAGAAGAATTTGCCAGGAACAGAACAGTTTGTTTCCTATGAGCTGTTTGAAAAAGTAAATCCTAGCAGTCCATCCAATCTTCGGACTTTGAATGAGCAAAGAAAAAGAGAGAGTAATTCTATTACAGCTGCTCCATCAGAGTCTGATCCAAACATATATTCTTTGATACAAAAAATGTTCTACACACTGAATACCTTAAATTCCAACATGACTCAGCTTCACAGCAAAGTAGACTTGTTATCATTAGAAGTTAGTAGAATTAAAAAGCATGTCAGCCCCACAGACACTGTGGCAGAATTCAGGCCACCTCCTGAGTATCAGCTGACCGCCTCAGAACTCAAGCAAATTATGGATCAGAGTACATCTGCTGGAGATTTGGCTTGCCGTTTACTAGTGCAGCTTTTCCCAGAGCTCTTCAGTGAGGATGAGTTAAATAGGATCTGTAGTACTTGTGGATGTCTTAACAAAAAGAAACTTGAGTCACTACATCTGCAACTTATCCAAAATTATGTGGAAGTTTGTTATCCTTCTGTGAAGAACCCTGCTGTTTGGCAGGCAGAATGTTTGCCTCAGGTCAATGACTTTTTCAATAGTTTTTGGGCTCAAAGAGACATGGAAAATAGTCAGTCCTCTGGTTTTTATGATACTGATCAGGTCATTGATGGCAAGGAGGAGGAAGAAGTTCTACCTATGGACAGAAGTAGTTCCATTGCCTCAGAATGGGTTTTTGATGCTCAGGACCTAAATGATTTTTTAGATGAAGCTTCTTGTCCTGGAGAATTCTGTGTATTTTTGCTACACAGATTGTTCCCTGAACTCTTTGATCACAGAAAGTTGGCTGAGAGGTACAGTTGTTATGGAGAATGTGGGAAACAAGAGCTTGACCCTCAACGACTGCAAGTAATCCGCAGGTACACAGAAATTTACTTTCCTTCTATGCAGGAGAGGAAGGCCTGGTTACAGCATTGTGTTCAACGAATAAATGATGAACTTGAAAGCATGTCCATGGATGACAGTGAGAGTGAACAGATGAGAGATGGTTGCTATGATTCTTATAGCTTGCCTGATGATGTTTCTGTTGTAAAAGTGGAAGATAATTTTGAGTATGAAAGGCCAGGTAGAAGGTCAAAAAAGATTTGGCTTGTGCCTATAGACTTCGAAAAGCTTGACATCCCTCTCCCTGATTTTGATGTCTCTATCCCAGACTACCTGTTAAGCAAAGAACAACTTAAGAATATATATGAAAGCAGCTTGTCTATAGGCAATTTTGCTTCTCGATTACTTGTTCATTTATTTCCTGAATTGTTTACTCATGAAAATTTAAGGAAGCAATATAATTGTAGTGGATCTTTGGGCAAGAAACAACTTGACCCAGTTAGGATTAAATTAATTCGACACTATGTGCAAATGCTATACCCAAGAGCTAAGAATGACAGAGTGTGGACACTGGAATTTGTTGGGAAGCTTGATGAGAGATGTCGTCGCAGAGATACTGAACAGAGACGTTCATACCAATTGCAGCGAAAAGTTCATGTGCCAGGACCTGAAAGAAGAGAATTTCTGACCTATGCAATAAACTCAGAAAGATTTAAAGAAGAATTTGAAGGACCGCCATTGCCTCCAGAAAGAAGCAACAAAGATTTTTGCAAGATACCACTCGAGGAACTTGTTGTTCCTCCTCCTGATTTTCCTGTGCCTTCTCTGTATCTGCTGTCTGATAAAGAAGTAAGAGAGATAGTACAGCAGAGCCTTTCAGTTGGTAACTTTGCTGCCAGACTTCTAGTAAGGCTTTTTCCAGAGCTCTTTACTTCAGATAATCTCAGACTGCAGTACAACCATTCGGGGGCTTGTAATAAAAAGCAGCTCGATCCAGTCAGGCTGAGACTAATCCGTCATTATGTTGAAGCTGTTTATCCTGTTGATAAAATGGATGAAGTGTGGCATTATGAATGTATACCAAGTATTGATGAAAGATGCAGGCGTCCCAACAGAAAAAAGTGTGACATACTGAAAAAAGCTAAGAAAGCAAAAAGTAATGGGATTGTTAAGGTTTCCAAAGATGTTGACCACTGATTTTTTTAAATAAGTATTTTGTTTTTGATTGAGAGGCTAATCTTAAGTTTTAGATCCAACATTTCTCAGTATATTCACTTATCATTAGGGCAATTGACAACAAAGATGGTCTCATATATGGGAAAGGGCAGTGTAGTAGTTTCAGTTGGGAGGAAGGAGGTAAGCTACAATCCTGTGGAAATGTCTGCTAAACAAATGAACATTGTGTGAGAACACCTTGTGTTCATTTCAGTAGGCCTTATTTAGGGCTAGGTATAGTATATTTATTCTTACATTATATACAGAAAAAATGATTAAATTAATGCATCAATTAAATACAATTTTCATCACTGGAAATAAATTAGAACTCTTAATCGTAGCTATAATCCCATTTTTAAATTTTATAATTGATTTTAACAAGTCTTGTGTTCTTTGGCAGTTTACAGTACCTGTTAAATCAGTTATTTGAAATTAATTTTTATAGCCTTTCAAGCTAGAAGTCTTTGAAGTACCACTGTTTGAAAAAAAATGATATTTCAGAGTTTCTGTGATTAAAACTTCCTTGAATTTGTTCAAACAGTGGGAGTGAAAATATTACAAAATCAATGAACAGAAGTTATAATTTTGACAGTTTTCCATGTAGTTGAATTACTGTAAAAATTAAGACTATGATCATGCATTTATTTAATGTGTGTTTATGTTGAAATTGTAGTACTGATACTTCAGTTTTTATTCATAAGTTATTTCATTGTCTCAATGTGACCTCTTACTATAAGTACTACTGTTATGAGTGGAGATTGTGAAACAATCCTGCCCTGTATCAGTAGAGCTATGGTGCTATTACTTGTCAGTATCACTACTTATAAAAATACTTGAATCAAAGAATGTAGAAACACATTTAACCCTATAGTCTTTTTTTGTTGGTAAAATGACTGCTGCCTTTCAAAGGTTTAAAATATTAAATATGACATGTATCTATATTCAGTTCTTTCAAATATATATCAAGAATTTAATCCATCATATGTAAATTTATATTTATTTCTGCAAATACAGTGCATCCCAGATGATTATATTATCATGCAAAATATAGATATTTCTTTAGTCATTGTAAGTAATAATTGAGGTTAAAGTGATTTAAGTGTCATCAATCATGGTACATCTTTAATTACATCCAAATGCCATAATCCTTTTTCTGGATTTCTTTGAAAAGCATTGCATCTCATCAAGGTTTCATTCTCTTCTTAAGTGATAATGAGATTTTGTTACTAAAGAATAACATCAGTTTGTCCTAAGCCAGCATTTTCTCACAGGCACTGATTTTCTGATGTGCTCATGGAGTTTTCCCACCTGCTGAGACATCTTCATTCAATTCAGTAGAAGGCAGCCAGTAGATGGACCTACAGTCTCCTCCATTAGAGACTTTCGGATATGCAGTAGCTCCACTAAGTAATGAGCTTTTGATCAGGATGACTGGGTCATGTTAACTATAATGCCATTCATTCTTAGTTTGACTTACTAGTTTTATTTCAATATATAGTAGTAACTGAAAAATTGAATGTATTTTAATGCAGAATTGTTGAGTATCCCTCCTTTCTATTCCAAAAGCCAAGTTCTGTTAAGACTATGACAGTCGATCATAGACCCATGTTTTTTCCTCATGTGTTAGCAGCATTCTGCAAGAATTAATGCAGAATTCATGAATGTACTACCTTCATCCTAATCAGCTCCAAGAGAGTATATTACCAAAGAAACTGATCAGTGTCTGAATGTCCTCCTTTAATTTTAATGTATAGTTAGTAAATTGAATGTATCAACTGAATTATTATACTTGTTCTAACAGTCAAAGTACAATACAGCATATGTAAGTTTGTAGTTTGCTTTGTCTCTGAATGAGTAGCTGGTAAGAATATAATACTTGGATTTTATCCATGTTTTTAAGAGAGACTCAGTAGGAAAGAAAAAAAGTCTTTTAAAAGAAAATTTTGTTTACAGTCCCTTCACCAGGGTTTGTAAAATGCTGCAATAAAATGTAATATTCTGTAATGAAGCTTGGCTGTGAAAAAGTACAAATTAAGTACTGTCAGTACGTAGTAATTTTAGTTCTGTTCCAAAGTTCATATTTCAAACAAATTTTGATTTTCTGCCAAAGAAAATATGTGAAAAGGTACTGAAGATGACAAGGAAAGTGGAGAGTTGAAAAAGGGGACAAAAAAGTAAGTCATAGAACAAGATTTTTACCCTGCTTCTCTCCCCAGTGGAGACCCAAAGTGGTTTACATCATTGTCTCCTCCATTTTATCCTCACAACAATCCTATTGGTTATGTTGAATGGATGACTTGTCAAAGGTTACCCAGCAAGCTTTTGTGGCAGACTGGGATTCAAACCTGGATCTTTGATCCTAGTTTGACACTCTAATTGCTACACCAAGTTGACTCATACATGTTCCAATATAGCGCTGCCAGGCACTGTTTAACCATTCACTTGAGTATAGGGAGCTACTATACATTCCTTGGTACGCATTGATCTGTTGAAGTGAACGGAGCCTGCTGTAATACAACTCTATAACTTGGCTCCCTGGCTACAATCAGTTTCCCAGAAAAGATTTCCCTAAAGTGTGGCAACTCTTAAAACACGGTAGTGAAATCACCACTGGCAAGTTCTAACTGAATCCAAGCCATGATAGAATACACTTTGTGTACTCCATGTGACTGTGCCATGCATGAGGCTTGAAGACAGTTTGTATAACTCTATGTTAGGCTCTTCAGCCATTTAGATGCTGCCAGAAATCTCTTTCCTGTTGCAACTAAGTTTTACATTACTATATGCTTCATGCTTTTTTATTTCTATCCTGCTTTTCTCCCTAATCGGGACCAAAAGCAGCTTATCACATTTTTCTTCCATCTGATCATCATAACCATTTTGTGAGGTAGATTAAGCACAGATTTTCTTACCTCTTTTGTTGTACACTTACATATAGTTTAATCAATGTTACCCATCAAGTATACAAGCATAAGAAAAGCCCTGCTAGATCAGACCAGTGGTTCATATTAAACTCCAGCCACAGTACTACGTCTACCCACTTGAATTTCTGTGCAGAGGTACACATAATATGCAGCATGTGTTCTTTTGGAACTAGTTATGGCTACATTATAGTCACTGGAATTCTGACAGTCACTGGGACCTGTGAGAGGGCATTACTTTAAACGGTCATTTGGCAATTAAAACCTCTTTGATGAAATTAAAGCAACGCATTAACCACTAAATCAAAGTGCTACTTGGTAAATGAATGATCTTCGTGGTCTCTGTGCTTCACACCCATGGGGATTTAGTGCGCCTGCGCTGATTTGATCGGTGTTGTACAAAGCTCACAACGAGATTTTCACGCCTCCGCCCTGGGCCTGCGCGGGAACCCTCACCGCACATGCCCAAGGGGAGGGGCACGGACATCCCGCCAGTTCTCTTCTGACCACCGCGCTGTTAGCAACTCATCGTTCACTGCTTGAGAAATTTTTGCCTTACAGTTGGGAAATTCTAGTCAGAATTTTTTCCCCCTCTTAATCTCTCTGTCTGCACTTCTGCCTCACGGGACGACTGGAAGCACCTTGAAGGGATTTCCTGGATCTCCGGACTGTCGCCCCCACCCCCTCTCCATGTTTACGACAGGCAGAAGTCCGTTTATGGATAAGAAGTGGGGGTGCTTCAAGAGGTGTGCTTCCTGCGGCAGCAAACTAGCTCCTCGGGACAAGCACACCCTCTGTATTATTTGCCTGGGCAAGAGTCATCGGCCAGACACCTGCTCCTTTTGTGCCAAGTTCTCCTATCAAACTCAGAAGAACAGGGCTGCGAGACTCAAAGTCGCCCTCTGGGAGTCTGCCCTTGCCCCTCCGGCAACTTTGATGCAGGTAAATCCGGTTTCAATTTCGTCCACATCCACTACTTTCCAGCCGTCGATGTTGGTGCCGAAGGAGACGACGGTGCCTTCAACACTGAAGCCACCTCGAATGGCCAAATCGGCTTCTGATATGGGTCCTGCTCCCAGGAAGAAATGTCCTTCGAAGTTGGTCTCTTCAGTGTCCATGCCGGTGAAGAAGGCTAAGAAGGACAAGTTGCAGAGGCATACCACCCATTAGTCAACTTCGGGAGACTCACGTAAGTCTCACGAGTTGAGCGGCGCAGTATCTCCTAAGGGCTCTGCACTGCACATTGATACGCAGTCGTCCCTTCAAGTACCCTTCAAGTACATTGGTCCACACCGGAGCTGCATAAGATCCATCTGGAATCCCCAGTCGAGATATTAGATTCTCCACCAATGCAGCTGATCTTCGATCACTCTTCACAGGCATGCATGGCTTCAAATAACTTCTTTGCCTACTGATACCAGAGCATACACTGAAGACCTTCCATTTGATGGAGACGGCCTGTTCCATTCCTCAACCAACTCGGTGTTGCAAGACATGGACAAAAGCATTAAAGCTTCTAAATCATTGGGTGTCTCCGCCCCATCAAGATCCTACTGTCAATGTTCTTGGTCCCGCTATGGGTCCAAGTGCCACTACCCCACTAACCCATCCACAGAGAGCAATTGGAGACCTCGCCAATCTCTTTTTTTTTTGGTAAATACAATTTATTATTGGATATATCACATGTTCATACAATTTAAACAAACCAATACATATCCATTTTTCTTTCTCCCTCTCCCCCCCAAACAAGGCTTCCCGCACTGCACCAGCCCCATTGATATTTCTCTTATGCAATTACATTTACTACTAAACATATTTTCTTTTACTAATGGTAACAATTCAAAGATCTGGGTCTCTTTCCACTTCTCCTCAATAGCTGTCAAAACAAATCAAACCACGTTTAACATCCCAATTCTTCAACAAGTATTCTTGAAAGTCTTTCCAGTCTCTAAAAAAGGTTTCGTCTTCTTCATTGTTTAATTTTCTAGTTAATTTGTCCATTTCTGCCATAAACAACGTCTTTTTAATCCATTCCCATGTTTCAGGTACTTTATCTTGTTTCCAACATTGAGCAAAAGTCAGTCTAGCTGCTGTAATCAAGTACCATAATAGTGTTCTCTTGGCTACATTTATTTCTTCCATTTTAAGACGAGACCTCGCCAATCTCCTGTGGCTCAACGCCAGCAGTACAGCTACCAGGCCAAGTTGCGTTATGGCTCTCAGCAGCAGCCTAGACCTAAGCCTCAATGGGGCCCCAAACAGGGGCTTTGACTTCTCCTGCCTTGTGCCGACTAACCCAACCCATCTACACCCTTTTCTTTCTGCCTGGCAAAATATTACCACCGACTCTTGGGTCCTATCCATCCTGACCCATGGATACATCCTAGAGTTTCTGGACTTACCCAAGTTCCCGGTCTTCTGTCCCACTCCTCCCTCTCCCATCCTCCAGGAAATAAAATCTTTACTGGAGAAAGATGTACCGAAGGCATCTGAGGGGACGGGCTTCCACTCCCGTTATTTCACGGTTCCGAAACAATTTTAGACCTGCAGGACCTGAACGTCTTCATACAGTACTGCAAATTCAAAATGATGTCCTTAAAGGTGATTCTCCCTCTCCTGTCCAAGGGCTCCTGGATGGCAACCATCGACCTCCAGGACGCCTACTTTTATCTCAACATCCATACATCCCACCGGAGGTACTTCTGTTTCGCTATAGGAGACCTCCACTTCCAGTACAGCTGTCTCCTGTTTGGCCTGTGTACCACGCCGGGGGTCTTCACCAAGATGGTGGTGGTGGTGGTGGCCTACCTTCATCTACAGGGGATTGTCATCTTTCCCTACATAGACGATTGGTTCTTGGTGGCAGACACGCCAGTGCTTCTGGACGCCCACATCTCCCAGACGCTGCACCTTCTGTCCTCCCTCGGCCTTCAGGTCAACCACCGGAAGTTGCATCTGCAATCTTCCCAGACAGTACAATTTATCGGTGCGCTTCTAGACACAGTGACCTGCAGAGCTTACCTGCCTGCAGACAGTGCTGCAACCCTATCATCCCTGGCTATGGGGGTCTGGACTCGAGTCACATCCACAGCCTTCCAGATCCAAGGTCTCTTAGGACACGTCAGCCACCATGGCCATCCTGCCGCTGGCAAAACTGCACATGAGACGCCTTCAACTTTGATTCTTGAGTCGCTTCAAGCCATCCAAGATGCCACAATCCTCCACCAAATGTGTGGAACTCTCTCTTATGGTGGGCGGAACGGCCCAATATCACCCGAGGGGCCCCCTTCCATCTGCCGAACTCCAGTTTTACACTGACCATCGATGCCTCCCTGTGGGGATGGGGAGCCCACCTCAATGGCATCAGTGTAGGTTACCAGTGATATGCCCCCAATGTAAGCAAGCACATCAGTTACCTAGAATTGCTTGTGATAAAGCTTGCACTGACTTCCTTTCAGTCCATCCTTCAGGGGCACTATGTAGCTGTTCTGACGGACAATACCACGGCCCTCAGCTACATAAACCATCAGGGAGGGATGGTATCCCGAAGCCTCTGCTGCCTGGCGATCCAGCTGTGGGACTGGTGTATAGCGAACGATGTCTTACCTGTAGCCACCCACATTCCTGGAGGCCGACCTCCTTAGCAGGGGTCTCAAGCAACATCACGAGTGGGAACTGAATTGGTCCTACCTTCGTCCCCTCTTTCATATACGGGGCACTCTGGAGATAGACCTCTTTGCCTCCAGGAAGAATGTGAAATGCCCCTTCTTCTGCAGTCGAAGAGGGGCAGATCCACGCTCTCTAGGAGACGGCCTACTCCGTGGGGATGAACGTTCCTGTACATGTTTCCTCTTCTACCTCTCATGTTATGGATCATTCACAAACTGGCCAAGGTCCTGCCGGACTGTATCCTGATAACCCCATGGTGGCCCAGGCAACCTAGGTTCCCCACTCTACTACGTCTTGCCAGGGGCAGGTACCTCCACTTACCCAAAGTTCCATATCTCCTTCTGGCAGAGGACAGAACGCTTCTCCATGCAGGGGTGGACGCCCTGAAATTGACAGCCTGGTGAATACAACCATTACTTTCTCCGACCGGGTCTCTGAGATCCTCCTTAATGCGAGGAAGGAATCTACGTGTCTCTTGTATCAGAGGAAGTGGCATAGGTTCCTCTCCTTTCCTCACACCTTGTCGCAATCGCCAACGTCCATAGGCCTCGACAGAGTCCTTGACTTCCTTCTGTCACTCAAGGACCAGGGCCTCTCCAACTCTTCCATCAGGGTCTACTTGGTGGCTATCTCCACACACCATGAGCCACTGGAAGGCTTTTCTGTCTTCTCCCATCCTACCTCTAAGCAGTTCCTTAGAGGTGTCATCAGGCTATATCCCCCTGTAAGTGCTCCTGCAGAGCTATGGGACTTACCACTGGTGCTCCGCCACCTGACCAGGAAACCATTAGAACCTATGGTGACCTGTGACTTGCAATATGCTGCCTGGAAGACAGCCTTCCTCGTGGCGATTACGTCAGCTAGGAGGGTCAGCAAACTCATGGCAATGCGTCATGACCCTCCATACTTAGTATTTTTGCCAACGGGGTACGTCTAGTACCGGACCTTTCCTTTTGTGCCTAAAGTCATCTCAGAGTTCCACCTCAACTCTACCCAACTTTTTTCCACATCCTGACGGAGAAGAGCAACACCTGCTTCACACTCTGGATGTAAAGAGGGCATTCCTCTTCCACCTGAACAGGACTCAGCCCACCAGAAGGGACAACAACCTGTTCCTGTCTTACTCCTCCGCTTCCTTAGGGTCGCGAATCTCAAGTCAACACCTGTCCAAGTGGATAGTTGGGACAATTAGGCTCTGCTACGCCAAGCAAAGCAACCACTCTCTACTCACTTGAGGGCGCATTCTACCAGGCCCATGGCGACTTCAATGGCCTTTCTGACGGACACATCACTGTCCTCCATCTGCAGAGCGGCTACACGGTCCACGCCAACCACGTTCATCAAGCACTACGCTCTGGACATCTGTGCACAACAGAAGGGCAACTTGGGTCGTTTGGTCCTGTCCGCTGCAGCTGAGTCTGACAGCGCCCACCTCCAGGTGAGCAACTGCTTTTTAATCTCCCATGGGTGTGATGCACAGAGACCACAAAGAAGATAAACAGGTTGCTTACCTGTAACTGATGATCTTCAAGTGGTCATCTGTGCATTCACACTGCCCACCCATCCTTCACCACTCCTGTCATCCTCAGTTCTTCTCTCATGACTTTGGTTGATAGCAGTCAGAAAGAACTGGAGGGATGTCTGTGCCCCGCCCCTTGGGCATGCGCGGTGAGGGTTCCTGTGCAGGCCCAGGGCGGAGGTGCGAAAATCCCGTTGTGAGCTTGTACAACACCGATCAAATTAGCGCAGGCACACTAGATCCCCATGGGTGTGAATGCACAGATGACCACTCGAAGATCATCAGTTACAGGTAAGCAGCCTGTTTTTCTTTGCAGGGCACAGCCTTCAATCTCTAATGGATATGTTGAGGTCTGTTTATTTGTTCCAAGCTCAAAGTGAAGCTTTGTATTTCCCAGCCAATAAACAGCCAAAACATTAAACTTTTATTTTGAATATTTCCAGGTGGTCAGCCGTGTTGGTCTGAAGCAGTAGAACAAACACGAAAGCACACACCTTGAATAAACCTTTGCTGGTCTTAAAGATGCCACTGGACTCTAAATTTGTTTTATTTTAAAATAACCTAATAACTCTACATCTGATTGAACAAAATATTATTGAATGGATGCACAGAGCATTGGCATACCCCATAGAAATCAATCCTATTTAAGCATACATATCAATGTCATTCCTATTCAATCTAAGCTGCCTCTAAGAAAAGTAGTTTTCAAACTTTCTTACCCAGAGCTATGCCCATTAAGGGGAAATCAGATTCCACCGAATCTGAGTGATTCTGGGGTTATAGGGTGTGACCAGCTTACAAAGATGCTATTACATAAGTCAATACATGACTTTATGAACCTTCTGATTCATGATTTATAAAGGTGTGATATGATGGTCCTCTGAGCATATTCCAATAGACTATTTTCACAATGGGATTTTTTCACTAAACTGTGACATTGTTCTTCATGCTGAAAATTAGTTTGGCTTTGGCAAATCAGGCTTTTGCAACTCATTCTAATAATCAACAATACATCTCTTCATTTTGGCTTGGCTATTCAAGGCTGAAGAAAAAAGTAGCTTTAACAGAAAATACAAAAACTTTTCTAAGCAATGCAGTCAAGCCATGCAGGTTGAATATATTTCTAAATTCTGTATATGAACTGTATAACATACACAATTGATACTATATTCATCCCACCAAGTCGTAGTTACACTTATTGTTACATTTATCTTCTCGTATTAGAGGAGTCCAGAATCATTTACTGCACTTTGAGAATTATCCCATTGATAGCAAAACCGCTGAATATTATGTACCTTAGGTGCCTGCACAATTCTCCCACTTCCACCTTTAGTACTTAAATCTCTAGTATTCAGCACTTACTTTTAGGTTTATGCCACCTTCCTGCATAGAATTTGATTTAAAGTCCTCTTGATCAGATTCACCAGGCTTCTACCAATACCTCCTTCCCGGTTCTCTTGAAGTACCCTTCTGCCACTAGTCTGTGGTGGAGGAAACTAAGTAGTGATCCCAGACATCAAAACTTTCTCAGTAATGCCATCTGCATAGCCAATCATCCATCAAAGTATTCTCTCTGTAGTTTT
Source organism: Gekko gecko (assembly GCA_029375565.1). Classification (NCBI taxonomy): domain Eukaryota; kingdom Metazoa; phylum Chordata; class Lepidosauria; order Squamata; family Gekkonidae; genus Gekko; species Gekko gecko. The sequence goes on from JAPDNY010000001.1 coordinate 192,360,235, forward strand.
ACAGGAAGAATTGATGGGAGTGTCACCTGAGCCAAAACTTTCTCCCTTCAGTCTCAGAGTCAGCGCAGAATAGTGTAATTCATTCTCACACTGACTTATTTAAAGCATTATAACCCACCTTTCTTTGTAATACGTGATTAGCAGGAAAGGATTATGATAAATCTTCACCTCCCCATCACTCATATCCTAGATCCCTGTATAAGGGAAACTATGGTTTATGAGCTAACATATCCAGTTGGCGCACCACCTAGTATAACATTCAAACCGTCTGAAGCCAATTGGAAAATATTACTTAGAATATAGTATATTCGTACAGAAAAACAAGTGTACACAAAACCTAAATTCCAGTCACTTCCATAAGTATTCTGTCTAGATGCAATTCTTCAGGTTCCTTAGGAAAAGAGTTGCCTAATTACAGTACTGATGCTTTTATCCATAAAATACTTGTGTTTCTCCACGTTGCTTGTGAACTGAACGTTACTGATCTCACTACTAATTTTTAGCAGCTAGCAAAGAAAAAATGTCATTTTATAGAATTTAATATGTTTTCCCACTGTGGTATTTTGATAATCTTATGGAGGTGTTTCTGGCAACTTGTTTGCTCCCATATATCATGATCAGAGGAGTTTTTTCTAACTCTAAACATCCTATCAAGAATGGTGGGAGTGCTTATTTACATACAAAGGTAGTTTCATTTATTAAAGAATCCCTAGGGCACACTGGCTGTTGCTCCAGCAACTCAATGACCGGGCAACACGTGAAGAGATAGCTTCCCCAAAGCAATTGCTTAGAAAATGCACTATAAAGCTGATCTATTAACATGCCAATATTACCTCAACACTTTTATTCAAAAAGACACCAAAAAATGTACCCTTCTCAAATCCAACTGACAGTGACTGAACAACAGAATGTAACAAAATCAAAAAATGTAATTAACAACTTTACATATTAAATACTACTTATTTTCAGGATCTTATTATACACTAGGAATAAGGCCCATTGTAGAAATAAATACAAGGGTCTCTAGAAAGAGGCTCTGGACCAGTGCCCTGGCCTTGGGCACTCAGTGTCAATTTGCTGTGGCGACCTCAGCAGGGTATAATGACACAGAGCTTACCGTTTTTTCCAGGGGAACTGATCTCTGCCACATGAATAGCAGTTGTAATTCTGAATGATCTCCAGCCCTCCCCTGGAGATTGGCAAAAATGATTCCCCAGAAGGAAATGGCTGGTTTGGAGGGTAGAGTCTATGGCACTGTACCTGCCTTGGAGGTAGCAATGCTATCTCCTTCCCAGCCAACCATCAGCATACCATTATCTGCCCCTCTGACTTCAGCTTTCCATCTCCTCCCCCACACCTGGAGCCTCTACCTAGGAAAAGTACAGTCTTTCTCCTCCTCAGTGGGGACCCAAGCAGGAAGGGAAGCAACCTCAACAGGGCATAAGGACTCAGAGTCCACTCTGCAAAGCAGCCATTTTCTCCAGGGAAACTGACCTCTACCGTCTGGAGAGCAGTTTTAATTCTGAGTGATCTCCAGCCCTCACCTGGAAAATGGCAGCAATGGTTTCCCAGGAGGAAATGGCTAGTTTGGAGGGTGGAGTCCATGGCATTGTACCTGTCTGGGGTCCCATTCCTCCTCACAGCCCACCCTCTTCAGGCTCCACCCCTCAAATCTCCAGGAATTTCCCAACCTGGAGGTGGCAACCCTATTTCCTTCACAGCCAACCATCAATATACCATTATCTGCCCCTCTGACATCAGGTTTCCATCTCTTCCCCTCTCCCTGTAGCTTCTACCTAGGAAAAGTACACTCTTTCTCCACAGTGGTGACCAAAGCAGCTCACATCATTCTCCTCTCTCCCTTTTGATTTGCACAACAACCCTGTGAGGTAGGTTAGGCTGAAAGTCTGTGAGTGTTCTGAAATCACCTAATCAGCTTCCATAGGAAGAACCTGGGTCTGGAAGTCCCTACTCTGTAGCGCTGTTACATCACACTGGCTGTTTTTTTTGGGGGGGGGACCACCTCAGCAGGGTATAATGACACAGAGGCCACCATTTTCTCTAGGGGAACTGATCTCTGCCATCTGGAGAGCAGTTGTAATTCTGAGTGATCTCCAGCCCTTCCCTGGATATTGGCAACAATGGTTCCCCAGGAGGAAATGGCTGGTTTGGAGGGTGGAGTCTATGGCATTGTACCTGTCTGAGGTCCCACTCCTCCACAAACCCCACTCTCTCCAGGCTCCATCACTGAAATCTCCAGGAATTTCCCAACCAGGAATTGGCAACCCTATCTCCTTCCCAGCCAACCATCAAACCACCTTTATCTGCCCCACTGAATTCAGCTTTTCATCTCCCACTCCTCACCTGCAGCCTCTACCTAGGAAAACTACAGTCTTTCTCCATAGTAGGGACCCAAGCAGGAGGGAAGTGACCTCAGCAGGGTATAATAACACAGAGTCCACCCTACAAAGCAGCTGTTTTCACTAGAGGAACTGATCTCTACCATCTGGAGTTGTAATTCTGAGTGATCTCCAGCCCTCACCTGGAGATTGGCAACAATGGTTCCCCAGGAGGAAATGGCTGATTTGGAGGGCGGAGTCTATGGCATCGCACCTCTCTGAGGTCCTACTCCTCCTCAAACCCCACCCTCTTCAGGCTCCACCCCTCAAATCTCCAGGAATTTCCCAACCAGGAGCTGGCAATTCTATCTCCTTCCCAGCTAACCATCAACGTACCATTATTTGCCCCTGATCTCTACCACCTGGAAAGCAGTTTTAATTCTGAGTTATCTCTAGCCTTCACCTAGAGATTGGCAGCAATGGTTTCCCGGGAGGAAAAGTACAGTCTTTCTCTGCAGTGGAGACCAAAGCAGATTATATCATTCTCTTCTCCCCCTTTTGATCTGCACAACAACCCTGTGAGGTAGGTTAAGCTGAAAGTCTGTGAAATCACCTACTCATCTTCCACAGCAAAAGCCTGGGCCTGGCAGACCCTACTCTGAAGCGCTAACTGCTAAACCTAGTGTAGCCAGCCTCCACGTGGAGCCTGAAGATCGCTGGGTATCATAACTGAACTCCAGACAACAGATCTCTCCCTCCCTGGAGAAAATAACTGCTTTGGAGGGTGGGCTCTATGGCATTCTATTCAGCTGACCAACATCTTGCAGAAACGGAGTACTTATCCTACATCCCTCAGAATCAATAACCACACTGGGATTCAATGACAGATGTCCAGGGGATAATCAGCAGATAAATGTGTAGAAAGGGTTTGCTAAATTTTAACTGTAATTTGACTTTGGCTCCCAGTTTTGCCAGTATTTTTACAGATGATGATCCTGTATTAAACTCATGATTCTAATAGTAAAATATTAACTGTTAAAATAAATCTCCTATTGTGTCCATCATTATCAGAATCAAGTATTTCTTTCTTTTAAAAAATGAGCAGCTTTCAAGCTATAAAATCACCAAATCTTTGATGGAGAATCCATTTGTATTTGAAATAGTTTAGCTGGGCTTTATTAAGTTAGTATTAATACAGGGATTTCATTTGTACACAGCAACGTGTCATTTGAAGCCATGGTTTTATAGATGGAAATCACTATTACAACAAAGGAAAGTTCGTATTTTCATAGTGATAAACAATACTTACCTTTAAAACTGGAAGCATTTATTTTATTTTCCTATGTAATATCATACAAGCTTAAGCATTATTTGTCCTTTTCATTCTAACTGGTTGCCAAGCCTAAACTTTTTATGCAAGCATAGAGGATTCTACAAAGGTTTTATTAAGCTGCATGCTGAAATTAGTGCATGATAGATAACAAGTTGTCAGCATATGACAGCAGTGGTTTTGGACCTAGTGGGACAAAAACAATGCACTCTGATCCAGAGCTTTGTACGCATTCCAATAAGCACGTACATTCCTATGCATATACGCAGCTGTACTTCTATGGAGATCATTACTCCATGTGTGTGCAGGACATACAAGCAGAGCTGCCCCTTCTGTTACTGAATAGGGTAAATTCACACCTGAGTTTCATGTTCAGAGTGGAACACACATATTCAGGGAACTAAACCAAGGTTCACCTGTCTAATGCTTTTCCAACACAGGGTGCTACTAAGCTAAATCTTGTCTTGCACTTTGGAGTTCCTGAGGCAAATAATTTGACTGTGGCAGTATGTTTTCTCCCTCCTTTCTCATTCTTAGCATACAAATAATGGAACAGCAGTGGCCAGAGACTCAGTTCCATTTCACATTAATATCTCACAAAGTGTAGAAGGAAATTCAGTGGGAAAAATCAGCAACATAAATCAAAGACATTGTACAGATGGAAAAATTTGTATATGTCAAGCCACCTGGTACTTTCTCTTTTTAGGGACCAGCCTTCTGAAGCAACTAACTACAGATAACACACACAAGATAAGGTAAGAAAAGTCAGATTTTCTCCTGTGAAAATTAAGATAAGCTTTTGTTATTTTAATAATATCAAAGACTGCCTCTAAAATCAACTTACCCTTCTATTTCCTTCCATATATTTTCTCATTTGGAAGAACTGCCTAGAAAGTGCTTTGCCACGTTGGCATGACACAAAAGCAACAACCTCAGGCATTGAAGTGAGGTATACAGCAAAGATGATTGCATGCCATCATATACCCATTGTTTTTTTAAAAAAAGAATGCACAAAATCTCGTTTAACCAAATTTCATATATTATATAACAAATATGGTTGTTCAGAAACTTCTTCCCCATGCAAATCCTAGTTCATTTAAATACATCCTGTTTGGGCACCTTTAAGTTTCGCCAGCGCCTCAATATCACTTTGTATTTTTCATTGTCATTCTTTTCTGAGGCTTTTCTTAAGACAACTCTCATAACTACAGCAGTTTCTGTTTCTTTGTCCTCTCCAATTATGAGGTCTAGTGTGTCACCAACTTTTACCTAATGAAAGAGAGAGAAAAATGAAACAATATATATTCCTCTTAAAAAATAACTTCTGATTCCCAGCCCTCTTCTCCTATTAATGTTGTATTTTAGAACAGAAGCTCCCGATACAGCTGCATAACATCTGCCACAACTGGAATGCTGCAACCACAGCTCTTGCAATGGAGGCATACACAGAAATGGGTATGTCTTGTCAAAAGTTCATCTAGTGAGAGCGGCCAGTGAAGTATCTGAATTAGACTCACAAACTTAAGTGACCCAGAATTCTGAAGCACCTTTGAGATAACAGGCACTTTTATTCTGATTTTGTAGGCCTACAGTTCACTTTTTCAAATGGCTCTAGTTTGTCAAAGTGTTTATTACAATAAAAGTGTTCGCTTGCATCCACACATTGCTGGATATTGTGCAATCACCATGTTACAGAAATCCTTTGCAACTGGATTCACTTATCCACACAGGAAACCAAAGTATATTGTGAAGATTTCCAGGACAATTTCAGTAAATTTGGTGAGTAAGAAGCAATATGGCAAATGACATTCAGTGTAGGTAAGTGTAAAGTGATGTGAACTACAACAAAAATTCTTAACTTTAAATATATGCTGACAGAGTCTGAACTGACCAAGACTGAAAGCGATCTTGGGGTTGTAGCAGACAGCTTGATGAAACATTGACCAACTGTGCAGCAGTGATGAAAAAGGTAAACTCCATGCTGGGGATATTAGGAAAGGAATTGAAAATAAAAAGCCAATACTGTAATGCTCCTATATAGATATATGGTCATTTGGCCACACCATATTGTGTACAGTACTGGTCACCAAATCTCGAAACACATACTGCAGATCAGGAAAAAGTACAGAAGAAGGCAATTGAAATGATTAAGGGATTGGAGCACTTTCCCTATGAGGATAGGATAAAGGAGTCTTGGACTTTACAGTTTAGAAAAGAGACAACTATTGGGGGAAGCATAATAAGGGGTGATAAAATTATGCATGGGGTGTAGAGTATGGATTCAGAGACATTTTTCTCCTTCTTCCAAAATACTAGAACTCAGGGGACCCAGTGAAACTGATGGACAAGAAATTCAGAAAAGAAAAAAGGATGATTTTAAAAGGTTAGACAGCATCAATGGCTACTCACAGGGCATGGTGAATAAAGGGAACTTCCATAATACAGAGTCAGCCAAGTTATAAATACCAGTGTTCAGAGGCAACATCGGGGAAGGCCTCAGCCTCTATGTCATACTGGTGGCCCTCAGGGGAATTAGCTGGCCACTATGTGAAAGAGAACACTGGATTACATGGATCACTAAGTCTGATCCAGCAAGGCTCTTCTTATGTTCTTATGAAAATCTAGTTGCAAATAACTGCTGCAGCACAGTGATATCCAATGATGTGTGGGTGCAGTTTTATATGCTGACTGTGTCACAAGACTATTTGTTGTTGTTTTTTGCTTAAAGACAAATGCAGCTACCAACTGGAATCTGTTATACTTGATTGAGTTATCTTGCATAACAAAAGGCCATTAAAATATGTCATGCTAATCCTGCAAAATTATGCTTCTTATTCAATGCCACTATTCTCTTAACAGGAGGAGGAGGAGATTGGATTTATACCCCGCCCTTCACTCGGAGTCCCAGAGCAGCTTACAAACTCCTTTCCCTTCCCCTCCCCACAACAGACAACCTGTGAGGTAAGTGGGGCTGAGAGAGCTCTGACAGAAACTGCTCTTTTTTGAGAACAGCTCTAACAGAACAATGGCTTGCCCAAGGTCATCCAGCAGCTGTGAGTGGAAGAGTGGGGAATCAAACTCAGTACTCCCAGATTAAGGTCCGCGCACTTAACCACTACACCAAACTAGTGAACGCATTTGAAACTACTTGGGCACAAGTTTTTGCACGTTCAAGAAAGTGAGTTCATTCCAAAGAATGCATTCTTTTCCTAATTTAAGATGCAAAATATATTTCTCAAGAACCTTACCGCTCTGCTTTTCTTCCACAGCTTCTCTCCATTTAGTCTCAGTTCACCATTGTAGAATGCATCTTCCACTTTGCTTTGGGGGAAAAAAAGGAATTTTGTTTTTTTAAAATATACATATATGTCTCATATAATATTACTATTCCTATCTATATAAGCAAGAACGCAGGTGGCTAGTATAACATTCCACCATCTAACTATATGCATACGAAATGTGTCTCTAGATTGGTATTCCTAGCATACTAAGATGGCACTCCTGTTCTGTGATATAATATTCAATGGTGCTATACATGAACAGCTAAAGAACACAGTTTCATGCAGGAGGCACATTTCTTAAGCGAAGTAAGGCTGCTGTCAGGTACCCTGTCATATTAATGGAATGAGGAGGTAAGAGGCTGCCAGCGTGACTACTCAGCCAAAACGGCGAGAATGGGGAAGGTTCCAACCAGATACTGTCGAGACATGGACCCTTACCCTGGGATCCTGCAGAGAGAGCCAGTATGATGGGGCCATCCACTGCCTGAGTGCGGTGCCTGATGTGGAGGCTGGAACGCGGGAGTCTGGGGAGTCCGGAAGCTACCTGGACACCCGAGTAGAACTGTTAGACCGAGGCCAAGATACGAATGGTGGAGGAGTCATTCCGGAAATCCCTGGGGTGATCGCAGAGGTGGTTCAATGGGAGCTGAACCAGTGCCTACCCGTGCAACCTGGGGGACTCCCACCGGCGGCGCCTCCGGCTCCACTTGGATAAGCCCCTCCAGTTGGGGGCTTCCCCAGCCAGTCACCAGCGGCACCTCCCGCCCCTGGGGTCCCTCCGCCGATGCCGCGGAGGGTCCCGAGGGGGCCAGGGAGAGACTTGCCTCCTCTGGCCAAGATGCTGGATGCAACGTTTTACAGGGCGCATCACAAACTGGCCTATTTCCTGGTGCGAGCGGAGAAGTTCGTGCAGAATTGGGGCCACCTGTTCCCCAACGAGGAATGCATCGTGGATTGCACTGCGTCCCATCTCAGAGAGGGAGCAGCAGATTGGTACGTGACTTTGCACCATGAAGATGGTCGGGAGCTCTGGGAGGTCGATGCATTCATGTGCAAGACTGCCCAAGCGTTCCTGTGCACCTTCCATCAGGGCAAGAAGTTGGTAAGGGAGTACACAGAGGAGTTCCGCCGGCATGCAGCAAAGATTCGGGGATGGCCGGATGGGGTGTTGGCGCAACACTACCACCTGGGGCTGAACCAGGAGGTTAGAGGGACGATCCTCCATAGTGTCAAGCCGGTGTCCCTTCTAGCTTGGATAAGGGAGGTGGCAGACATGGAGAGCCGCCTCTGAACCATCCACATCGATGATGTGGTTACTCTGGGAAACTCCTCCGGCGAAGCCCAAGACCCCTGTACGCCTGAAAGAGAGAACATGCAAACTCCGCCTGAAACAGGGGCTTTGCCTGAAATATGGAAAAGCCAGCCACTTCGTGGCTGCGTGTCCCGAGTCTGGACCAACGACCACCCCCAAGAAGTTGGGGGAGAAGAAGAGACCCAACACCCCTGCGAAGAAACCGACGGCCTGCCCCAAGACTCCTCGTGCCCTACAGGCTAGCCTGCAGGAGGAAGAGTCCACCTCATCCGGGGATGAGGAATCTCAGCCAGCGGGAAATAGGTAGGACCTGCTGTGAATAGCACTGAGCAGCAGGCCCCATGTTCCGAAGCGCAGAAACCGGTGAGCACCTACCCCCCCCTCTTTTTGTGACTGTGACTATCATCAACCTGGAGTTAAACACCCATGTGCAGGTGCGGGGGTTGATTGACTCAGGATGCAGGAAGGATTTGATCAACCCCTCTTTGGTTACGGGACTAGGGGCCAGGGTAGTCAAACTCCCAGACCCTTTGGTTTTCATCCAAATGGACGGCTCTACAATGGAAGAACCATGTAAATACGAGACTGTGCCTTTAAGGATGGGTGCAGGGCAGCACTGGGAAAGTCGCCCTTTTGTGATCATGCCAGCTGCCAGATTCCTGTTGGTCCTAGGCAGTCCATGGCTTCATGATCACAACCCGTATATACTATGGGAGGAGGGAGTTGTCTGGTTCATTTCTCCCCATTGCTTGGGCCACAGCTGGGATAGCGGATGGGGGGATCCTCCCCAAGTGATGGCGGTGCCTGCGTGCTTGGCTAGGGAGGAATCGATTCCCCCCGAGTACCGTGACCTGGCCCAAGTGTTTGGGGAAGAGGAGGCAGATGAACTGCCCCCCCACAGAAACTCGGACTGTTCCATCGAACTGTTGCCTGACAAAAAACTGCCAAAGGGCAAGTTGTACTCCATGAGCCCTATGGAGAAAACGGAACTCAAGACGGTTCATTGATAAAAACTTGGGGTGGGGCTTCATTAGACCAGCATCTTCACCGTTTGTGGCCCTGGTGTTGTTTCGTAAGAAAAAATACGGGGGGTTACAGTTGTGCACTGACTATAGGGGTCTGAATGCTGTCTCGCCTACCCCCTCCCGCTGATCAAAGACCTCCTAGCGGCGGTCTCCAAAGGGAAAATATTTTCGAAACTCGACCTCCGTGATGCCTACTTCCGCGTTTGAATTAGGGAAGCAGATGAATTAAGATGGCATTCAACACCCCCCAGGGTAGTTTGAGTACCTAGTGATGCCGTTCAGTCTTCAGGGGGCTCCGGGGGTCTTTATGAACCTAATTAAAAACCTCGAGGTCCTCCGCATGCACCGCAAACTGAACGCCAAACAACTGCGCTGGGCTGATTTCTTCTCCAAGTTCAATTTCACTCTCCACCATTTCCCAGGGAAGGCGAACTCGCTCACTGACGCACTGTCCCGCCTCCCGCAACATGATAGCCGCTGGGAGGAGGTATTAGACTCCATGTTCATGCCTACCCAATTGGGGGGGTCACCACTTGTAGTCAGGTGTGAACCCTGCCTCCCCTCCCCCAACGACTCATGGGAACTGAAGTTCGCTCAGGCTCTCTTGGAGAGGAACTGGGAGAAGCTGGAAAAGGAGGGGGAGGTGGAGGAGAAGGCTGATGGCTGTTGGTATCGAGGCACTAAACTGTTTGTTCCTTTCTCTTTGGGGGGGGGAAATCATGTCTCATGTGCATGAAAGCAAACTGGCAGGACACTTGGGTTTTGTGAAGTCTCTACATCTTCTGCAACACCAGTTCTGGTGGCCAGGGATGAGAAAGGATCTCTCCCTTTTCGTCCACTCTTGCCAGACATGCCTCATGAGTAAACCGAGACTCGGGAAGCCACCGGGACTCCTCCATCCCCTGCCTACACCGAGCCTATGATGGGAGATCATCTCCATGGATTTTATCACAGATCTGCCCCCCCAGCAAGGGGAAAACTGTTATTTGGGTTGTTGTTTACTTGTTCTCGAAACAGGCTCATTTTGTTCCGTTTAAAGCCTTGCCCACAGCCAAAGCATTAGCTAGGGCATTCCTCCACCACATTTTCAGGCTGCATACTCTGCCCAAGGGAATAATCTCCGACCACAGTTCGCTAAACAACTAAACAAGCTTACAAGCAACAGGCTGATAAGAAACGTGACAAGGGGTGGGAGCTCAACCCCAGGGACTCTGTGTATGTCTCTACTAAGAACATTAAAGGTCTCCAGCCTAGCCGGAAATTGGGCTGGAAATTTGTGGGCCCATTCCCTGTTAAAAAACTGATCAATGAGGTTGCTGTGGAACTTGAATTGCCTAAATCTTTGAAACATGTACACCCTGTTTTTCACCTTAGGCTTCTTCATTGTGACGCTGGGGCTAACCCCTGGTGCCCGAAACGTGCAATGCCCCCTCCACTTATGGAGCAAGGCGAACTGTATTATGAAGTTGCTGACATTTTGGACTCCAAGCTGAAACGCAATAAACTGTATTATCTTGTGGAGTGGGTGGATTTTGGGCCTCAACATAGGGAATGGGTTGCAGTTGACGACATCAATGCCCCCCGGTTGCTCCGGAAATTCCACCTGCGTTACCTGGACAAGCTGGGAGGAGGGCCCCTTTAAGGGGTCAGGTACCCTGTCATGTTAATGGAATGAGGAGGCAGGAGGCTGCCTCTTCCCCCCACCCCGGACTCTCGTTCTCATCCTCTTATCAGGGCTTGACCTTGGTACTCCAGCTGCGGAGTCTCGCTGAGAATCTAACCGTTCCTAGAATGTTTTCATTGGCTTTCCCGCCTAGCTTGCCGTGTGCGCCAAATGTATCCATTGGCTTCTGCTGTTGGAGGGGTTGTTTGAATATAGTATAACCAAACCTGCTTTGCTGTCATTCCCCATTACTGGTACAGAGCTTGTACACGTGTCTTCAGAATACCTTCATTAAACACTGTCTTCTGTAAGGAGCCCTGTGTTCAATGACTGACTGAAGTACCTGACAGCTGCAAGCCTTGCACCTACTCAAGAATTAGTCCTGCTGACTTACCTCTGAGTCTAACCTCTATGCACAGGACTCAACTGTTACGCTTACAAGTATACAATTTAATTAAACAAATCACTTTACTAAATAAACAAATGGAAAATAAACATCTTAAGCCTAATCATAAAATCAATTTCACAATTGTGGTTTAAAAAATTAACAATTTAATAGCAGGTTTTCATATATAACCCCACAGATGAATTTTTTTAAAATCCTGACAATTTCAGTTTATGCCTATTTCAGTATTCTCTGCAAGCATAACAGCAGTGTGTAAGAATGAACTCTGTCTCAAAATGCTCCTCAAAACAATAATCATAATTAATTGTTATAGAATCCAAAATGAGCAGAGTAAAATAAGCATAAACTATATATATTTATTGTGTGGCCCCCATCTGCAGATACCCAAATCCATGCATCAGGACTACATTTACCCCAAACAGATTTTTCCTGCAAACTTGGGTGATCCCCCAAGTTTGCAGAAAAATCTGAAATCTTAAAAAAGTCAATCTATCAGCAAGTCATTCTATACTTTTATACTTACTTTCTTGCAATATCTAGACCAGCTTTCAGGATTACATCAAATCTAAATGAGTTGACTACTTTCTCAAGATCTTTGTAGTCCTTCACTATGGTGAGATCATCTTCAAACTCCTCCTCAGACTCACTGATCTCTTCATCTTCATCCTCCTCCTCCTCCTCTTGTACAGTTTGTTTCATATTCTTCCGAGAACTTTTGTCACTTTTGAATCGTACAGAAATTCCTGGTGTACATTTGGATAATGGTATCAAATACATATGGCATTTTATGGGAGAAACCAAGAAATGTTTTGGGATGACTACTGTAACTGGCTGATAGTTTGCAGAGTACAGTAATCTCTTCCATGGTGCACAAAGTTTATAAGGTGAATTCTCCAAGAACCCAAGCCAAGCATTTAGATTCCTAAAAGCGCAAAGGGGCAATCTGCAACCCGTCATAACGCAGCCTGTAACGAAAGAGAATATACTGTGTTAGGCTCAACAGTGAACAGCAATTTTCTGAGTCCACTAAAACTAGCATTACTGTGCAGTTGGCAACATTACTAGAAGCAAGACCTCCTCACTTACATAGATGAGTTTAAGACTGTCGAAAAAAGAATACCAAGGGATGTGTAACCATCAACATTACAGCTGTCAACCATAGAGCACAATCCACAGGATGCAAGTACTTTTCAAAATTAATGAGATTTGAAAGAACTTTGACTGGATTATGCTCAATGGTATGACTTCTGCACTGATTCCTACAGTTGGTTTTCATATAAAAATGGTTAGTACAAACGTCTCATCCACACAAATTGCTCACAGACATGTCCAGGGATCAGCCAACACAGCCCATTCTGGATACTGATGTTTCTCTTTCACAGGCATTGGATGGCCTTGATTTATAGACAGTCCAATAACTCCATAACAGCTTCTTATCAACACCAGGGGCCAGACTCCACAATAGACTAAGCTTTCATCTTTGTCCCTACATACACTCAGACTAGAGGACATCAGCTGTACCCCCCTAGACTCATCCACTTGCTCATCTTCCAGCATGATACATGCCATCACCAGTCAACACAGCCCTTCTGCTCTTTACATAGGACAAACATCACAGAAAAGAATATATGGGCTCAAAACTGACATTAAACATCACAGTATTCCAAAGCCAGTAGGAGAATATTTCGATCTGCCCGGCCACTCAACTGTTGACCTGACAGTCACCATCCTGCAACAAAATAACTTCAAAAGGAGACTGATACCAAGAGGTTTCATACTAGCCTTTTCCCCTACAAAAGAATCTCAGATTTTTATCTCACAGGTGTTGACTATCTTAGCAAATCATGGACTTGCCACCCACTATAGCATAACTAGTGAAGGGGCTATCTGTCTTGATTAGATCTGAATTCTATAGTTACATTTCATCCTGTATTTTCACAGCCCTTGCTATTTATTTATACCTCATATATAAAACAGCTGCACAGTGAGGATCAACTCACAGCATCTGAAAAAGTAGGCACTAGCTCACAAAAACTAATACTGGAATATATTTGTAGATACCACAAAGGGATAACAGCATCCAGGTGGGACCTGGGGATCCCCCAGAACTACACCTTATCTCCAGACTACAGAGATTTCCCCTGGAGGAAATGGATGTTTTGGAGTTTGGATTCTACAACACTGTCCCTGTCCTCTCCAGGCTCCACTCCCATATCTCCAGGAGTTTCCCACCTGGAGGTGGCAACCTTACTTCCCTGCCCTCCCCACAACCGTTTGGGGGATGTGGCAACCCTAGACTACCACATGACTCTTATGTTTCCTTCCTCCTAGTTCTAGCCAAAACTAGATTATAATTCAGTTTTGTGCCACCATAAATCAAGATTTCTTTAGAACCAACTACCAATAAACATGGCATTGCAAGGGTTAATGTGTTAAACGTTTCCATTTTTTACAGGGCGGTTCTTTAATTCTAATAGAAACAGATATCCATATAAGTAATATTGGGGCATGCAAAAAGTCCCACTGGACTCCTACAAATTTGCTGCACGATCCTAGAAAGGATTATTTCAGCGTCAGCTCAACGATGTCCAACATTATGTATTCCTAGTAAAGGCCCGTAAACATGAAACCTTATACAAGGGGTGGGTGGGTGGCGCTGTCATTAAGTTCAGTGGAATTTACTCACGAGTAAGTGCACACAGAATAACAGGCATTTTCTTGTATTTTGTTATTAGCATAGGACAGACTATAAACTGCTACACACTAAGCAACCCCCAGGTACGCAGAAAATTCTCTAAGATCAAAGAACCTATTGCTTAAGTAAATATGGTTTGCATCCGTTCGCCGGGTGTACACAGCAAAATATGTAGGGGGTGCGCAATCCCCTCCCCCGTCGCGGCTCTGCCAGCGCCAGAAGACGCAGGCCCTCCTCAGGATACCAGCCCCTTTCCTCGTGCAGCGAGAGCGTTTCGGAGAGCAGCTGGTCCCCGCTCGCAGCTTGCGCCCACCCTGCACAGCGCGCCACGCTACCTGCCTCTGCTCGGCGCTCCCAACCCTGGCTGTGCTTTGCACCCTGGTCCGGGCCTGTCCTTTCCACCTTCCTCTTAGTCCAGCGGCAAGGAGTAATGAAGGCGGAGCCGCGTTCTTTTGCAGAAGCCAGCCCCCTCTGCTGGGGAAAAGTACCCTGGAGGACTCCGTAGCTTGATCTTAGCTTCTCGCTGGATAGAGAGGTGTTGCCTGAATTGCAGAGGTACGCTTACTAAGTTGTGACCAACTGTTCGGGGGGGGAGGGAGAGATAAAAGTGCTATAGGATCCGGATGACAATTCTAAACATTCTGAGAGCCAGCTGGATGTACTGGTTTAAGTACTGGATCAGGCTGACAACAAGTAGGTTCAAATCGGTTCTGCAGTGAAGTTAGGCTTGTCTTGAGAGTCCCTTGGACTGCAAGGAGATCAAATCAGTCAATCCTAAAAGAAATCAACCCTGACTGTTCCCTGGAAGGCCAGATCCTGAAGTTGAAGCTCAAATAGTTTGGCCACCAAATGAGAAGGGAGCAGTCACTGGAGAAGACCCTGATGCTGGGAAAGATTGAAGGTCAAAGAAGAAGGGGAGGGCAAAGGATGAGATGGTTAGATAGTGTCATCGATGCAACAAACATGAAACTGAGCAAACTTCAGAGGACAGCGGAAGACAGGAGGGCCTGGTGTGATCTGGTCCATGGGGTCAGGAAGAGTCGGACTCGACTGTGCGACTGAACAACAACTCATTCTTTCTCAGGCTGGCCATACCTCAAGGGATGAAGTAGGAGAACATAATCATACATGCTGCCCTGGCCTTCTTAGATGGATGAACATTTGATAAATAGCCTAAGAGCACAGCTTCCCTATGCCATGCACAAACCAGTTATAACAAAGTAACTGAAAGCCAGGTCAGCAAAATAGCAACTTATAAATAACTCGCGGCTGGCTTGTAGCCAGGACATTTTTTGGGGGGGGGTGGCACTGAGGAAACTGGTGGGGCGTGATGTCATTAAAAAAAATACAAATAAAAAAATAAAAAATATACTCACACAGCTGCTTTGAACTGCTGCTCCTCTGGTGGCCTCCTGAGAATTTCCCTCTCAATAAATAAAAATGTCCCTGTCTGCTAACCCTGTCTCTGAGCAGAGAGCCTTCCCTCCAGCACTCACTGTTATGTATGACACTTAGGCAGTTCTCAACAAAAGTGATTCAGCTTTAATCAGTGATTCGACAGCTCAGAACAGTTCAGAACAGACAACAAACATACAGCAGCAGGCTCTTATTTAAACAGTGTGGGCTAGCATAGCCACACCCACATTCAGGTTATTAACCAATGGTATTACAGAGATAACATCCTATCAGTTTGCTTCCCTCCAGTACAATCCTTGTCTCCTGATTGGCCTGCTACTCAGAGTAGCCAATCAGGTATTGCTATTCAGGATACCAGCATGTCAATGGGGATGAAATCCAAGCTCAGGACATAACATCCTTCCACGCTTTGAATGGATTACTTCTGAACAGATGTAATCCTTCAGATAAGCTGGCCTTTGCCTAGACCGTTGAGACCGACACAGGGTCTCTGTCAGGGGTGTCTGCTTCTCACTAGTAGTCTGCGGACTACTACTTGCCAGTTCAGGCACCTGGGTTTCTGTCCCTTGTCTGGTCAGAGCTACCTCCCTAGCTTCGGCAACCTGAAGAGTTTCACCCACCTCTACCTTTACCTCTAGACGCACTGGTCTGGCAGTTGGGCTCTCTGCTTCTCGGTCTGGGGTGGACCATTGCTGGTGAAGCTGGTCAATGTGGTGCCTAAGTTGTCAACTGTGGCCTGTCTGTACCACATACGATAGAATTCCAGCCACTTCAGTTATAACACCTGGAAGCCAGAGGTGTCCCTCCCCATAGTTCCAGGCGAACACTAAGTTTCCTGCCTTAAAGGACCTGATTGTTTCCCTGTCCTCCCTTTGGGGTGGTCGATCTGTGGTTAAATCGGGATGGAGTCTGTCAAGGAGGGTGGTGAGGTGGTGACCCATTAATAACTCTGCAGGACTCTTCCCTGTGGCAGAGTGTGGTGTTATGTGCTGATATAAGAGGAATGAGGCCACCTTTTGACTCCAGTCCCCCTGAGTCATTCTCCCCAGAGCCTCCTTTGTTGTCCGAACCATTCTCTCTGCCTGCCCGTTTGTTGCAGGATGGAATGGTGCAGGTGTAATGTGTCTAATTACATTGTCCTGCATGAACTTCTCAAACTCTGCTGACACAAATTGAGGCCCGTTATCAGAAATTAATGTGTCTGGCAACCCATGTGTGGAAAAAAGCTTTCACAGTACTTTTACAACTGCCCCAGTTGTCATTTTGCTCATTGGGAGCACCTCGAGCCATTTGGAATAAGCATCAACTACAATTAAGAAAACCTGCCTGTGAAATGGGCCAGCAAAGTCGACATGGATTCTGGACCATGGTCTGTGTGGGTTTTCCTAAGGGTGTAGAGGAGCGTGTGGGGGATCAGGTCTGGACAGCTGACACTCATTGCACACCTTTACCCACTTCTCAGTGTCATGGTCAATCCTAGGTTACTAGACATAGCTCCGGGCCAGAGCTTTCATTTTCACCACACCCGGATGACCCTTGTGCAGCGCCTCCAAGACCCTTTTCCGTAAGGGAGGAGCCACTACCACCCTCTTCCCCCACAAAAGACAGCCTTTATGTACAGATAGTTCTTTTTGGCGTGTACAATAAGCCTGAAATTCTGGCAGCAAACGACCTGTTGGCCACCCCCTCCAAACCCAGTTAAGCACCCGGGCAATTGTAGAATCCTTTGCCGATTTGGCGGCAATGTCCAAGGCATGGACTGGTGGCTGTGATAGTTCTTCCAGGGCCATTACCTCATAGTTGGGAGCAGGTCCAGGGCAGGTCCTGGAATGGGACACCGGCTCAAGGCATCTGCATGTCCCATTGCCTTGCCGGGGCGATGTTCCAGTTCGAAATCATAAGCAGCCAGGAAAACTGTCCAGCGCATCATATGGGGTGAGAGGACTGGAGGCGTTTGGCGTCCCAGTGCAAAGAGACCCAGCAAGGGTTTATGGTCGGTGACATCACAAACTTTTGACCGTACAAAAAATGATGAAATTTTTTAACACCAGCAACTAACGCAAGTCCCTCCTTATCAATTTGTGCATAATTCCTCTCAGCCCCAGTCAGTGTCCTTGAATAATAAGCTATTGGCGGTTCCCACCCATCCGCAATCTTGTGGCTGAGGACGGCGCCAATTCCAAATGGGGAGGCAATTAGACACCAGCAAGTCTTTTATTTCATTAAACGCTTTATTATGCTGCAGCCCCCAGGTCCACCATGCCCCTTTTTCAAGCAGTTTGTGTTAGGGTTCTGCCACCAACACCTTGTGGGGTAAGAAGGCATGGTAAAAATTCAAGATGCCCAAGAATGACTGCAGCTTTTTTTTTGTTTTGGGCTTTGGTGCTCATTGGATGGCAGCAACCTTGCTCTTTGTGGGGTGGACACCTTGTTCATCAATCAAAACCGCCAGAAATTCAACCTGTGACACCCTGAACTGGCATTTTTGTTTTTTGACCTTTAATCTGGCCGCTTGGAAACGGCCCAGCACACCCCTCAGATGCTCTGCCAGTTCTTCCTCATTGGTGCCAACAACCAGCACGTCATCGAAATAAGGCACCACCCCTGGTAGATCCCTGAGCAATCCCTCCATTAAACTCTGGAAAATACCAGGAGCCACATTGACTCCAAATTGTAAGCGATTGACCCTGAACGCTCCTCAATGGGTCACAATTGTCTGTGCCTCTGCTGCCCTGGGGTCCACGGGCAACTGCTGATATGCTTGTGCCAGGTCTAGCTTTGCAAACAGTCATCCCCCCTTCAGCGAAGCCAATACATGACTTATAATAGGAACGGGGTAAGAGTGCTGTTGCAAGGCTTTGTTCAAAGTATATTTATAGTCAGCACAGACCCTGACTGAACCATCTGGCTTGATGGGTGCTACAATGGGTGTTTCCCATTTAGCATAAGTCACCGACTCTAAAACCCCCTGAGCCACCAACTTATTGAGTTCTACCTCAATTTTCGGTTTGAGGGCAAGCGGCACAGTACTGTATCACAACCTCATGGGCGCTACTGAGGGGTCTAACTCAAACGTGACTGGCGGACCCGAATACTTCCCAAGGGTTCCGTCAAACACTTCTGGGAACTCAGCATACAACGAACTCAATTTATTCCCACCAATGTGGTCGATCCCAGACATTGCGATTCCCAGAGCCTCAAACCAGTCTAACCCAAGCAGACTGGCTGCCCCTCAGCCACTTGGAGACCTAGGGTCCCCTTAAACCCTTCAGATTGTAGTTCGAAAGTGGCTTCCCCAGCCACTAGTATGCGCCGCCCCTAGAAATCTGAGAGATGCACCCCACTGGGTGCTAACTGGCAGCGGCTCCTGTGAGCAAGGGCGTAGACTTTGCCATTTCCCAGGGGGGGCTGGGGCTGGGCCAGAGGCATTGATAAGTCATTAAAAGAACTGGGACCCAATGACATCATAGGGAGGAGCCAGTGACATCACAGGCCATTGTCACTATCTATGGAGGTGGAATTATATGGCATTTAGGGAGGGGCTCCCAGAAAATTAGGGTGGCCTGGGAACCCCCTAGCAATGCCCCTGGGTTGGGCTAACCCCAGGAACATGTGCCTTCTTAGCACACTGTTTAGAAATTCCACCTTAAAATGCAGCACAGATTCTATTGCTAGGGACTGCTTTTCCACTCTGGGAACTGTCATTACAGTCCTAGAATAACCTATCTGGGCCCAAAACCTTATTGGAAAAACCATTCTGCATTTTCTTTGCAACTTTTTTTGGGCTGCAGTGTATTTCAGCAGAGCCCATGCAAGTCAATTGGCATTCCTAGCTCCCAGTATCTCCAATGGGCTTTCAGGGCTTTCCCATTATTTCCAATGGGCAATCTTGTCATTCCTTTTAGTACATCCCAGTTGGTTGCCCTTTGGAACTACCACACCATTTTAAGTAACAGCAAAATGAAGAGCATGAACATAGAGTGCACATCTCTTACCAGTGTTCTCTCTGGGCTGCACACAGATCAAAAGGAAATTTTAAAAGGCCTCTGATCTGCATGCCCCCCCCCATCTTGTTCATGCAGATGCATTTACAATTTGAGATTGAAAGAAGAGCAGCCCACCCCCCACTACCATGAAAAAAACAAGAACTGTTCTCAGTCAAGGATATATAGACCTAAGTAAAATACACCCCTCCTCTCCACCTGGCTGTTGTGCATCCTACATGAAGCAGGGTGATTCAGCAGATGCAAGCCAATGTCAGCAGTCTGCATCCACCATCTCACACAGAAGAACCAGAGCTTCCAGTTTCAGCACTGGAGCTAGGGATGCCAGCCTCCAGGTGGGACCTGGGGATCCCCTGGAATTACAGCTCATTTGCAGACTACAAAAATTAGTTTCCCTGAAGAAAATGGATGTTCTGGAGGGTGGACTCTATGGCATTGTACCCCACTGAGGTCCCAGTCCTCCCCAGGCTCCATCCCCAAATCTCCAGGAGTTACCCAACCTGTATTGGGCCACCCCTCCTCCCGCATCCCCCAGAGGTGGACAGGGGGTACCTGGCAACCCTAACTAGGAATGTTTTAACAAGGGAGGCGAGAGGTGGAAAGAAAGCAAATAGATGGGAAGAGAGGAAGGAAGGAAGGAAAGAAAGAAGGGGGAGGGAGGGGAGAAATGAAAAGAAAGAAAATAGAAATCCCTCTCCATAATTTATCCAGGAGTTCAGGGGAGAGTTGGTCTTGAATGTATGCATTTAAACTCTTCGAGGTTTCATCTGCCCTCCTCCCCCCTCAATTTCAGTGATTGTAAACTGTTGATTCCTGGCTTTCCTAATATCCTCTCTCTGTCAAGGGAAGGGGTGGAGCTCAACAAAGAACTCAGAAGAGTCTCCTCTTGGAGGAAATAAAGGGCTCTGGTTAAGTAGCGAACTCGGGAGCGGAAAAACAACAGCAGCGGCACAAGGCTGCAGGAAAGGTGCCTGGGCACCCAGCCGCCCAGAGATCCTCCATGGATGCCGGCCTCCCCCCCAACCTCCTCTCATGGCTCTCTGCAAGGCAAACCTTGCGGGGAATGGGAGAACAACAGCAGTGGCACGAGGCTGCAGGAAAGGTGCCCAAGAGTCCAGCTGCCCCAAGGTGGGCAAACCTCCATAGATGCCAGCCTCCCTCCCCATTTCCCCCACCTCCCGACCTCCCTGCACGGCTCTGAAAGGCAAGCCTTGCAGGGAGAGAGGGGAAAAAACCCTAGAAGAACAAGAGTGCAGGGTGCCCAGCCTCCCCGAGGCCGGCAATCCTCCAAGGATACCAGCTTCCCCTCCCAACCTCCTTGCATGGCTCTCTGCAAGGCAAGCCTTGCAGGGAGCGAGAAAACAACAGCAGTAGCACAAGTTCGCAGGAAAGGTGCTCAGGCACCCAGCCACCCTGAGGCTGGCCTCAGCCAGCCAGCCTAGGCACTCTCTGCCTAGTGCCCACCACCCTACCCCTGAAAACATCCCCCCACCCTTGCTGGAGCCCCAGGACAGCTTCTTACCTTTCTGCTCGAGAAAGCTGAAAGCACTGAAAATATGTGCAGCCCCCAGCTCCACCAGGCCCAACTGAGGGTTTCTGGAAGCTGGGGGTGGGGCTTAGCTTTCAGGAAGCAAGCCCTGAATTTCCTGTCACCCCACCTGAAGTCTCAGAAAGCAGAGGGAAAAACCCCTCCGCTTTCAAAATGGGTTGGGGGTGGCATGGGGTGGTAGTGGCAAAGCTTGTGAGCCTGGTTACCCGGGGGGGCTCAGTCACCCCTGGAAAATTTCGGAGGTAGCCTCAGCCCTCAAGCCCCCTGAAGTTGACACCTATGCCTGTGAGGGAACAAATGCTGGAACGTCTCTGTGGAGATGATAGTCAGTGCCGATCCCGAGTTGACTTCCATCTCATGCAGCACTCCGTCTAACTGCATAGTGACGTGGATCTTCTTCTTGGTGCAATTTTGGGTGCTCAGGACAGTTGTTGGGCCAGAACGGCTGGTGGTCACATTGCACTCCGCCTGCCTCTGTGCTCTGGTGTCTCACTCCCTCCTCGGCATTCCAGGTAATGACTGAGGTGACTTCTTCAGTCTGGTAGCCTTGCAGACTCTGGCCAAAAGGCCCTGCATTTGACAGTGTCGGCACCTTAGGTCATGTGCCCAGCACTGGTCCCCACTTGTGATTGCCGCCACAACCTGTGCATGTCAGCCTCTGTGTTGCTTTCCTTGTGGGCCATTGTGGCTTTGCTCTCTGTATCTGATGTCCTTGCCATCGGCCTCAGAATCGGATGTCGATTCATGGTGAACAGCCTTCTCAACCCTTGGTTGTGATGGTCCAGTGGCTTGCCAGACCTCCCAGGTGGACTGCTCGGCGGCTTCCATGGCTATAGCCTCTGCATAGGCCGTAGCGTAGGTGAGTTCAGCTTTGGCAAATAGCCGCTGCTGTAGATGCTTGTCTCGTAGGCCACACACCAACTGGTCCCTCAAAGCCATCTCTAGGTCAGAGAATCCACATGTGCGGGCAACCTTCCACAGCTTGGTGACAAATTCTGCAATCGATTCTCTGACCTTCTGGTCCTGTTTGTAGAATTTTGGATAGATTAGGCGCATAGTGATTTTTCAGCTTTGTTTTTCAGCTTTGTTTCAGGATGTCGGTTGGCGCGAACAGGGACCGTGCCACGTCAAACACTGCTCGGCCGCAGGAACTGAGCAGGACTGCTGATTTTGTGGCTTCTTCCTTGATTTGGTGTGCCCTTATGTGACACTTGAACTGTGTTATGTATGATTCCCAGTCTTCCAGGCCTGGTTCGAACGCCTCGAACTTGGCACTGGTTGCCATCCCTTTCACTGGTTCTGCCAGTGGGTTGGCAGAGTGCTGTCTGCTGGTAGTGGAACCTCGCTTGGTCCCGCTTCGTCTGCCATTGTGCTGGTATTCAGCGGGGCTGCCTACCCGTTATATCCCATCCTTGTTGCCACTGTTATATATGACACTTAGGCAGTTCTCAACAAAAGTGGTTCAGCTTTAATCAGTGATTCAACAGCTCAGAACAGCTCAGAATAGACAACAAACATAGAGCAACAGGCTCTTATTTAAACAGTGCGGGCTAGCATAGCCGTGCCCACATTCAGGTCTCCTGATTGGCCTGCTACACAGAGTAGCCAATCAGGTATTGCTATTCAGGATACCAGCATGTCAATGGGGATGAAATCCAAGCTCAGGACATAACACTCACCCTTCTAAGCCACCCCTTCTGTGGATTGTAAGAGGTTGGCCAGGCTAGTGGGTAAACAAACATGGTGCTTCTGAAGGGGGAGGCAGCACCTGCAAGGCTCCTTCAGTCCACGGCTCCTCCCCCTGCCTCACAAGAAGAAGCAGCCACACTGGCCACACCGCTGCCCACCGCCTCAGCTGGCTTTGCTTTTCCTGCCAGGGAAAGAAGGGGGGGGCGGAGGCAGCCAGGGACGAGCTGGGCAGCTGGGGCCATGCTGCTCTGCTTCACTGGGGGGCTTCCTGCAAGCCAGAGGGCTGGCCAGCCCAATGCCTCCCTGCCCTGCACTGTCTGGGGAAGGTGATTCAGGAGGAGTCATTTGAGACCAGCTTGAATGACAACATGACACAGCAGGACCCAGCGCAGCATGGCAGCTAAATTTAAACTTTGAAGAGATAGTTTTGTGGGGCATCACTTGTAATTAAGGGGGCATGGCCTTGAGATGCCCCACCATGGTTATGGGCCTGACTCAATGTAGACAGTCCTAAAGCAGGCATACTTGGCAGTAGCTTGTATTTGGGTCTGTAGACTGGTTCTCACATGCATGTACACCACTGTTACCACCAGTGTTCCCTCTAAGCTGTGGAGTCTTGTGAGCAAAAATTCTACTTTGTGAGCTACTGGCACTAAAATTATGAGTGAGCAATTTGGCTTCTGCATAAATTGGTTTGCCTCTGGAGCCATCCTTCCTGAGCTAAGACAAAAATGTATGAGGCAGAGGATAAAAAACTGAGCTAGCTCACACTAACTCAGCTTAGAGGGAACACTGGTTACCATGCCCCCACAAACACCTGAACATTGCATTTAAATTAACATGGGGAATTATCTTGCATGTTTGTATAGGGTGCAGAAACCCGGGATCTTTTACCTAAAGAGGTGGCTGTGAGTAGCAAGTTTTTCAGTAGGAAAAAGATGACAGAGACCTGACTTAAAAGGAATAGAGTTAATTCAGGGAGTTGGTATAATAGTGTGTGGGGGATAACCCTAAGCAAATACTAGCAATATTAAATCAAAATACAAACACATTCCTTATCCTAATTAATATAGTAACAACAACCAGACAAACTGTAAACTGGTGCAAAAAACACAAAGCAGCTGCCACACAGAGCGCTGCAAAGTGTAAATATATTAACACATACAAATGTCACAGTATATCAAAGTAGATAAATATTGTTCAAAGAGTCCTTTTTCAAGAATCATAAGAAGACATTGACGAAATTCCCTGGAGTATGCTTCCGTTTCATACTGTTCTTCTTCTGAACGTAGTCAGGCAAACCTTTACAAGAATTAAATAACAATTATTTAACAATTATATAACAATTATAGAATACAAGAAAAAAGTGCAATGTACCTTTAAAAATTGTGTACAATAAAAAGTCTCAGTTTAAGTACATACAAAATTTGTCTCCTCCAATTATTCATTCATTATGGATTGTAATCATCCAGAGAAATATATTCAAGATGGTCTGCAAGAATATATACAATGGTCAAACACAAATTATATACAACAATTCAGTGATATGGCTAATAGGACACAAACACACTGCAGAAGGTAAACCACTTTTTTGTTGCACAGTTAGACCAAAAATCAATTTCTTTTCTGAAATTCTCTTCTGGAAAATCTAATACACGTGTTTCCCAAGCTTGCTCACATGCCACTCATCTATGACATTTAAAGTATCCCCTAGGAGTATAAACTCCAGTAGCCAGCATGGGTAAATCCGCCTTCACAATTAAATCTCTAATATTGGCAGTCCTATGGAACCCTATAAATGGTTTAACTTTACAACAAGGTACATCATCCAAGATGTGCCAATGTTTCAGAATTATATTCCGTATAAAATATGCCTTTGGAGTAAAGTCAAAAGCCCAACATAACTTGGTATCTTTCTCAGTCACAGTATCCTTAAATAATTCGGCCCAACTTGTCTGTTCAGCTCGGGTACGGGCTCTATCGATGAGATCTAAAGGGTAACCCCAAGCTGCAAACTGGCTGCCCAGTCTATCAGCTTCTTTAAGGAAATCGGCATGAAGGGTAGAGTAACATGCAAAAACTGAGCATACGGTAAATTTTGTTTAACATGATGAGAGGCATAATGCAAATAGCAATTCCTATCAGTGTCCTTATTATAGGGATGCACTGCCAGTTTTCCATTGTGCACAAACACCATGGTATCCAAAAAATTAATCTGTGTGCTATTAGCTGTATAAGTAAATTTGATGGAATCATGTACCGCATTAAGCCACATAACAAAATTGTGCACAATGGTAGTATCATCTAAAATCATAAATTATCAATGTATCTCCGAAAGTAAAAGACATGTGTGAAAAAAGGATTCTTATGTTCATTACTAATCCATTCTTCTTCAAACCTTCCCATAAAAAGGTTAGCAAATCTGCCAAAAGTAAGTTTTTTGAAAGCAAAAGAAGCTCTTTTCAAATATGATGTCTATAAGGTCTAAAAAGAGGAGAAAGGGATTCCCTTTTTCCCAATACATTAAGTAAACATAGTCACTTCTTCGTGTGGTATATTCGTATATAGTGAAGAAACATCTAGGGTCACTGGAGCCACTTGTTCCAGCACTACAAGATCTTCTACCTTTATAATAAAGTCCTTAGTGTCTTTGAGATACGAAGGGAGTTATATTATGAAGGGTTGAAGAAATGAATCTAAATAACATGACAAGGGTTCAAAAATAGAATTAGTTCCTGATACAATCGGTCATCCAAGAGGTGGCACCCCGGGTTTATGTATTTTTGGTAATACATAAAAAATGGGAACCCTAGGAAAAGAACTAATCAAATAAGTAGCTGTTTGCTGTGAAATATAGTCCAAAGCTAAGGCTTCTCTAACTGTGATCTTAATAATATTTAGGACCTCATCAGTAGGATAATAACTAATTAGTTTATAAAAATTGTGGTCTTCTAATTGTCCCATCACTTACTGAATGTAATCCTGTCAATTCAACAAGACCACAGCACCACCTTTGTCCGCACTCTTAATGACAATAGACAAGTCTTTAGAAATACCTTTGAGCATCTCCATTTGTTCTCTGGTCAGGTTATACCTAACGGGAGACCTACAGGATTCCAATCATCCTATATCTTGCAAAACACACCTCTCAAATAGTGATAGACAGACTATACACATAAGGGACAGATTGAGATTTAGTGGGTGCGTTTAGACAGCGTGCTGGAGCGGTTCAAATTGCTCCGTTTTCAACCGGCTTATATTTGAACCGGACAATCGCGATCATACTGACCTCCTTTATCCCGCTTTGCTGCGCCTCCTGGCGTTTACACTTCCGGCGCGCGGAAAGCGTGCCTCGCTGTTTTTTTTTATTTTTATCGCGACCCGCGCATGCGCATAGGCGCTCGTGCGAGGAATAGGTTTTTTTTTATTTCGCACATGCGCATAACGATTAAGGCAAATCACAGCTTTTTTTTACCCTTCCGCAGAGAGCTGTGCCTTCACTCTCATGACTGTATCAATCCGCCTGAGCAGTTCACTCCCCTATAAAACCATTTTTCCCGCTCTTTTCAGATGCTTGCACTGAGGGAGCAACATGAATCCTCAGGAGCAGTGCTTGGTGGTGTTCCTGACTGTTCAGGTTCTTCTCACAGTGGCCTGTCACCTGCAACGCAGGTTGAGGGCCATCAGAGTGAGGAGACTGATTGCGGTCAGACGGTACCTCATGCACAGGAGAGCCAGAATGAGGGGCTTTGTCCTGACAGAGTCCCTCAACATGGCCTTCCTTCAGACACTGGCAGAGCAGAGGGCCCCACGTAGGTGGTGGGTCTATCCTCGGCCAACACAACTTTGGGACGTCTACGCTCGGATCGTCTGGGAGGATGAACAGTGGCTAGAGCACTTCTGGATGACCAGGGCCACCTTCCAGTGGATAGTAGACGCTCTCAGGCCACATCTCCAGCACGAGGAGACCACCATGCGGGACCCCATACCAGCAGAGGAGCGGGTGGCCATTGCCATAGCATGGCTGGCCAACACCACCTGTTACCGGGTGGTTGGTTCCCTGTTTGGTGTGGCGAGATCCACGGTGGCTGGAATAGTTGCAGAGGTCTGCCTCACAATTGAGGCACATCTGATGCGCCAAACAATATGTCTTCAGTCACCTGGACAGGTAAGCATCTCCCATGTAAAGCATACACATGACAGAAATTAGGTGTTTTCTAACATGTCCCCCAAAGCACAGGGAATGTAAGGGTGTAATGGTGACCAGTCAGTGACATCTGTGGAGGAACACTACTGTGGTACTGTCCAGATGGCAATTACTACAAAAGGGAGCTTGATAATTGTCAGAATTTTTAACAGGAACTTAGGGGGTGCCAGTGATACAGGCATGGTTGTGTTCAGTGCTTTCTCTCTCCCTCTCCCCCCCAGTGGAGTGAGTGTGAGCAAGCACACCCGTTTTTTGACTTTGGCTCAGGAAGGATGGCCCCAAGGGTGAGGTAATTTTTGGCAGTAGCCACATCGCTCGCTCAAAACTTTAGCTCACCAAGTTGCATTTTTGCTCACAAGATGCCACAGCATAGAGGGAAAACTGGCTGTGTCATCTGTGTGTCAAGCAATGCCATAGGTGTACACATCTTGCTTGCAAGCATTCCACTTTGTAACTGTTATCAGGTAACCTCATATGCAACTGTGGGCACTGTTGTCTACGTTAAAAAGACTGTATTGGGCCTGAAAGTAAAAATGATAACTGTCCCACCAGGGTAAGGTCTTGGGAGTTTAGAACATGGACAAACCAGTAGTTATGCTGTAATTATAAAGTACTGTAGGTAATAAGTATGACTGTCACTGATAAATCTAGGTAGAGCAAGGTAGCCTGGGCCATGAACACTGATGTTATCCTTTACCTTTGCCAGGTCATGCTGGGGTTCGAGGAGCTTGGGTTTCCACACTGTGTGGGAGCCCTGGATGGCTGTCACATCCCAATCCGGGCACCACCAGGGCAAGCCACAGACTTCTACAACAGGAGGCACTTCCACTCAGTCCTCCTGCAGGGGACTGTGGACCACCGAGGACGCTTCCTGGACGTTACAGTGGGTGAACCAGGCAGGAGCCATGACGCACACCTACTCAGGCGCTCCAGGCTCATCCGGGCAATGGACCGCGGAGTATTTGTGCCCGGAAACCCCACAGTGACAATTGAGGGGTTCAGATCCCTCCCCTGGTGATAGCGGATGCCGCGTACCCCTTGCGCCGCTGGCTGATTACTCCCTACACGGGAGTGCTGACACCACAGCAGGCGGTCTTCAACAGGGCGCACAGGCGGGCCAGGTGTGTGGTGGAGCGGGCCTTTGGTCGGCTAAAGGCTCGCTGGAGGTGCCTACGGGTCGCGCTGCAGGTGGAGCAGCAGAACCTCAATGCAGTGCTGTGCTCCTGTGCAGTGCTGCACAACATCTGCGAGGAGCGTGGCCACCTGGTCATTGTGGAGGCCACGGTGCAACACAGCACTTCTCTCTCGCAGCAACCCCAGCCAGGAGGGAATGAGCGGCACCGTGAGGAGGGGAGGGCAGTGCGTGCCGCAATCACGCTGTGGTTGCAGAGGCAGCGTAGGCACTGACTTTCCCCACCACGCCATGTCCCCACATTTATAAAACCTCTTTGGAAAACTGCTCTTTCGGGAACAGCTCCGAAATAACTTGTGACTGACCCAGGGTCACACCAGCAGCCGCATTTGAAAGAGCAATGGGGAATGAAACCCGGTACTCCGAGACTAGAGTCCATGCTCCTAACTACTACATCTCGTGAAACGGTATCAGGGATAGGCTTGCCAACCTCCAGGTGTGGGCTGGAGCTCTGGGATAGGCGCCATGACGCACACCTACTCAGGCGCTCCTGGCTCATCCGGGCAATGGACCGCGGAGTATTTGTGCCCGGAAACCCCAGAGTGACAACTGAGGGGGTTCAGATCCCTCCCCTGGTGATAGCAGATGCCGCGTACCCCTTGCGCCGCTGGCTGATTACTCCCTACACGGGAGTGCTGACACCACAGCAGGCGGTCTTCAACAGGGCGCACAGGCGGGCCAGGTGTGTGGTGGAGCGGGCCTTTGGTCGGCACCATGAGGAGGGGAGGGCAGTGCGTGCCGCAATCACCCTGTGGTGGCAGAGGCGGCGTAGGCACTGACTTTCCCCACCACGCCATGTCCCCACATTTATAAAACCTCTTTGGAAAACTGCTCTTTCGGGAACAGCTCCGAAATAACTTGTGACTGTCCCAGGGTCACACCAGCAGCCGCATTTGAAAGAGCAATGGGGAATGAAACCCGGTACTCCGAGACTAGAGTCCATGCTCCTAACTACTACATCTCGTGAAACGGTATCAGGGATAGGCTTGCCAACCTCCAGGTGTGGGCTGGAGCTCTGGGATAGGCGCCATGACGCACACCTACTCAGGCGCTCCTGGCTCATCCGGGCAATGGACCGCGGAGTATTTGTGCCCGGAAACCCCACAGTGACAACTGAGGGGGTTCAGATCCCTCCCCTGGTGATAGCGGATGCCGCGTACCCCTTGCGCCGCTGGCTGATTACTCCCTACACGGGAGTGCTGACACCACAGCAGGCGGTCTTCAACAGGGCGCACAGGCGGGCCAGGTGTGTGGTGGAGCGGGCCTTTGGTCGGCACCGTGAGGAGGGGAGGGCAGTGCGTGCCGCAATCACCCTGTGGTGGCAGAGGCGGCGTAGGCACTGACTTTCCCCACCACGCCATGTCCCCACATTTATAAAACCTCTTTGGAAAACTGCTCTTTCGGGAACAGCTCCGAAATAACTTGTGACTGACCCAGGGTCACACCAGCAGCCGCATTTGAAAGAGCAATGGGGAATGAAACCCGGTACTCCGAGACTAGAGTCCATGCTCCTAACTACTACATCTCGTGAAACGGTATCAGGGATAGGCTTGCCAACCTCCAGGTGTGGGCTGGAGCTCTGGGATAGGCGCCATGACGCACACCTACTCAGGCGCTCCTGGCTCATCCGGGCAATGGACCGTGGAGTATTTGTGCCCGGAAACCCCACAGTGACAACTGAGGGGGTTCAGATCCCTCCCCTGGTGATAGCGGATGCCGCGTACCCCTTGCGCCGCTGGCTGATTACTCCCTACACGGGAGTGCTGACACCACAGCAGGCGGTCTTCAACAGGGCGCACAGGCGGGCCAGGTGTGTGGTGGAGCGGGCCTTTGGTCGGCACCGTGAGGAGGGGAGGGCAGTGCGTGCCGCAATCACGCTGTGGTGGCAGAGGCGGCGTAGGCACTGACTTTCCCCACCACGCCATGTCCCCACATT
Organism: Gekko gecko; assembly: GCA_029375565.1. NCBI lineage: Eukaryota > Metazoa > Chordata > Lepidosauria > Squamata > Gekkonidae > Gekko > Gekko gecko. The sequence goes on from JAPDNY010000001.1 coordinate 192,390,279, forward strand.
TATAAAACCTCTTTGGAAAACTGCTCTTTCGGGAACAGCTCCGAAATAACTTGTGACTGACCCAGGGTCACACCAGCAGCCGCATTTGAAAGAGCAATGGGGAATGAAACCCGGTACTCCGAGACTAGAGTCCATGCTCCTAACTACTACATCTCGTGAAACGTTATCAGGGATAGGCTTGCCAACCTCCAGGTGTGGGCTGGAGCTCTGGGATAGGCGCCATGACGCACACCTACTCAGGCGCTCCTGGCTCATCCGGGCAATGGACCGCGGAGTATTTGTGCCCGGAAACCCCACAGTGACAACTGAGGGGGTTCAGATCCCTCCCCTGGTGATAGCGGATGCCGCGTACCCCTTGCGCCGCTGGATGATTACTCCCTACACGGGAGTGCTGACACCACAGCAGGCGGTCTTCAACAGGGCGCACAGGCGGGCCAGGTGTGTGGTGGAGCGGGCCTTTGGTTGGCACCGTGAGGAGGGGAGGGCAGTGCGTGCCGCAATCACCCTGTGGTTGCAGAGGCGGCGTAGGCACTGACTTTCCCCACCACGCCATGTCCCCACATTTATAAAACCTCTTTGGAAAACTGCTCTTTCGGGAACAGCTCCGAAATAACTTGTGACTGACCCAGGGTCACACCAGCAGCCGCATTTGAAAGAGCAATGGGGAATGAAACCCGGTACTCCGAGACTAGAGTCCATGCTCCTAACTACTACATCTCGTGAAACGGTATCAGGGATAGGCTTGCCAACCTCCAGGTGTGGGCTGGAGCTCTGGGATAGGCGCCATGACGCACACCTACTCAGGCGCTCCTGGCTCATCCGGGCAATGGACCGCGGAGTATTTGTGCCCGGAAACCCCACAGTGACAACTGAGGGGGTTCAGATCCCTCCCCTGGTGATAGCGGATGCCGCGTACCCCTTGCGCCGCTGGCTGATTACTCCCTACACGGGAGTGCTGACACCACAGCAGGCGGTCTTCAACAGGGCGCACAGGCGGGCCAGGTGTGTGGTGGAGCGGGCCTTTGGTCGGCACCGTGAGGAGGGGAGGGCAGTGCGTGCCGCAATCACCCTGTGGTGGCAGAGGCGGCGTAGGCACTGAGAACTCTGACTTTCCCCACCACGCCATGTCCCCACATTTATAAAACCTGCTTTATGTAAATATGTTATGAATTCTTGTTGACGCTGTTGTCGTTTGTTAAAAAAATACTTTGTCTTATTAGATTTTGTGGTGCAGTAAAACCTTTATTCAACAGAAAGGCTGAGCTGTGTTTTCCTGGACTCCCCACTCTCAGCAGGGGCTGAGAGAGCTCTTTCGAAAACTGCTCTTTCAGGAACAGGTCCGAAATAACTTGTGACTGACCCAGGGTCACACCAGCAGCCGCATGTGAAAGAGCAATGGGGAATGAAACCCGGTACTCCGAGACTAGAGTCCATGCTCCTAACTACTACATCTCGTGAAACGGTATCAGGGATAGGCTTGCCAACCTCCAGGTGTGGGCTGGAGCTCTGGGATTTATAATTTATAAATGTCCCCACATTTATAAAACCTGCTTTATGTAAATATTATGTTATGAATTCTTGTTGACGCTGTTGTCGTTTGTTAAAAAAATACTTTGTCTTATTAGATTTTGTGGTGCAGTAAAACCTTTACTCAACAGAAAGGCTGAGCTGTGTTTTCTTGGACCTGCGCTACCAGTTTCCCCATGGGGAGTAGACCTGCCCTCCGTTGTCCCCTTTCAGTAGAGACATGCTCGGTGGTGGACGGGAAGGCTCATTTGGGTTACCAAAGAAGTTAATTGACACATAAGCCTCTAAAGAACAAATATCAAATTTATTTTAACCTTTTAACAACATTTAGAACTTCAAAAAAAACTATAACATTTACACTAGTCTTCCTCCCTCGCCGGCGCCAGCTCCAGATTGGCAGCTTGAAATGCGTGCTCCATGTGCGCAACGTTAGTGCGCAGACGCCGCACAACCTGCCTCAGGGTGTTAATCAGGTTGAGCACCTGATGGACTGTGGAGTGAAAGAAGGGGGGGGGGAATTAGACATGGCCTTGTTGTGGAATCCACCTTGGGATTACAGTTTGCTGTGGCAGTCAGATCATCACATATCAGTAACAGTGGCCCATATGCTGGGGATTGGTATTTCAGAAAGGGAAACCATGTCAGCAAATGCACACGCCCCGCAAACCCATGTGTTCACTTGCCCACATTGTCTCATGGGGCTATTTCCCTCATTACTTGCTGCCATCACTCACTGGATTGATACCGCCCTGCTAGAAAGACAGCGAGACCCCTCTGGCTGATTCCCCAACCTTGGGAAGTTGGTACCACAATCTTTGGGCAACCCCTGGAGAATTGGCAACCCCCCAATTTTGGCCCGTTTTGCTTCTCTGGCCTCCCTTTTGCCCCTGGTAATGTCCTAACCTGGGAAGAACTAAGTGGCCAAGGCACACCAGGCCCTGAAACTCAAAAAACTGTAATCGGACTATGGATAATTTAGGCAAGGGGAATAATCCCAGGCACTTAACGCAACCAGGCACAGAAAACAAACAGGAGTTAAAATGCAGGTCCTCTGTCCCCACACCCCCATCACCCTATCTCTGGAGATGCTTGGGCTCAAGATGGGGTTAGCTTTCAGCCCTCCTTCTTGTTGTTGAAAAACCCCAGCCCTTCCCTGGGACTGGTCACTTGGACTGCCACCCTCCTGCCACCACAATTCACAGTGGCCTGGACGTCTCACGGGGTCCAGATTACTCCTGGATAGGGTGTGCCCAGCAAGACCTAACAGAGTGGACTTACATCTGGTGTCCACCCTGTCCTCGAATTCACGGAGCCGACGCTCCACCTCCTGGCAACCAGGGCAGGACCTCACTACCTCCGCAGCCACGGCAGCCTGGGGTGACACCGCTTGACCTATGGGCAATAGGGTACAGCTCATCATCAGAGCAAGAAGTGCATTCCCCATAGGGCAGCCTGAGGATAATCTTACCTGCAGCCGAATCTGCAGAGGAAATAACCCGGATGGGTTCTCCGCCACCCGGCCCCTGTTCCTGCTCCTCAGTCGTCAGATCTGAAATGCACACAGTTTGTTTGAGGTTGTGGTCCAACGAGCTTTCTCCAAACAGCAGTAGACCTGTGTGAGTACTTACAGAGGTACCGTAAATGTGGCACTGTGGCCTCGCAAGTTGCTGTTTCCATCAGCACTGCAACTCCATATGCACCGTAACCTCCCACTTCCAAACAACAACAGCCACTGTGGTCGCTCAACACAAATTATTCCCAATGCACGACGTGTGGACGGACAGCTGTCTGCAATGTGTGCCCTCTACCATAGCAGATGCTGGGCATTTTGGTCTGCTTCGAATTTGCAGAAATATCTCCAAATCAAGGGGTGTGGGAAATCTAGCAGCCATTCAAGAACAACTGGAGTGACACTCTCCACTCACCCTCTCCGGTGTCCCCCGAAGGCACCACCACCACCACATCTCCAGGCGGTTGCACATCCTGCTGTGGCTCACCTTCGATTGATGGGAGAGGAGAGGTGGTCCCTGCAGGGGGAAACATTTAACTTCAGCTCAATGTCAGATTTGGGATTTGCAGTCAGTGGTTTATTCATATCGTCCCCTCACCCGCTCCAGTGTCCCCAGAGGAAAGAGTCAGGTTCTCCATCGGTGGCTGGGAGGGTCCGGCCACAGGAAAAGGAGGGGAGATTTGTTCAGGTCACGGTTTACCAGTGGCCGGGGTGGGGGGTTGGAGAAGGGATTAGCTGTCACTTCAGTAGTCACATAAATGAATGGGTGTGTGTGTGAAGGATGTAATCACAAAAGGCTCACTCACCTGCAGATGGTCCTTGCCCCGGATCCTCTATGGCTGCATCCTCAGAGGAGGAGGTGGGCATGAGTACCCGGGCTCTCTGGGACCATCCCCTTCTCCGTACTCGAGGTGTGTCTAAAGAGAGAAAAGTGTATTGGTTAAGATGTGGATGGCAGTTATTGCTGGACCAATCAGACATGCATTTCTTTTCCTTGTACATGTGAAGATGTTACAAGCAACTAAATAAGGTACACTAAATCAAAACCTGGTTTTTGGGGGAATTAATGACAGTCAAGTAAGGCTTAATGTACCTAACATATCTCACCAAAGGAAGTAAACATTACCCCCTATATGCCACTGGCCAAATCCCTTAGAGAAATTTATGTCCCCACAGCTGCAGTGTCTGTCAGCAGACCTGGTTTTGGGATACATTTCCTCCTAGGTAGGGAAAACATACCCTCCTTGCACTGAGGTTGCCAAGGGTGCACTGGAAAAGGGGGAGTAGAAGAGGCGGAAGAAACTTAAAGACTTACATGGGGCTCTTCTTTCAGTCCAGCTTGGTCTCCCCGCCTGTGCCCACAGACGTGCCATGGGATGGAAGTGGGGAGGCCGGTGACTCCTGGGGGGGAAGCCCTCCCAGTCTTCCAGTGCATCGAAGAATGCCCCCTTAACCCTTTTGAATTTTGCCCGGCATTGTGAGCCGGACCTGAGGTAGCCCTGAGCAGTAAGGCGCCTGGCTACCCTTCTGAAAATGGCCATTGTGGGCATGTGGGTGCTGGGCATGACCATCGGCCCAGCACCCATGTCATGCAGGAGTTCCAGGAGGCTCTCCACTTCCTCCTCCTGCCAAAACACGCCCAAACGCCTCGCTGCCGCCATTGTAAAAAGTTTTGGGCGCAGGGCGTAAGTGCGCATGAGCAAAGTAACGCTTGAAATTTAGACCTCGGTAATCAACGCGCGGGGGGGGGGGTTGATAGTAATCGACCCAAGGGTGGACACTTCTGTGGAGAAGTACAGTGGTCTACCACTGTGGCCACTATCCCAGGGACAATGGGGGACACTCCTGGAAGTTTTGCAAAGTCAGCCCATAAACTGTTATAACTAATATGTGCCTCCAAAGACTTCTCCTTGATCTCTCCAAAAACTTCCACCACCACCCCACAGGACAGTTTGAGTTCCAGAGTCCCAAAGTAGCCAATTGGCTCCAGGGAAGCGTCAAAAAAATCTTCGAAATCCACCCCCCAATCCCTGACATTCATTCAGAAGTACACGATTGATTGGACGTTCGCGCGCTTCTCTACCCAAGCGTACATGCGCACCAACACTCTTGCTTGAACTTCGTGTAGGGATGGCTGCCTCACCGCAAAAGGGTGTGTTCTGGCAAGAGGATGAGCTAGAACTCATGTTGATTTTCCTCTGGGAGAAGAGCTATGGTGACTGGGTGATGACAAGCACCCACTTAGAAACTCTCAGCATATTTGAGGAGGTGGCCACTGCTCTGACTGAGGCAGGCCACCCCAGAAGCGCGGCTCAATGTCGCGCCAAATTCAAAAGGGACAAAGCCACGTTTTTTGAAGCACTAGAGTACTATGGGGGGATACCCCCTGTCAGCAGCCGGCCACCCAGGTTTAATCTGCTCCGCAGACTGTGGGATCAAGCGGGCAACCCCAGCTGGGAGAAGCGGAGACCTGCCAGTGAGTACAATGCCCCCCCCCTTATACTGGAGTGCACCATTAGTTGTCACTTACATGCCCCACCAACTTTTCCCTTCCCCTTTCCCATAGAATCCTACCGGCCAAAACGGAGCTGTCGGCAGGCAGCACTACAAGACTCCCCAGGATCCTCTCCTGAAAGGGGGAATGCATCCGGTAAGCAAATATAGCACACATTGCACAGGTAGGGGGAGTGGCTGTAGCATCACTCCCTTTTTCTCTCCGTGTAAAAGGAACCAACTTTCTAAGAAAATAATCACAAGCAGAAAAGGAAGGGAAACGTTTCGGGGGTTGGGGGGTCCGCTAGTGTACTCTGGCAATGCACGCCATTTGACAGATCACTGCAGATCTGGGAGGTTGTTGCCGGTGGATATCTGTCTTCTCCATACCAGTTGCAGCCAGTGTTCCCTCTAAACTAAACTGCTGTTAGCAGGATTGCAGTTCTATGGCCTCCAGCTCACAGATTCCTCTGCTGAGAGGGAGCAATGGTTACAGGTTAGGTTGAATTGGAATCCCTACCACAAGGTCAGAGTAGCGTGGTCTTCTGAGGTTTTCCATGACCCACATGACAGAACCATGGAGTTTGATGGATGTCTGGGTCTAGATTGGGAAAGCACAGTTGGCTTAGCCTTGCACCCTAGGTGAAGTGTAAGTGGGTCCTCAGGAGATTAGAGCACCATAGAGGAGTAAAAGGGGGGACCTGGCTGAGAGAACACAGCAAAACATATAATAAGCATATTTTCTCCTGTGTCATTTTCAACAGGACTATATGTGAGCGTGGCGGTGCAGACCGCAGGATCCCCTGTGGTGAGCGACAGAGGTAAATTTAGATGTATTATTGGGAAGTCATCTGTCCATGCACAAGGATCAGTGCCTGGAGTGGTAACTATACTGGGATGTAAACCTTAGTGCCTGACTGAGGAAGTGTGTACGTTTGCCTGACCCTATTAACCTTTGATTTTCAACCACTCATTTCAGGGTCAGTTGACACACAGGAGACGACCTCCGCCCAGTCAGGGGGTCAGGAAGCTGCACCAGAGGCCACCTCTGAGTCCCCAAGTGGTAAGAGCAAGAGCCATTGCTTGTCTTGCCAGGGAATAACTTTGCACATGCTAAGGGCTACCCATTCTCTCACAGCAGTTGGTGAGACGAGCTTCGTGGCAGCGGAGGCCCCTCCCCCTACTCAGGAAGAGCGGCTGGAGCTGATGCAGGCCACCCTTGAACAGCTCCAGGTCAGCATGGAGCTGCTCAGGGCGACTGTGGATACAATTCGGCAGACCCGTGAGTATCCTTTCGGGCCCAGTCCTGTGATCAACAGTAGGAATATGAGAGACATCCAGGGCACACAGGCAGGTAGCAGCACATATTTTATTGAACAGCTACCACTGCTGTGGTGAACCTAAAAAACTGACAACTGCAATAACAACAACCATAACAACACAACACAACACTGCGGTTTACTGAGAAGGTCAGAGCCCCCTGCCCCTGCCTTTGGAATCCTGTAAGTTTGTGTTAAGTGGCTTCCCGTGTAGTGAGAACCAGCACCAGTGTTGGACATCACTTCTCCCCTGGTGAGCACTCTGTGGGAAATGTCAGGAGTTCAGACCTGGCTCTTTTGGATGGTCTGGCTGCAGTGCAAAGGAGGCTGCTTCTCGCCCACAGTTTGTTTGAAATGCCGTTGTCCTCAAGAGGCCTCAGTGACAACTGAGTGTGTGTATTTTGTTGGAGGGAGGGAAGCAATATTGTTGTGGGTCAGTGGGGGAGCACTGGAGGGAGCAGCCCCAAAATGGTGTTGGCTAGGGAAGAGGCAATGCCTGTGTCTAGAATAGTGCACAGGGAAGGTTGCTCAGTTGAGGAGCAGGATCCATCCTGGTCATTGTGCAATCAGGGTCCTGGGTCAGGTACACTGGCCACTGAGTCCCTAGGCCAGGGAGAACACACTGTAAGGTGGCTTTCAGATGTCCCTTTGAGCATCCTACCAAGTTCACAGTCACAGTGGATAGGGGGTCATGTGGGTGTCTAGGACTCCCTTGTGCATAACGGTGTTAATGCTGAGCACGTACTTGTCATTTCAGAGGATGGACATACACGCCGAATTGAAGTTGTGGAGCGGGCAATGCTGAGACTCCGCAGGGAGTTCCAAGGCCTCAGGCTCACTGCAGCGGTGGCAGCGCAGGCAGAGGAGCAGGAGTCCGAGAAGAGTGAGGAGGAAGCTGGGGAAGAGGGGGAGTAGTCTGTTTATTTGTGTTGTTGTTGTGTTCCTGTTGAGTTTGCACTGTTTTAATTGTTTACTGTTTTACAAAGTTCTTTATAAAGTTACATTTTTCAAAACAGGGTCGCTGTTATGCCTGGTTTGCTTCTGGCACTGCATCCCCGTACTCAGTGCCTAAAAGACAGCAGCTCTGAGGGCAGAGGCTAGCTTGGCAAAGCAGGCAGACAACACGGCAAAAAAAGAAAAGAAAAAACAGCAACACACACTTACATGTGTGAAGATAAACTTAAATACATGTAGGTTTTACACTGGCATACCAGAACTATTTAACGTCAACTACTGACAGCCGCACAGTGGGAAGAATCTTCTGAGCACTGATCCCATGTGGCTGCGACCGGTTTCCTTGGGGCACTCACAGAGGGCACTGATCTCAGGTATTTATGTTATCTCTGCTGAGACATTGCCCCCTGTAACACAAGTGGACCAGTTTATGCCAGTGTCTTGCAGAACACTAAGGGGAATACGGTTCTCTGGGTCTCTTGTCCCGCTTCTTCCTGAATCCATGGCCAGTGTCAGGAGTGGATGAGTTGCCACCTGGATGACGTGGTGTGGTGGCACTTGCACTCTCTCTGCTGATGGTCCTAGTGAGATGAGTGAGTGCAGCCAGTGCACCCTGTAAGATCCCACACAGGGCATCGTTGGACTGCCTCTCCTGCTCAAGGGAGGCGGTCATCAGAGCCATGAACTCCTCGTGCTCTCGTCTGCCTGCCTCCAGCAGCGCCTCTCGGTGCTGTCTAGACTGCTGGAGCATCTCCTCCCCTACCTTCTGCACCGCTGAAACTCTTTTGGTCCTTGCCCGTATAAAGGCCAGGCGGGATTTTGGTGAGAGTTCACCCAGGATGACTCCGGGTGGAAAATCTGTGGTTGGGAGGAAAAAAAGGGAAAGATGTGATGGGGAGTGGTTGACCTGCAGCAGCTGTAGTCTCCATTCACCACCTTCTCATGCCCTGCTATGCCGCAGCTCCTGGGGTTCAAGGGTTCAGGCTTACCTGTTGGGTTACTGTGGGTTTGGCTCCCACGTGCCTCTGGCTGGGAGGATGCAGATGTGCCTGTGGTGTACAGGTGAGAAAAGGAGTGTTACGCAAAAGACACTAATGGCTGTGTGACTCATGTGGTCTGGGGCAGGTGATGCACTCTATTCTTGGTGCTGGGAGGGGGGCAGCAGTGGGAGGGCTTCTGGTGTCCTGGCCCCACTGCTGGACCTCCTGATGGCACCTGGTATATTTTGGCTGCTGTGTGACAGAGTGTTGGACTGGATGGGCCATTGGCCTGATCCAACATTGGCTTCTCTTATGTTCTACTGTTCTGAAATGCACATGTGCCAGTAAACACTCAGGGGGAAGTGGCAGGGTGAGATCTTTGGGTGGTGGAGGGGGTTGATTATGTGAAGTGGTATGGACAGGAATAAACCATAGTGGAAGTCATCCTCTGAGAGCTGGTCTCACCCACCTTCCTGAGGTGAGAAAGCCTCCATATTCACCTCACCATCATCTTCGGCCCCTTCCTCTGCCTGTGACAGGGGGCTGTCTCCTTCTGGAATGGACAGAAAATGGAGCCTGATGTCAATTGACCAGGTTGGGTGAACTGCCTGCTGTGCTACGCAGGAATCACAGTTATTACAGGCAACCACACAGCCATTCCTGAGATACAGGTGGCTGAAGCAATAGGAAGAATGGGGAAGGATGAGGAGTCAAATCGTGAGCAATCCCACCATGCCGTCTGAACACACCCATGGTAATATTTCTGGGGGGGGGGTACCATGGCATACTGCCAGGTTGAGGTATTTCAAAATTTCCACAGGCCTGATTGTACTTGGAGAATAGCTACATGTTCTGGTAGCCAAAATGCCCCTATTGTAGTATTATGAGAACAGTCCACATCACTGAGATTACCTCAGTCACCAGAGGGCAAGGACTGGAGAGTGTGGGGTGGGCTGCTTTGTGACTTGGTGGTGGATTCCTCTCACAATTGTATATGGACCCAGATATATACTTGCCACATGAGTTGCCTGCTCCCTCTTGTTCCAGGGGGAAAAGATCAAGGGAGGCTTCAGGGGAGGGAGGGAGGCCCTGGTGGCTGGTGCTAGGAGCTGTCTCCTCTTGGAAGCTGTGTGACAGCCTCCTCCCTGTCACACTGACACTCCCCTGTAAAATGTGACTCAGCTCCTCGTAGAAGGGGCAGGTGTGTGCTGAGGTACCAGATTGTTGGTTGTCAGCCACCACCTGCTTGAATTTCAGGCGAAGGCTTTTAGTCTTAGTGCGGCACTCCTCAGCACTTCGCCTGAACCCCTTTGCAGCCATCCCTTTTGCGATCTCCCTAAAAATCTCAATGTTCCTAGAGGAACATTTAAGCTCCTCCTGGATTTTAGCATCCCCCCAGAGAGCTAGGAGCTCCAGGGTCTCCCCGCGCCTCCAGGATGTCCCTCTCACACCAGACATTTTTGAGGAGTGTCACTTTCCCGCCAAAAGCATGCCCTGCAGTGAACATGTGAAATGAGTTCCGGCACAAGATAGATAGCTGTGTTACTATGGCACTATTTCCACTTCAATCGAACCCCTTCAACAAAACACTTCCCTTTAAACTTTTGACCCAAAAATGGCCTCTTTGAGATCCCAAACTCGTCTAAATACTAAAACCAGGCACTGTTTAAATGCTGGTCTTATTAACGTAGGAGCGGAGCTCCGCTCATGCGCATACCGCCGATGCATTAAA